>JANDEH010000066.1:0-600000 GCA_024610705.1 Tetragnatha versicolor
CTGTGCGAATTTGAGCCCCGAGGAAGAATTCTAGACCCTATAGGGGGGTGGCCTTAAACGGCTTTAGGCACCGTATTACTCAGTCTGTGAGCGACTCAGAACGGCTACAAGGCCATATAGGGAGCAGGCCCAACCCCCCAAAATCAAGTCGCTTGGACTCCAAACTCGCAGGGTATCTTCTATGCATAATACTACACATTCTGTGCGAATTTGAGCCCCGAGGAAGAATTCTAGACCCTCTAGGGGGGTGGCCTTAAACGGCTTTAGGCACCGTATTACTCAGTCTGTGAGCGACTCAGAACGGCTACAAGGCCATATAGGGAGCAGGCCCAACCCCCCAAAATCAAGTCGCTTGGACTCCAAACTCGCAGGGTATCTTCTATGCATAATACTACACATTCTGTGCGAATTTGAGCCCCGAGGAAGAATTCTAGACCCTCTAGGGGGGTGGCCTTAAACGGCTTTAGGCACCGTATTACTCAGTCTGTGAGCGACTCAGAACGGCTACAAGGCCATATAGGGAGCAGGCCCAACCCCCCAAAATCAAGTCGCTTGGACTCCAAACTCGCAGGGTATCTTCTATGCATAATACTACACATTCTGTGCGAATTTGAGCCCCGAGGAAGAATTCTAGACCCTCTAGGGGGGTGGCCTTAAACGGCTTTAGGCACCGTATTACTCAGTCTGTGAGCGACTCAGAACGGCTACAAGGCCATATAGGGAGCAGGCCCAACCCCCCAAAATCAAGTCGCTTGGACTCCAAACTCGCAGGGTATCTTCTATGCATAATACTACACATTCTGTGCGAATTTGAGCCCCGAGGAAGAATTCTAGACCCTCTAGGGGGGTGGCCTTAAACGGCTTTAGGCACCGTATTACTCAGTCTGTGAGCGACTCAGAACGGCTACAAGGCCATATAGGGAGCAGGCCCAACCCCCCAAAATCAAGTCGCTTGGACTCCAAACTCGCAGGGTATCTTCTATGCATAATACTACACATTCTGTGCGAATTTGAGCCCCGAGGAAGAATTCTAGACCCTCTAGGGGGGTGGCCTTAAACGGCTTTAGGCACCGTATTACTCAGTCTGTGAGCGACTCAGAACGGCTACAAGGCCATATAGGGAGCAGGCCCAACCCCCCAAAATCAAGTCGCTTGGACTCCAAACTCGCAGGGTATCTTCTATGCATAATACTACACATTCTGTGCGAATTTGAGCCCCGAGGAAGAATTCTAGACCCTCTAGGGGGGTGGCCTTAAACGGCTTTAGGCACCGTATTACTCAGTCTGTGAGCGACTCAGAACGGCTACAAGGCCATATAGGGAGCAGGCCCAACCCCCCAAAATCAAGTCGCTTGGACTCCAAACTCGCAGGGTATCTTCTATGCATAATACTACACATTCTGTGCGAATTTGAGCCCCGAGGAAGAATTCTAGACCCTCTAGGGGGGTGGCCTTAAACGGCTTTAGGCACCGTATTACTCAGTCTGTGAGCGACTCAGAACGGCTACAAGGCCATATAGGGAGCAGGCCCAACCCCCCAAAATCAAGTCGCTTGGACTCCAAACTCGCAGGGTATCTTCTATGCATAATACTACACATTCTGTGCGAATTTGAGCCCCGAGGAAGAATTCTAGACCCTCTAGGGGGGTGGCCTTAAACGGCTTTAGGCACCGTATTACTCAGTCTGTGAGCGACTCAGAACGGCTACAAGGCCATATAGGGAGCAGGCCCAACCCCCCAAAATCAAGTCGCTTGGACTCCAAACTCGCAGGGTATCTTCTATGCATAATACTACACATTCTGTGCGAATTTGAGCCCCGAGGAAGAATTCTAGACCCTCTAGGGGGGTGGCCTTAAACGGCTTTAGGCACCGTATTACTCAGTCTGTGAGCGACTCAGAACGGCTACAAGGCCATATAGGGAGCAGGCCCAACCCCCCAAAATCAAGTCGCTTGGACTCCAAACTCGCAGGGTATCTTCTATGCATAATACTACACATTCTGTGCGAATTTGAGCCCCGAGGAAGAATTCTAGACCCTCTAGGGGGGTGGCCTTAAACGGCTTTAGGCACCGTATTACTCAGTCTGTGAGCGACTCAGAACGGCTACAAGGCCATATAGGGAGCAGGCCCAACCCCCCAAAATCAAGTCGCTTGGACTCCAAACTCGCAGGGTATCTTCTATGCATAATACTACACATTCTGTGCGAATTTGAGCCCGAGGAAGAATTCTAGACCCTATAGGGGGGTGGCCTTAAACGGCTTTAGGCACCGTATTACTCAGTCTGTGAGCGACTCAGAACGGCTACAAGGCCATATAGGGAGCAGGCCCAACCCCCCAAAATCAAGTCGCTTGGACTCCAAACTCGCAGGGTATCTTCTATGCATAATACTACACATTCTGTGCGAATTTGAGCCCCGAGGAAGAATTCTAGACCCTCTAGGGGGATGGCCTTGAACGGCTTTAGGCACCGTATTACTCAGTCTGTGAGCGACTCAGAACGGCTACAAGGCCATATAGGGAGCAGGCCCAACCCCCCAAAATCAAGTCGCTTGGACTCCAAACTCGCAGGGTATCTTCTATGCATAATACTACACATTCTGTGCGAATTTGAGCCCCGAGGAAGAATTCTAGACCCTCTAGGGGGGTGGCCTTAAACGGCTTTAGGCACCGTATTACTCAGTCTGTGAGCGACTCAGAACGGCTACAAGGCCATATAGGGAGCAGGCCCAACCCCCCAAAATCAAGTCGCTTGGACTCCAAACTCGCAGGGTATCTTCTATGCATAATACTACACATTCTGTGCGAATTTGAGCCCCGAGGAAGAATTCTAGACCCTCTAGGGGGGTGGCCTTAAACGGCTTTAGGCACCGTATTACTCAGTCTGTGAGCGACTCAGAACGGCTACAAGGCCATATAGGGAGCAGGCCCAACCCCCCAAAATCAAGTCGCTTGGACTCCAAACTCGCAGGGTATCTTCTATGCATAATACTACACATTCTGTGCGAATTTGAGCCCCGAGGAAGAATTCTAGACCCTCTAGGGGGGTGGCCTTAAACGGCTTTAGGCACCGTATTACTCAGTCTGTGAGCGACTCAGAACGGCTACAAGGCCATATAGGGAGCAGGCCCAACCCCCCAAAATCAAGTCGCTTGGACTCCAAACTCGCAGGGTATCTTCTATGCATAATACTACACATTCTGTGCGAATTTGAGCCCGAGGAAGAATTCTAGACCCTCTAGGGGGGTGGCCTTAAACGGCTTTAGGCACCGTATTACTCAGTCTGTGAGCGACTCAGAACGGCTACAAGGCCATATAGGGAGCAGGCCCAACCCCCCAAAATCAAGTCGCTTGGACTCCAAACTCGCAGGGTATCTTCTATGCATAATACTACACATTCTGTGCGAATTTGAGCCCCGAGGAAGAATTCTAGACCCTCTAGGGGGGTGGCCTTAAACGGCTTTAGGCACCGTATTACTCAGTCTGTGAGCGACTCAGAACGGCTACAAGGCCATATAGGGAGCAGGCCCAACCCCCCAAAATCAAGTCGCTTGGACTCCAAACTCGCAGGGTATCTTCTATGCATAATACTACACATTCTGTGCGAATTTGAGCCCCGAGGAAGAATTCTAGACCCTCTAGGGGGGTGGCCTTAAACGGCTTTAGGCACCGTATTACTCAGTCTGTGAGCGACTCAGAACGGCTACAAGGCCATATAGGGAGCAGGCCCAACCCCCAAAATCAAGTCGCTTGGACTCCAAACTCGCAGGGTATCTTCTATGCATAATACTACACATTCTGTGCGAATTTGAGCCCCGAGGAAGAATTCTAGACCCTCTAGGGGGGTGGCCTTAAACGGCTTTAGGCACCGTATTACTCAGTCTGTGAGCGACTCAGAACGGCTACAAGGCCATATAGGGAGCAGGCCCAACCCCCCAAAATCAAGTCGCTTGGACTCCAAACTCGCAGGGTATCTTCTATGCATAATACTACACATTCTGTGCGAATTTGAGCCCCGAGGAAGAATTCTAGACCCTCTAGGGGGTGGCCTTAAACGGCTTTAGGCACCGTATTACTCAGTCTGTGAGCGACTCAGAACGGCTACAAGGCCATATAGGGAGCAGGCCCAACCCCCCAAAATCAAGTCGCTTGGACTCCAAACTCGCAGGGTATCTTCTATGCATAATACTACACATTCTGTGCGAATTTGAGCCCCGAGGAAGAATTCTAGACCCTCTAGGGGGGTGGCCTTAAACGGCTTTAGGCACCGTATTACTCAGTCTGTGAGCGACTCAGAACGGCTACAAGGCCATATAGGGAGCAGGCCCAACCCCCCAAAATCAAGTCGCTTGGACTCCAAACTCGCAGGGTATCTTCTATGCATAATACTACACATTCTGTGCGAATTTGAGCCCCGAGGAAGAATTCTAGACCCTCTAGGGGGGTGGCCTTAAACGGCTTTAGGCACCGTATTACTCAGTCTGTGAGCGACTCAGAACGGCTACAAGGCCATATAGGGAGCAGGCCCAACCCCCCAAAATCAAGTCGCTTGGACTCCAAACTCGCAGGGTATCTTCTATGCATAATACTACACATTCTGTGCGAATTTGAGCCCCGAGGAAGAATTCTAGACCCTCTAGGGGGGTGGCCTTAAACGGCTTTAGGCACCGTATTACTCAGTCTGTGAGCGACTCAGAACGGCTACAAGGCCATATAGGGAGCAGGCCCAACCCCCCAAAATCAAGTCGCTTGGACTCCAAACTCGCAGGGTATCTTCTATGCATAATACTACACATTCTGTGCGAATTTGAGCCCCGAGGAAGAATTCTAGACCCTCTAGGGGGGTGGCCTTAAACGGCTTTAGGCACCGTATTACTCAGTCTGTGAGCGACTCAGAACGGCTACAAGGCCATATAGGGAGCAGGCCCAACCCCCCAAAATCAAGTCGCTTGGACTCCAAACTCGCAGGGTATCTTCTATGCATAATACTACACATTCTGTGCGAATTTGAGCCCCGAGGAAGAATTCTAGACCCTCTAGGGGGGTGGCCTTAAACGGCTTTAGGCACCGTATTACTCAGTCTGTGAGCGACTCAGAACGGCTACAAGGCCATATAGGGAGCAGGCCCAACCCCCCAAAATCAAGTCGCTTGGACTCCAAACTCGCAGGGTATCTTCTATGCATAATACTACACATTCTGTGCGAATTTGAGCCCCGAGGAAGAATTCTAGACCCTCTAGGGGGGTGGCCTTAAACGGCTTTAGGCACCGTATTACTCAGTCTGTGAGCGACTCAGAACGGCTACAAGGCCATATAGGGAGCAGGCCCAACCCCCCAAAATCAAGTCGCTTGGACTCCAAACTCGCAGGGTATCTTCTATGCATAATACTACACATTCTGTGCGAATTTGAGCCCCGAGGAAGAATTCTAGACCCTCTAGGGGGGTGGCCTTAAACGGCTTTAGGCACCGTATTACTCAGTCTGTGAGCGACTCAGAACGGCTACAAGGCCATATAGGGAGCAGGCCCAACCCCCCAAAATCAAGTCGCTTGGACTCCAAACTCGCAGGGTATCTTCTATGCATAATACTACACATTCTGTGCGAATTTGAGCCCCGAGGAAGAATTCTAGACCCTCTAGGGGGGTGGCCTTAAACGGCTTTAGGCACCGTATTACTCAGTCTGTGAGCGACTCAGAACGGCTACAAGGCCATATAGGGAGCAGGCCCAACCCCCCAAAATCAAGTCGCTTGGACTCCAAACTCGCAGGGTATCTTCTATGCATAATACTACACATTCTGTGCGAATTTGAGCCCCGAGGAAGAATTCTAGACCCTCTAGGGGGGTGGCCTTAAACGGCTTTAGGCACCGTATTACTCAGTCTGTGAGCGACTCAGAACGGCTACAAGGCCATATAGGGAGCAGGCCCAACCCCCCAAAATCAAGTCGCTTGGACTCCAAACTCGCAGGGTATCTTCTATGCATAATACTACACATTCTGTGCGAATTTGAGCCCCGAGGAAGAATTCTAGACCCTCTAGGGGGGTGGCCTTAAACGGCTTTAGGCACCGTATTACTCAGTCTGTGAGCGACTCAGAACGGCTACAAGGCCATATAGGGAGCAGGCCCAACCCCCCAAAATCAAGTCGCTTGGACTCCAAACTCGCAGGGTATCTTCTATGCATAATACTACACATTCTGTGCGAATTTGAGCCCCGAGGAAGAATTCTAGACCCTCTAGGGGGGTGGCCTTAAACGGCTTTAGGCACCGTATTACTCAGTCTGTGAGCGACTCAGAACGGCTACAAGGCCATATAGGGAGCAGGCCCAACCCCCCAAAATCAAGTCGCTTGGACTCCAAACTCGCAGGGTATCTTCTATGCATAATACTACACATTCTGTGCGAATTTGAGCCCCGAGGAAGAATTCTAGACCCTCTAGGGGGGTGGCCTTAAACGGCTTTAGGCACCGTATTACTCAGTCTGTGAGCGACTCAGAACGGCTACAAGGCCATATAGGGAGCAGGCCCAACCCCCCAAAATCAAGTCGCTTGGACTCCAAACTCGCAGGGTATCTTCTATGCATAATACTACACATTCTGTGCGAATTTGAGCCCCGAGGAAGAATTCTAGACCCTATAGGGGGGTGGCCTTAAACGGCTTTAGGCACCGTATTACTCAGTCTGTGAGCGACTCAGAACGGCTACAAGGCCATATAGGGAGCAGGCCCAACCCCCCAAAATCAAGTCGCTTGGACTCCAAACTCGCAGGGTATCTTCTATGCATAATACTACACATTCTGTGCGAATTTGAGCCCCGAGGAAGAATTCTAGACCCTCTAGGGGGGTGGCCTTAAACGGCTTTAGGCACCGTATTACTCAGTCTGTGAGCGACTCAGAACGGCTACAAGGCCATATAGGGAGCAGGCCCAACCCCCCAAAATCAAGTCGCTTGGACTCCAAACTCGCAGGGTATCTTCTATGCATAATACTACACATTCTGTGCGAATTTGAGCCCCGAGGAAGAATTCTAGACCCTCTAGGGGGGTGGCCTTAAACGGCTTTAGGCACCGTATTACTCAGTCTGTGAGCGACTCAGAACGGCTACAAGGCCATATAGGGAGCAGGCCCAACCCCCCAAAATCAAGTCGCTTGGACTCCAAACTCGCAGGGTATCTTCTATGCATAATACTACACATTCTGTGCGAATTTGAGCCCCGAGGAAGAATTCTAGACCCTCTAGGGGGGTGGCCTTAAACGGCTTTAGGCACCGTATTACTCAGTCTGTGAGCGACTCAGAACGGCTACAAGGCCATATAGGGAGCAGGCCCAACCCCCCAAAATCAAGTCGCTTGGACTCCAAACTCGCAGGGTATCTTCTATGCATAATACTACACATTCTGTGCGAATTTGAGCCCCGAGGAAGAATTCTAGACCCTCTAGGGGGGTGGCCTTAAACGGCTTTAGGCACCGTATTACTCAGTCTGTGAGCGACTCAGAACGGCTACAAGGCCATATAGGGAGCAGGCCCAACCCCCCAAAATCAAGTCGCTTGGACTCCAAACTCGCAGGGTATCTTCTATGCATAATACTACACATTCTGTGCGAATTTGAGCCCCGAGGAAGAATTCTAGACCCTCTAGGGGGGTGGCCTTAAACGGCTTTAGGCACCGTATTACTCAGTCTGTGAGCGACTCAGAACGGCTACAAGGCCATATAGGGAGCAGGCCCAACCCCCCAAAATCAAGTCGCTTGGACTCCAAACTCGCAGGGTATCTTCTATGCATAATACTACACATTCTGTGCGAATTTGAGCCCCGAGGAAGAATTCTAGACCCTCTAGGGGGGTGGCCTTAAACGGCTTTAGGCACCGTATTACTCAGTCTGTGAGCGACTCAGAACGGCTACAAGGCCATATAGGGAGCAGGCCCAACCCCCCAAAATCAAGTCGCTTGGACTCCAAACTCGCAGGGTATCTTCTATGCATAATACTACACATTCTGTGCGAATTTGAGCCCCGAGGAAGAATTCTAGACCCTCTAGGGGGGTGGCCTTAAACGGCTTTAGGCACCGTATTACTCAGTCTGTGAGCGACTCAGAACGGCTACAAGGCCATATAGGGAGCAGGCCCAACCCCCCAAAATCAAGTCGCTTGGACTCCAAACTCGCAGGGTATCTTCTATGCATAATACTACACATTCTGTGCGAATTTGAGCCCCGAGGAAGAATTCTAGACCCTCTAGGGGGGTGGCCTTAAACGGCTTTAGGCACCGTATTACTCAGTCTGTGAGCGACTCAGAACGGCTACAAGGCCATATAGGGAGCAGGCCCAACCCCCCAAAATCAAGTCGCTTGGACTCCAAACTCGCAGGGTATCTTCTATGCATAATACTACACATTCTGTGCGAATTTGAGCCCCGAGGAAGAATTCTAGACCCTCTAGGGGGGTGGCCTTAAACGGCTTTAGGCACCGTATTACTCAGTCTGTGAGCGACTCAGAACGGCTACAAGGCCATATAGGGAGCAGGCCCAACCCCCCAAAATCAAGTCGCTTGGACTCCAAACTCGCAGGGTATCTTCTATGCATAATACTACACATTCTGTGCGAATTTGAGCCCCGAGGAAGAATTCTAGACCCTCTAGGGGGGTGGCCTTAAACGGCTTTAGGCACCGTATTACTCAGTCTGTGAGCGACTCAGAACGGCTACAAGGCCATATAGGGAGCAGGCCCAACCCCCCAAAATCAAGTCGCTTGGACTCCAAACTCGCAGGGTATCTTCTATGCATAATACTACACATTCTGTGCGAATTTGAGCCCCGAGGAAGAATTCTAGACCCTCTAGGGGGGTGGCCTTAAACGGCTTTAGGCACCGTATTACTCAGTCTGTGAGCGACTCAGAACGGCTACAAGGCCATATAGGGAGCAGGCCCAACCCCCCAAAATCAAGTCGCTTGGACTCCAAACTCGCAGGGTATCTTCTATGCATAATACTACACATTCTGTGCGAATTTGAGCCCCGAGGAAGAATTCTAGACCCTCTAGGGGGGTGGCCTTAAACGGCTTTAGGCACCGTATTACTCAGTCTGTGAGCGACTCAGAACGGCTACAAGGCCATATAGGGAGCAGGCCCAACCCCCCAAAATCAAGTCGCTTGGACTCCAAACTCGCAGGGTATCTTCTATGCATAATACTACACATTCTGTGCGAATTTGAGCCCCGAGGAAGAATTCTAGACCCTCTAGGGGGGTGGCCTTAAACGGCTTTAGGCACCGTATTACTCAGTCTGTGAGCGACTCAGAACGGCTACAAGGCCATATAGGGAGCAGGCCCAACCCCCCAAAATCAAGTCGCTTGGACTCCAAACTCGCAGGGTATCTTCTATGCATAATACTACACATTCTGTGCGAATTTGAGCCCCGAGGAAGAATTCTAGACCCTCTAGGGGGGTGGCCTTAAACGGCTTTAGGCACCGTATTACTCAGTCTGTGAGCGACTCAGAACGGCTACAAGGCCATATAGGGAGCAGGCCCAACCCCCCAAAATCAAGTCGCTTGGACTCCAAACTCGCAGGGTATCTTCTATGCATAATACTACACATTCTGTGCGAATTTGAGCCCCGAGGAAGAATTCTAGACCCTCTAGGGGGGTGGCCTTAAACGGCTTTAGGCACCGTATTACTCAGTCTGTGAGCGACTCAGAACGGCTACAAGGCCATATAGGGAGCAGGCCCAACCCCCCAAAATCAAGTCGCTTGGACTCCAAACTCGCAGGGTATCTTCTATGCATAATACTACACATTCTGTGCGAATTTGAGCCCCGAGGAAGAATTCTAGACCCTCTAGGGGGGTGGCCTTAAACGGCTTTAGGCACCGTATTACTCAGTCTGTGAGCGACTCAGAACGGCTACAAGGCCATATAGGGAGCAGGCCCAACCCCCCAAAATCAAGTCGCTTGGACTCCAAACTCGCAGGGTATCTTCTATGCATAATACTACACATTCTGTGCGAATTTGAGCCCCGAGGAAGAATTCTAGACCCTCTAGGGGGGTGGCCTTAAACGGCTTTAGGCACCGTATTACTCAGTCTGTGAGCGACTCAGAACGGCTACAAGGCCATATAGGGAGCAGGCCCAACCCCCCAAAATCAAGTCGCTTGGACTCCAAACTCGCAGGGTATCTTCTATGCATAATACTACACATTCTGTGCGAATTTGAGCCCCGAGGAAGAATTCTAGACCCTCTAGGGGGGTGGCCTTAAACGGCTTTAGGCACCGTATTACTCAGTCTGTGAGCGACTCAGAACGGCTACAAGGCCATATAGGGAGCAGGCCCAACCCCCAAAATCAAGTCGCTTGGACTCCAAACTCGCAGGGTATCTTCTATGCATAATACTACACATTCTGTGCGAATTTGAGCCCCGAGGAAGAATTCTAGACCCTCTAGGGGGGTGGCCTTAAACGGCTTTAGGCACCGTATTACTCAGTCTGTGAGCGACTCAGAACGGCTACAAGGCCATATAGGGAGCAGGCCCAACCCCCCAAAATCAAGTCGCTTGGACTCCAAACTCGCAGGGTATCTTCTATGCATAATACTACACATTCTGTGCGAATTTGAGCCCCGAGGAAGAATTCTAGACCCTCTAGGGGGGTGGCCTTAAACGGCTTTAGGCACCGTATTACTCAGTCTGTGAGCGACTCAGAACGGCTACAAGGCCATATAGGGAGCAGGCCCAACCCCCCAAAATCAAGTCGCTTGGACTCCAAACTCGCAGGGTATCTTCTATGCATAATACTACACATTCTGTGCGAATTTGAGCCCCGAGGAAGAATTCTAGACCCTCTAGGGGGGTGGCCTTAAACGGCTTTAGGCACCGTATTACTCAGTCTGTGAGCGACTCAGAACGGCTACAAGGCCATATAGGGAGCAGGCCCAACCCCCCAAAATCAAGTCGCTTGGACTCCAAACTCGCAGGGTATCTTCTATGCATAATACTACACATTCTGTGCGAATTTGAGCCCCGAGGAAGAATTCTAGACCCTCTAGGGGGGTGGCCTTAAACGGCTTTAGGCACCGTATTACTCAGTCTGTGAGCGACTCAGAACGGCTACAAGGCCATATAGGGAGCAGGCCCAACCCCCCAAAATCAAGTCGCTTGGACTCCAAACTCGCAGGGTATCTTCTATGCATAATACTACACATTCTGTGCGAATTTGAGCCCCGAGGAAGAATTCTAGACCCTCTAGGGGGGTGGCCTTAAACGGCTTTAGGCACCGTATTACTCAGTCTGTGAGCGACTCAGAACGGCTACAAGGCCATATAGGGAGCAGGCCCAACCCCCCAAAATCAAGTCGCTTGGACTCCAAACTCGCAGGGTATCTTCTATGCATAATACTACACATTCTGTGCGAATTTGAGCCCCGAGGAAGAATTCTAGACCCTCTAGGGGGGTGGCCTTAAACGGCTTTAGGCACCGTATTACTCAGTCTGTGAGCGACTCAGAACGACTACAAGGCCATATAGGGAGCAGGCCCAACCCCCCAAAATCAAGTCGCTTGGACTCCAAACTCGCAGGGTATCTTCTATGCATAATACTACACATTCTGTGCGAATTTGAGCCCCGAGGAAGAATTCTAGACCCTCTAGGGGGGTGGCCTTAAACGGCTTTAGGCACCGTATTACTCAGTCTGTGAGCGACTCAGAACGGCTACAAGGCCATATAGGGAGCAGGCCCAACCCCCCAAAATCAAGTCGCTTGGACTCCAAACTCGCAGGGTATCTTCTATGCATAATACTACACATTCTGTGCGAATTTGAGCCCCGAGGAAGAATTCTAGACCCTCTAGGGGGGTGGCCTTAAACGGCTTTAGGCACCGTATTACTCAGTCTGTGAGCGACTCAGAACGGCTACAAGGCCATATAGGGAGCAGGCCCAACCCCCCAAAATCAAGTCGCTTGGACTCCAAACTCGCAGGGTATCTTCTATGCATAATACTACACATTCTGTGCGAATTTGAGCCCCGAGGAAGAATTCTAGACCCTCTAGGGGGGTGGCCTTAAACGGCTTTAGGCACCGTATTACTCAGTCTGTGAGCGACTCAGAACGGCTACAAGGCCATATAGGGAGCAGGCCCAACCCCCCAAAATCAAGTCGCTTGGACTCCAAACTCGCAGGGTATCTTCTATGCATAATACTACACATTCTGTGCGAATTTGAGCCCCGAGGAAGAATTCTAGACCCTCTAGGGGGGTGGCCTTAAACGGCTTTAGGCACCGTATTACTCAGTCTGTGAGCGACTCAGAACGGCTACAAGGCCATATAGGGAGCAGGCCCAACCCCCCAAAATCAAGTCGCTTGGACTCCAAACTCGCAGGGTATCTTCTATGCATAATACTACACATTCTGTGCGAATTTGAGCCCCGAGGAAGAATTCTAGACCCTCTAGGGGGGTGGCCTTAAACGGCTTTAGGCACCGTATTACTCAGTCTGTGAGCGACTCAGAACGGCTACAAGGCCATATAGGGAGCAGGCCCAACCCCCCAAAATCAAGTCGCTTGGACTCCAAACTCGCAGGGTATCTTCTATGCATAATACTACACATTCTGTGCGAATTTGAGCCCCGAGGAAGAATTCTAGACCCTCTAGGGGGGTGGCCTTAAACGGCTTTAGGCACCGTATTACTCAGTCTGTGAGCGACTCAGAACGGCTACAAGGCCATATAGGGAGCAGGCCCAACCCCCCAAAATCAAGTCGCTTGGACTCCAAACTCGCAGGGTATCTTCTATGCATAATACTACACATTCTGTGCGAATTTGAGCCCCGAGGAAGAATTCTAGACCCTCTAGGGGGGTGGCCTTAAACGGCTTTAGGCACCGTATTACTCAGTCTGTGAGCGACTCAGAACGGCTACAAGGCCATATAGGGAGCAGGCCCAACCCCCCAAAATCAAGTCGCTTGGACTCCAAACTCGCAGGGTATCTTCTATGCATAATACTACACATTCTGTGCGAATTTGAGCCCCGAGGAAGAATTCTAGACCCTCTAGGGGGGTGGCCTTAAACGGCTTTAGGCACCGTATTACTCAGTCTGTGAGCGACTCAGAACGGCTACAAGGCCATATAGGGAGCAGGCCCAACCCCCCAAAATCAAGTCGCTTGGACTCCAAACTCGCAGGGTATCTTCTATGCATAATACTACACATTCTGTGCGAATTTGAGCCCCGAGGAAGAATTCTAGACCCTCTAGGGGGGTGGCCTTAAACGGCTTTAGGCACCGTATTACTCAGTCTGTGAGCGACTCAGAACGGCTACAAGGCCATATAGGGAGCAGGCCCAACCCCCCAAAATCAAGTCGCTTGGACTCCAAACTCGCAGGGTATCTTCTATGCATAATACTACACATTCTGTGCGAATTTGAGCCCCGAGGAAGAATTCTAGACCCTCTAGGGGGGTGGCCTTAAACGGCTTTAGGCACCGTATTACTCAGTCTGTGAGCGACTCAGAACGGCTACAAGGCCATATAGGGAGCAGGCCCAACCCCCCAAAATCAAGTCGCTTGGACTCCAAACTCGCAGGGTATCTTCTATGCATAATACTACACATTCTGTGCGAATTTGAGCCCCGAGGAAGAATTCTAGACCCTCTAGGGGGGTGGCCTTAAACGGCTTTAGGCACCGTATTACTCAGTCTGTGAGCGACTCAGAACGGCTACAAGGCCATATAGGGAGCAGGCCCAACCCCCCAAAATCAAGTCGCTTCTTGGACTCCAAACTCGCAGGGTATCTTCTATGCATAATACTACACATTCTGTGCGAATTTGAGCCCCGAGGAAGAATTCTAGACCCTCTAGGGGGGTGGCCTTAAACGGCTTTAGGCACCGTATTACTCAGTCTGTGAGCGACTCAGAACGGCTACAAGGCCATATAGGGAGCAGGCCCAACCCCCCAAAATCAAGTCGCTTGGACTCCAAACTCGCAGGGTATCTTCTATGCATAATACTACACATTCTGTGCGAATTTGAGCCCCGAGGAAGAATTCTAGACCCTCTAGGGGGGTGGCCTTAAACGGCTTTAGGCACCGTATTACTCAGTCTGTGAGCGACTCAGAACGGCTACAAGGCCATATAGGGAGCAGGCCCAACCCCCCAAAATCAAGTCGCTTGGACTCCAAACTCGCAGGGTATCTTCTATGCATAATACTACACATTCTGTGCGAATTTGAGCCCCGAGGAAGAATTCTAGACCCTCTAGGGGGGTGGCCTTAAACGGCTTTAGGCACCGTATTACTCAGTCTGTGAGCGACTCAGAACGGCTACAAGGCCATATAGGGAGCAGGCCCAACCCCCCAAAATCAAGTCGCTTGGACTCCAAACTCGCAGGGTATCTTCTATGCATAATACTACACATTCTGTGCGAATTTGAGCCCCGAGGAAGAATTCTAGACCCTCTAGGGGGGTGGCCTTAAACGGCTTTAGGCACCGTATTACTCAGTCTGTGAGCGACTCAGAACGGCTACAAGGCCATATAGGGAGCAGGCCCAACCCCCCAAAATCAAGTCGCTTGGACTCCAAACTCGCAGGGTATCTTCTATGCATAATACTACACATTCTGTGCGAATTTGAGCCCCGAGGAAGAATTCTAGACCCTCTAGGGGGGTGGCCTTAAACGGCTTTAGGCACCGTATTACTCAGTCTGTGAGCGACTCAGAACGGCTACAAGGCCATATAGGGAGCAGGCCCAACCCCCCAAAATCAAGTCGCTTGGACTCCAAACTCGCAGGGTATCTTCTATGCATAATACTACACATTCTGTGCGAATTTGAGCCCCGAGGAAGAATTCTAGACCCTCTAGGGGGGTGGCCTTAAACGGCTTTAGGCACCGTATTACTCAGTCTGTGAGCGACTCAGAACGGCTACAAGGCCATATAGGGAGCAGGCCCAACCCCCCAAAATCAAGTCGCTTGGACTCCAAACTCGCAGGGTATCTTCTATGCATAATACTACACATTCTGTGCGAATTTGAGCCCCGAGGAAGAATTCTAGACCCTCTAGGGGGGTGGCCTTAAACGGCTTTAGGCACCGTATTACTCAGTCTGTGAGCGACTCAGAACGGCTACAAGGCCATATAGGGAGCAGGCCCAACCCCCCAAAATCAAGTCGCTTGGACTCCAAACTCGCAGGGTATCTTCTATGCATAATACTACACATTCTGTGCGAATTTGAGCCCCGAGGAAGAATTCTAGACCCTCTAGGGGGGTGGCCTTAAACGGCTTTAGGCACCGTATTACTCAGTCTGTGAGCGACTCAGAACGGCTACAAGGCCATATAGGGAGCAGGCCCAACCCCCCAAAATCAAGTCGCTTGGACTCCAAACTCGCAGGGTATCTTCTATGCATAATACTACACATTCTGTGCGAATTTGAGCCCCGAGGAAGAATTCTAGACCCTCTAGGGGGGTGGCCTTAAACGGCTTTAGGCACCGTATTACTCAGTCTGTGAGCGACTCAGAACGGCTACAAGGCCATATAGGGAGCAGGCCCAACCCCCCAAAATCAAGTCGCTTGGACTCCAAACTCGCAGGGTATCTTCTATGCATAATACTACACATTCTGTGCGAATTTGAGCCCCGAGGAAGAATTCTAGACCCTCTAGGGGGGTGGCCTTAAACGGCTTTAGGCACCGTATTACTCAGTCTGTGAGCGACTCAGAACGGCTACAAGGCCATATAGGGAGCAGGCCCAACCCCCCAAAATCAAGTCGCTTGGACTCCAAACTCGCAGGGTATCTTCTATGCATAATACTACACATTCTGTGCGAATTTGAGCCCCGAGGAAGAATTCTAGACCCTCTAGGGGGGTGGCCTTAAACGGCTTTAGGCACCGTATTACTCAGTCTGTGAGCGACTCAGAACGGCTACAAGGCCATATAGGGAGCAGGCCCAACCCCCCAAAATCAAGTCGCTTGGACTCCAAACTCGCAGGGTATCTTCTATGCATAATACTACACATTCTGTGCGAATTTGAGCCCCGAGGAAGAATTCTAGACCCTCTAGGGGGGTGGCCTTAAACGGCTTTAGGCACCGTATTACTCAGTCTGTGAGCGACTCAGAACGGCTACAAGGCCATATAGGGAGCAGGCCCAACCCCCCAAAATCAAGTCGCTTGGACTCCAAACTCGCAGGGTATCTTCTATGCATAATACTACACATTCTGTGCGAATTTGAGCCCCGAGGAAGAATTCTAGACCCTCTAGGGGGGTGGCCTTAAACGGCTTTAGGCACCGTATTACTCAGTCTGTGAGCGACTCAGAACGGCTACAAGGCCATATAGGGAGCAGGCCCAACCCCCCAAAATCAAGTCGCTTGGACTCCAAACTCGCAGGGTATCTTCTATGCATAATACTACACATTCTGTGCGAATTTGAGCCCCGAGGAAGAATTCTAGACCCTCTAGGGGGGTGGCCTTAAACGGCTTTAGGCACCGTATTACTCAGTCTGTGAGCGACTCAGAACGGCTACAAGGCCATATAGGGAGCAGGCCCAACCCCCCAAAATCAAGTCGCTTGGACTCCAAACTCGCAGGGTATCTTCTATGCATAATACTACACATTCTGTGCGAATTTGAGCCCCGAGGAAGAATTCTAGACCCTCTAGGGGGGTGGCCTTAAACGGCTTTAGGCACCGTATTACTCAGTCTGTGAGCGACTCAGAACGGCTACAAGGCCATATAGGGAGCAGGCCCAACCCCCCAAAATCAAGTCGCTTGGACTCCAAACTCGCAGGGTATCTTCTATGCATAATACTACACATTCTGTGCGAATTTGAGCCCCGAGGAAGAATTCTAGACCCTCTAGGGGGGTGGCCTTAAACGGCTTTAGGCACCGTATTACTCAGTCTGTGAGCGACTCAGAACGGCTACAAGGCCATATAGGGAGCAGGCCCAACCCCCCAAAATCAAGTCGCTTGGACTCCAAACTCGCAGGGTATCTTCTATGCATAATACTACACATTCTGTGCGAATTTGAGCCCCGAGGAAGAATTCTAGACCCTCTAGGGGGGTGGCCTTAAACGGCTTTAGGCACCGTATTACTCAGTCTGTGAGCGACTCAGAACGGCTACAAGGCCATATAGGGAGCAGGCCCAACCCCCCAAAATCAAGTCGCTTGGACTCCAAACTCGCAGGGTATCTTCTATGCATAATACTACACATTCTGTGCGAATTTGAGCCCCGAGGAAGAATTCTAGACCCTCTAGGGGGGTGGCCTTAAACGGCTTTAGGCACCGTATTACTCAGTCTGTGAGCGACTCAGAACGGCTACAAGGCCATATAGGGAGCAGGCCCAACCCCCCAAAATCAAGTCGCTTGGACTCCAAACTCGCAGGGTATCTTCTATGCATAATACTACACATTCTGTGCGAATTTGAGCCCCGAGGAAGAATTCTAGACCCTCTAGGGGGGTGGCCTTAAACGGCTTTAGGCACCGTATTACTCAGTCTGTGAGCGACTCAGAACGGCTACAAGGCCATATAGGGAGCAGGCCCAACCCCCCAAAATCAAGTCGCTTGGACTCCAAACTCGCAGGGTATCTTCTATGCATAATACTACACATTCTGTGCGAATTTGAGCCCCGAGGAAGAATTCTAGACCCTCTAGGGGGGTGGCCTTAAACGGCTTTAGGCACCGTATTACTCAGTCTGTGAGCGACTCAGAACGGCTACAAGGCCATATAGGGAGCAGGCCCAACCCCCCAAAATCAAGTCGCTTGGACTCCAAACTCGCAGGGTATCTTCTATGCATAATACTACACATTCTGTGCGAATTTGAGCCCCGAGGAAGAATTCTAGACCCTCTAGGGGGGTGGCCTTAAACGGCTTTAGGCACCGTATTACTCAGTCTGTGAGCGACTCAGAACGGCTACAAGGCCATATAGGGAGCAGGCCCAACCCCCCAAAATCAAGTCGCTTGGACTCCAAACTCGCAGGGTATCTTCTATGCATAATACTACACATTCTGTGCGAATTTGAGCCCCGAGGAAGAATTCTAGACCCTCTAGGGGGGTGGCCTTAAACGGCTTTAGGCACCGTATTACTCAGTCTGTGAGCGACTCAGAACGGCTACAAGGCCATATAGGGAGCAGGCCCAACCCCCCAAAATCAAGTCGCTTGGACTCCAAACTCGCAGGGTATCTTCTATGCATAATACTACACATTCTGTGCGAATTTGAGCCCCGAGGAAGAATTCTAGACCCTCTAGGGGGGTGGCCTTAAACGGCTTTAGGCACCGTATTACTCAGTCTGTGAGCGACTCAGAACGGCTACAAGGCCATATAGGGAGCAGGCCCAACCCCCCAAAATCAAGTCGCTTGGACTCCAAACTCGCAGGGTATCTTCTATGCATAATACTACACATTCTGTGCGAATTTGAGCCCCGAGGAAGAATTCTAGACCCTCTAGGGGGGTGGCCTTAAACGGCTTTAGGCACCGTATTACTCAGTCTGTGAGCGACTCAGAACGGCTACAAGGCCATATAGGGAGCAGGCCCAACCCCCCAAAATCAAGTCGCTTGGACTCCAAACTCGCAGGGTATCTTCTATGCATAATACTACACATTCTGTGCGAATTTGAGCCCCGAGGAAGAATTCTAGACCCTCTAGGGGGGTGGCCTTAAACGGCTTTAGGCACCGTATTACTCAGTCTGTGAGCGACTCAGAACGGCTACAAGGCCATATAGGGAGCAGGCCCAACCCCCCAAAATCAAGTCGCTTGGACTCCAAACTCGCAGGGTATCTTCTATGCATAATACTACACATTCTGTGCGAATTTGAGCCCCGAGGAAGAATTCTAGACCCTCTAGGGGGGTGGCCTTAAACGGCTTTAGGCACCGTATTACTCAGTCTGTGAGCGACTCAGAACGGCTACAAGGCCATATAGGGAGCAGGCCCAACCCCCCAAAATCAAGTCGCTTGGACTCCAAACTCGCAGGGTATCTTCTATGCATAATACTACACATTCTGTGCGAATTTGAGCCCCGAGGAAGAATTCTAGACCCTCTAGGGGGGTGGCCTTAAACGGCTTTAGGCACCGTATTACTCAGTCTGTGAGCGACTCAGAACGGCTACAAGGCCATATAGGGAGCAGGCCCAACCCCCCAAAATCAAGTCGCTTGGACTCCAAACTCGCAGGGTATCTTCTATGCATAATACTACACATTCTGTGCGAATTTGAGCCCCGAGGAAGAATTCTAGACCCTCTAGGGGGGTGGCCTTAAACGGCTTTAGGCACCGTATTACTCAGTCTGTGAGCGACTCAGAACGGCTACAAGGCCATATAGGGAGCAGGCCCAACCCCCCAAAATCAAGTCGCTTGGACTCCAAACTCGCAGGGTATCTTCTATGCATAATACTACACATTCTGTGCGAATTTGAGCCCCGAGGAAGAATTCTAGACCCTCTAGGGGGGTGGCCTTAAACGGCTTTAGGCACCGTATTACTCAGTCTGTGAGCGACTCAGAACGGCTACAAGGCCATATAGGGAGCAGGCCCAACCCCCCAAAATCAAGTCGCTTGGACTCCAAACTCGCAGGGTATCTTCTATGCATAATACTACACATTCTGTGCGAATTTGAGCCCCGAGGAAGAATTCTAGACCCTCTAGGGGGGTGGCCTTAAACGGCTTTAGGCACCGTATTACTCAGTCTGTGAGCGACTCAGAACGGCTACAAGGCCATATAGGGAGCAGGCCCAACCCCCCAAAATCAAGTCGCTTGGACTCCAAACTCGCAGGGTATCTTCTATGCATAATACTACACATTCTGTGCGAATTTGAGCCCCGAGGAAGAATTCTAGACCCTCTAGGGGGGTGGCCTTAAACGGCTTTAGGCACCGTATTACTCAGTCTGTGAGCGACTCAGAACGGCTACAAGGCCATATAGGGAGCAGGCCCAACCCCCCAAAATCAAGTCGCTTGGACTCCAAACTCGCAGGGTATCTTCTATGCATAATACTACACATTCTGTGCGAATTTGAGCCCCGAGGAAGAATTCTAGACCCTCTAGGGGGGTGGCCTTAAACGGCTTTAGGCACCGTATTACTCAGTCTGTGAGCGACTCAGAACGGCTACAAGGCCATATAGGGAGCAGGCCCAACCCCCCAAAATCAAGTCGCTTGGACTCCAAACTCGCAGGGTATCTTCTATGCATAATACTACACATTCTGTGCGAATTTGAGCCCCGAGGAAGAATTCTAGACCCTCTAGGGGGGTGGCCTTAAACGGCTTTAGGCACCGTATTACTCAGTCTGTGAGCGACTCAGAACGGCTACAAGGCCATATAGGGAGCAGGCCCAACCCCCCAAAATCAAGTCGCTTGGACTCCAAACTCGCAGGGTATCTTCTATGCATAATACTACACATTCTGTGCGAATTTGAGCCCCGAGGAAGAATTCTAGACCCTCTAGGGGGGTGGCCTTAAACGGCTTTAGGCACCGTATTACTCAGTCTGTGAGCGACTCAGAACGGCTACAAGGCCATATAGGGAGCAGGCCCAACCCCCCAAAATCAAGTCGCTTGGACTCCAAACTCGCAGGGTATCTTCTATGCATAATACTACACATTCTGTGCGAATTTGAGCCCCGAGGAAGAATTCTAGACCCTCTAGGGGGGTGGCCTTAAACGGCTTTAGGCACCGTATTACTCAGTCTGTGAGCGACTCAGAACGGCTACAAGGCCATATAGGGAGCAGGCCCAACCCCCCAAAATCAAGTCGCTTGGACTCCAAACTCGCAGGGTATCTTCTATGCATAATACTACACATTCTGTGCGAATTTGAGCCCCGAGGAAGAATTCTAGACCCTCTAGGGGGGTGGCCTTAAACGGCTTTAGGCACCGTATTACTCAGTCTGTGAGCGACTCAGAACGGCTACAAGGCCATATAGGGAGCAGGCCCAACCCCCCAAAATCAAGTCGCTTGGACTCCAAACTCGCAGGGTATCTTCTATGCATAATACTACACATTCTGTGCGAATTTGAGCCCCGAGGAAGAATTCTAGACCCTCTAGGGGGGTGGCCTTAAACGGCTTTAGGCACCGTATTACTCAGTCTGTGAGCGACTCAGAACGGCTACAAGGCCATATAGGGAGCAGGCCCAACCCCCCAAAATCAAGTCGCTTGGACTCCAAACTCGCAGGGTATCTTCTATGCATAATACTACACATTCTGTGCGAATTTGAGCCCCGAGGAAGAATTCTAGACCCTCTAGGGGGGTGGCCTTAAACGGCTTTAGGCACCGTATTACTCAGTCTGTGAGCGACTCAGAACGGCTACAAGGCCATATAGGGAGCAGGCCCAACCCCCCAAAATCAAGTCGCTTGGACTCCAAACTCGCAGGGTATCTTCTATGCATAATACTACACATTCTGTGCGAATTTGAGCCCCGAGGAAGAATTCTAGACCCTCTAGGGGGGTGGCCTTAAACGGCTTTAGGCACCGTATTACTCAGTCTGTGAGCGACTCAGAACGGCTACAAGGCCATATAGGGAGCAGGCCCAACCCCCCAAAATCAAGTCGCTTGGACTCCAAACTCGCAGGGTATCTTCTATGCATAATACTACACATTCTGTGCGAATTTGAGCCCCGAGGAAGAATTCTAGACCCTCTAGGGGGGTGGCCTTAAACGGCTTTAGGCACCGTATTACTCAGTCTGTGAGCGACTCAGAACGGCTACAAGGCCATATAGGGAGCAGGCCCAACCCCCCAAAATCAAGTCGCTTGGACTCCAAACTCGCAGGGTATCTTCTATGCATAATACTACACATTCTGTGCGAATTTGAGCCCCGAGGAAGAATTCTAGACCCTCTAGGGGGGTGGCCTTAAACGGCTTTAGGCACCGTATTACTCAGTCTGTGAGCGACTCAGAACGGCTACAAGGCCATATAGGGAGCAGGCCCAACCCCCCAAAATCAAGTCGCTTGGACTCCAAACTCGCAGGGTATCTTCTATGCATAATACTACACATTCTGTGCGAATTTGAGCCCCGAGGAAGAATTCTAGACCCTCTAGGGGGGTGGCCTTAAACGGCTTTAGGCACCGTATTACTCAGTCTGTGAGCGACTCAGAACGGCTACAAGGCCATATAGGGAGCAGGCCCAACCCCCCAAAATCAAGTCGCTTGGACTCCAAACTCGCAGGGTATCTTCTATGCATAATACTACACATTCTGTGCGAATTTGAGCCCCGAGGAAGAATTCTAGACCCTCTAGGGGGGTGGCCTTAAACGGCTTTAGGCACCGTATTACTCAGTCTGTGAGCGACTCAGAACGGCTACAAGGCCATATAGGGAGCAGGCCCAACCCCCCAAAATCAAGTCGCTTGGACTCCAAACTCGCAGGGTATCTTCTATGCATAATACTACACATTCTGTGCGAATTTGAGCCCCGAGGAAGAATTCTAGACCCTCTAGGGGGGTGGCCTTAAACGGCTTTAGGCACCGTATTACTCAGTCTGTGAGCGACTCAGAACGGCTACAAGGCCATATAGGGAGCAGGCCCAACCCCCCAAAATCAAGTCGCTTGGACTCCAAACTCGCAGGGTATCTTCTATGCATAATACTACACATTCTGTGCGAATTTGAGCCCCGAGGAAGAATTCTAGACCCTCTAGGGGGGTGGCCTTAAACGGCTTTAGGCACCGTATTACTCAGTCTGTGAGCGACTCAGAACGGCTACAAGGCCATATAGGGAGCAGGCCCAACCCCCCAAAATCAAGTCGCTTGGACTCCAAACTCGCAGGGTATCTTCTATGCATAATACTACACATTCTGTGCGAATTTGAGCCCCGAGGAAGAATTCTAGACCCTCTAGGGGGGTGGCCTTAAACGGCTTTAGGCACCGTATTACTCAGTCTGTGAGCGACTCAGAACGGCTACAAGGCCATATAGGGAGCAGGCCCAACCCCCCAAAATCAAGTCGCTTGGACTCCAAACTCGCAGGGTATCTTCTATGCATAATACTACACATTCTGTGCGAATTTGAGCCCCGAGGAAGAATTCTAGACCCTCTAGGGGGGTGGCCTTAAACGGCTTTAGGCACCGTATTACTCAGTCTGTGAGCGACTCAGAACGGCTACAAGGCCATATAGGGAGCAGGCCCAACCCCCCAAAATCAAGTCGCTTGGACTCCAAACTCGCAGGGTATCTTCTATGCATAATACTACACATTCTGTGCGAATTTGAGCCCCGAGGAAGAATTCTAGACCCTCTAGGGGGGTGGCCTTAAACGGCTTTAGGCACCGTATTACTCAGTCTGTGAGCGACTCAGAACGGCTACAAGGCCATATAGGGAGCAGGCCCAACCCCCCAAAATCAAGTCGCTTGGACTCCAAACTCGCAGGGTATCTTCTATGCATAATACTACACATTCTGTGCGAATTTGAGCCCCGAGGAAGAATTCTAGACCCTCTAGGGGGGTGGCCTTAAACGGCTTTAGGCACCGTATTACTCAGTCTGTGAGCGACTCAGAACGGCTACAAGGCCATATAGGGAGCAGGCCCAACCCCCCAAAATCAAGTCGCTTGGACTCCAAACTCGCAGGGTATCTTCTATGCATAATACTACACATTCTGTGCGAATTTGAGCCCCGAGGAAGAATTCTAGACCCTCTAGGGGGGTGGCCTTAAACGGCTTTAGGCACCGTATTACTCAGTCTGTGAGCGACTCAGAACGGCTACAAGGCCATATAGGGAGCAGGCCCAACCCCCCAAAATCAAGTCGCTTGGACTCCAAACTCGCAGGGTATCTTCTATGCATAATACTACACATTCTGTGCGAATTTGAGCCCCGAGGAAGAATTCTAGACCCTCTAGGGGGGTGGCCTTAAACGGCTTTAGGCACCGTATTACTCAGTCTGTGAGCGACTCAGAACGGCTACAAGGCCATATAGGGAGCAGGCCCAACCCCCCAAAATCAAGTCGCTTGGACTCCAAACTCGCAGGGTATCTTCTATGCATAATACTACACATTCTGTGCGAATTTGAGCCCCGAGGAAGAATTCTAGACCCTCTAGGGGGGTGGCCTTAAACGGCTTTAGGCACCGTATTACTCAGTCTGTGAGCGACTCAGAACGGCTACAAGGCCATATAGGGAGCAGGCCCAACCCCCCAAAATCAAGTCGCTTGGACTCCAAACTCGCAGGGTATCTTCTATGCATAATACTACACATTCTGTGCGAATTTGAGCCCCGAGGAAGAATTCTAGACCCTCTAGGGGGGTGGCCTTAAACGGCTTTAGGCACCGTATTACTCAGTCTGTGAGCGACTCAGAACGGCTACAAGGCCATATAGGGAGCAGGCCCAACCCCCCAAAATCAAGTCGCTTGGACTCCAAACTCGCAGGGTATCTTCTATGCATAATACTACACATTCTGTGCGAATTTGAGCCCCGAGGAAGAATTCTAGACCCTCTAGGGGGGTGGCCTTAAACGGCTTTAGGCACCGTATTACTCAGTCTGTGAGCGACTCAGAACGGCTACAAGGCCATATAGGGAGCAGGCCCAACCCCCCAAAATCAAGTCGCTTGGACTCCAAACTCGCAGGGTATCTTCTATGCATAATACTACACATTCTGTGCGAATTTGAGCCCCGAGGAAGAATTCTAGACCCTCTAGGGGGGTGGCCTTAAACGGCTTTAGGCACCGTATTACTCAGTCTGTGAGCGACTCAGAACGGCTACAAGGCCATATAGGGAGCAGGCCCAACCCCCCAAAATCAAGTCGCTTGGACTCCAAACTCGCAGGGTATCTTCTATGCATAATACTACACATTCTGTGCGAATTTGAGCCCCGAGGAAGAATTCTAGACCCTCTAGGGGGGTGGCCTTAAACGGCTTTAGGCACCGTATTACTCAGTCTGTGAGCGACTCAGAACGGCTACAAGGCCATATAGGGAGCAGGCCCAACCCCCCAAAATCAAGTCGCTTGGACTCCAAACTCGCAGGGTATCTTCTATGCATAATACTACACATTCTGTGCGAATTTGAGCCCCGAGGAAGAATTCTAGACCCTCTAGGGGGGTGGCCTTAAACGGCTTTAGGCACCGTATTACTCAGTCTGTGAGCGACTCAGAACGGCTACAAGGCCATATAGGGAGCAGGCCCAACCCCCCAAAATCAAGTCGCTTGGACTCCAAACTCGCAGGGTATCTTCTATGCATAATACTACACATTCTGTGCGAATTTGAGCCCCGAGGAAGAATTCTAGACCCTCTAGGGGGGTGGCCTTAAACGGCTTTAGGCACCGTATTACTCAGTCTGTGAGCGACTCAGAACGGCTACAAGGCCATATAGGGAGCAGGCCCAACCCCCCAAAATCAAGTCGCTTGGACTCCAAACTCGCAGGGTATCTTCTATGCATAATACTACACATTCTGTGCGAATTTGAGCCCCGAGGAAGAATTCTAGACCCTCTAGGGGGGTGGCCTTAAACGGCTTTAGGCACCGTATTACTCAGTCTGTGAGCGACTCAGAACGGCTACAAGGCCATATAGGGAGCAGGCCCAACCCCCCAAAATCAAGTCGCTTGGACTCCAAACTCGCAGGGTATCTTCTATGCATAATACTACACATTCTGTGCGAATTTGAGCCCCGAGGAAGAATTCTAGACCCTCTAGGGGGGTGGCCTTAAACGGCTTTAGGCACCGTATTACTCAGTCTGTGAGCGACTCAGAACGGCTACAAGGCCATATAGGGAGCAGGCCCAACCCCCCAAAATCAAGTCGCTTGGACTCCAAACTCGCAGGGTATCTTCTATGCATAATACTACACATTCTGTGCGAATTTGAGCCCCGAGGAAGAATTCTAGACCCTCTAGGGGGGTGGCCTTAAACGGCTTTAGGCACCGTATTACTCAGTCTGTGAGCGACTCAGAACGGCTACAAGGCCATATAGGGAGCAGGCCCAACCCCCCAAAATCAAGTCGCTTGGACTCCAAACTCGCAGGGTATCTTCTATGCATAATACTACACATTCTGTGCGAATTTGAGCCCCGAGGAAGAATTCTAGACCCTCTAGGGGGGTGGCCTTAAACGGCTTTAGGCACCGTATTACTCAGTCTGTGAGCGACTCAGAACGGCTACAAGGCCATATAGGGAGCAGGCCCAACCCCCCAAAATCAAGTCGCTTGGACTCCAAACTCGCAGGGTATCTTCTATGCATAATACTACACATTCTGTGCGAATTTGAGCCCCGAGGAAGAATTCTAGACCCTCTAGGGGGGTGGCCTTAAACGGCTTTAGGCACCGTATTACTCAGTCTGTGAGCGACTCAGAACGGCAACAAGGCCATATAGGGAGCAGGCCCAACCCCCCAAAATCAAGTCGCTTGGCTCCAAACTCGCAGGGTATCTTCTATGCATAATACTACACATTCTGTGCGAATTTGAGCCCGAGGAAGAATTCTAGACCCTCTAGGGGGGTGGCCTTAAACGGCTTTAGGGCACCGTATTACTCAGTCTGTGAGCGACTCAGAACGGCTACAAGGCCATATAGGGAGCAGGCCCAACCCCCCAAAATCAAGTCGCTTGGACTCCAAACTCGCAGGGTATCTTCTATGCATAATACTACACATTCTGTGCCAATTTGAGCCCCGAGGAAGAATTCTAGACCCTCTAGGGGGGTGGCCTTAAACGGCTTTAGGCACCGTATTACTCAGTCTGTGAGCGACTCAGAACGGCTACAAGGCCATATAGGGAGCAGCCCAACCCCCCAAAATCAAGAGTCGCTTGGACTCCAAACTCGCAGGGTATCTTCTATGCATAATACTACACATTCTGTGCGAATTTGAGCCCCGAGGAAGAATTCTAGACCCTCTAGGGGGGTGGCCTTAAACGGCTTTAGGCACCGTATTACTCAGTCTGTGAGCGACTCAGAACGGCTACAAGGCCATATAGGAGCAGGCCCAACCCCCCAAAATCAAGTCGCTTGGACTCAAACTCGCAGGGTATCTTCTATGCATAATACTACACATTCTGTGCGAATTTGAGCCCCGAGGAAGATTCTAGACCATCTAGGGGGATGCCTTAAACGCTTTAGGCACCGTATTACTCAGTCTGTGAGCGACTCAGAACGGCTACAAGGCCATATAGGGAGCAGCCCAACCCCCCAAAATCAAGTCGCTTGGACTCCAAACTCGCAGGGTATCTTCTATGCATAATACTACACATTCTGTGCGAATTTGAGCCCCGAGGAAGAATTCTAGACCCTCTAGGGGGGTGGCCTTAAACGCTTTAGGCACCGTATTACTCAGTCTGTAAGCGACTCAGAACGGCTACAAGGCCATATAGGGAGCAGGCCCAACCCCCCAAAATCAAGTCGCTTGGACTCCAAACTCGCAGGGTATCTTCTATGCATAATACTACACATTCTGTGCGAATTTGAGCCCCGAGGAAGAATTCTAGACCCTCTAGGGGGTGGCCTTAAACGGCTTTAGGCACCGTATTACTCAGTCTGTGAGCGACTCAGAACGGCTACAAGGCCATATAGGGAGCAGGCCCAACCCCTCAAATCAAGTCGCTTGGACTCCAAACTCGCAGGGTATCTTCTATGCATAATACTACACATTCTGTGCGAATTTGAGCCCCGAGGAAGAATTCTAGACCCTCTAGGGGGGTGGCCTTAAACGGCTTTAGGCACCGTATTACTCAGTCTGTGAGCGACTCAGAACGGCTACAAGGCCATATAGGGAGCAGGCCCAACCCCCCAAAATCAAGTCGCTTGGACTCCAAACTCGCAGGGTATCTTCTATGCATAATACTACACATTCTGTGCGAATTTGAGCCCCGAGGAAGAATTCTAGACCCTCTAGGGGGGGTGCCTTAAACGGCTTTAGGCACCGTATTACTCAGTCTGTGAGCGACTCAGAACGGCTACAAGGCCATATAGGGAGCAGGCCCAACCCCCAAAAATCAAGTCGCTTGGACTCCAAACTCGCAGGGTATCTTCTATGCATAATACTACACATTCTGTGCGAATTTGAGCCCCGAGGAAGAATTCTAGACCCTCTAGGGGGGTGGCCTTAAACGGCTTTAGGCACCGTATTACTCAGTCTGTGAGCGACTCAGAACGGCTACAAGGCCATATAGGGAGCAGGCCCAACCCCCCAAAATCAAGTCGCTTGGACTCCAAACTCGCAGGGTATCTTCTATGCATAATACTACACATTCTGTGCGAATTTGAGCCCCGAGGAAGAATTCTAGACCCTCTAGGGGGGTGGCCTTAACGGCTTTAGGCACCGTATTACTCAGTCTGTGAGCGACTCAGAACGGCTACAAGGCCATATAGGGAGCAGGCCCAACCCCCCAAAATCAAGTCGCTTGGACTCCAAAACTCGCAGGGTATCTTCTATGCATAATACTACACATTCTGTGCGAATTTGAGCCCCGAGGAAGAATTCTAGACCCTCTAGGGGGTGGCCTTAAACGGCTTTAGGCACCGTATTACTCAGTCTGTGAGCGACTCAGAACGGCTACAAGGCCATATAGGGAGCAGGCCCAACCCCCCAAATATCAAGTCGCTTGGACTCCATATTCGCAGGGTATCTTCTATGCATAACACTACACATTCTGTGCGAATTTGAGCCCCGAGGAAGAATTCTAGACCCTCTAGGGGGGGTGGCCTTAAACGGCTTTAGGCACCGTATTACTCAGTCTGTGAGCGACTCAGAACGGCTACAAGGCCATATAGGGAGCAGGCCCAACCCCCCAAAATCAAGTCGCTTGGACTCCAAACTCGCAGGGTATCTTCTATGCATAATACTACACATTCTGTGCGAATTTGAGCCCCGAGGAAGAATTCTAGATCCTCTAGGGGGGTGGCCTTAAACGGCTTTAGGCACCGTATTACTCAGTCTGTGAGCGACTCAGAACGGCTACAAGGCCATATAGGGAGCAGGCCCAACCCCCCAAAATCAAGTCGCTTGGACTCCAAACTCGCAGGGTATCTTCTATGCATAATACTACACATTCTGTGCGAATTTGAGCCCCGAGGAAGAATTCTAGACCCTCTAGGGGGGTGGCCTTAAACGGCTTTAGGCACCGTATTACTCAGTCTGTGAGCGGACTCAGAACGGCTACCAGGCCATATAGGGAGCAGGCCCAACCCCCCCAAAATCAAGTCGCTTGGACTCCAAACTCGCAGGGTATCTTCTATGCATAATACTACACATTCTGTGCGAATTTGAGCCCCGAGGAAGAATTCTAGACCCTCTAGGGGGGTGGCCTTAAACGGCTTTAGGCACCGTATTACTCAGTCTGTGAGCGACTCAGAATGGCTACAAGGCCATATAGGGAGCAGGCCCAACCCCCCAAAATCAAGTCGCTTGGACTCCAAACTCGCAGGGTATCTTCTATGCATAATACTACACATTCTGTGCGATTTGAGCCCCGAGGAAGAATTCTAGACCCTCTAGGGGGGTGGCCTTAAACGGCTTTAGGCACCGTATTACTCAGTCTGTGAGGGACTCAGAACGGCTACAAGGCCATATAGGGAGCAGGCCCAACCCCCCAAAATCAAGTCGCTTGGACTCCAAACTCGCAGGGTTTCTTCTATGCATAATACTACACATTCTGTGCGAATTTGAGCCCCGAGGAAGAATTCTAGACCCTCTAGGGGGGTGGCCTTAAACGGCTTTAGGCACCGTATTACTCAGTCTGTGAGGGACTCAGAACGGCTACAAGGCCATATAGGGAGCAGGCCCAACCCCCCAAAATCAAGTCGCTTGGACTCCAAACTCGCAGGGTATCTTCTATGCATAATACTACACATTCTGTGCGAATTTGAGCCCCGAGGAAGAATTCTAGACCCTCTAGGGGGGTGGCCTTAAACGGCTTTAGGCACCGTATTACTCAGTCTGTGAGCGACTCAGAACGGCTACAAGGCCATATAGGGAGCAGGCCCAACCCCCCAAAATCAAGTCGCTTGGACTCCAAACTCGCAGGGTATCTTCTATGCATAATACTACACATTCTGTGCAATTTGAGCCCGAGGAAGAATTCTAGACCCTCTAGGGGGGTGGCCTTAAACGGCTTTAGGCACCGTATTACTGAGTCTGTGAGCGACTCAGAACGGCTACAAGGCCATATAGGGAGCAGGCCCAACCCCCCAAAATCAAGTCGCTTGGACTCCAAACTCGCAGGGTATCTTCTATGCATAATACTACACATTCTGTGCGAATTTGAGCCCCGAGGAAGAATTCTAGACCCTCTAGGGGGGTGGCCTTAAACGGCTTTAGGCACCGTATTACTCAGTCTGTGAGCGACTCAGAACGGCTACAAGGCCATATAGGGAGCAGGCCCAACCCCCCAAAATCAAGTCGCTTGGACTCCAAACTCGCAGGGTATCTTCTATGCATAATACTACACATTCTGTGCGAATTTGAGCCCCGAGGAAGAATTCTAGACCCTCTAGGGGGGTGGCCTTAAACGGCTTTAGGCACCGTATTACTCAGTCTGTGAGCGACTCAGAACGGCTACAAGGCCATATAGGGAGCAGGCCCAACCCCCCAAAATCAAGTCGCTTGGACTCCAAACTCGCAGGGTATCTTCTATGCATAATACTACACATTCTGTGCGAATTTGAGCCCCGAGGAAGAATTCTAGACCCTCTAGGGGGGTGGCCTTAAACGGCTTTAGGCACCGTATTACTCAGTCTGTGAGCGACTCAGAACGGCTACAAGGCCATATAGGGAGCAGGCCCAACCCCCCAAAATCAAGTCGCTTGGACTCCAAACTCGCAGGGTATCTTCTATGCATAATACTACACATTCTTACTACACATTCTGTGCGAATTTGAGCCCCGAGGAAGAATTCTAGACCCTCTAGGGGGGTGGCCTTAAACGGCTTTAGGCACCGTATTACTCAGTCTGTGAGCGACTCAGAACGGCTACAAGGCCATATAGGGAGCAGGCCCAACCCCCCAAAATCAAGTCGCTTGGACTCCAAACTCGCAGGGTATCTTCTATGCATAATACTACACATTCTGTGCGAATTTGAGCCCCGAGGAAGAATTCTAGACCCTCTAGGGGGGTGGCCTTAAACGGCTTTAGGCACCGTATTACTCAGTCTGTGAGCGACTCAGAACGGCTACAAGGCCATATAGGGAGCAGGCCCAACCCCCCAAAATCAAGTCGCTTGGACTCCAAACTCGCAGGGTATCTTCTATGCATAATACTACACATTCTGTGCGAATTTGAGCCCCGAGGAAGAATTCTAGACCCTCTAGGGGGGTGGCCTTAAACGGCTTTAGGCACCGTATTACTCAGTCTGTGAGCGACTCAGAACGGCTACAAGGCCATATAGGGAGCAGGCCCAACCCCCCAAAATCAAGTCGCTTGGACTCCAAACTCGCAGGGTATCTTCTATGCATAATACTACACATTCTGTGCGAATTTGAGCCCCGAGGAAGAATTCTAGACCCTCTAGGGGGGTGGCCTTAAACGGCTTTAGGCACCGTATTACTCAGTCTGTGAGCGACTCAGAACGGCTACAAGGCCATATAGGGAGCAGGCCCAACCCCCCAAAATCAAGTCGCTTGGACTCCAAACTCGCAGGGTATCTTCTATGCATAATACTACACATTCTGTGCGAATTTGAGCCCCGAGGAAGAATTCTAGACCCTCTAGGGGGGTGGCCTTAAACGGCTTTAGGCACCGTATTACTCAGTCTGTGAGCGACTCAGAACGGCTACAAGGCCATATAGGGAGCAGGCCCAACCCCCCAAAATCAAGTCGCTTGGACTCCAAACTCGCAGGGTATCTTCTATGCATAATACTACACATTCTGTGCGAATTTGAGCCCCGAGGAAGAATTCTAGACCCTCTAGGGGGGTGGCCTTAAACGGCTTTAGGCACCGTATTACTCAGTCTGTGAGCGACTCAGAACGGCTACAAGGCCATATAGGGAGCAGGCCCAACCCCCCAAAATCAAGTCGCTTGGACTCCAAACTCGCAGGGTATCTTCTATGCATAATACTACACATTCTGTGCGAATTTGAGCCCCGAGGAAGAATTCTAGACCCTCTAGGGGGGTGGCCTTAAACGGCTTTAGGCACCGTATTACTCAGTCTGTGAGCGACTCAGAACGGCTACAAGGCCATATAGGGAGCAGGCCCAACCCCCCAAAATCAAGTCGCTTGGACTCCAAACTCGCAGGGTATCTTCTATGCATAATACTACACATTCTGTGCGAATTTGAGCCCCGAGGAAGAATTCTAGACCCTCTAGGGGGGTGGCCTTAAACGGCTTTAGGCACCGTATTACTCAGTCTGTGAGCGACTCAGAACGGCTACAAGGCCATATAGGGAGCAGGCCCAACCCCCCAAAATCAAGTCGCTTGGACTCCAAACTCGCAGGGTATCTTCTATGCATAATACTACACATTCTGTGCGAATTTGAGCCCCGAGGAAGAATTCTAGACCCTCTAGGGGGGTGGCCTTAAACGGCTTTAGGCACCGTATTACTCAGTCTGTGAGCGACTCAGAACGGCTACAAGGCCATATAGGGAGCAGGCCCAACCCCCCAAAATCAAGTCGCTTGGACTCCAAACTCGCAGGGTATCTTCTATGCATAATACTACACATTCTGTGCGAATTTGAGCCCCGAGGAAGAATTCTAGACCCTCTAGGGGGGTGGCCTTAAACGGCTTTAGGCACCGTATTACTCAGTCTGTGAGCGACTCAGAACGGCTACAAGGCCATATAGGGAGCAGGCCCAACCCCCCAAAATCAAGTCGCTTGGACTCCAAACTCGCAGGGTATCTTCTATGCATAATACTACACATTCTGTGCGAATTTGAGCCCCGAGGAAGAATTCTAGACCCTCTAGGGGGGTGGCCTTAAACGGCTTTAGGCACCGTATTACTCAGTCTGTGAGCGACTCAGAACGGCTACAAGGCCATATAGGGAGCAGGCCCAACCCCCCAAAATCAAGTCGCTTGGACTCCAAACTCGCAGGGTATCTTCTATGCATAATACTACACATTCTGTGCGAATTTGAGCCCCGAGGAAGAATTCTAGACCCTCTAGGGGGGTGGCCTTAAACGGCTTTAGGCACCGTATTACTCAGTCTGTGAGCGACTCAGAACGGCTACAAGGCCATATAGGGAGCAGGCCCAACCCCCCAAAATCAAGTCGCTTGGACTCCAAACTCGCAGGGTATCTTCTATGCATAATACTACACATTCTGTGCGAATTTGAGCCCCGAGGAAGAATTCTAGACCCTCTAGGGGGGTGGCCTTAAACGGCTTTAGGCACCGTATTACTCAGTCTGTGAGCGACTCAGAACGGCTACAAGGCCATATAGGGAGCAGGCCCAACCCCCCAAAATCAAGTCGCTTGGACTCCAAACTCGCAGGGTATCTTCTATGCATAATACTACACATTCTGTGCGAATTTGAGCCCCGAGGAAGAATTCTAGACCCTCTAGGGGGGTGGCCTTAAACGGCTTTAGGCACCGTATTACTCAGTCTGTGAGCGACTCAGAACGGCTACAAGGCCATATAGGGAGCAGGCCCAACCCCCCAAAATCAAGTCGCTTGGACTCCAAACTCGCAGGGTATCTTCTATGCATAATACTACACATTCTGTGCGAATTTGAGCCCCGAGGAAGAATTCTAGACCCTCTAGGGGGGTGGCCTTAAACGGCTTTAGGCACCGTATTACTCAGTCTGTGAGCGACTCAGAACGGCTACAAGGCCATATAGGGAGCAGGCCCAACCCCCCAAAATCAAGTCGCTTGGACTCCAAACTCGCAGGGTATCTTCTATGCATAATACTACACATTCTGTGCGAATTTGAGCCCCGAGGAAGAATTCTAGACCCTCTAGGGGGGTGGCCTTAAACGGCTTTAGGCACCGTATTACTCAGTCTGTGAGCGACTCAGAACGGCTACAAGGCCATATAGGGAGCAGGCCCAACCCCCCAAAATCAAGTCGCTTGGACTCCAAACTCGCAGGGTATCTTCTATGCATAATACTACACATTCTGTGCGAATTTGAGCCCCGAGGAAGAATTCTAGACCCTCTAGGGGGGTGGCCTTAAACGGCTTTAGGCACCGTATTACTCAGTCTGTGAGCGACTCAGAACGGCTACAAGGCCATATAGGGAGCAGGCCCAACCCCCCAAAATCAAGTCGCTTGGACTCCAAACTCGCAGGGTATCTTCTATGCATAATACTACACATTCTGTGCGAATTTGAGCCCCGAGGAAGAATTCTAGACCCTCTAGGGGGGTGGCCTTAAACGGCTTTAGGCACCGTATTACTCAGTCTGTGAGCGACTCAGAACGGCTACAAGGCCATATAGGGAGCAGGCCAACCCCCCAAAATCAAGTCGCTTGGACTCCAAACTCGCAGGGTATCTTCTATGCATAATACTACACATTCTGTGCGAATTTGAGCCCCGAGGAAGAATTCTAGACCCTCTAGGGGGGTGGCCTTAAACGGCTTTAGGCACCGTATTACTCAGTCTGTGAGCGACTCAGAACGGCTACAAGGCCATATAGGGAGCAGGCCCAACCCCCCAAAATCAAGTCGCTTGGACTCCAAACTCGCAGGGTATCTTCTATGCATAATACTACACATTCTGTGCGAATTTGAGCCCCGAGGAAGAATTCTAGACCCTCTAGGGGGGTGGCCTTAAACGGCTTTAGGCACCGTATTACTCAGTCTGTGAGCGACTCAGAACGGCTACAAGGCCATATAGGGAGCAGGCCCAACCCCCCAAAATCAAGTCGCTTGGACTCCAAACTCGCAGGGTATCTTCTATGCATAATACTACACATTCTGTGCGAATTTGAGCCCCGAGGAAGAATTCTAGACCCTCTAGGGGGGTGGCCTTAAACGGCTTTAGGCACCGTATTACTCAGTCTGTGAGCGACTCAGAACGGCTACAAGGCCATATAGGGAGCAGGCCCAACCCCCCAAAATCAAGTCGCTTGGACTCCAAACTCGCAGGGTATCTTCTATGCATAATACTACACATTCTGTGCGAATTTGAGCCCCGAGGAAGAATTCTAGACCCTCTAGGGGGGTGGCCTTAAACGGCTTTAGGCACCGTATTACTCAGTCTGTGAGCGACTCAGAACGGCTACAAGGCCATATAGGGAGCAGGCCCAACCCCCCAAAATCAAGTCGCTTGGACTCCAAACTCGCAGGGTATCTTCTATGCATAATACTACACATTCTGTGCGAATTTGAGCCCCGAGGAAGAATTCTAGACCCTCTAGGGGGGTGGCCTTAAACGGCTTTAGGCACCGTATTACTCAGTCTGTGAGCGACTCAGAACGGCTACAAGGCCATATAGGGAGCAGGCCCAACCCCCCAAAATCAAGTCGCTTGGACTCCAAACTCGCAGGGTATCTTCTATGCATAATACTACACATTCTGTGCGAATTTGAGCCCCGAGGAAGAATTCTAGACCCTCTAGGGGGGTGGCCTTAAACGGCTTTAGGCACCGTATTACTCAGTCTGTGAGCGACTCAGAACGGCTACAAGGCCATATAGGGAGCAGGCCCAACCCCCCAAAATCAAGTCGCTTGGACTCCAAACTCGCAGGGTATCTTCTATGCATAATACTACACATTCTGTGCGAATTTGAGCCCCGAGGAAGAATTCTAGACCCTCTAGGGGGGTGGCCTTAAACGGCTTTAGGCACCGTATTACTCAGTCTGTGAGCGACTCAGAACGGCTACAAGGCCATATAGGGAGCAGGCCCAACCCCCCAAAATCAAGTCGCTTGGACTCCAAACTCGCAGGGTATCTTCTATGCATAATACTACACATTCTGTGCGAATTTGAGCCCCGAGGAAGAATTCTAGACCCTCTAGGGGGGTGGCCTTAAACGGCTTTAGGCACCGTATTACTCAGTCTGTGAGCGACTCAGAACGGCTACAAGGCCATATAGGGAGCAGGCCCAACCCCCCAAAATCAAGTCGCTTGGACTCCAAACTCGCAGGGTATCTTCTATGCATAATACTACACATTCTGTGCGAATTTGAGCCCCGAGGAAGAATTCTAGACCCTCTAGGGGGGTGGCCTTAAACGGCTTTAGGCACCGTATTACTCAGTCTGTGAGCGACTCAGAACGGCTACAAGGCCATATAGGGAGCAGGCCCAACCCCCCAAAATCAAGTCGCTTGGACTCCAAACTCGCAGGGTATCTTCTATGCATAATACTACACATTCTGTGCGAATTTGAGCCCCGAGGAAGAATTCTAGACCCTCTAGGGGGGTGGCCTTAAACGGCTTTAGGCACCGTATTACTCAGTCTGTGAGCGACTCAGAACGGCTACAAGGCCATATAGGGAGCAGGCCCAACCCCCCAAAATCAAGTCGCTTGGACTCCAAACTCGCAGGGTATCTTCTATGCATAATACTACACATTCTGTGCGAATTTGAGCCCCGAGGAAGAATTCTAGACCCTCTAGGGGGGTGGCCTTAAACGGCTTTAGGCACCGTATTACTCAGTCTGTGAGCGACTCAGAACGGCTACAAGGCCATATAGGGAGCAGGCCCAACCCCCCAAAATCAAGTCGCTTGGACTCCAAACTCGCAGGGTATCTTCTATGCATAATACTACACATTCTGTGCGAATTTGAGCCCCGAGGAAGAATTCTAGACCCTCTAGGGGGGTGGCCTTAAACGGCTTTAGTCACCGTATTACTCAGTCTGTGAGCGACTCAGAACGGCTACAAGGCCATATAGGGAGCAGGCCCAACCCCCCAAAATCAAGTCGCTTGGACTCCAAACTCGCAGGGTATCTTCTATGCATAATACTACACATTCTGTGCGAATTTGAGCCCCGAGGAAGAATTCTAGACCCTCTAGGGGGGTGGCCTTAAACGGCTTTAGGCACCGTATTACTCAGTCTGTGAGCGACTCAGAACGGCTACAAGGCCATATAGGGAGCAGGCCCAACCCCCCAAAATCAAGTCGCTTGGACTCCAAACTCGCAGGGTATCTTCTATGCATAATACTACACATTCTGTGCGAATTTGAGCCCCGAGGAAGAATTCTAGACCCTCTAGGGGGGTGGCCTTAAACGGCTTTAGGCACCGTATTACTCAGTCTGTGAGCGACTCAGAACGGCTACAAGGCCATATAGGGAGCAGGCCCAACCCCCCAAAATCAAGTCGCTTGGACTCCAAACTCGCAGGGTATCTTCTATGCATAATACTACACATTCTGTGCGAATTTGAGCCCCGAGGAAGAATTCTAGACCCTCTAGGGGGGTGGCCTTAAACGGCTTTAGGCACCGTATTACTCAGTCTGTGAGCGACTCAGAACGGCTACAAGGCCATATAGGGAGCAGGCCCAACCCCCCAAAATCAAGTCGCTTGGGACTCCAAACTCGCAGGGTATCTTCTATGCATAATACTACACATTCTGTGCGAATTTGAGCCCCGAGGAAGAATTCTAGACCCTCTAGGGGGGTGGCCTTAAACGGCTTTAGGCACCGTATTACTCAGTCTGTGAGCGACTCAGAACGGCTACAAGGCCATATAGGGAGCAGGCCCAACCCCCCAAAATCAAGTCGCTTGGACTCCAAACTCGCAGGGTATCTTCTATGCATAATACTACACATTCTGTGCGAATTTGAGCCCCGAGGAAGAATTCTAGACCCTCTAGTGGGGTGGCCTTAAACGGCTTTAGGCACCGTATTACTCAGTCTGTGAGCGACTCAGAACGGCTACAAGGCCATATAGGGAGCAGGCCCAACCCCCCAAAATCAAGTCGCTTGGACTCCAAACTCGCAGGGTATCTTCTATGCATAATACTACACATTCTGTGCGAATTTGAGCCCCGAGGAAGAATTCTAGACCCTCTAGGGGGGTGGCCTTAAACGGCTTTAGGCACCGTATTACTCAGTCTGTGAGCGACTCAGAACGGCTACAAGGCCATATAGGGAGCAGGCCCAACCCCCCAAAATCAAGTCGCTTGGACTCCAAACTCGCAGGGTATCTTCTATGCATAATACTACACATTCTGTGCGAATTTGAGCCCCGAGGAAGAATTCTAGACCCTCTAGGGGGGTGGCCTTAAACGGCTTTAGGCACCGTATTACTCAGTCTGTGAGCGACTCAGAACGGCTACAAGGCCATATAGGGAGCAGGCCCAACCCCCCAAAATCAAGTCGCTTGGACTCCAAACTCGCAGGGTATCTTCTATGCATAATACTACACATTCTGTGCGAATTTGAGCCCCGAGGAAGAATTCTAGACCCTCTAGGGGGTGGCCTTAAACGGCTTTAGGCACCGTATTACTCAGTCTGTGAGCGACTCAGAACGGCTACAAGGCCATATAGGGAGCAGGCCCAACCCCCCAAATCAAGTCGCTTGGACTCCAAACTCGCAGGGTATCTTCTATGCATAATACTACACATTCTGTGCGAATTTGAGCCCCGAGGAAGAATTCTAGACCCTCTAGGGGGGTGGCCTTAAACGGCTTTAGGCACCGTATTACTCAGTCTGTGAGCGACTCAGAACGGCTACAAGGCCATATAAGGAGCAGGCCCAACCCCCCAAAATCAAGTCGCTTGCACTCCAAACTCGCAGGGTATCTTCTATGCATAATACTACACATTCTGTGCGAATTTGAGCCCCGAGGAAGAATTCTAGACCCTCTAGGGGGGTGGCCTTAAACGGCTTTAGGCACCGTATTACTCAGTCTGTGAGCGACTCAGACGGGCTACAAGGCCATATAGGGAGCAGGCCCAACCCCCCAAAATCAAGTCGCTTGGACTCCAAACTCGCAGGGTATCTTCTATGCATAATACTACACATTCTGTGCGAATTTGAGCCCCGAGGAAGAATTCTAGACCCTCTAGGGGGGGTGGCCTTAAACGGCTTTAGGCACCGTATTACTCAGTCTGTGAGCGACTCAGAACGGCTACAAGGCCATATAGGGAGCAGGCCCAACCCCCCAAAATCAAGTCGCTTGGACTCCAAACTCGCAGGGTATCTTCTATGCATAATACTACACATTCTGTGCGAATTTGAGCCCCGAGGAAGAATTCTAGACCCTCTAGGGGGGTGGCCTTAAACGGCTTTAGGCACCGTATTACTCAGTCTGTGAGCGACTCAGAACGGCTACAAGGCCATATAGGGAGCAGGCCCAACCCCCCAAAATCAAGTCGCTTGGACTCCAAACTCGCAGGGTATCTTCTATGCATAATACTACACATTCTGTGCGAATTTGAGCCCCGAGGAAGAATTCTAGACCCTCTAGGGGGGTGGCCTTAAACGGCTTTAGGCACCGTATTACTCAGTCTGTGAGCGACTCAGAACGGCTACAAGGCCATATAGGGAGCAGGCCCAACCCCCCAAAATCAAGTCGCTTGGACTCCAAACTCGCAGGGTATCTTCTATGCATAATACTACACATTCTGTGCGAATTTGAGCCCCGAGGAAGAATTCTAGACCCTCTAGGGGGGTGGCCTTAAACGGCTTTAGGCACCGTATTACTCAGTCTGTGAGCGACTCAGAACGGCTACAAGGCCATATAGGGAGCAGGCCCAACCCCCCAAAATCAAGTCGCTTGGACTCCAAACTCGCAGGGTATCTTCTATGCATAATACTACACATTCTGTGCGAATTTGAGCCCCGAGGAAGAATTCTAGACCCTCTAGGGGGGTGGCCTTAAACGGCTTTAGGCACCGTATTACTCAGTCTGTGAGCGACTCAGAACGGCTACAAGGCCATATAGGGAGCAGGCCCAACCCCCCAAAATCAAGTCGCTTGGACTCCAAACTCGCAGGGTATCTTCTATGCATAATACTACACATTCTGTGCGAATTTGAGCCCCGAGGAAGAATTCTAGACCCTCTAGGGGGGTGGCCTTAAACGGCTTTAGGCACCGTATTACTCAGTCTGTGAGCGACTCAGAACGGCTACAAGGCCATATAGGGAGCAGGCCCAACCCCCCAAAATCAAGTCGCTTGGACTCCAAACTCGCAGGGTATCTTCTATGCATAATACTACACATTCTGTGCGAATTTGAGCCCCGAGGAAGAATTCTAGACCCTCTAGGGGGGTGGCCTTAAACGGCTTTAGGCACCGTATTACTCAGTCTGTGAGCGACTCAGAACGGCTACAAGGCCATATAGGGAGCAGGCCCAACCCCCCAAAATCAAGTCGCTTGGACTCCAAACTCGCAGGGTATCTTCTATGCATAATACTACACATTCTGTGCGAATTTGAGCCCCGAGGAAGAATTCTAGACCCTCTAGGGGGGTGGCCTTAAACGGCTTTAGGCACCGTATTACTCAGTCTGTGAGCGACTCAGAACGGCTACAAGGCCATATAGGGAGCAGGCCCAACCCCCCAAAATCAAGTCGCTTGGACTCCAAACTCGCAGGGTATCTTCTATGCATAATACTACACATTCTGTGCGAATTTGAGCCCCGAGGAAGAATTCTAGACCCTCTAGGGGGGTGGCCTTAAACGGCTTTAGGCACCGTATTACTCAGTCTGTGAGCGACTCAGAACGGCTACAAGGCCATATAGGGAGCAGGCCCAACCCCCCAAAATCAAGTCGCTTGGACTCCAAACTCGCAGGGTATCTTCTATGCATAATACTACACATTCTGTGCGAATTTGAGCCCCGAGGAAGAATTCTAGACCCTCTAGGGGGGTGGCCTTAAACGGCTTTAGGCACCGTATTACTCAGTCTGTGAGCGACTCAGAACGGCTACAAGGCCATATAGGGAGCAGGCCCAACCCCCCAAAATCAAGTCGCTTGGACTCCAAACTCGCAGGGTATCTTCTATGCATAATACTACACATTCTGTGCGAATTTGAGCCCCGAGGAAGAATTCTAGACCCTCTAGGGGGGTGGCCTTAAACGGCTTTAGGCACCGTATTACTCAGTCTGTGAGCGACTCAGAACGGCTACAAGGCCATATAGGGAGCAGGCCCAACCCCCCAAAATCAAGTCGCTTGGACTCCAAACTCGCAGGGTATCTTCTATGCATAATACTACACATTCTGTGCGAATTTGAGCCCCGAGGAAGAATTCTAGACCCTCTAGGGGGGTGGCCTTAAACGGCTTTAGGCACCGTATTACTCAGTCTGTGAGCGACTCAGAACGGCTACAAGGCCATATAGGGAGCAGGCCCAACCCCCCAAAATCAAGTCGCTTGGACTCCAAACTCGCAGGGTATCTTCTATGCATAATACTACACATTCTGTGCGAATTTGAGCCCCGAGGAAGAATTCTAGACCCTCTAGGGGGGTGGCCTTAAACGGCTTTAGGCACCGTATTACTCAGTCTGTGAGCGACTCAGAACGGCTACAAGGCCATATAGGGAGCAGGCCCAACCCCCCAAAATCAAGTCGCTTGGACTCCAAACTCGCAGGGTATCTTCTATGCATAATACTACACATTCTGTGCGAATTTGAGCCCCGAGGAAGAATTCTAGACCCTCTAGGGGGGTGGCCTTAAACGGCTTTAGGCACCGTATTACTCAGTCTGTGAGCGACTCAGAACGGCTACAAGGCCATATAGGGAGCAGGCCCAACCCCCCAAAATCAAGTCGCTTGGACTCCAAACTCGCAGGGTATCTTCTATGCATAATACTACACATTCTGTGCGAATTTGAGCCCCGAGGAAGAATTCTAGACCCTCTAGGGGGGTGGCCTTAAACGGCTTTAGGCACCGTATTACTCAGTCTGTGAGCGACTCAGAACGGCTACAAGGCCATATAGGGAGCAGGCCCAACCCCCCAAAATCAAGTCGCTTGGACTCCAAACTCGCAGGGTATCTTCTATGCATAATACTACACATTCTGTGCGAATTTGAGCCCCGAGGAAGAATTCTAGACCCTCTAGGGGGGTGGCCTTAAACGGCTTTAGGCACCGTATTACTCAGTCTGTGAGCGACTCAGAACGGCTACAAGGCCATATAGGGAGCAGGCCCAACCCCCCAAAATCAAGTCGCTTGGACTCCAAACTCGCAGGGTATCTTCTATGCATAATACTACACATTCTGTGCGAATTTGAGCCCCGAGGAAGAATTCTAGACCCTCTAGGGGGGTGGCCTTAAACGGCTTTAGGCACCGTATTACTCAGTCTGTGAGCGACTCAGAACGGCTACAAGGCCATATAGGGAGCAGGCCCAACCCCCCAAAATCAAGTCGCTTGGACTCCAAACTCGCAGGGTATCTTCTATGCATAATACTACACATTCTGTGCGAATTTGAGCCCCGAGGAAGAATTCTAGACCCTCTAGGGGGGTGGCCTTAAACGGCTTTAGGCACCGTATTACTCAGTCTGTGAGCGACTCAGAACGGCTACAAGGCCATATAGGGAGCAGGCCCAACCCCCCAAAATCAAGTCGCTTGGACTCCAAACTCGCAGGGTATCTTCTATGCATAATACTACACATTCTGTGCGAATTTGAGCCCCGAGGAAGAATTCTAGACCCTCTAGGGGGGTGGCCTTAAACGGCTTTAGGCACCGTATTACTCAGTCTGTGAGCGACTCAGAACGGCTACAAGGCCATATAGGGAGCAGGCCCAACCCCCCAAAATCAAGTCGCTTGGACTCCAAACTCGCAGGGTATCTTCTATGCATAATACTACACATTCTGTGCGAATTTGAGCCCCGAGGAAGAATTCTAGACCCTCTAGGGGGGTGGCCTTAAACGGCTTTAGGCACCGTATTACTCAGTCTGTGAGCGACTCAGAACGGCTACAAGGCCATATAGGGAGCAGGCCCAACCCCCCAAAATCAAGTCGCTTGGACTCCAAACTCGCAGGGTATCTTCTATGCATAATACTACACATTCTGTGCGAATTTGAGCCCCGAGGAAGAATTCTAGACCCTCTAGGGGGGTGGCCTTAAACGGCTTTAGGCACCGTATTACTCAGTCTGTGAGCGACTCAGAACGGCTACAAGGCCATATAGGGAGCAGGCCCAACCCCCCAAAATCAAGTCGCTTGGACTCCAAACTCGCAGGGTATCTTCTATGCATAATACTACACATTCTGTGCGAATTTGAGCCCCGAGGAAGAATTCTAGACCCTCTAGGGGGGTGGCCTTAAACGGCTTTAGGCACCGTATTACTCAGTCTGTGAGCGACTCAGAACGGCTACAAGGCCATATAGGGAGCAGGCCCAACCCCCCAAAATCAAGTCGCTTGGACTCCAAACTCGCAGGGTATCTTCTATGCATAATACTACACATTCTGTGCGAATTTGAGCCCCGAGGAAGAATTCTAGACCCTCTAGGGGGGTGGCCTTAAACGGCTTTAGGCACCGTATTACTCAGTCTGTGAGCGACTCAGAACGGCTACAAGGCCATATAGGGAGCAGGCCCAACCCCCCAAAATCAAGTCGCTTGGACTCCAAACTCGCAGGGTATCTTCTATGCATAATACTACACATTCTGTGCGAATTTGAGCCCCGAGGAAGAATTCTAGACCCTCTAGGGGGGTGGCCTTAAACGGCTTTAGGCACCGTATTACTCAGTCTGTGAGCGACTCAGAACGGCTACAAGGCCATATAGGGAGCAGGCCCAACCCCCCAAAATCAAGTCGCTTGGACTCCAAACTCGCAGGGTATCTTCTATGCATAATACTACACATTCTGTGCGAATTTGAGCCCCGAGGAAGAATTCTAGACCCTCTAGGGGGGTGGCCTTAAACGGCTTTAGGCACCGTATTACTCAGTCTGTGAGCGACTCAGAACGGCTACAAGGCCATATAGGGAGCAGGCCCAACCCCCCAAAATCAAGTCGCTTGGACTCCAAACTCGCAGGGTATCTTCTATGCATAATACTACACATTCTGTGCGAATTTGAGCCCCGAGGAAGAATTCTAGACCCTCTAGGGGGGTGGCCTTAAACGGCTTTAGGCACCGTATTACTCAGTCTGTGAGCGACTCAGAACGGCTACAAGGCCATATAGGGAGCAGGCCCAACCCCCCAAAATCAAGTCGCTTGGACTCCAAACTCGCAGGGTATCTTCTATGCATAATACTACACATTCTGTGCGAATTTGAGCCCCGAGGAAGAATTCTAGACCCTCTAGGGGGGTGGCCTTAAACGGCTTTAGGCACCGTATTACTCAGTCTGTGAGCGACTCAGAACGGCTACAAGGCCATATAGGGAGCAGGCCCAACCCCCCAAAATCAAGTCGCTTGGACTCCAAACTCGCAGGGTATCTTCTATGCATAATACTACACATTCTGTGCGAATTTGAGCCCCGAGGAAGAATTCTAGACCCTCTAGGGGGGTGGCCTTAAACGGCTTTAGGCACCGTATTACTCAGTCTGTGAGCGACTCAGAACGGCTACAAGGCCATATAGGGAGCAGGCCCAACCCCCCAAAATCAAGTCGCTTGGACTCCAAACTCGCAGGGTATCTTCTATGCATAATACTACACATTCTGTGCGAATTTGAGCCCCGAGGAAGAATTCTAGACCCTCTAGGGGGGTGGCCTTAAACGGCTTTAGGCACCGTATTACTCAGTCTGTGAGCGACTCAGAACGGCTACAAGGCCATATAGGGAGCAGGCCCAACCCCCCAAAATCAAGTCGCTTGGACTCCAAACTCGCAGGGTATCTTCTATGCATAATACTACACATTCTGTGCGAATTTGAGCCCCGAGGAAGAATTCTAGACCCTCTAGGGGGGTGGCCTTAAACGGCTTTAGGCACCGTATTACTCAGTCTGTGAGCGACTCAGAACGGCTACAAGGCCATATAGGGAGCAGGCCCAACCCCCCAAAATCAAGTCGCTTGGACTCCAAACTCGCAGGGTATCTTCTATGCATAATACTACACATTCTGTGCGAATTTGAGCCCCGAGGAAGAATTCTAGACCCTCTAGGGGGGTGGCCTTAAACGGCTTTAGGCACCGTATTACTCAGTCTGTGAGCGACTCAGAACGTCTACAAGGCCATATAGGGAGCAGGCCCAACCCCCCAAAATCAAGTCGCTTGGACTCCAAACTCGCAGGGTATCTTCTATGCATAATACTACACATTCTGTGCGAATTTGAGCCCCGAGGAAGAAGAATTCTAGACCCTCTAGGGGGGTGGCCTTAAACGGCTTTAGGCACCGTATTACTCAGTCTGTGAGCGACTCAGAACGGCTACAAGGCCATATAGGGAGCAGGCCCAACCCCCCAAAATCAAGTCGCTTGGACTCCAAACTCGCAGGGTATCTTCTATGCATAATACTACACATTCTGTGCGAATTTGAGCCCCGAGGAAGAATTCTAGACCCTCTAGGGGGGTGGCCTTAAACGGCTTTAGGCACCGTATTACTCAGTCTGTGAGCGACTCAGAACGGCTACAAGGCCATATAGGGAGCAGGCCCAACCCCCCAAAATCAAGTCGCTTGGACTCCAAACTCGCAGGGTATCTTCTATGCATAATACTACACATTCTGTGCGAATTTGAGCCCCGAGGAAGAATTCTAGACCCTCTAGGGGGGTGGCCTTAAACGGCTTTAGGCACCGTATTACTCAGTCTGTGAGCGACTCAGAACGGCTACAAGGCCATATAGGGAGCAGGCCCAACCCCCCAAAATCAAGTCGCTTGGACTCCAAACTCGCAGGGTATCTTCTATGCATAATACTACACATTCTGTGCGAATTTGAGCCCCGAGGAAGAATTCTAGACCCTCTAGGGGGGTGGCCTTAAACGGCTTTAGGCACCGTATTACTCAGTCTGTGAGCGACTCAGAACGGCTACAAGGCCATATAGGGAGCAGGCCCAACCCCCCAAAATCAAGTCGCTTGGACTCCAAACTCGCAGGGTATCTTCTATGCATAATACTACACATTCTGTGCGAATTTGAGCCCCGAGGAAGAATTCTAGACCCTCTAGGGGGGTGGCCTTAAACGGCTTTAGGCACCGTATTACTCAGTCTGTGAGCGACTCAGAACGGCTACAAGGCCATATAGGGAGCAGGCCCAACCCCCCAAAATCAAGTCGCTTGGACTCCAAACTCGCAGGGTATCTTCTATGCATAATACTACACATTCTGTGCGAATTTGAGCCCCGAGGAAGAATTCTAGACCCTCTAGGGGGGTGGCCTTAAACGGCTTTAGGCACCGTATTACTCAGTCTGTGAGCGACTCAGAACGGCTACAAGGCCATATAGGGAGCAGGCCCAACCCCCCAAAATCAAGTCGCTTGGACTCCAAACTCGCAGGGTATCTTCTATGCATAATACTACACATTCTGTGCGAATTTGAGCCCCGAGGAAGAATTCTAGACCCTCTAGGGGGGTGGCCTTAAACGGCTTTAGGCACCGTATTACTCAGTCTGTGAGCGACTCAGAACGGCTACAAGGCCATATAGGGAGCAGGCCCAACCCCCCAAAATCAAGTCGCTTGGACTCCAAACTCGCAGGGTATCTTCTATGCATAATACTACACATTCTGTGCGAATTTGAGCCCCGAGGAAGAATTCTAGACCCTCTAGGGGGGTGGCCTTAAACGGCTTTAGGCACCGTATTACTCAGTCTGTGAGCGACTCAGAACGGCTACAAGGCCATATAGGGAGCAGGCCCAACCCCCCAAAATCAAGTCGCTTGGACTCCAAACTCGCAGGGTATCTTCTATGCATAATACTACACATTCTGTGCGAATTTGAGCCCCGAGGAAGAATTCTAGACCCTCTAGGGGGGTGGCCTTAAACGGCTTTAGGCACCGTATTACTCAGTCTGTGAGCGACTCAGAACGGCTACAAGGCCATATAGGGAGCAGGCCCAACCCCCCAAAATCAAGTCGCTTGGACTCCAAACTCGCAGGGTATCTTCTATGCATAATACTACACATTCTGTGCGAATTTGAGCCCCGAGGAAGAATTCTAGACCCTCTAGGGGGGTGGCCTTAAACGGCTTTAGGCACCGTATTACTCAGTCTGTGAGCGACTCAGAACGGCTACAAGGCCATATAGGGAGCAGGCCCAACCCCCCAAAATCAAGTCGCTTGGACTCCAAACTCGCAGGGTATCTTCTATGCATAATACTACACATTCTGTGCGAATTTGAGCCCCGAGGAAGAATTCTAGACCCTCTAGGGGGGTGGCCTTAAACGGCTTTAGGCACCGTATTACTCAGTCTGTGAGCGACTCAGAACGGCTACAAGGCCATATAGGGAGCAGGCCCAACCCCCCAAAATCAAGTCGCTTGGACTCCAAACTCGCAGGGTATCTTCTATGCATAATACTACACATTCTGTGCGAATTTGAGCCCCGAGGAAGAATTCTAGACCCTCTAGGGGGGTGGCCTTAAACGGCTTTAGGCACCGTATTACTCAGTCTGTGAGCGACTCAGAACGGCTACAAGGCCATATAGGGAGCAGGCCCAACCCCCCAAAATCAAGTCGCTTGGACTCCAAACTCGCAGGGTATCTTCTATGCATAATACTACACATTCTGTGCGAATTTGAGCCCCGAGGAAGAATTCTAGACCCTCTAGGGGGGTGGCCTTAAACGGCTTTAGGCACCGTATTACTCAGTCTGTGAGCGACTCAGAACGGCTACAAGGCCATATAGGGAGCAGGCCCAACCCCCCAAAATCAAGTCGCTTGGACTCCAAACTCGCAGGGTATCTTCTATGCATAATACTACACATTCTGTGCGAATTTGAGCCCCGAGGAAGAATTCTAGACCCTCTAGGGGGGTGGCCTTAAACGGCTTTAGGCACCGTATTACTCAGTCTGTGAGCGACTCAGAACGGCTACAAGGCCATATAGGGAGCAGGCCCAACCCCCCAAAATCAAGTCGCTTGGACTCCAAACTCGCAGGGTATCTTCTATGCATAATACTACACATTCTGTGCGAATTTGAGCCCCGAGGAAGAATTCTAGACCCTCTAGGGGGGTGGCCTTAAACGGCTTTAGGCACCGTATTACTCAGTCTGTGAGCGACTCAGAACGGCTACAAGGCCATATAGGGAGCAGGCCCAACCCCCCAAAATCAAGTCGCTTGGACTCCAAACTCGCAGGGTATCTTCTATGCATAATACTACACATTCTGTGCGAATTTGAGCCCCGAGGAAGAATTCTAGACCCTCTAGGGGGGTGGCCTTAAACGGCTTTAGGCACCGTATTACTCAGTCTGTGAGCGACTCAGAACGGCTACAAGGCCATATAGGGAGCAGGCCCAACCCCCCAAAATCAAGTCGCTTGGACTCCAAACTCGCAGGGTATCTTCTATGCATAATACTACACATTCTGTGCGAATTTGAGCCCCGAGGAAGAATTCTAGACCCTCTAGGGGGGTGGCCTTAAACGGCTTTAGGCACCGTATTACTCAGTCTGTGAGCGACTCAGAACGGCTACAAGGCCATATAGGGAGCAGGCCCAACCCCCCAAAATCAAGTCGCTTGGACTCCAAACTCGCAGGGTATCTTCTATGCATAATACTACACATTCTGTGCGAATTTGAGCCCCGAGGAAGAATTCTAGACCCTCTAGGGGGGTGGCCTTAAACGGCTTTAGGCACCGTATTACTCAGTCTGTGAGCGACTCAGAACGGCTACAAGGCCATATAGGGAGCAGGCCCAACCCCCCAAAATCAAGTCGCTTGGACTCCAAACTCGCAGGGTATCTTCTATGCATAATACTACACATTCTGTGCGAATTTGAGCCCCGAGGAAGAATTCTAGACCCTCTAGGGGGGTGGCCTTAAACGGCTTTAGGCACCGTATTACTCAGTCTGTGAGCGACTCAGAACGGCTACAAGGCCATATAGGGAGCAGGCCCAACCCCCCAAAATCAAGTCGCTTGGACTCCAAACTCGCAGGGTATCTTCTATGCATAATACTACACATTCTGTGCGAATTTGAGCCCCGAGGAAGAATTCTAGACCCTCTAGGGGGGTGGCCTTAAACGGCTTTAGGCACCGTATTACTCAGTCTGTGAGCGACTCAGAACGGCTACAAGGCCATATAGGGAGCAGGCCCAACCCCCCAAAATCAAGTCGCTTGGACTCCAAACTCGCAGGGTATCTTCTATGCATAATACTACACATTCTGTGCGAATTTGAGCCCCGAGGAAGAATTCTAGACCCTCTAGGGGGGTGGCCTTAAACGGCTTTAGGCACCGTATTACTCAGTCTGTGAGCGACTCAGAACGGCTACAAGGCCATATAGGGAGCAGGCCCAACCCCCCAAAATCAAGTCGCTTGGACTCCAAACTCGCAGGGTATCTTCTATGCATAATACTACACATTCTGTGCGAATTTGAGCCCCGAGGAAGAATTCTAGACCCTCTAGGGGGGTGGCCTTAAACGGCTTTAGGCACCGTATTACTCAGTCTGTGAGCGACTCAGAACGGCTACAAGGCCATATAGGGAGCAGGCCCAACCCCCCAAAATCAAGTCGCTTGGACTCCAAACTCGCAGGGTATCTTCTATGCATAATACTACACATTCTGTGCGAATTTGAGCCCCGAGGAAGAATTCTAGACCCTCTAGGGGGGTGGCCTTAAACGGCTTTAGGCACCGTATTACTCAGTCTGTGAGCGACTCAGAACGGCTACAAGGCCATATAGGGAGCAGGCCCAACCCCCCAAAATCAAGTCGCTTGGACTCCAAACTCGCAGGGTATCTTCTATGCATAATACTACACATTCTGTGCGAATTTGAGCCCCGAGGAAGAATTCTAGACCCTCTAGGGGGGTGGCCTTAAACGGCTTTAGGCACCGTATTACTCAGTCTGTGAGCGACTCAGAACGGCTACAAGGCCATATAGGGAGCAGGCCCAACCCCCCAAAATCAAGTCGCTTGGACTCCAAACTCGCAGGGTATCTTCTATGCATAATACTACACATTCTGTGCGAATTTGAGCCCCGAGGAAGAATTCTAGACCCTCTAGGGGGGTGGCCTTAAACGGCTTTAGGCACCGTATTACTCAGTCTGTGAGCGACTCAGAACGGCTACAAGGCCATATAGGGAGCAGGCCCAACCCCCCAAAATCAAGTCGCTTGGACTCCAAACTCGCAGGGTATCTTCTATGCATAATACTACACATTCTGTGCGAATTTGAGCCCCGAGGAAGAATTCTAGACCCTCTAGGGGGGTGGCCTTAAACGGCTTTAGGCACCGTATTACTCAGTCTGTGAGCGACTCAGAACGGCTACAAGGCCATATAGGGAGCAGGCCCAACCCCCCAAAATCAAGTCGCTTGGACTCCAAACTCGCAGGGTATCTTCTATGCATAATACTACACATTCTGTGCGAATTTGAGCCCCGAGGAAGAATTCTAGACCCTCTAGGGGGGTGGCCTTAAACGGCTTTAGGCACCGTATTACTCAGTCTGTGAGCGACTCAGAACGGCTACAAGGCCATATAGGGAGCAGGCCCAACCCCCCAAAATCAAGTCGCTTGGACTCCAAACTCGCAGGGTATCTTCTATGCATAATACTACACATTCTGTGCGAATTTGAGCCCCGAGGAAGAATTCTAGACCCTCTAGGGGGGTGGCCTTAAACGGCTTTAGGCACCGTATTACTCAGTCTGTGAGCGACTCAGAACGGCTACAAGGCCATATAGGGAGCAGGCCCAACCCCCCAAAATCAAGTCGCTTGGACTCCAAACTCGCAGGGTATCTTCTATGCATAATACTACACATTCTGTGCGAATTTGAGCCCCGAGGAAGAATTCTAGACCCTCTAGGGGGGTGGCCTTAAACGGCTTTAGGCACCGTATTACTCAGTCTGTGAGCGACTCAGAACGGCTACAAGGCCATATAGGGAGCAGGCCCAACCCCCCAAAATCAAGTCGCTTGGACTCCAAACTCGCAGGGTATCTTCTATGCATAATACTACACATTCTGTGCGAATTTGAGCCCCGAGGAAGAATTCTAGACCCTCTAGGGGGGTGGCCTTAAACGGCTTTAGGCACCGTATTACTCAGTCTGTGAGCGACTCAGAACGGCTACAAGGCCATATAGGGAGCAGGCCCAACCCCCCAAAATCAAGTCGCTTGGACTCCAAACTCGCAGGGTATCTTCTATGCATAATACTACACATTCTGTGCGAATTTGAGCCCCGAGGAAGAATTCTAGACCCTCTAGGGGGGTGGCCTTAAACGGCTTTAGGCACCGTATTACTCAGTCTGTGAGCGACTCAGAACGGCTACAAGGCCATATAGGGAGCAGGCCCAACCCCCCAAAATCAAGTCGCTTGGACTCCAAACTCGCAGGGTATCTTCTATGCATAATACTACACATTCTGTGCGAATTTGAGCCCCGAGGAAGAATTCTAGACCCTCTAGGGGGGTGGCCTTAAACGGCTTTAGGCACCGTATTACTCAGTCTGTGAGCGACTCAGAACGGCTACAAGGCCATATAGGGAGCAGGCCCAACCCCCCAAAATCAAGTCGCTTGGACTCCAAACTCGCAGGGTATCTTCTATGCATAATACTACACATTCTGTGCGAATTTGAGCCCCGAGGAAGAATTCTAGACCCTCTAGGGGGGTGGCCTTAAACGGCTTTAGGCACCGTATTACTCAGTCTGTGAGCGACTCAGAACGGCTACAAGGCCATATAGGGAGCAGGCCCAACCCCCCAAAATCAAGTCGCTTGGACTCCAAACTCGCAGGGTATCTTCTATGCATAATACTACACATTCTGTGCGAATTTGAGCCCCGAGGAAGAATTCTAGACCCTCTAGGGGGGTGGCCTTAAACGGCTTTAGGCACCGTATTACTCAGTCTGTGAGCGACTCAGAACGGCTACAAGGCCATATAGGGAGCAGGCCCAACCCCCCAAAATCAAGTCGCTTGGACTCCAAACTCGCAGGGTATCTTCTATGCATAATACTACACATTCTGTGCGAATTTGAGCCCCGAGGAAGAATTCTAGACCCTCTAGGGGGGTGGCCTTAAACGGCTTTAGGCACCGTATTACTCAGTCTGTGAGCGACTCAGAACGGCTACAAGGCCATATAGGGAGCAGGCCCAACCCCCCAAAATCAAGTCGCTTGGACTCCAAACTCGCAGGGTATCTTCTATGCATAATACTACACATTCTGTGCGAATTTGAGCCCCGAGGAAGAATTCTAGACCCTCTAGGGGGGTGGCCTTAAACGGCTTTAGGCACCGTATTACTCAGTCTGTGAGCGACTCAGAACGGCTACAAGGCCATATAGGGAGCAGGCCCAACCCCCCAAAATCAAGTCGCTTGGACTCCAAACTCGCAGGGTATCTTCTATGCATAATACTACACATTCTGTGCGAATTTGAGCCCCGAGGAAGAATTCTAGATCCTCTAGGGGGGTGGCCTTAAACGGCTTTAGGCACCGTATTACTCAGTCTGTGAGCGACTCAGAACGGCTACAAGGCCATATAGGGAGCAGGCCCAACCCCCCAAAATCAAGTCGCTTGGACTCCAAACTCGCAGGGTATCTTCTATGCATAATACTACACATTCTGTGCGAATTTGAGCCCCGAGGAAGAATTCTAGACCCTCTAGGGGGGTGGCCTTAAACGGCTTTAGGCACCGTATTACTCAGTCTGTGAGCGACTCAGAACGGCTACAAGGCCATATAGGGAGCAGGCCCAACCCCCCAAAATCAAGTCGCTTGGACTCCAAACTCGCAGGGTATCTTCTATGCATAATACTACACATTCTGTGCGAATTTGAGCCCCGAGGAAGAATTCTAGACCCTCTAGGGGGGTGGCCTTAAACGGCTTTAGGCACCGTATTACTCAGTCTGTGAGCGACTCAGAACGGCTACAAGGCCATATAGGGAGCAGGCCCAACCCCCCAAAATCAAGTCGCTTGGACTCCAAACTCGCAGGGTATCTTCTATGCATAATACTACACATTCTGTGCGAATTTGAGCCCCGAGGAAGAATTCTAGACCCTCTAGGGGGGTGGCCTTAAACGGCTTTAGGCACCGTATTACTCAGTCTGTGAGCGACTCAGAACGGCTACAAGGCCATATAGGGAGCAGGCCCAACCCCCCAAAATCAAGTCGCTTGGACTCCAAACTCGCAGGGTATCTTCTATGCATAATACTACACATTCTGTGCGAATTTGAGCCCCGAGGAAGAATTCTAGACCCTCTAGGGGGGTGGCCTTAAACGGCTTTAGGCACCGTATTACTCAGTCTGTGAGCGACTCAGAACGGCTACAAGGCCATATAGGGAGCAGGCCCAACCCCCCAAAATCAAGTCGCTTGGACTCCAAACTCGCAGGGTATCTTCTATGCATAATACTACACATTCTGTGCGAATTTGAGCCCCGAGGAAGAATTCTAGACCCTCTAGGGGGGTGGCCTTAAACGGCTTTAGGCACCGTATTACTCAGTCTGTGAGCGACTCAGAACGGCTACAAGGCCATATAGGGAGCAGGCCCAACCCCCCAAAATCAAGTCGCTTGGACTCCAAACTCGCAGGGTATCTTCTATGCATAATACTACACATTCTGTGCGAATTTGAGCCCCGAGGAAGAATTCTAGACCCTCTAGGGGGGTGGCCTTAAACGGCTTTAGGCACCGTATTACTCAGTCTGTGAGCGACTCAGAACGGCTACAAGGCCATATAGGGAGCAGGCCCAACCCCCCAAAATCAAGTCGCTTGGACTCCAAACTCGCAGGGTATCTTCTATGCATAATACTACACATTCTGTGCGAATTTGAGCCCCGAGGAAGAATTCTAGACCCTCTAGGGGGGTGGCCTTAAACGGCTTTAGGCACCGTATTACTCAGTCTGTGAGCGACTCAGAACGGCTACAAGGCCATATAGGGAGCAGGCCCAACCCCCCAAAATCAAGTCGCTTGGACTCCAAACTCGCAGGGTATCTTCTATGCATAATACTACACATTCTGTGCGAATTTGAGCCCCGAGGAAGAATTCTAGACCCTCTAGGGGGGTGGCCTTAAACGGCTTTAGGCACCGTATTACTCAGTCTGTGAGCGACTCAGAACGGCTACAAGGCCATATAGGGAGCAGGCCCAACCCCCCAAAATCAAGTCGCTTGGACTCCAAACTCGCAGGGTATCTTCTATGCATAATACTACACATTCTGTGCGAATTTGAGCCCCGAGGAAGAATTCTAGACCCTCTAGGGGGGTGGCCTTAAACGGCTTTAGGCACCGTATTACTCAGTCTGTGAGCGACTCAGAACGGCTACAAGGCCATATAGGGAGCAGGCCCAACCCCCCAAAATCAAGTCGCTTGGACTCCAAACTCGCAGGGTATCTTCTATGCATAATACTACACATTCTGTGCGAATTTGAGCCCCGAGGAAGAATTCTAGACCCTCTAGGGGGGTGGCCTTAAACGGCTTTAGGCACCGTATTACTCAGTCTGTGAGCGACTCAGAACGGCTACAAGGCCATAATAGGGAGCAGGCCCAACCCCCCAAAATCAAGTCGCTTGGACTCCAAACTCGCAGGGTATCTTCTATGCATAATACTACACATTCTGTGCGAATTTGAGCCCCGAGGAAGAATTCTAGACCCTCTAGGGGGGTGGCCTTAAACGGCTTTAGGCACCGTATTACTCAGTCTGTGAGCGACTCAGAACGGCTACAAGGCCATATAGGGAGCAGGCCCAACCCCCCAAAATCAAGTCGCTTGGACTCCAAACTCGCAGGGTATCTTCTATGCATAATACTACACATTCTGTGCGAATTTGAGCCCCGAGGAAGAATTCTAGACCCTCTAGGGGGGTGGCCTTAAACGGCTTTAGGCACCGTATTACTCAGTCTGTGAGCGACTCAGAACGGCTACAAGGCCATATAGGGAGCAGGCCCAACCCCCCAAAATCAAGTCGCTTGGACTCCAAACTCGCAGGGTATCTTCTATGCATAATACTACACATTCTGTGCGAATTTGAGCCCCGAGGAAGAATTCTAGACCCTCTAGGGGGGTGGCCTTAAACGGCTTTAGGCACCGTATTACTCAGTCTGTGAGCGACTCAGAACGGCTACAAGGCCATATAGGGAGCAGGCCCAACCCCCCAAAATCAAGTCGCTTGGACTCCAAACTCGCAGGGTATCTTCTATGCATAATACTACACATTCTGTGCGAATTTGAGCCCCGAGGAAGAATTCTAGACCCTCTAGGGGGGTGGCCTTAAACGGCTTTAGGCACCGTATTACTCAGTCTGTGAGCGACTCAGAACGGCTACAAGGCCATATAGGGAGCAGGCCCAACCCCCCAAAATCAAGTCGCTTGGACTCCAAACTCGCAGGGTATCTTCTATGCATAATACTACACATTCTGTGCGAATTTGAGCCCCGAGGAAGAATTCTAGACCCTCTAGGGGGGTGGCCTTAAACGGCTTTAGGCACCGTATTATCAGTCTGTGAGCGACTCAGAACGGCTACAAGGCCATATAGGGAGCAGGCCCAACCCCCCAAAATCAAGTCGCTTGGACTCCAAACTCGCAGGGTATCTTCTATGCATAATACTACACATTCTGTGCAAATTTGAGCCCCGAGGAAGAATTCTAGACCCTCTAGGGGGGTGGCCTTAAACGGCTTTAGGCACCGTATTACTCAGTCTGTGAGCGACTCAGAACGGCTACAAGGCCATATAGGGAGCAGGCCCAACCCCCCAAAATCAAGTCGCTTGGACTCCAAACTCGCAGGGTATCTTCTATGCATAATACTACACATTCTGTGCGAATTTGAGCCCCGAGGAAGAATTCTAGACCCTCTAGGGGGGTGGCCTTAAACGGCTTTAGGCACCGTATTACTCAGTCTGTGAGCGACTCAGAACGGCTACAAGGCCATATAGGGAGCAGGCCCAACCCCCCAAAATCAAGTCGCTTGGACTCCAAACTCGCAGGGTATCTTCTATGCATAATACTACACATTCTGTGCGAATTTGAGCCCCGAGGAAGAATTCTAGACCCTCTAGGGGGGTGGCCTTAAACGGCTTTAGGCACCGTATTACTCAGTCTGTGAGCGACTCAGAAAGGCTACAAGGCCATATAGGGAGCAGGCCCAACCCCCCAAAATCAAGTCGCTTGGACTCCAAACTCGCAGGGTATCTTCTATGCATAATACTACACATTCTGTGCGAATTTGAGCCCCGAGGAAGAATTCTAGACCCTCTAGGGGGTGGCCTTAAACGGCTTTAGGCACCGTATTACTCAGTCTGTGAGCGACTCAGAACGGCAACAAGGCCATATAGGGAGCAGGCCCAACCCCCCAAAATCAAGTCGCTTGGACTCCAAACTCGCAGGGTATCTTCTATGCATAATACTACACATTCTGTGCGAATGTGAGCCCCGAGGAAGAATTCTAGACCCTCTAGGGGGGTGGCCTTAAACGGCTTTAGGCACCGTATTACTCAGTCTGTGAGCGACTCAGAACGGCTACAAGGCCATATAGGGAGCAGGCCCAACCCCCCAAAATCAAGTCGCTTGGACTCCAAACTCGCAGGGTATCTTCTATGCATAATACTACACATTCTGTGCGAATTTGAGCCCCGAGGAAGAATTCTAGACCCTCTAGGGGGGTGGCCTTAAACGGCTTTAGGCACCGTATTACTCAGTCTGTGAGCGACTCAGAACGGCTACAAGGCCATATAGGGAGCAGGCCCAACCCCCCAAAATCAAGTCGCTTGGACTCCAAACTCGCAGGGTATCTTCTATGCATAATACTACACATTCTGTGCGAATTTGAGCCCCGAGGAAGAATTCTAGACCCTCTAGGGGGGTGGCCTTAAACGGCTTTAGGCACCGTATTACTCAGTCTGTGAGCGACTCAGAACGGCTACAAGGCCATATAGGGAGCAGGCCCAACCCCCCAAAATCAAGTCGCTTGGACTCCAAACTCGCAGGGTATCTTCTATGCTTAATACTACACATTCTGTGCGAATTTGAGCCCCGAGGAAGAATTCTAGACCCTCTAGGGGGGTGGCCTTAAACGGCTTTAGGCACCGTATTACTCAGTCTGTGAGCGACTCAGAACGGCTACAAGGCCATATAGGGAGCAGGCCCAACCCCCCAAAATCAAGTCGCTTGGACTCCAAACTCGCAGGGTATCTTCTATGCATAATACTACACATTCTGTGCGAATTTGAGCCCCGAGGAAGAATTCTAGACCCTCTAGGGGGGTGGCCTTAAACGGCTTTAGGCACCGTATTACTCAGTCTGTGAGCGACTCAGAACGGCTACAAGGCCATATAGGGAGCAGGCCCAACCCCCCAAAATCAAGTCGCTTGGACTCCAAACTCGCAGGGTATCTTCTATGCATAATACTACACATTCTGTGCGAATTTGAGCCCCGAGGAAGAATTCTAGACCCTCTAGGGGGGTGGCCTTAAACGGCTTTAGGCACCGTATTACTCAGTCTGTGAGCGACTCAGAACGGCTACAAGGCCATATAGGGAGCAGGCCCAACCCCCCAAAATCAAGTCGCTTGGACTCCAAACTCGCAGGGTATCTTCTATGCATAATACTACACATTCTGTGCGAATTTGAGCCCCGAGGAAGAATTCTAGACCCTCTAGGGGGGTGGCCTTAAACGGCTTTAGGCACCGTATTACTCAGTCTGTGAGCGACTCAGAACGGCTACAAGGCCATATAGGGAGCAGGCCCAACCCCCCAAAATCAAGTCGCTTGGACTCCAAACTCGCAGGGTATCTTCTATGCATAATACTACACATTCTGTGCGAGTTTGAGCCCCGAGGAAGAATTCTAGACCCTCTAGGGGGGTGGCCTTAAACGGCTTTAGGCACCGTATTACTCAGTCTGTGAGCGACTCAGAACGGCTACAAGGCCATATAGGGAGCAGGCCCAACCCCCCAAAATCAAGTCGCTTGGACTCCAAACTCGCAGGGTATCTTCTATGCATAATACTACACATTCTGTGCGAATTTGAGCCCCGAGGAAGAATTCTAGACCCTCTAGGGGGGTGGCCTTAAACGGCTTTAGGCACCGTATTACTCAGTCTGTGAGCGACTCAGAACGGCTACAAGGCCATATAGGGAGCAGGCCCAACCCCCCAAAATCAAGTCGCTTGGACTCCAAACTCGCAGGGTATCTTCTATGCATAATACTACACATTCTGTGCGAATTTGAGCCCCGAGGAAGAATTCTAGACCCTCTAGGGGGGTGGCCTTAAACGGCTTTAGGCACCGTATTACTCAGTCTGTGAGCGACTCAGAACGGCTACAAGGCCATATAGGGAGCAGGCCCAACCCCCCAAAATCAAGTCGCTTGGACTCCAAACTCGCAGGGTATCTTCTATGCATAATACTACACATTCTGTGCGAATTTGAGCCCCGAGGAAGAATTCTAGACCCTCTAGGGGGGTGGCCTTAAACGGCTTTAGGCACCGTATTACTCAGTCTGTGAGCGACTCAGAACGGCTACAAGGCCATATAGGGAGCAGGCCCAACCCCCCAAAATCAAGTCGCTTGGACTCCAAACTCGCAGGGTATCTTCTATGCATAATACTACACATTCTGTGCGAATTTGAGCCCCGAGGAAGAATTCTAGACCCTCTAGGGGGGTGGCCTTAAACGGCTTTAGGCACCGTATTACTCAGTCTGTGAGCGACTCAGAACGGCTACAAGGCCATATAGGGAGCAGGCCCAACCCCCCAAAATCAAGTCGCTTGGACTCCAAACTCGCAGGGTATCTTCTATGCATAATACTACACATTCTGTGCGAATTTGAGCCCCGAGGAAGAATTCTAGACCCTCTAGGGGGGTGGCCTTAAACGGCTTTAGGCACCGTATTACTCAGTCTGTGAGCGACTCAGAACGGCTACAAGGCCATATAGGGAGCAGGCCCAACCCCCCAAAATCAAGTCGCTTGGACTCCAAACTCGCAGGGTATCTTCTATGCATAATACTACACATTCTGTGCGAATTTGAGCCCCGAGGAAGAATTCTAGACCCTCTAGGGGGGTGGCCTTAAACGGCTTTAGGCACCGTATTACTCAGTCTGTGAGCGACTCAGAACGGCTACAAGGCCATATAGGGAGCAGGCCCAACCCCCCAAAATCAAGTCGCTTGGACTCCAAACTCGCAGGGTATCTTCTATGCATAATACTACACATTCTGTGCGAATTTGAGCCCCGAGGAAGAATTCTAGACCCTCTAGGGGGGTGGCCTTAAACGGCTTTAGGCACCGTATTACTCAGTCTGTGAGCGACTCAGAACGGCTACAAGGCCATATAGGGAGCAGGCCCAACCCCCCAAAATCAAGTCGCTTGGACTCCAAACTCGCAGGGTATCTTCTATGCATAATACTACACATTCTGTGCGAATTTGAGCCCCGAGGAAGAATTCTAGACCCTCTAGGGGGGTGGCCTTAAACGGCTTTAGGCACCGTATTACTCAGTCTGTGAGCGACTCAGAACGGCTACAAGGCCATATAGGGAGCAGGCCCAACCCCCCAAAATCAAGTCGCTTGGACTCCAAACTCGCAGGGTATCTTCTATGCATAATACTACACATTCTGTGCGAATTTGAGCCCCGAGGAAGAATTCTAGACCCTCTAGGGGGGTGGCCTTAAACGGCTTTAGGCACCGTATTACTCAGTCTGTGAGCGACTCAGAACGGCTACAAGGCCATATAGGGAGCAGGCCCAACCCCCCAAAATCAAGTCGCTTGGACTCCAAACTCGCAGGGTATCTTCTATGCATAATACTACACATTCTGTGCGAATTTGAGCCCCGAGGAAGAATTCTAGACCCTCTAGGGGGGTGGCCTTAAACGGCTTTAGGCACCGTATTACTCAGTCTGTGAGCGACTCAGAACGGCTACAAGGCCATATAGGGAGCAGGCCCAACCCCCCAAAATCAAGTCGCTTGGACTCCAAACTCGCAGGGTATCTTCTATGCATAATACTACACATTCTGTGCGAATTTGAGCCCCGAGGAAGAATTCTAGACCCTCTAGGGGGGTGGCCTTAAACGGCTTTAGGCACCGTATTACTCAGTCTGTGAGCGACTCAGAACGGCTACAAGGCCATATAGGGAGCAGGCCCAACCCCCCAAAATCAAGTCGCTTGGACTCCAAACTCGCAGGGTATCTTCTATGCATAATACTACACATTCTGTGCGAATTTGAGCCCCGAGGAAGAATTCTAGACCCTCTAGGGGGGTGGCCTTAAACGGCTTTAGGCACCGTATTACTCAGTCTGTGAGCGACTCAGAACGGCTACAAGGCCATATAGGGAGCAGGCCCAACCCCCCAAAATCAAGTCGCTTGGACTCCAAACTCGCAGGGTATCTTCTATGCATAATACTACACATTCTGTGCGAATTTGAGCCCCGAGGAAGAATTCTAGACCCTCTAGGGGGGTGGCCTTAAACGGCTTTAGGCACCGTATTACTCAGTCTGTGAGCGACTCAGAACGGCTACAAGGCCATATAGGGAGCAGGCCCAACCCCCCAAAATCAAGTCGCTTGGACTCCAAACTCGCAGGGTATCTTCTATGCATAATACTACACATTCTGTGCGAATTTGAGCCCCGAGGAAGAATTCTAGACCCTCTAGGGGGGTGGCCTTAAACGGCTTTAGGCACCGTATTACTCAGTCTGTGAGCGACTCAGAACGGCTACAAGGCCATATAGGGAGCAGGCCCAACCCCCCAAAATCAAGTCGCTTGGACTCCAAACTCGCAGGGTATCTTCTATGCATAATACTACACATTCTGTGCGAATTTGAGCCCCGAGGAAGAATTCTAGACCCTCTAGGGGGGTGGCCTTAAACGGCTTTAGGCACCGTATTACTCAGTCTGTGAGCGACTCAGAACGGCTACAAGGCCATATAGGGAGCAGGCCCAACCCCCCAAAATCAAGTCGCTTGGACTCCAAACTCGCAGGGTATCTTCTATGCATAATACTACACATTCTGTGCGAATTTGAGCCCCGAGGAAGAATTCTAGACCCTCTAGGGGGGTGGCCTTAAACGGCTTTAGGCACCGTATTACTCAGTCTGTGAGCGACTCAGAACGGCTACAAGGCCATATAGGGAGCAGGCCCAACCCCCCAAAATCAAGTCGCTTGGACTCCAAACTCGCAGGGTATCTTCTATGCATAATACTACACATTCTGTGCGAATTTGAGCCCCGAGGAAGAATTCTAGACCCTCTAGGGGGGTGGCCTTAAACGGCTTTAGGCACCGTATTACTCAGTCTGTGAGCGACTCAGAACGGCTACAAGGCCATATAGGGAGCAGGCCCAACCCCCCAAAATCAAGTCGCTTGGACTCCAAACTCGCAGGGTATCTTCTATGCATAATACTACACATTCTGTGCGAATTTGAGCCCCGAGGAAGAATTCTAGACCCTCTAGGGGGGTGGCCTTAAACGGCTTTAGGCACCGTATTACTCAGTCTGTGAGCGACTCAGAACGGCTACAAGGCCATATAGGGAGCAGGCCCAACCCCCCAAAATCAAGTCGCTTGGACTCCAAACTCGCAGGGTATCTTCTATGCATAATACTACACATTCTGTGCGAATTTGAGCCCCGAGGAAGAATTCTAGACCCTCTAGGGGGGTGGCCTTAAACGGCTTTAGGCACCGTATTACTCAGTCTGTGAGCGACTCAGAACGGCTACAAGGCCATATAGGGAGCAGGCCCAACCCCCCAAAATCAAGTCGCTTGGACTCCAAACTCGCAGGGTATCTTCTATGCATAATACTACACATTCTGTGCGAATTTGAGCCCCGAGGAAGAATTCTAGACCCTCTAGGGGGGTGGCCTTAAACGGCTTTAGGCACCGTATTACTCAGTCTGTGAGCGACTCAGAACGGCTACAAGGCCATATAGGGAGCAGGCCCAACCCCCCAAAATCAAGTCGCTTGGACTCCAAACTCGCAGGGTATCTTCTATGCATAATACTACACATTCTGTGCGAATTTGAGCCCCGAGGAAGAATTCTAGACCCTCTAGGGGGGTGGCCTTAAACGGCTTTAGGCACCGTATTACTCAGTCTGTGAGCGACTCAGAACGGCTACAAGGCCATATAGGGAGCAGGCCCAACCCCCCAAAATCAAGTCGCTTGGACTCCAAACTCGCAGGGTATCTTCTATGCATAATACTACACATTCTGTGCGAATTTGAGCCCCGAGGAAGAATTCTAGACCCTCTAGGGGGGTGGCCTTAAACGGCTTTAGGCACCGTATTACTCAGTCTGTGAGCGACTCAGAACGGCTACAAGGCCATATAGGGAGCAGGCCCAACCCCCCAAAATCAAGTCGCTTGGACTCCAAACTCGCAGGGTATCTTCTATGCATAATACTACACATTCTGTGCGAATTTGAGCCCCGAGGAAGAATTCTAGACCCTCTAGGGGGGTGGCCTTAAACGGCTTTAGGCACCGTATTACTCAGTCTGTGAGCGACTCAGAACGGCTACAAGGCCATATAGGGAGCAGGCCCAACCCCCCAAAATCAAGTCGCTTGGACTCCAAACTCGCAGGGTATCTTCTATGCATAATACTACACATTCTGTGCGAATTTGAGCCCCGAGGAAGAATTCTAGACCCTCTAGGGGGGTGGCCTTAAACGGCTTTAGGCACCGTATTACTCAGTCTGTGAGCGACTCAGAACGGCTACAAGGCCATATAGGGAGCAGGCCCAACCCCCCAAAATCAAGTCGCTTGGACTCCAAACTCGCAGGGTATCTTCTATGCATAATACTACACATTCTGTGCGAATTTGAGCCCCGAGGAAGAATTCTAGACCCTCTAGGGGGGTGGCCTTAAACGGCTTTAGGCACCGTATTACTCAGTCTGTGAGCGACTCAGAACGGCTACAAGGCCATATAGGGAGCAGGCCCAACCCCCCAAAATCAAGTCGCTTGGACTCCAAACTCGCAGGGTATCTTCTATGCATAATACTACACATTCTGTGCGAATTTGAGCCCCGAGGAAGAATTCTAGACCCTCTAGGGGGGTGGCCTTAAACGGCTTTAGGCACCGTATTACTCAGTCTGTGAGCGACTCAGAACGGCTACAAGGCCATATAGGGAGCAGGCCCAACCCCCCAAAATCAAGTCGCTTGGACTCCAAACTCGCAGGGTATCTTCTATGCATAATACTACACATTCTGTGCGAATTTGAGCCCCGAGGAAGAATTCTAGACCCTCTAGGGGGGTGGCCTTAAACGGCTTTAGGCACCGTATTACTCAGTCTGTGAGCGACTCAGAACGGCTACAAGGCCATATAGGGAGCAGGCCCAACCCCCCAAAATCAAGTCGCTTGGACTCCAAACTCGCAGGGTATCTTCTATGCATAATACTACACATTCTGTGCGAATTTGAGCCCCGAGGAAGAATTCTAGACCCTCTAGGGGGGTGGCCTTAAACGGCTTTAGGCACCGTATTACTCAGTCTGTGAGCGACTCAGAACGGCTACAAGGCCATATAGGGAGCAGGCCCAACCCCCCAAAATCAAGTCGCTTGGACTCCAAACTCGCAGGGTATCTTCTATGCATAATACTACACATTCTGTGCGAATTTGAGCCCCGAGGAAGAATTCTAGACCCTCTAGGGGGGTGGCCTTAAACGGCTTTAGGCACCGTATTACTCAGTCTGTGAGCGACTCAGAACGGCTACAAGGCCATATAGGGAGCAGGCCCAACCCCCCAAAATCAAGTCGCTTGGACTCCAAACTCGCAGGGTATCTTCTATGCATAATACTACACATTCTGTGCGAATTTGAGCCCCGAGGAAGAATTCTAGACCCTCTAGGGGGGTGGCCTTAAACGGCTTTAGGCACCGTATTACTCAGTCTGTGAGCGACTCAGAACGGCTACAAGGCCATATAGGGAGCAGGCCCAACCCCCCAAAATCAAGTCGCTTGGACTCCAAACTCGCAGGGTATCTTCTATGCATAATACTACACATTCTGTGCGAATTTGAGCCCCGAGGAAGAATTCTAGACCCTCTAGGGGGGTGGCCTTAAACGGCTTTAGGCACCGTATTACTCAGTCTGTGAGCGACTCAGAACGGCTACAAGGCCATATAGGGAGCAGGCCCAACCCCCCAAAATCAAGTCGCTTGGACTCCAAACTCGCAGGGTATCTTCTATGCATAATACTACACATTCTGTGCGAATTTGAGCCCCGAGGAAGAATTCTAGACCCTCTAGGGGGGTGGCCTTAAACGGCTTTAGGCACCGTATTACTCAGTCTGTGAGCGACTCAGAACGGCTACAAGGCCATATAGGGAGCAGGCCCAACCCCCCAAAATCAAGTCGCTTGGACTCCAAACTCGCAGGGTATCTTCTATGCATAATACTACACATTCTGTGCGAATTTGAGCCCCGAGGAAGAATTCTAGACCCTCTAGGGGGGTGGCCTTAAACGGCTTTAGGCACCGTATTACTCAGTCTGTGAGCGACTCAGAACGGCTACAAGGCCATATAGGGAGCAGGCCCAACCCCCCAAAATCAAGTCGCTTGGACTCCAAACTCGCAGGGTATCTTCTATGCATAATACTACACATTCTGTGCGAATTTGAGCCCCGAGGAAGAATTCTAGACCCTCTAGGGGGGTGGCCTTAAACGGCTTTAGGCACCGTATTACTCAGTCTGTGAGCGACTCAGAACGGCTACAAGGCCATATAGGGAGCAGGCCCAACCCCCCAAAATCAAGTCGCTTGGACTCCAAACTCGCAGGGTATCTTCTATGCATAATACTACACATTCTGTGCGAATTTGAGCCCCGAGGAAGAATTCTAGACCCTCTAGGGGGGTGGCCTTAAACGGCTTTAGGCACCGTATTACTCAGTCTGTGAGCGACTCAGAACGGCTACAAGGCCATATAGGGAGCAGGCCCAACCCCCCAAAATCAAGTCGCTTGGACTCCAAACTCGCAGGGTATCTTCTATGCATAATACTACACATTCTGTGCGAATTTGAGCCCCGAGGAAGAATTCTAGACCCTCTAGGGGGGTGGCCTTAAACGGCTTTAGGCACCGTATTACTCAGTCTGTGAGCGACTCAGAACGGCTACAAGGCCATATAGGGAGCAGGCCCAACCCCCCAAAATCAAGTCGCTTGGACTCCAAACTCGCAGGGTATCTTCTATGCATAATACTACACATTCTGTGCGAATTTGAGCCCCGAGGAAGAATTCTAGACCCTCTAGGGGGGTGGCCTTAAACGGCTTTAGGCACCGTATTACTCAGTCTGTGAGCGACTCAGAACGGCTACAAGGCCATATAGGGAGCAGGCCCAACCCCCCAAAATCAAGTCGCTTGGACTCCAAACTCGCAGGGTATCTTCTATGCATAATACTACACATTCTGTGCGAATTTGAGCCCCGAGGAAGAATTCTAGACCCTCTAGGGGGGTGGCCTTAAACGGCTTTAGGCACCGTATTACTCAGTCTGTGAGCGACTCAGAACGGCTACAAGGCCATATAGGGAGCAGGCCCAACCCCCCAAAATCAAGTCGCTTGGACTCCAAACTCGCAGGGTATCTTCTATGCATAATACTACACATTCTGTGCGAATTTGAGCCCCGAGGAAGAATTCTAGACCCTCTAGGGGGGTGGCCTTAAACGGCTTTAGGCACCGTATTACTCAGTCTGTGAGCGACTCAGAACGGCTACAAGGCCATATAGGGAGCAGGCCCAACCCCCCAAAATCAAGTCGCTTGGACTCCAAACTCGCAGGGTATCTTCTATGCATAATACTACACATTCTGTGCGAATTTGAGCCCCGAGGAAGAATTCTAGACCCTCTAGGGGGGTGGCCTTAAACGGCTTTAGGCACCGTATTACTCAGTCTGTGAGCGACTCAGAACGGCTACAAGGCCATATAGGGAGCAGGCCCAACCCCCCAAAATCAAGTCGCTTGGACTCCAAACTCGCAGGGTATCTTCTATGCATAATACTACACATTCTGTGCGAATTTGAGCCCCGAGGAAGAATTCTAGACCCTCTAGGGGGGTGGCCTTAAACGGCTTTAGGCACCGTATTACTCAGTCTGTGAGCGACTCAGAACGGCTACAAGGCCATATAGGGAGCAGGCCCAACCCCCCAAAATCAAGTCGCTTGGACTCCAAACTCGCAGGGTATCTTCTATGCATAATACTACACATTCTGTGCGAATTTGAGCCCCGAGGAAGAATTCTAGACCCTCTAGGGGGGTGGCCTTAAACGGCTTTAGGCACCGTATTACTCAGTCTGTGAGCGACTCAGAACGGCTACAAGGCCATATAGGGAGCAGGCCCAACCCCCCAAAATCAAGTCGCTTGGACTCCAAACTCGCAGGGTATCTTCTATGCATAATACTACACATTCTGTGCGAATTTGAGCCCCGAGGAAGAATTCTAGACCCTCTAGGGGGGTGGCCTTAAACGGCTTTAGGCACCGTATTACTCAGTCTGTGAGCGACTCAGAACGGCTACAAGGCCATATAGGGAGCAGGCCCAACCCCCCAAAATCAAGTCGCTTGGACTCCAAACTCGCAGGGTATCTTCTATGCATAATACTACACATTCTGTGCGAATTTGAGCCCCGAGGAAGAATTCTAGACCCTCTAGGGGGGTGGCCTTAAACGGCTTTAGGCACCGTATTACTCAGTCTGTGAGCGACTCAGAACGGCTACAAGGCCATATAGGGAGCAGGCCCAACCCCCCAAAATCAAGTCGCTTGGACTCCAAACTCGCAGGGTATCTTCTATGCATAATACTACACATTCTGTGCGAATTTGAGCCCCGAGGAAGAATTCTAGACCCTCTAGGGGGGTGGCCTTAAACGGCTTTAGGCACCGTATTACTCAGTCTGTGAGCGACTCAGAACGGCTACAAGGCCATATAGGGAGCAGGCCCAACCCCCCAAAATCAAGTCGCTTGGACTCCAAACTCGCAGGGTATCTTCTATGCATAATACTACACATTCTGTGCGAATTTGAGCCCCGAGGAAGAATTCTAGACCCTCTAGGGGGGTGGCCTTAAACGGCTTTAGGCACCGTATTACTCAGTCTGTGAGCGACTCAGAACGGCTACAAGGCCATATAGGGAGCAGGCCCAACCCCCCAAAATCAAGTCGCTTGGACTCCAAACTCGCAGGGTATCTTCTATGCATAATACTACACATTCTGTGCGAATTTGAGCCCCGAGGAAGAATTCTAGACCCTCTAGGGGGGTGGCCTTAAACGGCTTTAGGCACCGTATTACTCAGTCTGTGAGCGACTCAGAACGGCTACAAGGCCATATAGGGAGCAGGCCCAACCCCCCAAAATCAAGTCGCTTGGACTCCAAACTCGCAGGGTATCTTCTATGCATAATACTACACATTCTGTGCGAATTTGAGCCCCGAGGAAGAATTCTAGACCCTCTAGGGGGGTGGCCTTAAACGGCTTTAGGCACCGTATTACTCAGTCTGTGAGCGACTCAGAACGGCTACAAGGCCATATAGGGAGCAGGCCCAACCCCCCAAAATCAAGTCGCTTGGACTCCAAACTCGCAGGGTATCTTCTATGCATAATACTACACATTCTGTGCGAATTTGAGCCCCGAGGAAGAATTCTAGACCCTCTAGGGGGGTGGCCTTAAACGGCTTTAGGCACCGTATTACTCAGTCTGTGAGCGACTCAGAACGGCTACAAGGCCATATAGGGAGCAGGCCCAACCCCCCAAAATCAAGTCGCTTGGACTCCAAACTCGCAGGGTATCTTCTATGCATAATACTACACATTCTGTGCGAATTTGAGCCCCGAGGAAGAATTCTAGACCCTCTAGGGGGGTGGCCTTAAACGGCTTTAGGCACCGTATTACTCAGTCTGTGAGCGACTCAGAACGGCTACAAGGCCATATAGGGAGCAGGCCCAACCCCCCAAAATCAAGTCGCTTGGACTCCAAACTCGCAGGGTATCTTCTATGCATAATACTACACATTCTGTGCGAATTTGAGCCCCGAGGAAGAATTCTAGACCCTCTAGGGGGGTGGCCTTAAACGGCTTTAGGCACCGTATTACTCAGTCTGTGAGCGACTCAGAACGGCTACAAGGCCATATAGGGAGCAGGCCCAACCCCCCAAAATCAAGTCGCTTGGACTCCAAACTCGCAGGGTATCTTCTATGCATAATACTACACATTCTGTGCGAATTTGAGCCCCGAGGAAGAATTCTAGACCCTCTAGGGGGGTGGCCTTAAACGGCTTTAGGCACCGTATTACTCAGTCTGTGAGCGACTCAGAACGGCTACAAGGCCATATAGGGAGCAGGCCCAACCCCCCAAAATCAAGTCGCTTGGACTCCAAACTCGCAGGGTATCTTCTATGCATAATACTACACATTCTGTGCGAATTTGAGCCCCGAGGAAGAATTCTAGACCCTCTAGGGGGGTGGCCTTAAACGGCTTTAGGCACCGTATTACTCAGTCTGTGAGCGACTCAGAACGGCTACAAGGCCATATAGGGAGCAGGCCCAACCCCCCAAAATCAAGTCGCTTGGACTCCAAACTCGCAGGGTATCTTCTATGCATAATACTACACATTCTGTGCGAATTTGAGCCCCGAGGAAGAATTCTAGACCCTCTAGGGGGGTGGCCTTAAACGGCTTTAGGCACCGTATTACTCAGTCTGTGAGCGACTCAGAACGGCTACAAGGCCATATAGGGAGCAGGCCCAACCCCCCAAAATCAAGTCGCTTGGACTCCAAACTCGCAGGGTATCTTCTATGCATAATACTACACATTCTGTGCGAATTTGAGCCCCGAGGAAGAATTCTAGACCCTCTAGGGGGGTGGCCTTAAACGGCTTTAGGCACCGTATTACTCAGTCTGTGAGCGACTCAGAACGGCTACAAGGCCATATAGGGAGCAGGCCCAACCCCCCAAAATCAAGTCGCTTGGACTCCAAACTCGCAGGGTATCTTCTATGCATAATACTACACATTCTGTGCGAATTTGAGCCCCGAGGAAGAATTCTAGACCCTCTAGGGGGGTGGCCTTAAACGGCTTTAGGCACCGTTTTACTCAGTCTGTGAGCGACTCAGAACGGCTACAAGGCCATATAGGGAGCAGGCCCAACCCCCCAAAATCAAGTCGCTTGGACTCCAAACTCGCAGGGTATCTTCTATGCATAATACTACACATTCTGTGCGAATTTGAGCCCCGAGGAAGAATTCTAGACCCTCTAGGGGGGGTGGCCTTAAACGGCTTTAGGCACCGTATTACTCAGTCTGTGAGCGACTCAGAACGGCTACAAGGCCATATAGGGAGCAGGCCCAACCCCCCAAAATCAAGTCGCTTGGACTCCAAACTCGCAGGGTATCTTCTTTGCATAATACTACACATTCTGTGCGAATTTGAGCCCCGAGGAAGAATTCTAGACCCTCTAGGGGGGTGGCCTTAAACGGCTTTAGGCACCGTATTACTCAGTCTGTGAGCGACTCAGAACGGCTACAAGGCCATATAGGGAGCAGGCCCAACCCCCCCAAAATCAAGTCGCTCTGACTCCAAACTCGCAGGGTATCTTCTATGCATAATACTACACATTCTGTGCGAATTTGAGCCCCGACGAAGAATTCTAGACCCTCTAGGGGGGTGGCCTTAAACGGCTTTAGGCACCGTATTACTCAGTCTGTGAGCGACTCAGAACGGCTACAAGGCCATATAGGGAGCAGGCCCAACCCCCCAAAATCAAGTCGCTTGGACTCCAAACTCGCAGGGTATCTTCTATGCATAATACTACACATTCTGTGCGAATTTGAGCCCCGAGGAAGAATTCTAGACCCTCTAGGGGGGTGGCCTTAAACGGCTTTAGGCACCGTATTACTCAGTCTGTGAGCGACTCAGAACGGCTACAAGGCCGTATAGGGAGCAGGCCCAACCCCCCCAAAATCAAGTCGCTCTGACTCCAAACTCGCAGGGTATCTTCTATGCATAATACTACACATTCTGTGCGAATTTGAGCCCCGAGGAAGAATTCTAGACCCTCTAGGGGGGTGGCCTTAAACGGCTTTAGGCACCGTATTACTCAGTCTGTGAGCGACTCAGAACGGCTACAAGGCCATATAGGGAGCAGGCCCAACCCCCCAAAATCAAGTCGCTTGGACTCCAAACTCGCAGGGTATCTTCTATGCATAATACTACACATTCTGTGCGAATTTGAGCCCCGAGGAAAAATTCTAGACCCTCTAGGGGGGTGGCCTTAAACGGCTTTAGGCACCGTATTACTCAGTCTGTGAGCGACTCAGAACGGCTACAAGGCCATATAGGGAGCAGGCCCAACCCCCCAAAATCAAGTCGCTCTGACTCCAAACTCGCAGGGTATCTTCTATGCATAATACTACACATTCTGTGCGAATTTGAGCCCCGAGGAAGAATTCTAGACCCTCTAGGGGGGTGGCTTTTAAACGGCTTTAGGCACCGTATTACTCAGTCTGTGAGCGACTCAGAACGGCTACAAGGCCATATAGGGAGCAGGCCCAACCCCCCAAAATCAAGTCGCTTGGACTCCAAACTCGCAGGGTATCTTCTATGCATAATACTACACATTCTGTGCGAATTTGAGCCCCGAGGAAGAATTCTAGACCCTCTAGGGGGGTTGCCTTAAACGGCTTTAGGCACCGTATTACTCAGTCTGTGAGCGACTCAGAACGGCTACAAGGCCATATAGGGAGCAGGCCCAACCCCCCAAAATCAAGTCGCTTGGACTCCAAACTCGCAGGGTATCTTCTATGCATAATACTACACATTCTGTGCGAATTTGAGCCCCGAGGAAGAATTCTAGACCCTCTAGGGGGGTGGCCTTAAACGGCTTTAGGCACCGTATTACTCAGTCTGTGAGCGACTCAGAACGGCTACAAGGCCATATAGGGAGCAGGCCCAACCCCCCCAAAATCAAGTCGCTTGGACTCCAAACTCGCAGGGTATCTTCTATGCATAATACTACACATTCTGTGCGAATTTGAGCCCCGAGGAAGAATTCTAGACCCTCTAGGGGGGTGGCCTTAAACGGCTTTAGGCACCGTATTACTCAGTCTGTGAGCGACTCAGAACGGCTACAAGGCCATATAGGGAGCAGGCCCAACCCCCCAAAATCAAGTCGCTTGGACTCCAAACTCGCAGGGTATCTTCTATGCATAATACTACACATTCTGTGCGAATTTGAGCCCCGAGGAAGAATTCTAGACCCTCTAGGGGGGTGGCCTTAAACGGCTTTAGGCACCGTATTACTCAGTCTGTGAGCGACTCAGAACGGCTACAAGGCCATATAGGGAGCAGGCCCAACCCCCCAAAATCAAGTCGCTTGGACTCCAAACTCGCAGGGTATCTTCTATGCATAATACTACACATTCTGTGCGAATTTGAGCCCCGAGGAAAAATTCTAGACCCTCTAGGGGGGTGGCCTTAAACGGCTTTAGGCACCGTATTACTCAGTCTGTGAGCGACTCAGAACGGCTACAAGGCCATATAGGGAGCAGGCCCAACCCCCCAAAATCAAGTCGCTCTGACTCCAAACTCGCAGGGTATCTTCTATGCATAATACTACACATTCTGTGCGAATTTGAGCCCCGAGGAAGAATTCTAGACCCTCTAGGGGGGTGGTTTTAAACGGCTTTAGGCACCGTATTACTCAGTCTGTGAGCGACTCAGAACGGCTACAAGGCCATATAGGGAGCAGGCCCAACCCCCCCAAAATCAAGTCGCTTGGACTCCAAACTCGCAGGGTATCTTCTATGCATAATACTACACATTCTGTGCGAATTTGAGCCCCGAGGAAGAATTCTAGACCCTCTAGGGGGGTGGCCTTAAACGGCTTTAGGCACCGTATTACTCAGTCTGTGAGCGACTCAGAACGGCTACAAGGCCATATAGGGAGCAGGCCCAACCCCCCAAAATCAAGTCGCTTGGACTCCAAACTCGCAGGGTATCTTCTATGCATAATACTACACATTCTGTGCGAATTTGAGCCCCGAGGAAGAATTCTAGACCCTCTAGGGGGGTGGCCTTAAACGGCTTTAGGCACCGTATTACTCAGTCTGTGAGCGACTCAGAACGGCTACAAGGCCATATAGGGAGCAGGCCCAACCCCCCAAAATCAAGTCGCTTGGACTCCAAACTCGCAGGGTATCTTCTATGCATAATACTACACATTCTGTGCGAATCTGAGCCCCGAGGAAGAATTCTAGACCCTCCTAGACCCTCTAGGGGGGTGGCCTTAAACGGCTTTAGGCACCGTATTACTCAGTCTGTGAGCGACTCAGAACGGCTACAAGGCCATATAGGGAGCAGGCCCAACCCCCCAAAATCAAGTCGCTTGGACTCCAAACTCGCAGGGTATCTTCTATGCATAATACTACACATTCTGTGCGAATTTGAGCCCCGAGGAAGAATTCTAGACCCTCTAGGGGGGTGGCCTTAAACGGCTTTAGGCATCGTATTACTCAGTCTGTGAGCGACTCAGAACGGCTACAAGGCCATATAGGGAGCAGGCCCAACCCCCCAAAATCAAGTCGCTTGGACTCCAAACTCGCAGGGTATCTTCTATGCATAATACTACACATTCTGTGCGAATTTGAGCCCCGAGGAAGAATTCTAGACCCTCTAGGGTGGTGGCCTTAAACGGCTTTAGGCACCGTATTACTCAGTCTGTGAGCGACTCAGAACGGCTACAAGGCCATATAGGGAGCAGGCCCAACCCCCCAAAATCAAGTCGCTTGGACTCCAAACTCGCAGGGTATCTTCTATGCATAATACTACACATTCTGTGCGAATTTGAGCCCCGAGGAAGAATTCTAGACCCTCTAGGGGGGTGGCCTTAAACGGCTTTAGGCACCGTATTACTCAGTCTGTGAGCGACTCAGAACGGCTACAAGGCCATATAGGGAGCAGGCCCAACCCCCCAAAATCAAGTCGCTCTGACTCCAAACTCGCAGGGTATCTTCTATGCATAATACTACACATTCTGTGCGAATTTGAGCCCCGAGGAAGAATTCTAGACCCTCTAGGGGGGTGGCCTTAAACGGCTTTAGGCACCGTATTACTCAGTCTGTGAGCGACTCAGAACGGCTACAAGGCCATATAGGGAGCAGGCCCAACCCCCCAAAATCAAGTCGCTTGGACTCCAAACTCGCAGGGTATCTTCTATGCATAATACTACACATTCTGTGCGAATCTTGAGCCCCGAGGAAGAATTCTAGACCCTCTAGGGGGGTGGCCTTAAACGGCTTTAGGCACCGTATTACTCAGTCTGTGAGCGACTCAGAACGGCTACAAGGCCATATAGGGAGCAGGCCCAACCCCCCAAAATCAAGTCGCTTGGACTCCAAACTCGCAGGGTATCTTCTATGCATAATACTACACATTCTGTGCGAATTTGAGCCCCGAGGAAGAATTCTAGACCCTCTAGGGGGGTGGCCTTAAACGGCTTTAGGCACCGTATTACTCAGTCTGTGAGCGACTCAGAACGGCTACAAGGCCATATAGGGAGCAGGCCCAACCCCCCAAAATCAAGTCGCTTGGACTCCAAACTCGCAGGGTATCTTCTATGCATAATACTACACATTCTGTGCGAATTTGAGCCCCGAGGAAGAATTCTAGACCCTCTAGGGGGGTGGCCTTAAACGGCTTTAGGCACCGTATTACTCAGTCTGTGAGCGACTCAGAACGGCTACAAGGCCATATAGGGAGCAGGCCCAACCCCCCAAAATCAAGTCGCTTGGACTCCAAACTCGCAGGGTATCTTCTATGCATAATACTACACATTCTGTGCGAATTTGAGCCCCGAGGAAGAATTCTAGACCCTCTAGGGGGGTGGCCTTAAACGGCTTTAGGCACCGTATTACTCAGTCTGTGAGCGACTCAGAACGGCTACAAGGCCATATAGGGAGCAGGCCCAACCCCCCAAAATCAAGTCGCTTGGACTCCAAACTCGCAGGGTATCTTCTATGCATAATACTACACATTCTGTGCGAATTTGAGCCCCGAGGAAGAATTCTAGACCCTCTAGGGGGGTGGCCTTAAACGGCTTTAGGCACCGTATTACTCAGTCTGTGAGCGACTCAGAACGGCTACAAGGCCATATAGGGAGCAGGCCCAACCCCCCAAAATCAAGTCGCTTGGACTCCAAACTCGCAGGGTATCTTCTATGCATAATACTACACATTCTGTGCGAATTTGAGCCCCGAGGAAGAATTCTAGACCCTCTAGGGGGGTGGCCTTAAACGGCTTTAGGCACCGTATTACTCAGTCTGTGAGCGACTCAGAACGGCTACAAGGCCATATAGGGAGCAGGCCCAACCCCCCAAAATCAAGTCGCTTGGACTCCAAACTCGCAGGGTATCTTCTATGCATAATACTACACATTCTGTGCGAATTTGAGCCCCGAGGAAGAATTCTAGACCCTCTAGGGGGGTGGCCTTAAACGGCTTTAGGCACCGTATTACTCAGTCTGTGAGCGACTCAGAACGGCTACAAGGCCATATAGGGAGCAGGCCCAACCCCCCAAAATCAAGTCGCTTGGACTCCAAACTCGCAGGGTATCTTCTATGCATAATACTACACATTCTGTGCGAATTTGAGCCCCGAGGAAGAATTCTAGACCCTCTAGGGGGGTGGCCTTAAACGGCTTTAGGCACCGTATTACTCAGTCTGTGAGCGACTCAGAACGGCTACAAGGCCATATAGGGAGCAGGCCCAACCCCCCAAAATCAAGTCGCTTGGACTCCAAACTCGCAGGGTATCTTCTATGCATAATACTACACATTCTGTGCGAATTTGAGCCCCGAGGAAGAATTCTAGACCCTCTAGGGGGGTGGCCTTAAACGGCTTTAGGCACCGTATTACTCAGTCTGTGAGCGACTCAGAACGGCTACAAGGCCATATAGGGAGCAGGCCCAACCCCCCAAAATCAAGTCGCTTGGACTCCAAACTCGCAGGGTATCTTCTATGCATAATACTACACATTCTGTGCGAATTTGAGCCCCGAGGAAGAATTCTAGACCCTCTAGGGGGGTGGCCTTAAACGGCTTTAGGCACCGTATTACTCAGTCTGTGAGCGACTCAGAACGGCTACAAGGCCATATAGGGAGCAGGCCCAACCCCCCAAAATCAAGTCGCTTGGACTCCAAACTCGCAGGGTATCTTCTATGCATAATACTACACATTCTGTGCGAATTTGAGCCCCGAGGAAGAATTCTAGACCCTCTAGGGGGGTGGCCTTAAACGGCTTTAGGCACCGTATTACTCAGTCTGTGAGCGACTCAGAACGGCTACAAGGCCATATAGGGAGCAGGCCCAACCCCCCAAAATCAAGTCGCTTGGACTCCAAACTCGCAGGGTATCTTCTATGCATAATACTACACATTCTGTGCGAATTTGAGCCCCGAGGAAGAATTCTAGACCCTCTAGGGGGGTGGCCTTAAACGGCTTTAGGCACCGTATTACTCAGTCTGTGAGCGACTCAGAACGGCTACAAGGCCATATAGGGAGCAGGCCCAACCCCCCAAAATCAAGTCGCTTGGACTCCAAACTCGCAGGGTATCTTCTATGCATAATACTACACATTCTGTGCGAATTTGAGCCCCGAGGAAGAATTCTAGACCCTCTAGGGGGGTGGCCTTAAACGGCTTTAGGCACCGTATTACTCAGTCTGTGAGCGACTCAGAACGGCTACAAGGCCATATAGGGAGCAGGCCCAACCCCCCAAAATCAAGTCGCTTGGACTCCAAACTCGCAGGGTATCTTCTATGCATAATACTACACATTCTGTGCGAATTTGAGCCCCGAGGAAGAATTCTAGACCCTCTAGGGGGGTGGCCTTAAACGGCTTTAGGCACCGTATTACTCAGTCTGTGAGCGACTCAGAACGGCTACAAGGCCATATAGGGAGCAGGCCCAACCCCCCAAAATCAAGTCGCTTGGACTCCAAACTCGCAGGGTATCTTCTATGCATAATACTACACATTCTGTGCGAATTTGAGCCCCGAGGAAGAATTCTAGACCCTCTAGGGGGGTGGCCTTAAACGGCTTTAGGCACCGTATTACTCAGTCTGTGAGCGACTCAGAACGGCTACAAGGCCATATAGGGAGCAGGCCCAACCCCCCAAAATCAAGTCGCTTGGACTCCAAACTCGCAGGGTATCTTCTATGCATAATACTACACATTCTGTGCGAATTTGAGCCCCGAGGAAGAATTCTAGACCCTCTAGGGGGGTGGCCTTAAACGGCTTTAGGCACCGTATTACTCAGTCTGTGAGCGACTCAGAACGGCTACAAGGCCATATAGGGAGCAGGCCCAACCCCCCAAAATCAAGTCGCTTGGACTCCAAACTCGCAGGGTATCTTCTATGCATAATACTACACATTCTGTGCGAATTTGAGCCCCGAGGAAGAATTCTAGACCCTCTAGGGGGGTGGCCTTAAACGGCTTTAGGCACCGTATTACTCAGTCTGTGAGCGACTCAGAACGGCTACAAGGCCATATAGGGAGCAGGCCCAACCCCCCAAAATCAAGTCGCTTGGACTCCAAACTCGCAGGGTATCTTCTATGCATAATACTACACATTCTGTGCGAATTTGAGCCCCGAGGAAGAATTCTAGACCCTCTAGGGGGGTGGCCTTAAACGGCTTTAGGCACCGTATTACTCAGTCTGTGAGCGACTCAGAACGGCTACAAGGCCATATAGGGAGCAGGCCCAACCCCCCAAAATCAAGTCGCTTGGACTCCAAACTCGCAGGGTATCTTCTATGCATAATACTACACATTCTGTGCGAATTTGAGCCCCGAGGAAGAATTCTAGACCCTCTAGGGGGGTGGCCTTAAACGGCTTTAGGCACCGTATTACTCAGTCTGTGAGCGACTCAGAACGGCTACAAGGCCATATAGGGAGCAGGCCCAACCCCCCAAAATCAAGTCGCTTGGACTCCAAACTCGCAGGGTATCTTCTATGCATAATACTACACATTCTGTGCGAATTTGAGCCCCGAGGAAGAATTCTAGACCCTCTAGGGGGGTGGCCTTAAACGGCTTTAGGCACCGTATTACTCAGTCTGTGAGCGACTCAGAACGGCTACAAGGCCATATAGGGAGCAGGCCCAACCCCCCAAAATCAAGTCGCTTGGACTCCAAACTCGCAGGGTATCTTCTATGCATAATACTACACATTCTGTGCGAATTTGAGCCCCGAGGAAGAATTCTAGACCCTCTAGGGGGGTGGCCTTAAACGGCTTTAGGCACCGTATTACTCAGTCTGTGAGCGACTCAGAACGGCTACAAGGCCATATAGGGAGCAGGCCCAACCCCCCAAAATCAAGTCGCTTGGACTCCAAACTCGCAGGGTATCTTCTATGCATAATACTACACATTCTGTGCGAATTTGAGCCCCGAGGAAGAATTCTAGACCCTCTAGGGGGGTGGCCTTAAACGGCTTTAGGCACCGTATTACTCAGTCTGTGAGCGACTCAGAACGGCTACAAGGCCATATAGGGAGCAGGCCCAACCCCCCAAAATCAAGTCGCTTGGACTCCAAACTCGCAGGGTATCTTCTATGCATAATACTACACATTCTGTGCGAATTTGAGCCCCGAGGAAGAATTCTAGACCCTCTAGGGGGGTGGCCTTAAACGGCTTTAGGCACCGTATTACTCAGTCTGTGAGCGACTCAGAACGGCTACAAGGCCATATAGGGAGCAGGCCCAACCCCCCAAAATCAAGTCGCTTGGACTCCAAACTCGCAGGGTATCTTCTATGCATAATACTACACATTCTGTGCGAATTTGAGCCCCGAGGAAGAATTCTAGACCCTCTAGGGGGGTGGCCTTAAACGGCTTTAGGCACCGTATTACTCAGTCTGTGAGCGACTCAGAACGGCTACAAGGCCATATAGGGAGCAGGCCCAACCCCCCAAAATCAAGTCGCTTGGACTCCAAACTCGCAGGGTATCTTCTATGCATAATACTACACATTCTGTGCGAATTTGAGCCCCGAGGAAGAATTCTAGACCCTCTAGGGGGGTGGCCTTAAACGGCTTTAGGCACCGTATTACTCAGTCTGTGAGCGACTCAGAACGGCTACAAGGCCATATAGGGAGCAGGCCCAACCCCCCAAAATCAAGTCGCTTGGACTCCAAACTCGCAGGGTATCTTCTATGCATAATACTACACATTCTGTGCGAATTTGAGCCCCGAGGAAGAATTCTAGACCCTCTAGGGGGGTGGCCTTAAACGGCTTTAGGCACCGTATTACTCAGTCTGTGAGCGACTCAGAACGGCTACAAGGCCATATAGGGAGCAGGCCCAACCCCCCAAAATCAAGTCGCTTGGACTCCAAACTCGCAGGGTATCTTCTATGCATAATACTACACATTCTGTGCGAATTTGAGCCCCGAGGAAGAATTCTAGACCCTCTAGGGGGGTGGCCTTAAACGGCTTTAGGCACCGTATTACTCAGTCTGTGAGCGACTCAGAACGGCTACAAGGCCATATAGGGAGCAGGCCCAACCCCCCAAAATCAAGTCGCTTGGACTCCAAACTCGCAGGGTATCTTCTATGCATAATACTACACATTCTGTGCGAATTTGAGCCCCGAGGAAGAATTCTAGACCCTCTAGGGGGGTGGCCTTAAACGGCTTTAGGCACCTGTATAACTCAGTCTGTGAGCGACTCAGAACGGCTACAAGGCCATATAGGGAGCAGGCCCAACCCCCCAAAATCAAGTCGCTTGGACTCCAAACTCGCAGGGTATCTTCTATGCATAATACTACACATTCTGTGCGAATTTGAGCCCCGAGGAAGAATTCTAGACCCTCTAGGGGGGTGGCCTTAAACGGCTTTAGGCACCGTATTACTCAGTCTGTGAGCGACTCAGAACGGCTACAAGGCCATATAGGGAGCAGGCCCAACCCCCCAAAATCAAGTCGCTTGGACTCCAAACTCGCAGGGTATCTTCTATGCATAATACTACACATTCTGTGCGAATTTGAGCCCCGAGGAAGAATTCTAGACCCTCTAGGGGGGTGGCCTTAAACGGCTTTAGGCACCGTATTACTCAGTCTGTGAGCGACTCAGAACGGCTACAAGGCCATATAGGGAGCAGGCCCAACCCCCCAAAATCAAGTCGCTTGGACTCCAAACTCGCAGGGTATCTTCTATGCATAATACTACACATTCTGTGCGAATTTGAGCCCCGAGGAAGAATTCTAGACCCTCTAGGGGGGTGGCCTTAAACGGCTTTAGGCACCGTATTACTCAGTCTGTGAGCGACTCAGAACGGCTACAAGGCCATATAGGGAGCAGGCCCAACCCCCCAAAATCAAGTCGCTTGGACTCCAAACTCGCAGGGTATCTTCTATGCATAATACTACACATTCTGTGCGAATTTGAGCCCCGAGGAAGAATTCTAGACCCTCTAGGGGGGTGGCCTTAAACGGCTTTAGGCACCGTATTACTCAGTCTGTGAGCGACTCAGAACGGCTACAAGGCCATATAGGGAGCAGGCCCAACCCCCCAAAATCAAGTCGCTTGGACTCCAAACTCGCAGGGTATCTTCTATGCATAATACTACACATTCTGTGCGAATTTGAGCCCCGAGGAAGAATTCTAGACCCTCTAGGGGGGTGGCCTTAAACGGCTTTAGGCACCGTATTACTCAGTCTGTGAGCGACTCAGAACGGCTACAAGGCCATATAGGGAGCAGGCCCAACCCCCCAAAATCAAGTCGCTTGGACTCCAAACTCGCAGGGTATCTTCTATGCATAATACTACACATTCTGTGCGAATTTGAGCCCCGAGGAAGAATTCTAGACCCTCTAGGGGGGTGGCCTTAAACGGCTTTAGGCACCGTATTACTCAGTCTGTGAGCGACTCAGAACGGCTACAAGGCCATATAGGGAGCAGGCCCAACCCCCCAAAATCAAGTCGCTTGGACTCCAAACTCGCAGGGTATCTTCTATGCATAATACTACACATTCTGTGCGAATTTGAGCCCCGAGGAAGAATTCTAGACCCTCTAGGGGGGTGGCCTTAAACGGCTTTAGGCACCGTATTACTCAGTCTGTGAGCGACTCAGAACGGCTACAAGGCCATATAGGGAGCAGGCCCAACCCCCCAAAATCAAGTCGCTTGGACTCCAAACTCGCAGGGTATCTTCTATGCATAATACTACACATTCTGTGCGAATTTGAGCCCCGAGGAAGAATTCTAGACCCTCTAGGGGGGTGGCCTTAAACGGCTTTAGGCACCGTATTACTCAGTCTGTGAGCGACTCAGAACGGCTACAAGGCCATATAGGGAGCAGGCCCAACCCCCCAAAATCAAGTCGCTTGGACTCCAAACTCGCAGGGTATCTTCTATGCATAATACTACACATTCTGTGCGAATTTGAGCCCCGAGGAAGAATTCTAGACCCTCTAGGGGGGTGGCCTTAAACGGCTTTAGGCACCGTATTACTCAGTCTGTGAGCGACTCAGAACGGCTACAAGGCCATATAGGGAGCAGGCCCAACCCCCCAAAATCAAGTCGCTTGGACTCCAAACTCGCAGGGTATCTTCTATGCATAATACTACACATTCTGTGCGAATTTGAGCCCCGAGGAAGAATTCTAGACCCTCTAGGGGGGTGGCCTTAAACGGCTTTAGGCACCGTATTACTCAGTCTGTGAGCGACTCAGAACGGCTACAAGGCCATATAGGGAGCAGGCCCAACCCCCCAAAATCAAGTCGCTTGGACTCCAAACTCGCAGGGTATCTTCTATGCATAATACTACACATTCTGTGCGAATTTGAGCCCCGAGGAAGAATTCTAGACCCTCTAGGGGGGTGGCCTTAAACGGCTTTAGGCACCGTATTACTCAGTCTGTGAGCGACTCAGAACGGCTACAAGGCCATATAGGGAGCAGGCCCAACCCCCCAAAATCAAGTCGCTTGGACTCCAAACTCGCAGGGTATCTTCTATGCATAATACTACACATTCTGTGCGAATTTGAGCCCCGAGGAAGAATTCTAGACCCTCTAGGGGGGTGGCCTTAAACGGCTTTAGGCACCGTATTACTCAGTCTGTGAGCGACTCAGAACGGCTACAAGGCCATATAGGGAGCAGGCCCAACCCCCCAAAATCAAGTCGCTTGGACTCCAAACTCGCAGGGTATCTTCTATGCATAATACTACACATTCTGTGCGAATTTGAGCCCCGAGGAAGAATTCTAGACCCTCTAGGGGGGTGGCCTTAAACGGCTTTAGGCACCGTATTACTCAGTCTGTGAGCGACTCAGAACGGCTACAAGGCCATATAGGGAGCAGGCCCAACCCCCCAAAATCAAGTCGCTTGGACTCCAAACTCGCAGGGTATCTTCTATGCATAATACTACACATTCTGTGCGAATTTGAGCCCCGAGGAAGAATTCTAGACCCTCTAGGGGGGTGGCCTTAAACGGCTTTAGGCACCGTATTACTCAGTCTGTGAGCGACTCAGAACGGCTACAAGGCCATATAGGGAGCAGGCCCAACCCCCCAAAATCAAGTCGCTTGGACTCCAAACTCGCAGGGTATCTTCTATGCATAATACTACACATTCTGTGCGAATTTGAGCCCCGAGGAAGAATTCTAGACCCTCTAGGGGGGTGGCCTTAAACGGCTTTAGGCACCGTATTACTCAGTCTGTGAGCGACTCAGAACGGCTACAAGGCCATATAGGGAGCAGGCCCAACCCCCCAAAATCAAGTCGCTTGGACTCCAAACTCGCAGGGTATCTTCTATGCATAATACTACACATTCTGTGCGAATTTGAGCCCCGAGGAAGAATTCTAGACCCTCTAGGGGGGTGGCCTTAAACGGCTTTAGGCACCGTATTACTCAGTCTGTGAGCGACTCAGAACGGCTACAAGGCCATATAGGGAGCAGGCCCAACCCCCCAAAATCAAGTCGCTTGGACTCCAAACTCGCAGGGTATCTTCTATGCATAATACTACACATTCTGTGCGAATTTGAGCCCCGAGGAAGAATTCTAGACCCTCTAGGGGGGTGGCCTTAAACGGCTTTAGGCACCGTATTACTCAGTCTGTGAGCGACTCAGAACGGCTACAAGGCCATATAGGGAGCAGGCCCAACCCCCCAAAATCAAGTCGCTTGGACTCCAAACTCGCAGGGTATCTTCTATGCATAATACTACACATTCTGTGCGAATTTGAGCCCCGAGGAAGAATTCTAGACCCTCTAGGGGGGTGGCCTTAAACGGCTTTAGGCACCGTATTACTCAGTCTGTGAGCGACTCAGAACGGCTACAAGGCCATATAGGGAGCAGGCCCAACCCCCCAAAATCAAGTCGCTTGGACTCCAAACTCGCAGGGTATCTTCTATGCATAATACTACACATTCTGTGCGAATTTGAGCCCCGAGGAAGAATTCTAGACCCTCTAGGGGGGTGGCCTTAAACGGCTTTAGGCACCGTATTACTCAGTCTGTGAGCGACTCAGAACGGCTACAAGGCCATATAGGGAGCAGGCCCAACCCCCCAAAATCAAGTCGCTTGGACTCCAAACTCGCAGGGTATCTTCTATGCATAATACTACACATTCTGTGCGAATTTGAGCCCCGAGGAAGAATTCTAGACCCTCTAGGGGGGTGGCCTTAAACGGCTTTAGGCACCGTATTACTCAGTCTGTGAGCGACTCAGAACGGCTACAAGGCCATATAGGGAGCAGGCCCAACCCCCCAAAATCAAGTCGCTTGGACTCCAAACTCGCAGGGTATCTTCTATGCATAATACTACACATTCTGTGCGAATTTGAGCCCCGAGGAAGAATTCTAGACCCTCTAGGGGGGTGGCCTTAAACGGCTTTAGGCACCGTATTACTCAGTCTGTGAGCGACTCAGAACGGCTACAAGGCCATATAGGGAGCAGGCCCAACCCCCCAAAATCAAGTCGCTTGGACTCCAAACTCGCAGGGTATCTTCTATGCATAATACTACACATTCTGTGCGAATTTGAGCCCCGAGGAAGAATTCTAGACCCTCTAGGGGGGTGGCCTTAAACGGCTTTAGGCACCGTATTACTCAGTCTGTGAGCGACTCAGAACGGCTACAAGGCCATATAGGGAGCAGGCCCAACCCCCCAAAATCAAGTCGCTTGGACTCCAAACTCGCAGGGTATCTTCTATGCATAATACTACACATTCTGTGCGAATTTGAGCCCCGAGGAAGAATTCTAGACCCTCTAGGGGGGTGGCCTTAAACGGCTTTAGGCACCGTATTACTCAGTCTGTGAGCGACTCAGAACGGCTACAAGGCCATATAGGGAGCAGGCCCAACCCCCCAAAATCAAGTCGCTTGGACTCCAAACTCGCAGGGTATCTTCTATGCATAATACTACACATTCTGTGCGAATTTGAGCCCCGAGGAAGAATTCTAGACCCTCTAGGGGGGTGGCCTTAAACGGCTTTAGGCACCGTATTACTCAGTCTGTGAGCGACTCAGAACGGCTACAAGGCCATATAGGGAGCAGGCCCAACCCCCCAAAATCAAGTCGCTTGGACTCCAAACTCGCAGGGTATCTTCTATGCATAATACTACACATTCTGTGCGAATTTGAGCCCCGAGGAAGAATTCTAGACCCTCTAGGGGGGTGGCCTTAAACGGCTTTAGGCACCGTATTACTCAGTCTGTGAGCGACTCAGAACGGCTACAAGGCCATATAGGGAGCAGGCCCAACCCCCCAAAATCAAGTCGCTTGGACTCCAAACTCGCAGGGTATCTTCTATGCATAATACTACACATTCTGTGCGAATTTGAGCCCCGAGGAAGAATTCTAGACCCTCTAGGGGGGTGGCCTTAAACGGCTTTAGGCACCGTATTACTCAGTCTGTGAGCGACTCAGAACGGCTACAAGGCCATATAGGGAGCAGGCCCAACCCCCCAAAATCAAGTCGCTTGGACTCCAAACTCGCAGGGTATCTTCTATGCATAATACTACACATTCTGTGCGAATTTGAGCCCCGAGGAAGAATTCTAGACCCTCTAGGGGGGTGGCCTTAAACGGCTTTAGGCACCGTATTACTCAGTCTGTGAGCGACTCAGAACGGCTACAAGGCCATATAGGGAGCAGGCCCAACCCCCCAAAATCAAGTCGCTTGGACTCCAAACTCGCAGGGTATCTTCTATGCATAATACTACACATTCTGTGCGAATTTGAGCCCCGAGGAAGAATTCTAGACCCTCTAGGGGGGTGGCCTTAAACGGCTTTAGGCACCGTATTACTCAGTCTGTGAGCGACTCAGAACGGCTACAAGGCCATATAGGGAGCAGGCCCAACCCCCCAAAATCAAGTCGCTTGGACTCCAAACTCGCAGGGTATCTTCTATGCATAATACTACACATTCTGTGCGAATTTGAGCCCCGAGGAAGAATTCTAGACCCTCTAGGGGGGTGGCCTTAAACGGCTTTAGGCACCGTATTACTCAGTCTGTGAGCGACTCAGAACGGCTACAAGGCCATATAGGGAGCAGGCCCAACCCCCCAAAATCAAGTCGCTTGGACTCCAAACTCGCAGGGTATCTTCTATGCATAATACTACACATTCTGTGCGAATTTGAGCCCCGAGGAAGAATTCTAGACCCTCTAGGGGGGTGGCCTTAAACGGCTTTAGGCACCGTATTACTCAGTCTGTGAGCGACTCAGAACGGCTACAAGGCCATATAGGGAGCAGGCCCAACCCCCCAAAATCAAGTCGCTTGGACTCCAAACTCGCAGGGTATCTTCTATGCATAATACTACACATTCTGTGCGAATTTGAGCCCCGAGGAAGAATTCTAGACCCTCTAGGGGGGTGGCCTTAAACGGCTTTAGGCACCGTATTACTCAGTCTGTGAGCGACTCAGAACGGCTACAAGGCCATATAGGGAGCAGGCCCAACCCCCCAAAATCAAGTCGCTTGGACTCCAAACTCGCAGGGTATCTTCTATGCATAATACTACACATTCTGTGCGAATTTGAGCCCCGAGGAAGAATTCTAGACCCTCTAGGGGGGTGGCCTTAAACGGCTTTAGGCACCGTATTACTCAGTCTGTGAGCGACTCAGAACGGCTACAAGGCCATATAGGGAGCAGGCCCAACCCCCCAAAATCAAGTCGCTTGGACTCCAAACTCGCAGGGTATCTTCTATGCATAATACTACACATTCTGTGCGAATTTGAGCCCCGAGGAAGAATTCTAGACCCTCTAGGGGGGTGGCCTTAAACGGCTTTAGGCACCGTATTACTCAGTCTGTGAGCGACTCAGAACGGCTACAAGGCCATATAGGGAGCAGGCCCAACCCCCCAAAATCAAGTCGCTTGGACTCCAAACTCGCAGGGTATCTTCTATGCATAATACTACACATTCTGTGCGAATTTGAGCCCCGAGGAAGAATTCTAGACCCTCTAGGGGGGTGGCCTTAAACGGCTTTAGGCACCGTATTACTCAGTCTGTGAGCGACTCAGAACGGCTACAAGGCCATATAGGGAGCAGGCCCAACCCCCCAAAATCAAGTCGCTTGGACTCCAAACTCGCAGGGTATCTTCTATGCATAATACTACACATTCTGTGCGAATTTGAGCCCCGAGGAAGAATTCTAGACCCTCTAGGGGGGTGGCCTTAAACGGCTTTAGGCACCGTATTACTCAGTCTGTGAGCGACTCAGAACGGCTACAAGGCCATATAGGGAGCAGGCCCAACCCCCCAAAATCAAGTCGCTTGGACTCCAAACTCGCAGGGTATCTTCTATGCATAATACTACACATTCTGTGCGAATTTGAGCCCCGAGGAAGAATTCTAGACCCTCTAGGGGGGTGGCCTTAAACGGCTTTAGGCACCGTATTACTCAGTCTGTGAGCGACTCAGAACGGCTACAAGGCCATATAGGGAGCAGGCCCAACCCCCCAAAATCAAGTCGCTTGGACTCCAAACTCGCAGGGTATCTTCTATGCATAATACTACACATTCTGTGCGAATTTGAGCCCCGAGGAAGAATTCTAGACCCTCTAGGGGGGTGGCCTTAAACGGCTTTAGGCACCGTATTACTCAGTCTGTGAGCGACTCAGAACGGCTACAAGGCCATATAGGGAGCAGGCCCAACCCCCCAAAATCAAGTCGCTTGGACTCCAAACTCGCAGGGTATCTTCTATGCATAATACTACACATTCTGTGCGAATTTGAGCCCCGAGGAAGAATTCTAGACCCTCTAGGGGGGTGGCCTTAAACGGCTTTAGGCACCGTATTACTCAGTCTGTGAGCGACTCAGAACGGCTACAAGGCCATATAGGGAGCAGGCCCAACCCCCCAAAATCAAGTCGCTTGGACTCCAAACTCGCAGGGTATCTTCTATGCATAATACTACACATTCTGTGCGAATTTGAGCCCCGAGGAAGAATTCTAGACCCTCTAGGGGGGTGGCCTTAAACGGCTTTAGGCACCGTATTACTCAGTCTGTGAGCGACTCAGAACGGCTACAAGGCCATATAGGGAGCAGGCCCAACCCCCCAAAATCAAGTCGCTTGGACTCCAAACTCGCAGGGTATCTTCTATGCATAATACTACACATTCTGTGCGAATTTGAGCCCCGAGGAAGAATTCTAGACCCTCTAGGGGGGTGGCCTTAAACGGCTTTAGGCACCGTATTACTCAGTCTGTGAGCGACTCAGAACGGCTACAAGGCCATATAGGGAGCAGGCCCAACCCCCCAAAATCAAGTCGCTTGGACTCCAAACTCGCAGGGTATCTTCTATGCATAATACTACACATTCTGTGCGAATTTGAGCCCCGAGGAAGAATTCTAGACCCTCTAGGGGGGTGGCCTTAAACGGCTTTAGGCACCGTATTACTCAGTCTGTGAGCGACTCAGAACGGCTACAAGGCCATATAGGGAGCAGGCCCAACCCCCCAAAATCAAGTCGCTTGGACTCCAAACTCGCAGGGTATCTTCTATGCATAATACTACACATTCTGTGCGAATTTGAGCCCCGAGGAAGAATTCTAGACCCTCTAGGGGGGTGGCCTTAAACGGCTTTAGGCACCGTATTACTCAGTCTGTGAGCGACTCAGAACGGCTACAAGGCCATATAGGGAGCAGGCCCAACCCCCCAAAATCAAGTCGCTTGGACTCCAAACTCGCAGGGTATCTTCTATGCATAATACTACACATTCTGTGCGAATTTGAGCCCCGAGGAAGAATTCTAGACCCTCTAGGGGGGTGGCCTTAAACGGCTTTAGGCACCGTATTACTCAGTCTGTGAGCGACTCAGAACGGCTACAAGGCCATATAGGGAGCAGGCCCAACCCCCCAAAATCAAGTCGCTTGGACTCCAAACTCGCAGGGTATCTTCTATGCATAATACTACACATTCTGTGCGAATTTGAGCCCCGAGGAAGAATTCTAGACCCTCTAGGGGGGTGGCCTTAAACGGCTTTAGGCACCGTATTACTCAGTCTGTGAGCGACTCAGAACGGCTACAAGGCCATATAGGGAGCAGGCCCAACCCCCCAAAATCAAGTCGCTTGGACTCCAAACTCGCAGGGTATCTTCTATGCATAATACTACACATTCTGTGCGAATTTGAGCCCCGAGGAAGAATTCTAGACCCTCTAGGGGGGTGGCCTTAAACGGCTTTAGGCACCGTATTACTCAGTCTGTGAGCGACTCAGAACGGCTACAAGGCCATATAGGGAGCAGGCCCAACCCCCCAAAATCAAGTCGCTTGGACTCCAAACTCGCAGGGTATCTTCTATGCATAATACTACACATTCTGTGCGAATTTGAGCCCCGAGGAAGAATTCTAGACCCTCTAGGGGGGTGGCCTTAAACGGCTTTAGGCACCGTATTACTCAGTCTGTGAGCGACTCAGAACGGCTACAAGGCCATATAGGGAGCAGGCCCAACCCCCCAAAATCAAGTCGCTTGGACTCCAAACTCGCAGGGTATCTTCTATGCATAATACTACACATTCTGTGCGAATTTGAGCCCCGAGGAAGAATTCTAGACCCTCTAGGGGGGTGGCCTTAAACGGCTTTAGGCACCGTATTACTCAGTCTGTGAGCGACTCAGAACGGCTACAAGGCCATATAGGGAGCAGGCCCAACCCCCCAAAATCAAGTCGCTTGGACTCCAAACTCGCAGGGTATCTTCTATGCATAATACTACACATTCTGTGCGAATTTGAGCCCCGAGGAAGAATTCTAGACCCTCTAGGGGGGTGGCCTTAAACGGCTTTAGGCACCGTATTACTCAGTCTGTGAGCGACTCAGAACGGCTACAAGGCCATATAGGGAGCAGGCCCAACCCCCCAAAATCAAGTCGCTTGGACTCCAAACTCGCAGGGTATCTTCTATGCATAATACTACACATTCTGTGCGAATTTGAGCCCCGAGGAAGAATTCTAGACCCTCTAGGGGGGTGGCCTTAAACGGCTTTAGGCACCGTATTACTCAGTCTGTGAGCGACTCAGAACGGCTACAAGGCCATATAGGGAGCAGGCCCAACCCCCCAAAATCAAGTCGCTTGGACTCCAAACTCGCAGGGTATCTTCTATGCATAATACTACACATTCTGTGCGAATTTGAGCCCCGAGGAAGAATTCTAGACCCTCTAGGGGGGTGGCCTTAAACGGCTTTAGGCACCGTATTACTCAGTCTGTGAGCGACTCAGAACGGCTACAAGGCCATATAGGGAGCAGGCCCAACCCCCCAAAATCAAGTCGCTTGGACTCCAAACTCGCAGGGTATCTTCTATGCATAATACTACACATTCTGTGCGAATTTGAGCCCCGAGGAAGAATTCTAGACCCTCTAGGGGGGTGGCCTTAAACGGCTTTAGGCACCGTATTACTCAGTCTGTGAGCGACTCAGAACGGCTACAAGGCCATATAGGGAGCAGGCCCAACCCCCCAAAATCAAGTCGCTTGGACTCCAAACTCGCAGGGTATCTTCTATGCATAATACTACACATTCTGTGCGAATTTGAGCCCCGAGGAAGAATTCTAGACCCTCTAGGGGGGTGGCCTTAAACGGCTTTAGGCACCGTATTACTCAGTCTGTGAGCGACTCAGAACGGCTACAAGGCCATATAGGGAGCAGGCCCAACCCCCCAAAATCAAGTCGCTTGGACTCCAAACTCGCAGGGTATCTTCTATGCATAATACTACACATTCTGTGCGAATTTGAGCCCCGAGGAAGAATTCTAGACCCTCTAGGGGGGTGGCCTTAAACGGCTTTAGGCACCGTATTACTCAGTCTGTGAGCGACTCAGAACGGCTACAAGGCCATATAGGGAGCAGGCCCAACCCCCCAAAATCAAGTCGCTTGGACTCCAAACTCGCAGGGTATCTTCTATGCATAATACTACACATTCTGTGCGAATTTGAGCCCCGAGGAAGAATTCTAGACCCTCTAGGGGGGTGGCCTTAAACGGCTTTAGGCACCGTATTACTCAGTCTGTGAGCGACTCAGAACGGCTACAAGGCCATATAGGGAGCAGGCCCAACCCCCCAAAATCAAGTCGCTTGGACTCCAAACTCGCAGGGTATCTTCTATGCATAATACTACACATTCTGTGCGAATTTGAGCCCCGAGGAAGAATTCTAGACCCTCTAGGGGGGTGGCCTTAAACGGCTTTAGGCACCGTATTACTCAGTCTGTGAGCGACTCAGAACGGCTACAAGGCCATATAGGGAGCAGGCCCAACCCCCCAAAATCAAGTCGCTTGGACTCCAAACTCGCAGGGTATCTTCTATGCATAATACTACACATTCTGTGCGAATTTGAGCCCCGAGGAAGAATTCTAGACCCTCTAGGGGGGTGGCCTTAAACGGCTTTAGGCACCGTATTACTCAGTCTGTGAGCGACTCAGAACGGCTACAAGGCCATATAGGGAGCAGGCCCAACCCCCCAAAATCAAGTCGCTTGGACTCCAAACTCGCAGGGTATCTTCTATGCATAATACTACACATTCTGTGCGAATTTGAGCCCCGAGGAAGAATTCTAGACCCTCTAGGGGGGTGGCCTTAAACGGCTTTAGGCACCGTATTACTCAGTCTGTGAGCGACTCAGAACGGCTACAAGGCCATATAGGGAGCAGGCCCAACCCCCCAAAATCAAGTCGCTTGGACTCCAAACTCGCAGGGTATCTTCTATGCATAATACTACACATTCTGTGCGAATTTGAGCCCCGAGGAAGAATTCTAGACCCTCTAGGGGGGTGGCCTTAAACGGCTTTAGGCACCGTATTACTCAGTCTGTGAGCGACTCAGAACGGCTACAAGGCCATATAGGGAGCAGGCCCAACCCCCCAAAATCAAGTCGCTTGGACTCCAAACTCGCAGGGTATCTTCTATGCATAATACTACACATTCTGTGCGAATTTGAGCCCCGAGGAAGAATTCTAGACCCTCTAGGGGGGTGGCCTTAAACGGCTTTAGGCACCGTATTACTCAGTCTGTGAGCGACTCAGAACGGCTACAAGGCCATATAGGGAGCAGGCCCAACCCCCCAAAATCAAGTCGCTTGGACTCCAAACTCGCAGGGTATCTTCTATGCATAATACTACACATTCTGTGCGAATTTGAGCCCCGAGGAAGAATTCTAGACCCTCTAGGGGGGTGGCCTTAAACGGCTTTAGGCACCGTATTACTCAGTCTGTGAGCGACTCAGAACGGCTACAAGGCCATATAGGGAGCAGGCCCAACCCCCCAAAATCAAGTCGCTTGGACTCCAAACTCGCAGGGTATCTTCTATGCATAATACTACACATTCTGTGCGAATTTGAGCCCCGAGGAAGAATTCTAGACCCTCTAGGGGGGTGGCCTTAAACGGCTTTAGGCACCGTATTACTCAGTCTGTGAGCGACTCAGAACGGCTACAAGGCCATATAGGGAGCAGGCCCAACCCCCCAAAATCAAGTCGCTTGGACTCCAAACTCGCAGGGTATCTTCTATGCATAATACTACACATTCTGTGCGAATTTGAGCCCCGAGGAAGAATTCTAGACCCTCTAGGGGGGTGGCCTTAAACGGCTTTAGGCACCGTATTACTCAGTCTGTGAGCGACTCAGAACGGCTACAAGGCCATATAGGGAGCAGGCCCAACCCCCCAAAATCAAGTCGCTTGGACTCCAAACTCGCAGGGTATCTTCTATGCATAATACTACACATTCTGTGCGAATTTGAGCCCCGAGGAAGAATTCTAGACCCTCTAGGGGGGTGGCCTTAAACGGCTTTAGGCACCGTATTACTCAGTCTGTGAGCGACTCAGAACGGCTACAAGGCCATATAGGGAGCAGGCCCAACCCCCCAAAATCAAGTCGCTTGGACTCCAAACTCGCAGGGTATCTTCTATGCATAATACTACACATTCTGTGCGAATTTGAGCCCCGAGGAAGAATTCTAGACCCTCTAGGGGGGTGGCCTTAAACGGCTTTAGGCACCGTATTACTCAGTCTGTGAGCGACTCAGAACGGCTACAAGGCCATATAGGGAGCAGGCCCAACCCCCCAAAATCAAGTCGCTTGGACTCCAAACTCGCAGGGTATCTTCTATGCATAATACTACACATTCTGTGCGAATTTGAGCCCCGAGGAAGAATTCTAGACCCTCTAGGGGGGTGGCCTTAAACGGCTTTAGGCACCGTATTACTCAGTCTGTGAGCGACTCAGAACGGCTACAAGGCCATATAGGGAGCAGGCCCAACCCCCCAAAATCAAGTCGCTTGGACTCCAAACTCGCAGGGTATCTTCTATGCATAATACTACACATTCTGTGCGAATTTGAGCCCCGAGGAAGAATTCTAGACCCTCTAGGGGGGTGGCCTTAAACGGCTTTAGGCACCGTATTACTCAGTCTGTGAGCGACTCAGAACGGCTACAAGGCCATATAGGGAGCAGGCCCAACCCCCCAAAATCAAGTCGCTTGGACTCCAAACTCGCAGGGTATCTTCTATGCATAATACTACACATTCTGTGCGAATTTGAGCCCCGAGGAAGAATTCTAGACCCTCTAGGGGGGTGGCCTTAAACGGCTTTAGGCACCGTATTACTCAGTCTGTGAGCGACTCAGAACGGCTACAAGGCCATATAGGGAGCAGGCCCAACCCCCCAAAATCAAGTCGCTTGGACTCCAAACTCGCAGGGTATCTTCTATGCATAATACTACACATTCTGTGCGAATTTGAGCCCCGAGGAAGAATTCTAGACCCTCTAGGGGGGTGGCCTTAAACGGCTTTAGGCACCGTATTACTCAGTCTGTGAGCGACTCAGAACGGCTACAAGGCCATATAGGGAGCAGGCCCAACCCCCCAAAATCAAGTCGCTTGGACTCCAAACTCGCAGGGTATCTTCTATGCATAATACTACACATTCTGTGCGAATTTGAGCCCCGAGGAAGAATTCTAGACCCTCTAGGGGGGTGGCCTTAAACGGCTTTAGACACCGTATTACTCAGTCTGTGAGCGACTCAGAACGGCTACAAGGCCATATAGGGAGCAGGCCCAACCCCCCAAAATCAAGTCGCTTGGACTCCAAACTCGCAGGGTATCTTCTATGCATAATACTACACATTCTGTGCGAATTTGAGCCCCGAGGAAGAATTCTAGACCCTCTAGGGGGGTGGCCTTAAACGGCTTTAGGCACCGTATTACTCAGTCTGTGAGCGACTCAGAACGGCTACAAGGCCATATAGGGAGCAGGCCCAACCCCCCAAAATCAAGTCGCTTGGACTCCAAACTCGCAGGGTATCTTCTATGCATAATACTACACATTCTGTGCGAATTGAGCCCCGAGGAAGAATTCTAGACCCTCTAGGGGGGTGGCCTTAAACGGCTTTAGGCACCGTATTACTCAGTCTGTGAGCGACTCAGAACGGCTACAAGGCCATATAGGGAGCAGGCCCAACCCCCCAAAATCAAGTCGCTTGGACTCCAAACTCGCAGGGTATCTTCTATGCATAATACTACACATTCTGTGCGAATTTGAGCCCCGAGGAAGAATTCTAGACCCTCTAGGGGGGTGGCCTTAACGGCTTTAGGCACCGTATTACTCAGTCTGTGAGCGACTCAGAACGGCTACAAGGCCATATAGGGAGCAGGCCCAACCCCCCAAAATCAAGTCGCTTGGACTCCAAACTCGCAGGGTATCTTCTATGCATAATACTACACCATTCTGTGCGAATTTGAGCCCCGAGGAAGAATTCTAGACCCTCTAGGGGGGTGGCCTTAAACGGCTTTAGGCACCGTATTACTCAGTCTGTGAGCGACTCAGAACGGCTACAAGGCCATATAGGGAGCAGGCCCAACCCCCCAAAATCAAGTCGCTTGGACTCCAAACTCGCAGGGTATCTTCTATGCATAATACTACACATTCTGTGCGAATTTGAGCCCCGAGGAAGAATTCTAGACCCCTCTAGGGGGGTGGCCTTAAACGGCTTTAGGCACCGTATTACTCAGTCTGTGAGCGACTCAGAACGGCTACAAGGCCATATAGGGAGCAGGCCCAACCCCCCAAAATCAAGTCGCTTGGACTCCAAACTCGCAGGGTATCTTCTATGCATAATACTACACATTCTGTGCGAATTTGAGCCCCGAGGAAGAATTCTAGACCCTCTAGGGGGGTGGCCTTAAACGGCTTTAGGCACCGTATTACTCAGTCTGTGAGCGACTCAGAACGGCTACAAGGCCATATAGGGAGCAGGCCCAACCCCCCAAAATCAAGTCGCTTGGACTCCAAACTCGCAGGGTATCTTCTATGCATAATACTACACATTCTGTGCGAATTGAGCCCCGAGGAAGAATTCTAGACCCTCTAGGGGGGTGGCCTTAAACGGCTTTAGGCACCGTATTACTCAGTCTGTGAGCGACTCAGAACGGCTACAAGGCCATATAGGGAGCAGGCCCAACCCCCAAAATCAAGTCGCTTGGACTCCAAACTCGCAGGGTATCTTCTATGCATAATACTACCATTCTGTGCGAATTTGAGCCCCGAGGAAGAATTCTAGACCCTCTAGGGGGGTGGCCTTAAACGGCTTTAGGCACCGTATTACTCAGTCTGTGAGCGACTCAGAACGGCTACAAGGCCATATAGGGAGCAGGCCCCAACCCCCCAAAATCAAGTCGCTTGGACTCCAAACTCGCAGAGCGTATCTTCTATGCATAATACTACACATTCTGTGCGAATTTGAGCCCCGAGGAAGAATTCTAGACCCTCTAGGGGGGTGGCCTTAAACGGCTTTAGGCACCGTATTACTCAGTCTGTGAGCGACTCAGAACGGCTACAAGGCCCATATAGGGAGCAGGCCCAACCCCCCAAAATCAAGTCGCTTGGACTCCAAACTCGCAGGGTATCTTCTATGCATAATACTACACATTCTGTGCGAATTTGAGCCCGAGGAAGAATTCTAGACCCTCTAGGGGGGTGGCCTTAAACGGCTTTAGGCACCGTATTACTCAGTCTGTGAGCGACTCAGAACGGCTACAAGGCCATATAGGGAGCAGGCCCAACCCCCCAAAATCAAGTCGCTTGGACTCCAAACTCGCAGGTATCTTCTATGCATAATACTACACATTCTGTGCGAATTTGAGCCCCGAGGAAGAATTCTAGACCCTCTAGGGGGGTGGCCTTAAACGGCTTTAGGCACCGTATTACTCAGTCTGTGAGCGACTCAGAACGGCTACAAGGCCATATAGGGAGCAGGCCCAACCCCCCAAAATCAAGTCGCTTGGACTCCAAACTCGCAGGGTATCTTCTATGCATAATACTACACATTCTGTGCGAATTTGAGCCCCGAGGAAGAATTCTAGACCCTCTAGGGGGGTGGCCTTAAACGGCTTTAGGCACCGTATTACTCAGTCTGTGAGCGACTCAGAACGGCTACAAGGCCATATAGGGAGCAGGCCCAACCCCCCAAAATCAAGTCGCTTGGACTCCAAACTCGCAGGGTATCTTCTATGCATAATACTACACATTCTGTGCGAATTTGAGCCCCGAGGAAGAATTCTAGACCCTCTAGGGGGGTGGCCTTAAACGGCTTTAGGCACCGTATTACTCAGTCTGTGAGCGACTCAGAACGGCTACAAGGCCATATAGGGAGCAGGCCCAACCCCCCAAAATCAAGTCGCTTGGACTCCAAACTCGCAGGGTATCTTCTATGCATAATACTACACATTCTGTGCGAATTTGAGCCCCGAGGAAGAATTCTAGACCCTCTAGGGGGGTGGCCTTAAACGGCTTTAGGCACCGTATTACTCAGTCTGTGAGCGACTCAGAACGGCTACAAGGCCATATAGGGAGCAGGCCCAACCCCCCAAAATCAAGTCGCTTGGACTCCAAACTCGCAGGGTATCTTCTATGCATAATACTACACATTCTGTGCGAATTTGAGCCCCGAGGAAGAATTCTAGACCCTCTAGGGGGGTGGCCTTAAACGGCTTTAGGCACCGTATTACTCAGTCTGTGAGCGACTCAGAACGGCTACAAGGCCATATAGGGAGCAGGCCCAACCCCCCAAAATCAAGTCGCTTGGACTCCAAACTCGCAGGGTATCTTCTATGCATAATACTACACATTCTGTGCGAATTTGAGCCCCGAGGAAGAATTCTAGACCCTCTAGGGGGGTGGCCTTAAACGGCTTTAGGCACCGTATTACTCAGTCTGTGAGCGACTCAGAACGGCTACAAGGCCATATAGGGAGCAGGCCCAACCCCCCAAAATCAAGTCGCTTGGACTCCAAACTCGCAGGGTATCTTCTATGCATAATACTACACATTCTGTGCGAATTTGAGCCCCGAGGAAGAATTCTAGACCCTCTAGGGGGGTGGCCTTAAACGGCTTTAGGCACCGTATTACTCAGTCTGTGAGCGACTCAGAACGGCTACAAGGCCATATAGGGAGCAGGCCCAACCCCCCAAAATCAAGTCGCTTGGACTCCAAACTCGCAGGGTATCTTCTATGCATAATACTACACATTCTGTGCGAATTTGAGCCCCGAGGAAGAATTCTAGACCCTCTAGGGGGGTGGCCTTAAACGGCTTTAGGCACCGTATTACTCAGTCTGTGAGCGACTCAGAACGGCTACAAGGCCATATAGGGAGCAGGCCCAACCCCCCAAAATCAAGTCGCTTGGACTCCAAACTCGCAGGGTATCTTCTATGCATAATACTACACATTCTGTGCGAATTTGAGCCCCGAGGAAGAATTCTAGACCCTCTAGGGGGGTGGCCTTAAACGGCTTTAGGCACCGTATTACTCAGTCTGTGAGCGACTCAGAACGGCTACAAGGCCATATAGGGAGCAGGCCCAACCCCCCAAAATCAAGTCGCTTGGACTCCAAACTCGCAGGGTATCTTCTATGCATAATACTACACATTCTGTGCGAATTTGAGCCCCGAGGAAGAATTCTAGACCCTCTAGGGGGGTGGCCTTAAACGGCTTTAGGCACCGTATTACTCAGTCTGTGAGCGACTCAGAACGGCTACAAGGCCATATAGGGAGCAGGCCCAACCCCCCAAAATCAAGTCGCTTGGACTCCAAACTCGCAGGGTATCTTCTATGCATAATACTACACATTCTGTGCGAATTTGAGCCCCGAGGAAGAATTCTAGACCCTCTAGGGGGGTGGCCTTAAACGGCTTTAGGCACCGTATTACTCAGTCTGTGAGCGACTCAGAACGGCTACAAGGCCATATAGGGAGCAGGCCCAACCCCCCAAAATCAAGTCGCTTGGACTCCAAACTCGCAGGGTATCTTCTATGCATAATACTACACATTCTGTGCGAATTTGAGCCCCGAGGAAGAATTCTAGACCCTCTAGGGGGGTGGCCTTAAACGGCTTTAGGCACCGTATTACTCAGTCTGTGAGCGACTCAGAACGGCTACAAGGCCATATAGGGAGCAGGCCCAACCCCCCAAAATCAAGTCGCTTGGACTCCAAACTCGCAGGGTATCTTCTATGCATAATACTACACATTCTGTGCGAATTTGAGCCCCGAGGAAGAATTCTAGACCCTCTAGGGGGGTGGCCTTAAACGGCTTTAGGCACCGTATTACTCAGTCTGTGAGCGACTCAGAACGGCTACAAGGCCATATAGGGAGCAGGCCCAACCCCCCAAAATCAAGTCGCTTGGACTCCAAACTCGCAGGGTATCTTCTATGCATAATACTACACATTCTGTGCGAATTTGAGCCCCGAGGAAGAATTCTAGACCCTCTAGGGGGGTGGCCTTAAACGGCTTTAGGCACCGTATTACTCAGTCTGTGAGCGACTCAGAACGGCTACAAGGCCATATAGGGAGCAGGCCCAACCCCCCAAAATCAAGTCGCTTGGACTCCAAACTCGCAGGGTATCTTCTATGCATAATACTACACATTCTGTGCGAATTTGAGCCCCGAGGAAGAATTCTAGACCCTCTAGGGGGGTGGCCTTAAACGGCTTTAGGCACCGTATTACTCAGTCTGTGAGCGACTCAGAACGGCTACAAGGCCATATAGGGAGCAGGCCCAACCCCCCAAAATCAAGTCGCTTGGACTCCAAACTCGCAGGGTATCTTCTATGCATAATACTACACATTCTGTGCGAATTTGAGCCCCGAGGAAGAATTCTAGACCCTCTAGGGGGGTGGCCTTAAACGGCTTTAGGCACCGTATTACTCAGTCTGTGAGCGACTCAGAACGGCTACAAGGCCATATAGGGAGCAGGCCCAACCCCCCAAAATCAAGTCGCTTGGACTCCAAACTCGCAGGGTATCTTCTATGCATAATACTACACATTCTGTGCGAATTTGAGCCCCGAGGAAGAATTCTAGACCCTCTAGGGGGGTGGCCTTAAACGGCTTTAGGCACCGTATTACTCAGTCTGTGAGCGACTCAGAACGGCTACAAGGCCATATAGGGAGCAGGCCCAACCCCCCAAAATCAAGTCGCTTGGACTCCAAACTCGCAGGGTATCTTCTATGCATAATACTACACATTCTGTGCGAATTTGAGCCCCGAGGAAGAATTCTAGACCCTCTAGGGGGGTGGCCTTAAACGGCTTTAGGCACCGTATTACTCAGTCTGTGAGCGACTCAGAACGGCTACAAGGCCATATAGGGAGCAGGCCCAACCCCCCAAAATCAAGTCGCTTGGACTCCAAACTCGCAGGGTATCTTCTATGCATAATACTACACATTCTGTGCGAATTTGAGCCCCGAGGAAGAATTCTAGACCCTCTAGGGGGGTGGCCTTAAACGGCTTTAGGCACCGTATTACTCAGTCTGTGAGCGACTCAGAACGGCTACAAGGCCATATAGGGAGCAGGCCCAACCCCCCAAAATCAAGTCGCTTGGACTCCAAACTCGCAGGGTATCTTCTATGCATAATACTACACATTCTGTGCGAATTTGAGCCCCGAGGAAGAATTCTAGACCCTCTAGGGGGGTGGCCTTAAACGGCTTTAGGCACCGTATTACTCAGTCTGTGAGCGACTCAGAACGGCTACAAGGCCATATAGGGAGCAGGCCCAACCCCCCAAAATCAAGTCGCTTGGACTCCAAACTCGCAGGGTATCTTCTATGCATAATACTACACATTCTGTGCGAATTTGAGCCCCGAGGAAGAATTCTAGACCCTCTAGGGGGGTGGCCTTAAACGGCTTTAGGCACCGTATTACTCAGTCTGTGAGCGACTCAGAACGGCTACAAGGCCATATAGGGAGCAGGCCCAACCCCCCAAAATCAAGTCGCTTGGACTCCAAACTCGCAGGGTATCTTCTATGCATAATACTACACATTCTGTGCGAATTTGAGCCCCGAGGAAGAATTCTAGACCCTCTAGGGGGGTGGCCTTAAACGGCTTTAGGCACCGTATTACTCAGTCTGTGAGCGACTCAGAACGGCTACAAGGCCATATAGGGAGCAGGCCCAACCCCCCAAAATCAAGTCGCTTGGACTCCAAACTCGCAGGGTATCTTCTATGCATAATACTACACATTCTGTGCGAATTTGAGCCCCGAGGAAGAATTCTAGACCCTCTAGGGGGGTGGCCTTAAACGGCTTTAGGCACCGTATTACTCAGTCTGTGAGCGACTCAGAACGGCTACAAGGCCATATAGGGAGCAGGCCCAACCCCCCAAAATCAAGTCGCTTGGACTCCAAACTCGCAGGGTATCTTCTATGCATAATACTACACATTCTGTGCGAATTTGAGCCCCGAGGAAGAATTCTAGACCCTCTAGGGGGGTGGCCTTAAACGGCTTTAGGCACCGTATTACTCAGTCTGTGAGCGACTCAGAACGGCTACAAGGCCATATAGGGAGCAGGCCCAACCCCCCAAAATCAAGTCGCTTGGACTCCAAACTCGCAGGGTATCTTCTATGCATAATACTACACATTCTGTGCGAATTTGAGCCCCGAGGAAGAATTCTAGACCCTCTAGGGGGGTGGCCTTAAACGGCTTTAGGCACCGTATTACTCAGTCTGTGAGCGACTCAGAACGGCTACAAGGCCATATAGGGAGCAGGCCCAACCCCCCAAAATCAAGTCGCTTGGACTCCAAACTCGCAGGGTATCTTCTATGCATAATACTACACATTCTGTGCGAATTTGAGCCCCGAGGAAGAATTCTAGACCCTCTAGGGGGGTGGCCTTAAACGGCTTTAGGCACCGTATTACTCAGTCTGTGAGCGACTCAGAACGGCTACAAGGCCATATAGGGAGCAGGCCCAACCCCCCAAAATCAAGTCGCTTGGACTCCAAACTCGCAGGGTATCTTCTATGCATAATACTACACATTCTGTGCGAATTTGAGCCCCGAGGAAGAATTCTAGACCCTCTAGGGGGGTGGCCTTAAACGGCTTTAGGCACCGTATTACTCAGTCTGTGAGCGACTCAGAACGGCTACAAGGCCATATAGGGAGCAGGCCCAACCCCCCAAAATCAAGTCGCTTGGACTCCAAACTCGCAGGGTATCTTCTATGCATAATACTACACATTCTGTGCGAATTTGAGCCCCGAGGAAGAATTCTAGACCCTCTAGGGGGGTGGCCTTAAACGGCTTTAGGCACCGTATTACTCAGTCTGTGAGCGACTCAGAACGGCTACAAGGCCATATAGGGAGCAGGCCCAACCCCCCAAAATCAAGTCGCTTGGACTCCAAACTCGCAGGGTATCTTCTATGCATAATACTACACATTCTGTGCGAATTTGAGCCCCGAGGAAGAATTCTAGACCCTCTAGGGGGGTGGCCTTAAACGGCTTTAGGCACCGTATTACTCAGTCTGTGAGCGACTCAGAACGGCTACAAGGCCATATAGGGAGCAGGCCCAACCCCCCAAAATCAAGTCGCTTGGACTCCAAACTCGCAGGGTATCTTCTATGCATAATACTACACATTCTGTGCGAATTTGAGCCCCGAGGAAGAATTCTAGACCCTCTAGGGGGGTGGCCTTAAACGGCTTTAGGCACCGTATTACTCAGTCTGTGAGCGACTCAGAACGGCTACAAGGCCATATAGGGAGCAGGCCCAACCCCCCAAAATCAAGTCGCTTGGACTCCAAACTCGCAGGGTATCTTCTATGCATAATACTACACATTCTGTGCGAATTTGAGCCCCGAGGAAGAATTCTAGACCCTCTAGGGGGGTGGCCTTAAACGGCTTTAGGCACCGTATTACTCAGTCTGTGAGCGACTCAGAACGGCTACAAGGCCATATAGGGAGCAGGCCCAACCCCCCAAAATCAAGTCGCTTGGACTCCAAACTCGCAGGGTATCTTCTATGCATAATACTACACATTCTGTGCGAATTTGAGCCCCGAGGAAGAATTCTAGACCCTCTAGGGGGGTGGCCTTAAACGGCTTTAGGCACCGTATTACTCAGTCTGTGAGCGACTCAGAACGGCTACAAGGCCATATAGGGAGCAGGCCCAACCCCCCAAAATCAAGTCGCTTGGACTCCAAACTCGCAGGGTATCTTCTATGCATAATACTACACATTCTGTGCGAATTTGAGCCCCGAGGAAGAATTCTAGACCCTCTAGGGGGGTGGCCTTAAACGGCTTTAGGCACCGTATTACTCAGTCTGTGAGCGACTCAGAACGGCTACAAGGCCATATAGGGAGCAGGCCCAACCCCCCAAAATCAAGTCGCTTGGACTCCAAACTCGCAGGGTATCTTCTATGCATAATACTACACATTCTGTGCGAATTTGAGCCCCGAGGAAGAATTCTAGACCCTCTAGGGGGGTGGCCTTAAACGGCTTTAGGCACCGTATTACTCAGTCTGTGAGCGACTCAGAACGGCTACAAGGCCATATAGGGAGCAGGCCCAACCCCCCAAAATCAAGTCGCTTGGACTCCAAACTCGCAGGGTATCTTCTATGCATAATACTACACATTCTGTGCGAATTTGAGCCCCGAGGAAGAATTCTAGACCCTCTAGGGGGGTGGCCTTAAACGGCTTTAGGCACCGTATTACTCAGTCTGTGAGCGACTCAGAACGGCTACAAGGCCATATAGGGAGCAGGCCCAACCCCCCAAAATCAAGTCGCTTGGACTCCAAACTCGCAGGGTATCTTCTATGCATAATACTACACATTCTGTGCGAATTTGAGCCCCGAGGAAGAATTCTAGACCCTCTAGGGGGGTGGCCTTAAACGGCTTTAGGCACCGTATTACTCAGTCTGTGAGCGACTCAGAACGGCTACAAGGCCATATAGGGAGCAGGCCCAACCCCCCAAAATCAAGTCGCTTGGACTCCAAACTCGCAGGGTATCTTCTATGCATAATACTACACATTCTGTGCGAATTTGAGCCCCGAGGAAGAATTCTAGACCCTCTAGGGGGGTGGCCTTAAACGGCTTTAGGCACCGTATTACTCAGTCTGTGAGCGACTCAGAACGGCTACAAGGCCATATAGGGAGCAGGCCCAACCCCCCAAAATCAAGTCGCTTGGACTCCAAACTCGCAGGGTATCTTCTATGCATAATACTACACATTCTGTGCGAATTTGAGCCCCGAGGAAGAATTCTAGACCCTCTAGGGGGGTGGCCTTAAACGGCTTTAGGCACCGTATTACTCAGTCTGTGAGCGACTCAGAACGGCTACAAGGCCATATAGGGAGCAGGCCCAACCCCCCAAAATCAAGTCGCTTGGACTCCAAACTCGCAGGGTATCTTCTATGCATAATACTACACATTCTGTGCGAATTTGAGCCCCGAGGAAGAATTCTAGACCCTCTAGGGGGGTGGCCTTAAACGGCTTTAGGCACCGTATTACTCAGTCTGTGAGCGACTCAGAACGGCTACAAGGCCATATAGGGAGCAGGCCCAACCCCCCAAAATCAAGTCGCTTGGACTCCAAACTCGCAGGGTATCTTCTATGCATAATACTACACATTCTGTGCGAATTTGAGCCCCGAGGAAGAATTCTAGACCCTCTAGGGGGGTGGCCTTAAACGGCTTTAGGCACCGTATTACTCAGTCTGTGAGCGACTCAGAACGGCTACAAGGCCATATAGGGAGCAGGCCCAACCCCCCAAAATCAAGTCGCTTGGACTCCAAACTCGCAGGGTATCTTCTATGCATAATACTACACATTCTGTGCGAATTTGAGCCCCGAGGAAGAATTCTAGACCCTCTAGGGGGGTGGCCTTAAACGGCTTTAGGCACCGTATTACTCAGTCTGTGAGCGACTCAGAACGGCTACAAGGCCATATAGGGAGCAGGCCCAACCCCCCAAAATCAAGTCGCTTGGACACCAAACTCGCAGGGTATCTTCTATGCATAATACTACACATTCTGTGCGAATTTGAGCCCCGAGGAAGAATTCTAGACCCTCTAGGGGGGTGGCCTTAAACGGCTTTAGGCACCGTATTACTCAGTCTGTGAGCGACTCAGAACGGCTACAAGGCCATATAGGGAGCAGGCCCAACCCCCCAAAATCAAGTCGCTTGGACTCCAAACTCGCAGGGTATCTTCTATGCATAATACTACACATTCTGTGCGAATTTGAGCCCCGAGGAAGAATTCTAGACCCTCTAGGGGGGTGGCCTTAAACGGCTTTAGGCACCGTATTACTCAGTCTGTGAGCGACTCAGAACGGCTACAAGGCCATATAGGGAGCAGGCCCAACCCCCCAAAATCAAGTCGCTTGGACTCCAAACTCGCAGGGTATCTTCTATGCATAATACTACACATTCTGTGCGAATTTGAGCCCCGAGGAAGAATTCTAGACCCTCTAGGGGGGTGGCCTTAAACGGCTTTAGGCACCGTATTACTCAGTCTGTGAGCGACTCAGAACGGCTACAAGGCCATATAGGGAGCAGGCCCAACCCCCCAAAATCAAGTCGCTTGGACTCCAAACTCGCAGGGTATCTTCTATGCATAATACTACACATTCTGTGCGAATTTGAGCCCCGAGGAAGAATTCTAGACCCTCTAGGGGGGTGGCCTTAAACGGCTTTAGGCACCGTATTACTCAGTCTGTGAGCGACTCAGAACGGCTACAAGGCCATATAGGGAGCAGGCCCAACCCCCCAAAATCAAGTCGCTTGGACTCCAAACTCGCAGGGTATCTTCTATGCATAATACTACACATTCTGTGCGAATTTGAGCCCCGAGGAAGAATTCTAGACCCTCTAGGGGGGTGGCCTTAAACGGCTTTAGGCACCGTATTACTCAGTCTGTGAGCGACTCAGAACGGCTACAAGGCCATATAGGGAGCAGGCCCAACCCCCCAAAATCAAGTCGCTTGGACTCCAAACTCGCAGGGTATCTTCTATGCATAATACTACACATTCTGTGCGAATTTGAGCCCCGAGGAAGAATTCTAGACCCTCTAGGGGGGTGGCCTTAAACGGCTTTAGGCACCGTATTACTCAGTCTGTGAGCGACTCAGAACGGCTACAAGGCCATATAGGGAGCAGGCCCAACCCCCCAAAATCAAGTCGCTTGGACTCCAAACTCGCAGGGTATCTTCTATGCATAATACTACACATTCTGTGCGAATTTGAGCCCCGAGGAAGAATTCTAGACCCTCTAGGGGGGTGGCCTTAAACGGCTTTAGGCACCGTATTACTCAGTCTGTGAGCGACTCAGAACGGCTACAAGGCCATATAGGGAGCAGGCCCAACCCCCCAAAATCAAGTCGCTTGGACTCCAAACTCGCAGGGTATCTTCTATGCATAATACTACACATTCTGTGCGAATTTGAGCCCCGAGGAAGAATTCTAGACCCTCTAGGGGGGTGGCCTTAAACGGCTTTAGGCACCGTATTACTCAGTCTGTGAGCGACTCAGAACGGCTACAAGGCCATATAGGGAGCAGGCCCAACCCCCCAAAATCAAGTCGCTTGGACTCCAAACTCGCAGGGTATCTTCTATGCATAATACTACACATTCTGTGCGAATTTGAGCCCCGAGGAAGAATTCTAGACCCTCTAGGGGGGTGGCCTTAAACGGCTTTAGGCACCGTATTACTCAGTCTGTGAGCGACTCAGAACGGCTACAAGGCCATATAGGGAGCAGGCCCAACCCCCCAAAATCAAGTCGCTTGGACTCCAAACTCGCAGGGTATCTTCTATGCATAATACTACACATTCTGTGCGAATTTGAGCCCCGAGGAAGAATTCTAGACCCTCTAGGGGGGTGGCCTTAAACGGCTTTAGGCACCGTATTACTCAGTCTGTGAGCGACTCAGAACGGCTACAAGGCCATATAGGGAGCAGGCCCAACCCCCCAAAATCAAGTCGCTTGGACTCCAAACTCGCAGGGTATCTTCTATGCATAATACTACACATTCTGTGCGAATTTGAGCCCCGAGGAAGAATTCTAGACCCTCTAGGGGGGTGGCCTTAAACGGCTTTAGGCACCGTATTACTCAGTCTGTGAGCGACTCAGAACGGCTACAAGGCCATATAGGGAGCAGGCCCAACCCCCCAAAATCAAGTCGCTTGGACTCCAAACTCGCAGGGTATCTTCTATGCATAATACTACACATTCTGTGCGAATTTGAGCCCCGAGGAAGAATTCTAGACCCTCTAGGGGGGTGGCCTTAAACGGCTTTAGGCACCGTATTACTCAGTCTGTGAGCGACTCAGAACGGCTACAAGGCCATATAGGGAGCAGGCCCAACCCCCCAAAATCAAGTCGCTTGGACTCCAAACTCGCAGGGTATCTTCTATGCATAATACTACACATTCTGTGCGAATTTGAGCCCCGAGGAAGAATTCTAGACCCTCTAGGGGGGTGGCCTTAAACGGCTTTAGGCACCGTATTACTCAGTCTGTGAGCGACTCAGAACGGCTACAAGGCCATATAGGGAGCAGGCCCAACCCCCCAAAATCAAGTCGCTTGGACTCCAAACTCGCAGGGTATCTTCTATGCATAATACTACACATTCTGTGCGAATTTGAGCCCCGAGGAAGAATTCTAGACCCTCTAGGGGGGTGGCCTTAAACGGCTTTAGGCACCGTATTACTCAGTCTGTGAGCGACTCAGAACGGCTACAAGGCCATATAGGGAGCAGGCCCAACCCCCCAAAATCAAGTCGCTTGGACTCCAAACTCGCAGGGTATCTTCTATGCATAATACTACACATTCTGTGCGAATTTGAGCCCCGAGGAAGAATTCTAGACCCTCTAGGGGGGTGGCCTTAAACGGCTTTAGGCACCGTATTACTCAGTCTGTGAGCGACTCAGAACGGCTACAAGGCCATATAGGGAGCAGGCCCAACCCCCCAAAATCAAGTCGCTTGGACTCCAAACTCGCAGGGTATCTTCTATGCATAATACTACACATTCTGTGCGAATTTGAGCCCCGAGGAAGAATTCTAGACCCTCTAGGGGGGTGGCCTTAAACGGCTTTAGGCACCGTATTACTCAGTCTGTGAGCGACTCAGAACGGCTACAAGGCCATATAGGGAGCAGGCCCAACCCCCCAAAATCAAGTCGCTTGGACTCCAAACTCGCAGGGTATCTTCTATGCATAATACTACACATTCTGTGCGAATTTGAGCCCCGAGGAAGAATTCTAGACCCTCTAGGGGGGTGGCCTTAAACGGCTTTAGGCACCGTATTACTCAGTCTGTGAGCGACTCAGAACGGCTACAAGGCCATATAGGGAGCAGGCCCAACCCCCCAAAATCAAGTCGCTTGGACTCCAAACTCGCAGGGTATCTTCTATGCATAATACTACACATTCTGTGCGAATTTGAGCCCCGAGGAAGAATTCTAGACCCTCTAGGGGGGTGGCCTTAAACGGCTTTAGGCACCGTATTACTCAGTCTGTGAGCGACTCAGAACGGCTACAAGGCCATATAGGGAGCAGGCCCAACCCCCCAAAATCAAGTCGCTTGGACTCCAAACTCGCAGGGTATCTTCTATGCATAATACTACACATTCTGTGCGAATTTGAGCCCCGAGGAAGAATTCTAGACCCTCTAGGGGGGTGGCCTTAAACGGCTTTAGGCACCGTATTACTCAGTCTGTGAGCGACTCAGAACGGCTGCAAGGCCATATAGGGAGCAGGCCCAACCCCCCAAAATCAAGTCGCTTGGACTCCAAACTCGCAGGGTATCTTCTATGCATAATACTACACATTCTGTGCGAATTTGAGCCCCGAGGAAGAATTCTAGACCCTCTAGGGGGGTGGCCTTAAACGGCTTTAGGCAACGTATTACTCAGTCTGTGAGCGACTCAGAACGGCTACAAGGCCATATAGGGAGCAGGCCCAACCCCCCAAAATCAAGTCGCTTGGACTCCAAACTCGCAGGGTATCTTCTATGCATAATACTAAACATTCTGTGCGAATTTGAGCCCCGAGGAAGAATTCTAGACCCTCTAGGGGGGTGGCCTTAAACGGCTTTAGGCACCGTATTACTCAGTCTGTGAGCGACTCAGTACGGCTACAAGGCCATATAGGGAGCAGGCCCAACCCCCCAAAATCAAGTCGCTTGGACTCCAAACTCGCAGGGTATCTTCTATGCATAATACTACACATTCTGTGCGAATTTGAGCCCCGAGGAAGAATTCTAGACCCTCTAGGGGGGTGGCCTTAAACGGCTTTAGGCACCGTATTACTCAGTCTGTGAGCGACTCAGAACGGCTACAAGGCCATATAGGGAGCAGGCCCAACCCCCCAAAATCAAGTCGCTTGGACTCCAAACTCGCAGGGTATCTTCTATGCATAATACTACACATTCTGTGCGAATTTGAGCCCCGAGGAAGAATTCTAGACCCTCTAGGGGGGTGGCCTTAAACGGCTTTAGGCACCGTATTACTCAGTCTGTGAGCGACTCAGAACGGCTACAAGGCCATATAGGGAGCAGGCCCAACCCCCCAAAATCAAGTCGCTTGGACTCCAAACTCGCAGGGTATCTTCTATGCATAATACTACACATTCTGTGCGAATTTGAGCCCCGAGGAAGAATTCTAGACCCTCTAGGGGGGTGGCCTTAAACGGCTTTAGGCACCGTATTACTCAGTCTGTGAGCGACTCAGAACGGCTACAAGGCCATATAGGGAGCAGGCCCAACCCCCCAAAATCAAGTCGCTTGGACTCCAAACTCGCAGGGTATCTTCTATGCATAATACTACACATTCTGTGCGAATTTGAGCCCCGAGGAAGAATTCTAGACCCTCTAGGGGGGTGGCGTTAAACGGCTTTAGGCACCGTATTACTCAGTCTGTGAGCGACTCAGAACGGCTACAAGGCCATATAGGGAGCAGGCCCAACCCCCCAAAATCAAGTCGCTTGGACTCCAAACTCGCAGGGTATCTTCTATGCATAATACTACACATTCTGTGCGAATTTGAGCCCCGAGGAAGAATTCTAGACCCTCTAGGGGGGTGGCCTTAAACGGCTTTAGGCACCGTATTACTCAGTCTGTGAGCGACTCAGAACGGCTACAAGGCCATATAGGGAGCAGGCCCAACCCCCCAAAATCAAGTCGCTTGGACTCCAAACTCGCAGGGTATCTTCTATGCATAATACTACACATTCTGTGCGAATTTGAGCCCCGAGGAAGAATTCTAGACCCTCTAGGGGGGTGGCCTTAAACGGCTTTAGGCACCGTATTACTCAGTCTGTGAGCGACTCAGAACGGCTACAAGGCCATATAGGGAGCAGGCCCAACCCCCCAAAATCAAGTCGCTTGGACTCCAAACTCGCAGGGTATCTTCTATGCATAATACTACACATTCTGTGCGAATTTGAGCCCCGAGGAAGAATTCTAGACCCTCTAGGGGGGTGGCCTTAAACGGCTTTAGGCACCGTATTACTCAGTCTGTGAGCGACTCAGAACGGCTACAAGGCCATATAGGGAGCAGGCCCAACCCCCCAAAATCAAGTCGCTTGGACTCCAAACTCGCAGGGTATCTTCTATGCATAATACTACACATTCTGTGCGAATTTGAGCCCCGAGGAAGAATTCTAGACCCTCTAGGGGGGTGGCCTTAAACGGCTTTAGGCACCGTATTACTCAGTCTGTGAGCGACTCAGAACGGCTACAAGGCCATATAGGGAGCAGGCCCAACCCCCCAAAATCAAGTCGCTTGGACTCCAAACTCGCAGGGTATCTTCTATGCATAATACTACACATACTGTGCGAATTTGAGCCCCCAGGAAGAATTCTAGACCCTCTAGGGGGGTGGCCTTAAACGGCTTTAGATACCGTATTACTCAGTCTGTGAGCGACTCAGAACGGCTACAAGGCCATATAGGGAGCAGGCCCAACCCCCCAAAATCAAGTCGCTTGGACTCCAAACTCGCAGGGTATCTTCTATGCATAATACTACACATTCTGTGCGAATTTGAGCCCCGAGGAAGAATTCTAGACCCTCTAGGGGGGTGGCCTTAAACGGCTTTAGGCACCGTATTACTCAGTCTGTGAGCGACTCAGAACGGCTACAAGGCCATATAGGGAGCAGGCCCAACCCCCCAAAATCAAGTCGCTTGGACTCCAAACTCGCAGGGTATCTTCTATGCATAATACTACACATTCTGTGCGAATTTGAGCCCCGAGGAAGAATTCTAGACCCTCTAGGGGGGTGGCCTTAAACGGCTTTAGGCACCGTATTACTCAGTCTGTGAGCGACTCAGAACGGCTACAAGGCCATATAGGGAGCAGGCCCAACCCCCCAAAATCAAGTCGCTTGGACTCCAAACTCGCAGGGTATCTTCTATGCATAATACTACACATTCTGTGCGAATTTGAGCCCCGAGGAAGAATTCTAGACCCTCTAGGGGGGTGGCCTTAAACGGCTTTAGGCACCGTATTACTCAGTCTGTGAGCGACTCAGAACGGCTACAAGGCCATATAGGGAGCAGGCCCAACCCCCCAAAATCAAGTCGCTTGGACTCCAAACTCGCAGGGTATCTTCTATGCATAATACTACACATTCTGTGCGAATTTGAGCCCCGAGGAAGAATTCTAGACCCTCTAGGGGGGTGGCCTTAAACGGCTTTAGGCACCGTATTACTCAGTCTGTGAGCGACTCAGAACGGCTGCAAGGCCATATAGGGAGCAGGCCCAACCCCCCAAAATCAAGTCGCTTGGACTCCAAACTCGCAGGGTATCTTCTATGCATAATACTACACATTCTGTGCGAATTTGAGCCCCGAGGAAGAATTCTAGACCCTCTAGGGGGGTGGCCTTAAACGGCTTTAGGCACCGTATTACTCAGTCTGTGAGCGACTCAGAACGGCTACAAGGCCATATAGGGAGCAGGCCCAACCCCCCAAAATCAAGTCGCTTGGACTCCAAACTCGCAGGGTATCTTCTATGCATAATACTACACATTCTGTGCGAATTTGAGCCCCGAGGAAGAATTCTAGACCCTCTAGGGGGGTGGCCTTAAACGGCTTTAGGCACCGTATTACTCAGTCTGTGAGCGACTCAGAACGGCTACAAGGCCATATAGGGAGCAGGCCCAACCCCCCAAAATCAAGTCGCTTGGACTCCAAACTCGCAGGGTATCTTCTATGCATAATACTACACATTCTGTGCGAATTTGAGCCCCGAGGAAGAATTCTAGACCCTCTAGGGGGGTGGCCTTAAACGGCTTTAGGCACCGTATTACTCAGTCTGTGAGCGACTCAGAACGGCTACAAGGCCATATAGGGAGCAGGCCCAACCCCCCAAAATCAAGTCGCTTGGACTCCAAACTCGCAGGGTATCTTCTATGCATAATACTACACATTATGTGCGAATTTGAGCCCCGAGGAAGAATTCTAGACCCTCTAGGGGGGGTGGCCTTAAACGGCTTTAGGCACCGTATTACTCAGTCTGTGAGCGACTCAGAACGGCTACAAGGCCATATAGGGAGCAGGCCCAACCCCCCAAAATCAAGTCGCTTGGACTCCAAACTCGCAGGGTATCTTCTATGCATAATACTATACATTCTGTGCGAATTTGAGCCCCGAGGAAGAATTCTAGACCCTCTAGGGGGGTGGCCTTAAACGGCTTTAGGCACCGTATTACTCAGTCTGTGAGCGACTCAGAACGGCTACAAGGCCATATAGGGAGCAGGCCCAACCCCCCAAAATCAAGTCGCTTGGACTCCAAACTCGCAGGGTATCTTCTATGCATAATACTACACATTCTGTGCGAATTTGAGCCCCGAGGAAGAATTCTAGACCCTCTAGGGGGGTGGCCTTAAACGGCTTTAGGCACCGTATTACTCAGTCTGTGAGCGACTCAGAACGGCTACAAGGCCATATAGGGAGCAGGCCCAACCCCCCAAAATCAAGTCGCTTGGACTCCAAACTCGCAGGGTATCTTCTATGCATAATACTACACATTCTGTGCGAATTTGAGCCCCGAGGAAGAATTCTAGACCCTCTAGGGGGGTGGCCTTAAACGGCTTTAGGCACCGTATTACTCAGTCTGTGAGCGACTCAGAACGGCTACAAGGCCATATAGGGAGCAGGCCCAACCCCCCAAAATCAAGTCGCTTGGACTCCAAACTCGCAGGGTATCTTCTATGCATAATACTACACATTCTGTGCGAATTTGAGCCCCGAGGAAGAATTCTAGACCCTCTAGGGGGGTGGCCTTAAACGGCTTTAGGCACCGTATTACTCAGTCTGTGAGCGACTCAGAACGGCTACAAGGCCATATAGGGAGCAGGCCCAACCCCCCAAAATCAAGTCGCTTGGACTCCAAACTCGCAGGGTATCTTCTATGCATAATACTACACATTCTGTGCGAATTTGAGCCCCGAGGAAGAATTCTAGACCCTCTAGGGGGGTGGCCTTAAACGGCTTTAGGCACCGTATTACTCAGTCTGTGAGCGACTCAGAACGGCTACAAGGCCATATAGGGAGCAGGCCCAACCCCCCAAAATCAAGTCGCTTGGACTCCAAACTCGCAGGGTATCTTCTATGCATAATACTACACATTCTGTGCGAATTTGAGCCCCGAGGAAGAATTCTAGACCCTCTAGGGGGGTGGCCTTAAACGGCTTTAGGCACCGTATTACTCAGTCTGTGAGCGACTCAGAACGGCTACAAGGCCATATAGGGAGCAGGCCCAACCCCCCAAAATCAAGTCGCTTGGACTCCAAACTCGCAGGGTATCTTCTATGCATAATACTACACATTCTGTGCGAATTTGAGCCCCGAGGAACAATTCTAGACCCTCTAGGGGGGTGGCCTTATACGGCTTTAGGCACCGTATTACTCAGTCTGTGAGCGACTCAGAACGGCTACAAGGCCATATAGGGAGCAGGCCCAACCCCCCAAAATCAAGTCGCTTGGACTCCAAACTCGCAGGGTATCTTCTATGCATAATACTACACATTCTGTGCGAATTTGAGCCCCGAGGAAGAATTCTAGACCCTCTAGGGGGGTGGCCTTAAACGGCTTTAGGCACCGTATTACTCAGTCTGTGAGCGACTCAGAACGGCTACAAGGCCATATAGGGAGCAGGCCCAACCCCCCAAAATCAAGTCGCTTGGACTCCAAACTCGCAGGGTATCTTCTATGCATAATACTACACATTCTGTGCGAATTTGAGCCCCGAGGAAGAATTCTAGACCCTCTAGGGGGGTGGCCTTAAACGGCTTTAGGCACCGTATTACTCAGTCTGTGAGCGACTCAGAACGGCTACAAGGCCATATAGGGAGCAGGCCCAACCCCCCAAAATCAAGTCGCTTGGACTCCAAACTCGCAGGGTATCTTCTATGCATAATACTACACATTCTGTGCGAATTTGAGCCCCGAGGAAGAATTCTAGACCCTCTAGGGGGGTGGCCTTAAATGGCTTTAGGCACCGTATTACTCAGTCTGTGAGCGACTCAGAACGGCTACAAGGCCATATAGGGAGCAGGCCCAACCCCCCAAAATCAAGTCGCTTGGACTCCAAACTCGCAGGGTATCTTCTATGCATAATACTACACATTCTGTGCGAATTTGAGCCCCGAGGAAGAATTCTAGACCCTCTAGGGGGGTGGCCTTAAACGGCTTTAGGCACCGTATTACTCAGTCTGTGAGCGACTCAGAACGGCTACAAGGCCATATAGGGAGCAGGCCCAACCCCCCAAAATCAAGTCGCTTGGACTCCAAACTCGCAGGGTATCTTCTATGCATAATACTACACATTCTGTGCGAATTTGAGCCCCGAGGAAGAATTCTAGACCCTCTAGGGGGGTGGCCTTAAACGGCTTTAGGCACCGTATTACTCAGTCTGTGAGCGACTCAGAACGGCTACAAGGCCATATAGGGAGCAGGCCCAACCCCCCAAAATCAAGTCGCTTGGACTCCAAACTCGCAGGGTATCTTCTATGCATAATACTACACATTCTGTGCGAATTTGAGCCCCGAGGAAGAATTCTAGACCCTCTAGGGGGGTGGCCTTAAACGGCTTTAGGCACCGTATTACTCAGTCTGTGAGCGACTCAGAACGGCTGCAAGGCCATATAGGGAGCAGGCCCAACCCCCCAAAATCAAGTCGCTTGGACTCCAAACTCGCAGGGTATCTTCTATGCATAATACTACACATTCTGTGCGAATTTGAGCCCCGAGGAAGAATTCTAGACCCTCTAGGGGGGTGGCCTTAAACGGCTTTAGGCACCGTATTACTCAGTCTGTGAGCGACTCAGAACGGCTACAAGGCCATATAGGGAGCAGGCCCAACCCCCCAAAATCAAGTCGCTTGGACTCCAAACTCGCAGGGTATCTTCTATGCATAATACTACACATTCTGTGCGAATTTGAGCCCCGAGGAAGAATTCTAGACCCTCTAGGGGGGTGGCCTTAAACGGCTTTAGGCACCGTATTACTCAGTCTGTGAGCGACTCAGAACGGCTACAAGGCCATATAGGGAGCAGGCCCAACCCCCCAAAATCAAGTCGCTTGGACTCCAAACTCGCAGGGTATCTTCTATGCATAATACTACACATTCTGTGCGAATTTGAGCCCCGAGGAAGAATTCTAGACCCTCTAGGGGGGTGGCCTTAAACGGCTTTAGGCACCGTATTACTCAGTCTGTGAGCGACTCAGAACGGCTACAAGGCCATATAGGGAGCAGGCCCAACCCCCCAAAATCAAGTCGCTTGGACTCCAAACTCGCAGGGTATCTTCTATGCATAATACTACACATTCTGTGCGAATTTGAGCCCCGAGGAAGAATTCTAGACCCTCTAGGGGGGTGGCCTTAAACGGCTTTAGGCACCGTATTACTCAGTCTGTGAGCGACTCAGAACGGCTACAAGGCCATATAGGGAGCAGGCCCAACCCCCCAAAATCAAGTCGCTTGGACTCCAAACTCGCAGGGTATCTTCTATGCATAATACTACACATTCTGTGCGAATTTGAGCCCCGAGGAAGAATTCTAGACCCTCTAGGGGGGTGGCCTTAAACGGCTTTAGGCACCGTATTACTCAGTCTGTGAGCGACTCAGAACGGCTACAAGGCCATATAGGGAGCAGGCCCAACCCCCCAAAATCAAGTCGCTTGGACTCCAAACTCGCAGGGTATCTTCTATGCATAATACTACACATTCTGTGCGAATTTGAGCCCCGAGGAAGAATTCTAGACCCTCTAGGGGGGTGGCCTTAAACGGCTTTAGGCACCGTATTACTCAGTCTGTGAGCGACTCAGAACGGCTACAAGGCCATATAGGGAGCAGGCCCAACCCCCCAAAATCAAGTCGCTTGGACTCCAAACTCGCAGGGTATCTTCTATGCATAATACTACACATTCTGTGCGAATTTGAGCCCCGAGGAAGAATTCTAGACCCTCTAGGGGGTTGGCCTTAAACGGCTTTAGGCACCGTATTACTCAGTCTGTGAGCGACTCAGAACGGCTACAAGGCCATATAGGGAGCAGGCCCAACCCCCCAAAATCAAGTCGCTTGGACTCCAAACTCGCAGGGTATCTTCTATGCATAATACTACACATTCTGTGCGAATTTGAGCCCCGAGGAAGAATTCTAGACCCTCTAGGGGGGTGGCCTTAAACGGCTTTAGGCACCGTATTACTCAGTCTGTGAGCGACTCAGAACGGCTACAAGGCCATATAGGGAGCAGGCCCAACCCCCCAAAATCAAGTCGCTTGGACTCCAAACTCGCAGGGTATCTTCTATGCATAATACTACACATTCTGTGCGAATTTGAGCCCCGAGGAAGAATTCTAGACCCTCTAGGGGGGTGGCCTTAAACGGCTTTAGGCACCGTATTACTCAGTCTGTGAGCGACTCAGAACGGCTACAAGGCCATATAGGGAGCAGGCCCAACCCCCCAAAATCAAGTCGCTTGGACTCCAAACTCGCAGGGTATCTTCTATGCATAATACTACACATTCTGTGCGAATTTGAGCCCCGAGGAAGAATTCTAGACCCTCTAGGGGGGTGGCCTTAAACGGCTTTAGGCACCGTATTACTCAGTCTGTGAGCGACTCAGAACGGCTACAAGGCCATATAGGGAGCAGGCCCAACCCCCCAAAATCAAGTCGCTTGGACTCCAAACTCGCAGGGTATCTTCTATGCATAATACTACACATTCTGTGCGAATTTGTGCCCCGAGGAAGAATTCTAGACCCTCTAGGGGGGTGGCCTTAAACGGCTTCAGGCACCGTATTACTCAGTCTGTGAGCGACTCAGAACGGCTACAAGGCCATATAGGGAGCAGGCCCAACCCCCCAAAATCAAGTCGCTTGGACTCCAAACTCGCAGGGTATCTTCTATGCATAATACTACACATTCTGTGCGAATTTGAGCCCCGAGGAAGAATTCTAGACCCTCTAGGGGGGTGGCCTTAAACGGCTTTAGGCACCGTATTACTCAGTCTGTGAGCGACTCAGAACGGCTACAAGGCCATATAGGGAGCAGGCCCAACCCCCCAAAATCAAGTCGCTTGGACTCCAGTAGGGAGAAATTGGGGCTTCTGGACCATGCGGAGGTGCGGAGGGAGTGAGGTCAGCGTGAAGGCGATAACGACGCGTTGGATGATAACGGATCTCAGCCTTGATAACTAACATGAAAAGCTTCTCTTTGAATTTTTAATCAATTTATTAATATTTTTGAAAATATTTAATTTTTAATATTTTTTTTTACTAATGTTTTAGTGTTTTTATAAGATGCACTGTAAATTGAATTCCGACTTAAAAAGGTAATAATTTGAAGAACAATTTTTGTTTTACTTTTTCAATAATTAAGAATTTATCACGTGACATGTTTACACAATTATTTAATATTTTTTAACAGTTTTATTAGTTAAGATTTAATTTAGAGTTTACAAAATAGCCAAACCTATATGATTAATAATTATAACGGTTATTACAACAGAAATTATTACAATGAAGATGTGAAACAATTTTTAGGTAAAGAATGTTAGGGTTTTTCAAACACAATTCTTAGAAATTGAATTCGAAGTACTGAAAATATGAAAAATTACGCTTGAAAGTATGATTTCGAACCTCTATAACCTCCATACATATTTAACATGCTTACTCCTCTTCTTTTATTCACTTTTTTAATATTTTTTGGAGGTATATAACATTTTAGTGCTTTTTACTAAGTATGTATTTTTTATAAGATACACTATAAATGAATAAATTAAATTTTATTTCAAGATGTAATAATTTGAAAATGATTTTCGTTTTACTATAAAATATTGAGGAATTTAATACTTAACATGGTTACATACTTAAATTTTTTTAACAGTATACGCATTAGCATAACCATGTATTTAGCATTCATGCGAAAAAAACAACGATTTGTCTAAAACAATGCTAATCGGTATTCCCCCTTCGTTTTAGAAACGTGTTACGAGTCCAATGATATGATAAGATTTTTTTAAACATTCCTTTAGTGCTCCTCGGTGATAACATTAGAGCTATACCTTCCTTGATATTGATAACAAGTATTGCAATTGCTATTACAAGATCAGATATTATGAGCTTATCTATATATAACATCAATTTTATATTAACTGTAACTTTAATGGAAGTAACTTTTTATCATTAATACGATTGCTATCACTAGGACAAACATTGTTAGCTAATCTGTATATAACTTTAGTATTAAACTAACTGTAACTTTAAGGGGAAAAATAACTTTTGCATCTGGCAACCATACAATTATATATAAAACATATAAACTAACATATGAAAGAAGTGTTTTTCCATAAATTTTGGATATACTGACTTCTCTTACCTAAAACCTCCTTGCACTTATAATCCATATCGAAAGTATTCTAATAAAAAATTAAAGGGGAAACATAACTCAAAAGGAAGTACACATTATAAAAACCAAGAAATTCATTATAAAATCTAAAAAATCTGCTAAAAATGAAGACTACTACAGAAAAAAAAATAATTAAGATCTTTGTTAAACTAAAGGTAAAAACTTTGTTGGAAATGAAAATGAAAAAACACAAAAGCACTACCAATAAAAGGAATCTTATACATTCTAAACTAAAATTTTGCTAAAAATTCAGATAAACACACTACATAACTAAAATCTTTTGTAAAAATAAAAACTTATTCATTCTAAAACGAAAAATTTACATGAAATAAAAAACTTATACACTACAAAACTAAAATATTTATTCAAAATAATAACTAGAAAACAAAAAACTTTACTAGAAATGAAAACTTATACATTAAAAAACTAAAATATTTGTTAAATATAAAAACTTGACTGAAAATTTTGTTAAAAATTAAGACAAATGCAGAAAAATAACTTAATACTTTGTTAAAAATAAAAACAAACACAGAAAAAGTTTACAAGAAATGAAAACTTATACACTGAAAAACTAAAATATTTGTTAATAATAAAAACTTAACTGAAAATTTTGTTAAAAATTAAGACAAATGCAGAAAAATAACTTAATACTTTGTTAAAAATAAAAACGAACACAAAAACTTTACAAGAAATGAAAACTTATACATTAAAAAACTAAAATATTTGTTAAATATAAAAACTTGACTGAAAATTTTGTTAAAAATTAAGACAAATGCAGAAAAATAACTTAATACCTTGTTAAAAATAAAAACAAACACAGAAAAAGTTTACAAGAAATGAAAACTTATACACTGAAAAACTAAAATATTTGTTAATAATAAAAACTTAACTGAAAATTTTGTTAAAAATTAAGACAAATGCAGAAAAATAACTTAATACTTTGTTAAAAATAAAAACGAACACAGAAAAACTTTACAAGAAATGAAAACTTATACACTCAAAAACTAAAATCTTTGTTAATAATAAAAACGAATACTGAAAAAGTTTACAAGAAATGAAAACTTATACACTGAAAAACTAAAATCTTTATAAAAAAAGAAATACTTCATACCAAAAATAAATAAAAACTTTGAAAAAATTTTACAAGAAATAAATAGTTACACTAAAAACTTTACTAAAAAGAAATAATTACTAAGAACTTTAACAAAAAGAAATACTTAGAAACTATAAAACTAAAAGCTTTGTTAAAAAATAAACACAAATACAGAAAAATAACTTTATACTTCACTAAATAGAAAAACTTAGAAGCTATAAAACTTAAAACTTTGTTAAAAATAAAAAAAATAACAGAAAGGTTTTAAAAATAAATAAAAACTTCAAAAAAATATTACAAGCAATAAAAAATTACTCTAAAAACTAAAAAAAACTTTAACAAAAAGAAATACTTAAAAATTATAAAACTAAAAACTTTGTCAAAAAATAAAATAAAAACTTTGAAAAAATATGGCAGCAAATGAAGAGACACTAAAAACCGTTATCAAAAAGAAATACTTCTTGTTTTAATTAAATAAAAACTTTAAGTAAAATAGCTTTTTTCGGGAGAATTCCCAGATTTTGACTCTAATCCCGGGGAGGGCCGCGGGTATGCTCTTTACATACCTTGGGTACCCTTTTGGGTACCCGCGGCCCTCCCCGTTATTAGAGTCAAAATCTGGGAATTCTCCCGAAAAAAGCTATTTTACTTAAAGTTTTTATTTAATTAAAACAAGAAGTATTTCTTTTTGATAACGGTTTTTAGTGTCTCTTCATTTGCTGCCATATTTTTTCAAAGTTTTTATTTTATTTTTTGACAAAGTTTTTAGTTTTATAATTTTTAAGTATTTCTTTTTGTTAAAGTTTTTTTAGTTTTTAGAGTAATTTTTTATTGCTTGTAATATTTTTTTGAAGTTTTTATTTATTTTTAAAACCTTTCTGTTATTTTTTTTATTTTTAACAAAGTTTTAAGTTTTATAGCTTCTAAGTTTTTCTATTTAGTGAAGTATAAAGTTATTTTTCTGTATTTGTGTTTATTTTTTAACAAAGCTTTTAGTTTTATAGTTTCTAAGTATTTCTTTTTGTTAAAGTTCTTAGTAATTATTTCTTTTTAGTAAAGTTTTTAGTGTAACTATTTATTTCTTGTAAAATTTTTTCAAAGTTTTTATTTATTTTTGGTATGAAGTATTTCTTTTTTTATAAAGATTTTAGTTTTTCAGTGTATAAGTTTTCATTTCTTGTAAACTTTTTCAGTATTCGTTTTTATTATTAACAAAGATTTTAGTTTTTGAGTGTATAAGTTTTCATTTCTTGTAAAGTTTTTCTGTGTTCGTTTTTATTTTTAACAAAGTATTAAGTTATTTTTCTGCATTTGTCTTAATTTTTAACAAAATTTTCAGTTAAGTTTTTATTATTAACAAATATTTTAGTTTTTCAGTGTATAAGTTTTCATTTCTTGTAAACTTTTTCTGTGTTTGTTTTTATTTTTAACAAGGTATTAAGTTATTTTTCTGCATTTGTCTTAATTTTTAACAAAATTTTCAGTCAAGTTTTTATATTTAACAAATATTTTAGTTTTTTAATGTATAAGTTTTCATTTCTTGTAAAGTTTTTGTGTTCGTTTTTATTTTTAACAAAGTATTAAGTTATTTTTCTGCATTTGTCTTAATTTTTAACAAAATTTTCAGTTAAGTTTTTATTATTAACAAATATTTTAGTTTTTCAGTGTATAAGTTTTCATTTCTTGTAAACTTTTTCTGTGTTTGTTTTTATTTTTAACAAAGTATTAAGTTATTTTTCTGCATTTGTCTTAATTTTTAACAAAATTTTCAGTCAAGTTTTTATATTTAACAAATATTTTAGTTTTTTAATGTATAAGTTTTCATTTCTAGTAAAGTTTTTTGTTTTCTAGTTTTTATTTTGAATAAATATTTTAGTTTTGTAGTGTATAAGTTTTTTATTTCATGTAAATTTTTCGTTTTAGAATGAATAAGTTTTTATTTTTACAAAAGATTTTAGTTATGTAGTGTGTTTATCTGAATTTTTAGCAAAATTTTAGTTTAGAATGTATAAGATTCCTTTTATTGGTAGTGCTTTTGTGTTTTTTCATTTTCATTTCCAACAAAGTTTTTACCTTTAGTTTAACAAAGATCTTAATTATTTTTTTTTCTGTAGTAGTCTTCATTTTTAGCAGATTTTTTAGATTTTATAATGAATTTCTTGGTTTTTATAATGTGTACTTCCTTTTGAGTTATGTTTCCCCTTTAATTTTTTATTAGAATACTTTCGATATGGATTATAAGTGCAAGGAGGTTTTAGGTAAGAGAAGTCAGTATATCCAAAATTTATGGAAAAACACTTCTTTCATATGTTAGTTTATATGTTTTATATATAATTGTATGGTTGCCAGATGCAAAAGTTATTTTTCCCCTTAAAGTTACAGTTAGTTTAATACTAAAGTTATATACAGATTAGCTAACAATGTTTGTCCTAGTGATAGCAATCGTATTAATGATAAAAAGTTACTTCCATTAAAGTTACAGTTAATATAAAATTGATGTTATATATAGATAAGCTCATAATATCTGATCTTGTAATAGCAATTGCAATACTTGTTATCAATATCAAGGAAGGTATAGCTCTAATGTTATCACCGAGGAGCACTAAAGGAATGTTTAAAAAAATCTTATCATATCATTGGACTCGTAACACGTTTCTAAAACGAAGGGGGAATACCGATTAGCATTGTTTTAGACAAATCGTTGTTTTTTTCGCATGAATGCTAAATACATGGTTATGCTAATGCGTATACTGTTAAAAAAATTTAAGTATGTAACCATGTTAAGTATTAAATTCCTCAATATTTTATAGTAAAACGAAAATCATTTTCAAATTATTACATCTTGAAATAAAATTTAATTTATTCATTTATAGTGTATCTTATAAAAAATACATACTTAGTAAAAAGCACTAAAATGTTATATACCTCCAAAAAATATTAAAAAAGTGAATAAAAGAAGAGGAGTAAGCATGTTAAATATGTATGGAGGTTATAGAGGTTCGAAATCATACTTTCAAGCGTAATTATTCATATTTTCAGTACTTCGAATTCAATTTCTAAGAATTGTGTTTGAAAAACCCTAACATTCTTTACCTAAAAATTGTTTCACATCTTCATTGTAATAATTTCTGTTGTAATAACCGTTATAATTATTAATCATATAGGTTTGGCTATTTTGTAAACTCTAAATTAAATCTTAACTAATAAAACTGTTAAAAAATATTAAATAATTGTGTAAACATGTCACGTGATAAATTCTTAATTATTGAAAAAGTAAAACAAAAATTGTTCTTCAAATTATTACCTTTTTAAGTCGGAATTCAATTTACAGTGCATCTTATAAAAACACTAAAACATTAGTAAAAAAAAATATTAAAAATTAAATATTTTCAAAAATATTAATAAATTGATTAAAAATTCAAAGAGAAGCTTTTCATGTTAGTTATCAAGGCTGAGATCCGTTATCATCCAACGCGTCGTTATCACCTTCACGCTGACCTCACTCCCTCCGCACCTCCGCATGGTCCAGAAGCCCCAATTTCTCCCTACTGACTCCAAACTCGCAGGGTATCTTCTATGCATAATACTACACATTCTGTGCGAATTTGAGCCCCCAGGAAGAATTCTAGACCCTCTAGGGGGGTGGCCTTAAACGGCTTTAGATACCGTATTACTCAGTCTGTGAGCGACTCAGAACGGCTACAAGGCCATATAGGGAGCAGGCCCAACCCCCCAAAATCAAGTCGCTTGGACTCCAAACTCGCAGGGTATCTTCTATGCATAATACTACACATTCTGTGCGAATTTGAGCCCCGAGGAAGAATTCTAGACCCTCTAGGGGGGTGGCCTTAAACGGCTTTAGGCACCGTATTACTCAGTCTGTGAGCGACTCAGAACGGCTACAAGGCCATATAGGGAGCAGGCCCAACCCCCCAAAATCAAGTCGCTTGGACTCCAAACTCGCAGGGTATCTTCTATGCATAATACTACACATTCTGTGCGAATTTAAGCCCCGAGGAAGAATTCTAGACCCTCTAGGGGGGTGGCCTTAAACGGCTTTAGGCACCGTATTACTCAGTCTGTGAGCGACTCAGAACGGCTACAAGGCCATATAGGGAGCAGGCCCAACCCCCCAAAATCAAGTCGCTTGGACTCCAAACTCGCAGGGTATCTTCTATGCATAATACTACACATTCTGTGCGAATTTGAGCCCCGAGGAAGAATTCTAGACCCTCTAGGGGGGTGGCCTTAAACGGCTTTAGGCACCGTATTACTCAGTCTGTGAGCGACTCAGAACGGCTACAAGGCCATATAGGGAGCAGGCCCAACCCCCCAAAATCAAGTCGCTTGGACTCCAAACTCGCAGGGTATCTTCTATGCATAATACTACACATTCTGTGCGAATTTGAGCCCCGAGGAAGAATTCTAGACCCTCTAGGGGGGTGGCCTTAAACGGCTTTAGGCACCGTATTACTCAGTCTGTGAGCGACTCAGAACGGCTACAAGGCCATATAGGGAGCAGGCCCAACCCCCCAAAATCAAGTCGCTTGGACTCCAAACTCGCAGGGTATCTTCTATGCATAATACTACACATTCTGTGCGAATTTGAGCCCCGAGGAAGAATTCTAGACCCTCTAGGGGGGTGGCCTTAAACGGCTTTAGGCACCGTATTACTCAGTCTGTGAGCGACTCAGAACGGCTACAAGGCCATATAGGGAGCAGGCCCAACCCCCCAAAATCAAGTCGCTTGGACTCCAAACTCGCAGGGTATCTTCTATGCATAATACTACACATTCTGTGCGAATTTGAGCCCCGAGGAAGAATTCTAGACCCTCTAGGGGGGTGGCCTTAAACGGCTTTAGGCACCGTATTACTCAGTCTGTGAGCGACTCAGAACGGCTACAAGGCCATATAGGGAGCAGGCCCAACCCCCCAAAATCAAGTCGCTTGGACTCCAAACTCGCAGGGTATCTTCTATGCATAATACTACACATTCTGTGCGAATTTGAGCCCCGAGGAAGAATTCTAGACCCTCTAGGGGGGTGGCCTTAAACGGCTTTAGGCACCGTATTACTCAGTCTGTGAGCGACTCAGAACGGCTACAAGGCCATATAGGGAGCAGGCCCAACCCCCCAAAATCAAGTCGCTAGGACTCCAAACTCGCAGGGTATCTTCTATGCATAATACTACACATTCTGTGCGAATTTGAGCCCCGAGGAAGAATTCTAGACCCTCTAGGGGGGTGGCCTTAAACGGCTTTAGGCACCGTATTACTCAGTCTGTGAGCGACTCAGAACGGCTACAAGGCCATATAGGGAGCAGGCCCAACCCCCCAAAATCAAGTCGCTTGGACTCCAAACTCGCAGGGTATCTTCTATGCATAATACTACACATTCTGTGCGAATTTGAGCCCCGAGGAAGAATTCTAGACCCTCTAGGGGGGTGGCCTTAAACGGCTTTAGGCACCGTATTACTCAGTCTGTGAGCGACTCAGAACGGCTACAAGGCCATATAGGGAGCAGGCCCAACCCCCCAAAATCAAGTCGCTTGGACTCCAAACTCGCAGGGTATCTTCTATGCATAATACTACACATTATGTGCGAATTTGAGCCCCGAGGAAGAATTCTAGACCCTCTAGGGGGGGTGGCCTTAAACGGCTTTAGGCACCGTATTACTCAGTCTGTGAGCGACTCAGAACGGCTACAAGGCCATATAGGGAGCAGGCCCAACCCCCCAAAATCAAGTCGCTTGGACTCCAAACTCGCAGGGTATCTTCTATGCATAATACTATACATTCTGTGCGAATTTGAGCCCCGAGGAAGAATTCTAGACCCTCTAGGGGGGTGGCCTTAAACGGCTTTAGGCACCGTATTACTCAGTCTGTGAGCGACTCAGAACGGCTACAAGGCCATATAGGGAGCAGGCCCAACCCCCCAAAATCAAGTCGCTTGGACTCCAAACTCGCAGGGTATCTTCTATGCATAATACTACACATTCTGTGCGAATTTGAGCCCCGAGGAAGAATTCTAGACCCTCTAGGGGGGTGGCCTTAAACGGCTTTAGGCACCGTATTACTCAGTCTGTGAGCGACTCAGAACGGCTACAAGGCCATATAGGGAGCAGGCCCAACCCCCCAAAATCAAGTCGCTTGGACTCCAAACTCGCAGGGTATCTTCTATGCATAATACTACACATTCTGTGCGAATTTGAGCCCCGAGGAAGAATTCTAGACCCTCTAGGGGGGTGGCCTTAAACGGCTTTAGGCACCGTATTACTCAGTCTGTGAGCGACTCAGAACGGCTACAAGGCCATATAGGGAGCAGGCCCAACCCCCCAAAATCAAGTCGCTTGGACTCCAAACTCGCAGGGTATCTTCTATGCATAATACTACACATTCTGTGCGAATTTGAGCCCCGAGGAAGAATTCTAGACCCTCTAGGGGGGTGGCCTTAAACGGCTTTAGGCACCGTATTACTCAGTCTTTGAGCGACTCAGAACGGCTACAAGGCCATATAGGGAGCAGGCCCAACCCCCCAAAATCAAGTCGCTTGGACTCCAAACTCGCAGGGTATCTTCTATGCATAATACTACACATTCTGTGCGAATTTGAGCCCCGAGGAAGAATTCTAGACCCTCTAGGGGGGTGGCCTTAAACGGCTTTAGGCACCGTATTACTCAGTCTGTGAGCGACTCAGAACGGCTACAAGGCCATATAGGGAGCAGGCCCAACCCCCCAAAATCAAGTCGCTTGGACTCCAAACTCGCAGGGTATCTTCTATGCATAATACTACACATTCTGTGCGAATTTGAGCCCCGAGGAAGAATTCTAGACCCTCTAGGGGGGTGGCCTTAAACGGCTTTAGGCACCGTATTACTCAGTCTGTGAGCGACTCAGAACGGCTACAAGGCCATATAGGGAGCAGGCCCAACCCCCCAAAATCAAGTCGCTTGGACTCCAAACTCGCAGGGTATCTTCTATGCATAATATTGGGTTGTCCCATAAGTTCTGTTACTTTTTACAAAGTTTCGTGTTTGAAAATTTTTTATGAAAAACTGGTAATAGGTTGAGATTTCAAACAAAAGGGATTTTGATATATGTATATTTATGTACATAATGTGGGATTTTGGTAGTTCTCGTGATATTATTTCTTTTCAAAATGATGGTTTGAAAAAAAGACCACAAACGACGATTTTCTTGTAATTTTTTTCTTTTGTTTAAAAAACTAGGAAGAACGCATAATTCAGGGCTAAAAAAAGTTTTACTATATATTCGAAATGTTTACTTTAAGATGTCATAGTTTCAAGATAATTCGATAAGTTTAACTTAGGAAATTTTGGTCCCAAACATAACATCTATTGCAAAAACTTACCTCAATAATGTTAGTCATTTCAAAGAAATTTTTACGAAAAAAAGCATTAAAATCAATAAAAAAGCTTAGGAAAGACCCAAGTATTCAAAATATGCAGTATATTAAATTATATCTGAACTTAAGCTCAGAAAATACTAGCGCACAATGCAAGCGCGCAACGTTTTAGCTTATCACCAATTACACTCGCTGAACTTACGCTCAGCGAACAAAGCAATTTTCTTCGCTTCATACGAAAACATTACAATAAAAACAACTCCTTGGCAATTAGAAATAAATCAATTGAACGATATTATGAAAAAGTACTTTCAATGCATTAATGGCATCAATTCAATGCATTAACAAGCATTATGGTTCAAAAAACACCTGCCTTTAATTACTTCATACCAGCTGCTTAGAAAAACAATAGGCGTGCTTTAAAAAACACGTGAAATTGCCAATATATGAAGTTTTAAAGCCAAAATTTCCAACCTTAAACTTATCGAATCATCTTTAAACTATGACATCGTAATCTAAACATTTCAAATATACAGTAAAACTTTTTTTAGCCATGAATTATGCGTTCTTCCTAGTTTTTTAAACAAAAGAAAAAAATTACGCGAAAATCGTCGTTTTTGGTCTTTTTTTCAAACCGCCATCTTGAAAAGAAATAATATCCCGAGAACTACCAAAATCACACATTATGTTCATAAATATACATATATCAAAATCCCTTTTATTTGAAATCTCCACCTATTACCAGTTTTTCATAAAAAAATTTCAAAGACAAAACTTCGTAAAAAGTAACAGAACTTATGGGACAACCCAATACTACACATTCTGTGCGAATTTGAGCCCCGAGGAAGAATTCTAGACCCTCTAGGGGGGTGGCCTTATACGGCTTTAGGCACCGTATTACTCAGTCTGTGAGCGACTCAGAACGGCTACAAGGCCATATAGGGAGCAGGCCCAACCCCCCAAAATCAAGTCGCTTGGACTCCAAACTCGCAGGGTATCTTCTATGCATAATACTACACATTCTGTGCGAATTTGAGCCCCGAGGAAGAATTCTAGACCCTCTAGGGGGGTGGCCTTAAACGGCTTTAGGCACCGTATTACTCAGTCTGTGAGCGACTCAGAACGGCTACAAGGCCATATAGGGAGCAGGCCCAACCCCCCAAAATCAAGTCGCTTGGACTCCAAACTCGCAGGGTATCTTCTATGCATAATACTACACATTCTGTGCGAATTTGAGCCCCGAGGAAGAATTCTAGACCCTCTAGGGGGGTGGCCTTAAACGGCTTTAGGCACCGTATTACTCAGTCTGTGAGCGACTCAGAACGGCTACAAGGCCATATAGGGAGCAGGCCCAACCCCCCAAAATCAAGTCGCTTGGACTCCAAACTCGCAGGGTATCTTCTATGCATAATACTACACATTCTGTGCGAATTTGAGCCCCGAGGAAGAATTCTAGACCCTCTAGGGGGGTGGCCTTAAACGGCTTTAGGCACCGTATTACTCAGTCTGTGAGCGACTCAGAACGGCTACAAGGCCATATAGGGAGCAGGCCCAACCCCCCAAAATCAAGTCGCTTGGACTCCAAACTCGCAGGGTATCTTCTATGCATAATACTACACATTCTGTGCGAATTTGAGCCCCTAGGAAGAATTCTAGACCCTCTAGGGGGGTGGCCTTAAACGGCTTTAGGCACCGTATTACTCAGTCTGTGAGCGACTCAGAACGGCTACAAGGCCATATAGGGAGCAGGCCCAACCCCCCAAAATCAAGTCGCTTGGACTCCAAACTCGCAGGGTATCTTCTATGCATAATACTACACATTCTGTGCGAATTTGAGCCCCGAGGAAGAATTCTAGACCCTCTAGGGGGGTGGCCTTAAACGGCTTTAGGCACCGTATTACTCAGTCTGTGAGCGACTCAGAACGGCTACAAGGCCATATAGGGAGCAGGCCCAACCCCCCAAAATCAAGTCGCTTGGACTCCAAACTCGCAGGGTATCTTCTATGCATAATACTACACATTCTGTGCGAATTTGAGCCCCGAGGAAGAATTCTAGACCCTCTAGGGGGGTGGCCTTAAACGGCTTCAGGCACCGTATTACTCAGTCTGTGAGCGACTCAGAACGGCTACAAGGCCATATAGGGAGCAGGCCCAACCCCCCAAAATCAAGTCGCTTGGACTCCAAACTCGCAGGGTATCTTCTATGCATAATACTACACATTCTGTGCGAATTTGAGCCCCGAGGAAGAATTCTAGACCCTCTAGGGGGGTGGCCTTAAACGGCTTTAGGCACCGTATTACTCAGTCTGTGAGCGACTCAGAACGGCTGCAAGGCCATATAGGGAGCAGGCCCAACCCCCCAAAATCAAGTCGCTTGGACTCCAAACTCGCAGGGTATCTTCTATGCATAATACTACACATTCTGTGCGAATTTGAGCCCCGAGGAAGAATTCTAGACCCTCTAGGGGGGTGGCCTTAAACGGCTTTAGGCACCGTATTACTCAGTCTGTGAGCGACTCAGAACGGCTACAAGGCCATATAGGGAGCAGGCCCAACCCCCCAAAATCAAGTCGCTTGGACTCCAAACTCGCAGGGTATCTTCTATGCATAATACTACACATTCTGTGCGAATTTGAGCCCCTAGGAAGAATTCTAGACCCTCTAGGGGGGTGGCCTTAAACGGCTTTAGGCACCGTATTACTCAGTCTGTGAGCGACTCAGAACGGCTACAAGGCCATATAGGGAGCAGGCCCAACCCCCCAAAATCAAGTCGCTTGGACTCCAAACTCGCAGGGTATCTTCTATGCATAATACTACACATTCTGTGCGAATTTGAGCCCCGAGGAAGAATTCTAGACCCTCTAGGGGGGTGGCCTTAAACGGCTTTAGGCACCGTATTACTCAGTCTGTGAGCGACTCAGAACGGCTACAAGGCCATATAGGGAGCAGGCCCAACCCCCCAAAATCAAGTCGCTTGGACTCCAAACTCGCAGGGTATCTTCTATGCATAATACTACACATTCTGTGCGAATTTGAGCCCCGAGGAAGAATTCTAGACCCTCTAGGGGGGTGGCCTTAAACGGCTTCAGGCACCGTATTACTCAGTCTGTGAGCGACTCAGAACGGCTACAAGGCCATATAGGGAGCAGGCCCAACCCCCCAAAATCAAGTCGCTTGGACTCCAAACTCGCAGGGTATCTTCTATGCATAATACTACACATTCTGTGCGAATTTGAGCCCCGAGGAAGAATTCTAGACCCTCTAGGGGGGTGGCCTTAAACGGCTTTAGGCACCGTATTACTCAGTCTGTGAGCGACACAGAACGGCTGCAAGGCCATATAGGGAGCAGGCCCAACCCCCCAAAATCAAGTCGCTTGGACTCCAAACTCGCAGGGTATCTTCTATGCATAATACTACACATTCTGTGCGAATTTGAGCCCCGAGGAAGAATTCTAGACCCTCTAGGGGGGTGGCCTTAAACGGCTTTAGGCACCGTATTACTCAGTCTGTGAGCGACTCAGAACGGCTACAAGGCCATATAGGGAGCAGGCCCAACCCCCCAAAATCAAGTCGCTTGGACTCCAAACTCGCAGGGTATCTTCTATGCATAATACTACACATTCTGTGCGAATTTGAGCCCCGAGGAAGAATTTTAGACCCTCTAGGGGGTTGCCTTAAACGGCTTTAGGCACCGTATTACTCAGTCTGTGAGCGACTCAGAACGGCTACAAGGCCATATAGGGAGCAGGCCCAACCCCCCAAAATCAAGTCACTTGGACTCCAAACTCGCAGGGTATCTTCTATGCATAATACTACACATTCTGTGCGAATTTGAGCCCCGAGGAAGAATTCTAGACCCTCTAGGGGGGTGGCCTTAAACGGCTTTAGGCACCGTATTACTCAGTCTGTGAGCGACTCAGAACGGCTACAAGGCCATATAGGGAGCAGGCCCAACCCCCCAAAATCAAGTCGCTTGGACTCCAAACTCGCAGGGTATCTTCTATGCATAATACTACACATTCTGTGCGAATTTGAGCCCCGAGGAAGAATTCTAGACCCTCTAGGGGGGTGGCCTTAAACGGCTTTAGGCACCGTATTACTCAGTCTGTGAGCGACTCAGAACGGCTACAAGGCCATATAGGGAGCAGGCCCAACCCCCCAAAATCAAGTCGCTTGGACTCCAAACTCGCAGGGTATCTTCTATGCATAATACTACACATTCTGTGCGAATTTGAGCCCCGAGGAAGAATTCTAGACCCTCTAGGGGGGTGGCCTTAAACGGCTTTAGGCACCGTATTACTCAGTCTGTGAGCGACTCAGAACGGCTACAAGGCCATATAGGGAGCAGGCCCAACCCCCCAAAATCAAGTCGCTTGGACTCCAAACTCGCAGGGTATCTTCTATGCATAATACTACACATTCTGTGCGAATTTGAGCCCCGAGGAAGAATTCTAGACCCTCTAGGGGGGTGGCCTTAAACGGCTTTAGGCACCGTATTACTCAGTCTGTGAGCGACTCAGAACGGCTACAAGGCCATATAGGGAGCAGGCCCAACCCCCCAAAATCAAGTCGCTTGGACTCCAAACTCGCAGGGTATCTTCTATGCATAATACTACACATTCTGTGCGAATTTGAGCCCCGAGGAAGAATTCTAGACCCTCTAGGGGGGTGGCCTTAAACGGCTTTAGGCACCGTATTACTCAGTCTGTGAGCGACTCAGAACGGCTACAAGGCCATATAGGGAGCAGGCCCAACCCCCCAAAATCAAGTCGCTTGGACTCCAAACTCGCAGGGTATCTTCTATGCATAATACTACACATTCTGTGCGAATTTGAGCCCCGAGGAACAATTCTAGACCCTCTAGGGGGGTGGCCTTAAACGGCTTTAGGCACCGTATTACTCAGTCTGTGAGCGACTCAGAACGGCTACAAGGCCATATAGGGAGCAGGCCCAACCCCCCAAAATCAAGTCGCTTGGACTCCAAACTCGCAGGGTATCTTCTATGCATAATACTACACATTCTGTGCGAATTTGAGCCCCGAGGAAGAATTCTAGACCCTCTAGGGGGGGTGGCCTTAAACGGCTTTAGGCACCGTATTACTCAGTCTGTGAGCGACTCAGAACGGCTACAAGGCCATATAGGGAGCAGGCCCAACCCCCCAAAATCAAGTCGCTTGGACTCCAAACTCGCAGGGTATCTTCTATGCATAATACTACACATTCTGTGCGAATTTGAGCCCCGAGGAAGAATTCTAGACCCTCTAGGGGGGTGGCCTTAAACGGCTTTAGGCACCGTATTACTCAGTCTGTGAGCGACTCAGAACGGCTACAAGGCCATATAGGGAGCAGGCCCAACCCCCCAAAATCAAGTCGCTTGGACTCCAAACTCGCAGGGTATCTTCTATGCATAATACTACACATTCTGTGCGAATTTGAGCCCCGAGGAAGAATTCTAGACCCTCTAGGGGGGTGGCCTTAAACGGCTTTAGGCACCGTATTACTCAGTCTGTGAGCGACTCAGAACGGCTACAAGGCCATATAGGGAGCAGGCCCAACCCCCCAAAATCAAGTCGCTTGGACTCCAAACTCGCAGGGTATCTTCTATGCATAATACTACACATTCTGTGCGAATTTGAGCCCCGAGGAAGAATTCTAGACCCTCTAGGGGGGTGGCCTTAAACGGCTTTAGGCACCGTATTACTCAGTCTGTGAGCGACTCAGAACGGCTACAAGGCCATATAGGGAGCAGGCCCAACCCCCCAAAATCAAGTCGCTTGGACTCCAAACTCGCAGGGTATCTTCTATGCATAATACTACACATTCTGTGCGAATTTGAGCCCCGAGGAAGAATTCTAGACCCTCTAGGGGGGTGGCCTTAAACGGCTTTAGGCACCGTATTACTCAGTCTGTGAGCGACTCAGAACGGCTACAAGGCCATATAGGGAGCAGGCCCAACCCCCCAAAATCAAGTCGCTTGGACTCCAAACTCGCAGGGTATCTTCTATGCATAATACTACACATTCTGTGCGAATTTGAGCCCCGAGGAAGAATTCTAGACCCTCTAGGGGGGTGGCCTTAAACGGCTTTAGGCACCGTATTACTCAGTCTGTGAGCGACTCAGAACGGCTACAAGGCCATATAGGGAGCAGGCCCAACCCCCCAAAATCAAGTCGCTTGGACTCCAAACTCGCAGGGTATCTTCTATGCATAATACTACACATCTGTGCGAATTTGAGCCCCGAGGAAGAATTCTAGACCCTCTAGGGGGGGTGGCCTTAAACGGCTTTAGGCACCGTATTACTCAGTCTGTGAGCGACTCAGAACGGCTACAAGGCCATATAGGGAGCAGGCCCAACCCCCCAAAATCAAGTCGCTTGGACTCCAAACTCGCAGGGTATCTTCTATGCATAATACTATACATTCTGTGCGAATTTGAGCCCCGAGGAAGAATTCTAGACCCTCTAGGGGGGTGGCCTTAAACGGCTTTAGGCACCGTATTACTCAGTCTGTGAGCGACTCAGAACGGCTACAAGGCCATATAGGGAGCAGGCCCAACCCCCCAAAATCAAGTCGCTTGGACTCCAAACTCGCAGGGTATCTTCTATGCATAATACTACACATTCTGTGCGAATTTGAGCCCCGAGGAAGAATTCTAGACCCTCTAGGGGGGTGGCCTTAAACGGCTTTAGGCACCGTATTACTCAGTCTGTGAGCGACTCAGAACGGCTACAAGGCCATATAGGGAGCAGGCCCAACCCCCCAAAATCAAGTCGCTTGGACTCCAAACTCGCAGGGTATCTTCTATGCATAATACTACACATTCTGTGCGAATTTGAGCCCCGAGGAAGAATTCTAGACCCTCTAGGGGGGTGGCCTTAAACGGCTTTAGGCACCGTATTACTCAGTCTGTGAGCGACTCAGAACGGCTACAAGGCCATATAGGGAGCAGGCCCAACCCCCCAAAATCAAGTCGCTTGGACTCCAAACTCGCAGGGTATCTTCTATGCATAATACTACACATTCTGTGCGAATTTGAGCCCCGAGGAAGAATTCTAGACCCTCTAGGGGGGTGGCCTTAAACGGCTTTAGGCACCGTATTACTCAGTCTGTGAGCGACTCAGAACGGCTACAAGGCCATATAGGGAGCAGGCCCAACCCCCCAAAATCAAGTCGCTTGGACTCCAAACTCGCAGGGTATCTTCTATGCATAATACTACACATTCTGTGCGAATTTGAGCCCCGAGGAAGAATTCTAGACCCTCTAGGGGGGTGGCCTTAAACGGCTTTAGGCACCGTATTACTCAGTCTGTGAGCGACTCAGAACGGCTACAAGGCCATATAGGGAGCAGGCCCAACCCCCCAAAATCAAGTCGCTTGGACTCCAAACTCGCAGGGTATCTTCTATGCATAATACTACACATTCTGTGCGAATTTGAGCCCCGAGGAAGAATTCTAGACCCTCTAGGGGGGTGGCCTTAAACGGCTTTAGGCACCGTATTACTCAGTCTGTGAGCGACTCAGAACGGCTACAAGGCCATATAGGGAGCAGGCCCAACCCCCCAAAATCAAGTCGCTTGGACTCCAAACTCGCAGGGTATCTTCTATGCATAATACTACACATTCTGTGCGAATTTGAGCCCCGAGGAAGAATTCTAGACCCTCTAGGGGGGTGGCCTTAAACGGCTTTAGGCACCGTATTACTCAGTCTGTGAGCGACTCAGAACGGCTACAAGGCCATATAGGGAGCAGGCCCAACCCCCCAAAATCAAGTCGCTTGGACTCCAAACTCGCAGGGTATCTTCTATGCATAATACTACACATTCTGTGCGAATTTGAGCCCCGAGGAAGAATTCTAGACCCTCTAGGGGGGTGGCCTTAAACGGCTTTAGGCACCGTATTACTCAGTCTGTGAGCGACTCAGAACGGCTACAAGGCCATATAGGGAGCAGGCCCAACCCCCCAAAATCAAGTCGCTTGGACTCCAAACTCGCAGGGTATCTTCTATGCATAATACTACACATTCTGTGCGAATTTGAGCCCCGAGGAAGAATTCTAGACCCTCTAGGGGGGTGGCCTTAAACGGCTTTAGGCACCGTATTACTCAGTCTGTGAGCGACTCAGAACGGCTACAAGGCCATATAGGGAGCAGGCCCAACCCCCCAAAATCAAGTCGCTTGGACTCCAAACTCGCAGGGTATCTTCTATGCATAATACTACACATTCTGTGCGAATTTGAGCCCCGAGGAAGAATTCTAGACCCTCTAGGGGGGTGGCCTTAAACGGCTTTAGGCACCGTATTACTCAGTCTGTGAGCGACTCAGAACGGCTACAAGGCCATATAGGGAGCAGGCCCAACCCCCCAAAATCAAGTCGCTTGGACTCCAAACTCGCAGGGTATCTTCTATGCATAATACTACACATTCTGTGCGAATTTGAGCCCCGAGGAAGAATTCTAGACCCTCTAGGGGGGTGGCCTTAAACGGCTTTAGGCACCGTATTACTCAGTCTGTGAGCGACTCAGAACGGCTACAAGGCCATATAGGGAGCAGGCCCAACCCCCCAAAATCAAGTCGCTTGGACTCCAAACTCGCAGGGTATCTTCTATGCATAATACTACACATTCTGTGCGAATTTGAGCCCCGAGGAAGAATTCTAGACCCTCTAGGGGGGTGGCCTTAAACGGCTTTAGGCACCGTATTACTCAGTCTGTGAGCGACTCAGAACGGCTACAAGGCCATATAGGGAGCAGGCCCAACCCCCCAAAATCAAGTCGCTTGGACTCCAAACTCGCAGGGTATCTTCTATGCATAATACTACACATTCTGTGCGAATTTGAGCCCCGAGGAAGAATTCTAGACCCTCTAGGGGGGTGGCCTTAAACGGCTTTAGGCACCGTATTACTCAGTCTGTGAGCGACTCAGAACGGCTACAAGGCCATATAGGGAGCAGGCCCAACCCCCCAAAATCAAGTCGCTTGGACTCCAAACTCGCAGGGTATCTTCTATGCATAATACTACACATTCTGTGCGAATTTGAGCCCCGAGGAAGAATTCTAGACCCTCTAGGGGGGTGGCCTTAAACGGCTTTAGGCACCGTATTACTCAGTCTGTGAGCGACTCAGAACGGCTACAAGGCCATATAGGGAGCAGGCCCAACCCCCCAAAATCAAGTCGCTTGGACTCCAAACTCGCAGGGTATCTTCTATGCATAATACTACACATTCTGTGCGAATTTGAGCCCCGAGGAAGAATTCTAGACCCTCTAGGGGGGTGGCCTTAAACGGCTTTAGGCACCGTATTACTCAGTCTGTGAGCGACTCAGAACGGCTACAAGGCCATATAGGGAGCAGGCCCAACCCCCCAAAATCAAGTCGCTTGGACTCCAAACTCGCAGGGTATCTTCTATGCATAATACTACACATTCTGTGCGAATTTGAGCCCCGAGGAAGAATTCTAGACCCTCTAGGGGGGTGGCCTTAAACGGCTTTAGGCACCGTATTACTCAGTCTGTGAGCGACTCAGAACGGCTACAAGGCCATATAGGGAGCAGGCCCAACCCCCCAAAATCAAGTCGCTTGGACTCCAAACTCGCAGGGTATCTTCTATGCATAATACTACACATTCTGTGCGAATTTGAGCCCCGAGGAAGAATTCTAGACCCTCTAGGGGGGTCGGCCTTAAACGGCTTTAGGCACCGTATTACTCAGTCTGTGAGCGACTCAGAACGGCTACAAGGCCATATAGGGAGCAGGCCCAACCCCCCAAAATCAAGTCGCTTGGACTCCAAACTCGCAGGGTATCTTCTATGCATAATACTACACATTCTGTGCGAATTTGAGCCCCGAGGAAGAATTCTAGACCCTCTAGGGGGGTGGCCTTAAACGGCTTTAGGCACCGTATTACTCAGTCTGTGAGCGACTCAGAACGGCTACAAGGCCATATAGGGAGCAGGCCCAACCCCCCAAAATCAAGTCGCTTGGACTCCAAACTCGCAGGGTATCTTCTATGCATAATACTACACATTCTGTGCGAATTTGAGCCCCGAGGAAGAATTCTAGACCCTCTAGGGGGGTGGCCTTAAACGGCTTTAGGCACCGTATTACTCAGTCTGTGAGCGACTCAGAACGGCTACAAGGCCATATAGGGAGCAGGCCCAACCCCCCAAAATCAAGTCGCTTGGACTCCAAACTCGCAGGGTATCTTCTATGCATAATACTACACATTCTGTGCGAATTTGAGCCCCGAGGAAGAATTCTAGACCCTCTAGGGGGGTGGCCTTAAACGGCTTTAGGCACCGTATTACTCAGTCTGTGAGCGACTCAGAACGGCTACAAGGCCATATAGGGAGCAGGCCCAACCCCCCAAAATCAAGTCGCTTGGACTCCAAACTCGCAGGGTATCTTCTATGCATAATACTACACATTCTGTGCGAATTTGAGCCCCGAGGAAGAATTCTAGACCCTCTAGGGGGGTGGCCTTAAACGGCTTTAGGCACCGTATTACTCAGTCTGTGAGCGACTCAGAACGGCTACAAGGCCATATAGGGAGCAGGCCCAACCCCCCAAAATCAAGTCGCTTGGACTCCAAACTCGCAGGGTATCTTCTATGCATAATACTACACATTCTGTGCGAATTTGAGCCCCGAGGAAGAATTCTAGACCCTCTAGGGGGGTGGCCTTAAACGGCTTTAGGCACCGTATTACTCAGTCTGTGAGCGACTCAGAACGGCTACAAGGCCATATAGGGAGCAGGCCCAACCCCCCAAAATCAAGTCGCTTGGACTCCAAACTCGCAGGGTATCTTCTATGCATAATACTACACATTCTGTGCGAATTTGAGCCCCGAGGAAGAATTCTAGACCCTCTAGGGGGGTGGCCTTAAACGGCTTTAGGCACCGTATTACTCAGTCTGTGAGCGACTCAGAACGGCTACAAGGCCATATAGGGAGCAGGCCCAACCCCCCAAAATCAAGTCGCTTGGACTCCAAACTCGCAGGGTATCTTCTATGCATAATACTACACATTCTGTGCGAATTTGAGCCCCGAGGAAGAATTCTAGACCCTCTAGGGGGGTGGCCTTAAACGGCTTTAGGCACCGTATTACTCAGTCTGTGAGCGACTCAGAACGGCTACAAGGCCATATAGGGAGCAGGCCCAACCCCCCAAAATCAAGTCGCTTGGACTCCAAACTCGCAGGGTATCTTCTATGCATAATACTACACATTCTGTGCGAATTTGAGCCCCGAGGAAGAATTCTAGACCCTCTAGGGGGGTGGCCTTAAACGGCTTTAGGCACCGTATTACTCAGTCTGTGAGCGACTCAGAACGGCTACAAGGCCATATAGGGAGCAGGCCCAACCCCCCAAAATCAAGTCGCTTGGACTCCAAACTCGCAGGGTATCTTCTATGCATAATACTACACATTCTGTGCGAATTTGAGCCCCGAGGAAGAATTCTAGACCCTCTAGGGGGGTGGCCTTAAACGGCTTTAGGCACCGTATTACTCAGTCTGTGAGCGACTCAGAACGGCTACAAGGCCATATAGGGAGCAGGCCCAACCCCCCAAAATCAAGTCGCTTGGACTCCAAACTCGCAGGGTATCTTCTATGCATAATACTACACATTCTGTGCGAATTTGAGCCCCGAGGAAGAATTCTAGACCCTCTAGGGGGGTGGCCTTAAACGGCTTTAGGCACCGTATTACTCAGTCTGTGAGCGACTCAGAACGGCTACAAGGCCATATAGGGAGCAGGCCCAACCCCCCAAAATCAAGTCGCTTGGACTCCAAACTCGCAGGGTATCTTCTATGCATAATACTACACATTCTGTGCGAATTTGAGCCCCGAGGAAGAATTCTAGACCCTCTAGGGGGGTGGCCTTAAACGGCTTTAGGCACCGTATTACTCAGTCTGTGAGCGACTCAGAACGGCTACAAGGCCATATAGGGAGCAGGCCCAACCCCCCAAAATCAAGTCGCTTGGACTCCAAACTCGCAGGGTATCTTCTATGCATAATACTACACATTCTGTGCGAATTTGAGCCCCGAGGAAGAATTCTAGACCCTCTAGGGGGGTGGCCTTAAACGGCTTTAGGCACCGTATTACTCAGTCTGTGAGCGACTCAGAACGGCTACAAGGCCATATAGGGAGCAGGCCCAACCCCCCAAAATCAAGTCGCTTGGACTCCAAACTCGCAGGGTATCTTCTATGCATAATACTACACATTCTGTGCGAATTTGAGCCCCGAGGAAGAATTCTAGACCCTCTAGGGGGGTGGCCTTAAACGGCTTTAGGCACCGTATTACTCAGTCTGTGAGCGACTCAGAACGGCTACAAGGCCATATAGGGAGCAGGCCCAACCCCCCAAAATCAAGTCGCTTGGACTCCAAACTCGCAGGGTATCTTCTATGCATAATACTACACATTCTGTGCGAATTTGAGCCCCGAGGAAGAATTCTAGACCCTCTAGGGGGGTGGCCTTAAACGGCTTTAGGCACCGTATTACTCAGTCTGTGAGCGACTCAGAACGGCTACAAGGCCATATAGGGAGCAGGCCCAACCCCCCAAAATCAAGTCGCTTGGACTCCAAACTCGCAGGGTATCTTCTATGCATAATACTACACATTCTGTGCGAATTTGAGCCCCGAGGAAGAATTCTAGACCCTCTAGGGGGGTGGCCTTAAACGGCTTTAGGCACCGTATTACTCAGTCTGTGAGCGACTCAGAACGGCTACAAGGCCATATAGGGAGCAGGCCCAACCCCCCAAAATCAAGTCGCTTGGACTCCAAACTCGCAGGGTATCTTCTATGCATAATACTACACATTCTGTGCGAATTTGAGCCCCGAGGAAGAATTCTAGACCCTCTAGGGGGGTGGCCTTAAACGGCTTTAGGCACCGTATTACTCAGTCTGTGAGCGACTCAGAACGGCTACAAGGCCATATAGGGAGCAGGCCCAACCCCCCAAAATCAAGTCGCTTGGACTCCAAACTCGCAGGGTATCTTCTATGCATAATACTACACATTCTGTGCGAATTTGAGCCCCGAGGAAGAATTCTAGACCCTCTAGGGGGGTGGCCTTAAACGGCTTTAGGCACCGTATTACTCAGTCTGTGAGCGACTCAGAACGGCTACAAGGCCATATAGGGAGCAGGCCCAACCCCCCAAAATCAAGTCGCTTGGACTCCAAACTCGCAGGGTATCTTCTATGCATAATACTACACATTCTGTGCGAATTTGAGCCCCGAGGAAGAATTCTAGACCCTCTAGGGGGGTGGCCTTAAACGGCTTTAGGCACCGTATTACTCAGTCTGTGAGCGACTCAGAACGGCTACAAGGCCATATAGGGAGCAGGCCCAACCCCCCAAAATCAAGTCGCTTGGACTCCAAACTCGCAGGGTATCTTCTATGCATAATACTACACATTCTGTGCGAATTTGAGCCCCGAGGAAGAATTCTAGACCCTCTAGGGGGGTGGCCTTAAACGGCTTTAGGCACCGTATTACTCAGTCTGTGAGCGACTCAGAACGGCTACAAGGCCATATAGGGAGCAGGCCCAACCCCCCAAAATCAAGTCGCTTGGACTCCAAACTCGCAGGGTATCTTCTATGCATAATACTACACATTCTGTGCGAATTTGAGCCCCGAGGAAGAATTCTAGACCCTCTAGGGGGGTGGCCTTAAACGGCTTTAGGCACCGTATTACTCAGTCTGTGAGCGACTCAGAACGGCTACAAGGCCATATAGGGAGCAGGCCCAACCCCCCAAAATCAAGTCGCTTGGACTCCAAACTCGCAGGGTATCTTCTATGCATAATACTACACATTCTGTGCGAATTTGAGCCCCGAGGAAGAATTCTAGACCCTCTAGGGGGGTGGCCTTAAACGGCTTTAGGCACCGTATTACTCAGTCTGTGAGCGACTCAGAACGGCTACAAGGCCATATAGGGAGCAGGCCCAACCCCCCAAAATCAAGTCGCTTGGACTCCAAACTCGCAGGGTATCTTCTATGCATAATACTACACATTCTGTGCGAATTTGAGCCCCGAGGAAGAATTCTAGACCCTCTAGGGGGGTGGCCTTAAACGGCTTTAGGCACCGTATTACTCAGTCTGTGAGCGACTCAGAACGGCTACAAGGCCATATAGGGAGCAGGCCCAACCCCCCAAAATCAAGTCGCTTGGACTCCAAACTCGCAGGGTATCTTCTATGCATAATACTACACATTCTGTGCGAATTTGAGCCCCGAGGAAGAATTCTAGACCCTCTAGGGGGGTGGCCTTAAACGGCTTTAGGCACCGTATTACTCAGTCTGTGAGCGACTCAGAACGGCTACAAGGCCATATAGGGAGCAGGCCCAACCCCCCAAAATCAAGTCGCTTGGACTCCAAACTCGCAGGGTATCTTCTATGCATAATACTACACATTCTGTGCGAATTTGAGCCCCGAGGAAGAATTCTAGACCCTCTAGGGGGGTGGCCTTAAACGGCTTTAGGCACCGTATTACTCAGTCTGTGAGCGACTCAGAACGGCTACAAGGCCATATAGGGAGCAGGCCCAACCCCCCAAAATCAAGTCGCTTGGACTCCAAACTCGCAGGGTATCTTCTATGCATAATACTACACATTCTGTGCGAATTTGAGCCCCGAGGAAGAATTCTAGACCCTCTAGGGGGGTGGCCTTAAACGGCTTTAGGCACCGTATTACTCAGTCTGTGAGCGACTCAGAACGGCTACAAGGCCATATAGGGAGCAGGCCCAACCCCCCAAAATCATCAAGTCGCTTGGACTCCAAACTCGCAGGGTATCTTCTATGCATAATACTACACATTCTGTGCGAATGTGAGCCCCGAGGAAGAATTCTAGACCCTCTAGGGGGGTGGCCTTAAACGGCTTTAGGCACCGTATTACTCAGTCTGTGAGCGACTCAGAACGGCTACAAGGCCATATAGGGAGCAGGCCCAACCCCCCAAAATCAAGTCGCTTGGACTCCAAACTCGCAGGGTATCTTCTATGCATAATACTACACATTCTGTGCGAATTTGAGCCCCAAGGAAGAATTCTAGACCCTCTAGGGGGGTGGCCTTAAACGGCTTTAGGCACCGTATTACTCAGTCTGTGAGCGACTCAGAACGGCTACAAGGCCATATAGGGAGCAGGCCCAACCCCCCAAAATCAAGTCGCTTGGACTCCAAACTCGCAGGGTATCTTTTATGCATAATACTACACATTCTGTGCGAATTTGAGCCTCGAGGAAGAATTCTAGACCCTCTAGGGGGGTGGCCTTAAACGGCTTTAGGCACCGTATTACTCAGTCTGTGAGCGACTCAGAACGGCTACAAGGCCATATAGGGAGCAGGCCCAACCCCCCAAAATCAAGTCGCTTGGACTCCAAACTCGCAGGGTATCTTCTATGCATAATACTACACATTCTGTGCGAATTTGAGCCCCGAGGAAGAATTCTAGACCCTCTAGGGGGGTGGCCTTAAACGGCTTTAGGCACCGTATTACTCAGTCTGTGAGCGACTCAGAACGGCTACAAGGCCATATAGGGAGCAGGCCCAACCCCCCAAAATCAAGTCGCTTGGACTCCAAACTCGCAGGGTATCTTCTATGCATAATACTACACATTCTGTGCGAATTTGAGCCCCGAGGAAGAATTCTAGACCCTCTAGGGGGATGGCCTTAAACGGCTTTAGGCACCGTATTACTCAGTCTGTGAGCGACTCAGAACGGCTACAAGGCCATATAGGGAGCAGGCCCAACCCCCCAAAATCAAGTCGCTTGGACTCCAAACTCGCAGGGTATCTTCTATGCATAATACTACACATTCTGTGCGAATTTGAGCCCCGAGGAAGAATTCTAGACCCTCTAGGTGGGTGGCCTTAAACGGCTTTAGGCACCGTATTACTCAGTCTGTGAGCGACTCAGAACGGCTACAAGGCCATATAGGGAGCAGGCCCAACCCCCCAAAATCAAGTCGCTTGGACTCCAAACTCGCAGGGTATCTTCTATGCATAATACTACACATTCTGTGCGAATTTGAGCCCCGAGGAAGAATTCTAGAGCCTCTAGGGGGGTGGCCTTAAACGGCTTTAGGCACCGTATTACTCAGTCTGTGAGCGACTCAGAACGGCTACAAGGCCATATAGGGAGCAGGCCCAACCCCCCAAAATCAAGTCGCTTGGACTCCAAACTCGCAGGGTATCTTCTATGCATAATACTACACATTCTGTGCGAATTTGAGCCCCGAGGAAGAATTCTAGACCCTCTAGGGGGGTGGCCTTAAACGGCTTTAGGCACCGTATTACTCAGTCTGTGAGCGACTCAGAACGGCTACAAGGCCATATAGGGAGCAGGCCCAACCCCCCAAAATCAAGTCGCTTGGACTCCAAACTCGCAGGGTATCTTCTATGCATAATACTACACATTCTGTGCGGATTTGAGCCCCGAGGAAGAATTCTAGACCCTCTAGGGGGGTGGCCTTAAACGGCTTTAGGCACCGTATTACTCAGTCTGTGAGCGACTCAGAACGGCTACAAGGCCATATAGGGAGCAGGCCCAACCCCCCAAAATCAAGTCGCTTGGACTCCAAACTCACAGGGTATCTTCTATGCATAATACTACACATTCTGTGCGAATTTGAGCCCCGAGGAAGAATTCTAGACCCTCTAGGGGGGTGGCCTTAAACGGCTTTAGGCACCGTATTACTCAGTCTGTGAGCGACTCAGAACGGCTACAAGGCCATATAGGGAGCAGGCCCAACCCCCCAAAATCAAGTCGCTTGGACTCCAAACTCGCAGGGTATCTTCTATGCATAATACTACACATTCTGTGCGAATTTGAGCCCCGAGGAAGAATTCTAGACCCTCTAGGGGGGTGGCCTTAAACGGCTTTAGGCACCGTATTACTCAGTCTGTGAGCGACTCAGAACGGCTACAAGGCCATATAGGGAGCAGGCCCAATCCCCCAAAATCAAGTCGCTTGGACTCCAAACTCGCAGGGTATCTTCTATGCATAATACTACACATTCTGTGCGAATATGAGCCCCGAGGAAGAATTCTAGACCCTCTAGGGGGGTGGCCTTAAACGGCTTTAGGCACCGTATTACTCAGTCTGTGAGCGACTCAGAACGGCTACAAGGCCATATAGGGAGCAGGCCCAACCCCCCAAAATCAAGTCGCTTGGACTCCAAACTCGCAGGGTATCTTCTATGCATAATACTACACATTCTGTGCGAATGTGAGCCCCGAGGAAGAATTCTAGACCCTCTAGGGGGGTGGCCTTAAACGGCTTTAGGCACCGTATTACTCAGTCTGTGAGCGACTCAGAACGGCTACAAGGCCATATAGGGAGCAGGCCCAACCCCCCAAAATCAAGTCGCTTGGACTCCAAACTCGCAGGGTATCTTCTATGCATAATACTACACATTCTGTGCGAATTTGAGCCCCGAGGAAGAATTCTAGACCCTCTAGGGGGGTGGCCTTAAACGGCTTTAGGCACCGTATTACTCAGTCTGTGAGCGACTCAGAACGGCTACAAGGCCATATAGGGAGCAGGCCCAACCCCCCAAAATCAAGTCGCTTGGACTCCAAACTCGCAGGGTATCTTCTATGCATAATACTACACATTCTGTGCGAATTTGAGCCCCGAGGAAGAATTCTAGACCCTCTAGGGGGGTGGCCTTAAACGGCTTTAGGCACCGTATTACTCAGTCTGTGAGCGACTCAGAACGGCTACAAGGCCATATAGGGAGCAGGCCCAACCCCCCAAAATCAAGTCGCTTGGACTCCAAACTCGCAGGGTATCTTCTATGCATAATACTACACATTCTGTGCGAATTTGAGCCCCGAGGAAGAATTCTAGACCCTCTAGGGGGGTGGCCTTAAACGGCTTTAGGCACCGTATTACTCAGTCTGTGAGCGACTCAGAACGGCTACAAGGCCATATAGGGAGCAGGCCCAACCCCCCAAAATCAAGTCGCTTGGACTCCAAACTCGCAGGGTATCTTCTATGCATAATACTACACATTCTGTGCGAATTTGAGCCCCGAGGAAGAATTCTAGACCCTCTAGGGGGGTGGCCTTAAACGGCTTTAGGCACCGTATTACTCAGTCTGTGAGCGACTCAGAACGGCTACAAGGCCATATAGGGAGCAGGCCCAATCCCCCAAAATCAAGTCGCTTGGACTCCAAACTCGCAGGGTATCTTCTATGCATAATACTACACATTCTGTGCGAATTTGAGCCCCGAGGAAGAATTCTAGACCCTCTAGGGGGATGGCCTTAAACGGCTTTAGGCATCGTATTACTCAGTCTGTGAGCGACTCAGAACGGCTACAAGGCCATATAGGGAGCAGGCCCAACCCCCCAAAATCAAGTCGCTTGGACTCCAAACTCGCAGGGTATCTTCTATGCATAATACTACACATTCTGTGCGAATTTGAGCCCCGAGGAAGAATTCTAGACCCTCTAGGGGGGTGGCCTTAAACGGCTTTAGGCACCGTATTACTCAGTCTGTGAGCGACTCAGAACGGCTACAAGGCCATATAGGGAGCAGGCCCAACCCCCCAAAATCAAGTCGCTTGGACTCCAAACTCGCAGGGTATCTTCTATGCATAATACTACACATTCTGTGCGAATTTGAGCCCCGAGGAAGAATTCTAGACCCTCTAGGGGGGTGGCCTTAAACGGCTTTAGGCACCGTATTACTCAGTCTGTGAGCGACTCAGAACGGCTACAAGGCCATATAGGGAGCAGGCCCAACCCCCCAAAATCAAGTCGCTTGGACTCCAAACTCGCAGGGTATCTTCTATGCATAATACTACACATTCTGTGCGAATGTGAGCCCCGAGGAAGAATTCTAGACCCTCTAGGGGGGTGGCCTTAAACGGCTTTAGGCACCGTATTACTCAGTCTGTGAGCGACTCAGAACGGCTACAAGGCCATATAGGGAGCAGGCCCAACCCCCCAAAATCAAGTCGCTTGGACTCCAAACTCGCAGGGTATCTTCTATGCATAATACTACACATTCTGTGCGAATTTGAGCCCCGAGGAAGAATTCTAGACCCTCTAGGGGGGTGGCCTTAAACGGCTTTAGGCACCGTATTACTCAGTCTGTGAGCGACTCAGAACGGCTACAAGGCCATATAGGGAGCAGGCCCAACCCCCCAAAATCAAGTCGCTTGGACTCCAAACTCGCAGGGTATCTTCTATGCATAATACTACACATTCTGTGCGAATGTGACTCCCGAGGAAGAATTCTAGACCCTCTAGGGGGGTGGCCTTAAACGGCTTTAGGCACCGTATTACTCAGTCTGTGAGCGACTCAGAACGGCTACAAGGCCATATAGGGAGCAGGCCCAACCCCCCAAAATCAAGTCGCTTGGACTCCAAACTCGCAGGGTATCTTCTATGCATAATACTACACATTCTGTGCGAATTTGAGCCCCGAGGAAGAATTCTAGACCCTCTAGGGGGGTGGCCTTAAACGGCTTTAGGCACCGTATTACTCAGTCTGTGAGCGACTCAGAACGGCTACAAGGCCATATAGGGAGCAGGCCCAACCCCCCAAAATCAAGTCGCTTGGACTCCAAACTCGCAGGGTATCTTCTATGCATAATACTACACATTCTGTGCGAATTTGAGCCCCGAGGAAGAATTCTAGACCCTCTAGGGGGGTGGCCTTAAACGGCTTTAGGCACCGTATTACTCAGTCTGTGAGCGACACAGAACGGCTACAAGGCCATATAGGGAGCAGGCCCAAGCCCCCAAAATCAAGTCGTTTGGACTCCAAACTCGCAGGGTATCTTCTATGCATAATACTACACATTCTGTGCGAATGTGAGCCCCGAGGAAGAATTCTAGACCCTCTAGGGGGGTGGCCTTAAACGGCTTTAGGCACCGTATTACTCAGTCTGTGAGCGACTCAGAACGGCTACAAGGCCATATAGGGAGCAGGCCCAACCCCCCAAAATCAAGTCGCTTGGACTCCAAACTCGCAGGGTATCTTCTATGCATAATACTACACATTCTGTGCGAATTTGAGCCCCGAGGAAGAATTCTAGACCCTCTAGGGGGGTGGCCTTAAACGGCTTTAGGCACCGTATTACTCAGTCTGTGAGCGACTCAGAACGGCTACAAGGACACCTGACGCGTCAATAGTGTTTGCCGATCGTTTCCGGAATGGCCGTAATTAATTGTGGGGGGTAATTACAAGTCGATGCCACCAACCGCGTTTCTCTGCGGCCCATAGATTCCAAGAGAGCGATCGTAAATCGGAAACTTACCGGCCGATCGTTTCCGGAATGGCCGTAATTAATTGTGGGGGTAATTACAAGTCGATGCCACCAACCGCGTTTCTCTGCGGCCCATAGATTCCAAGAGAGCGATCGTAAATCGGAAAGTTACCGGCTGATCGTTTCCGGAATAGCCATAATTAATTGTGGGGGGTAATTACAAGTCGATGCCACCAACCGCGTTTCTCTGCGGCCCATAGATTCTAAGATAGCGATCGTAAATTTGAAACTAACCATCCGATCGGTTCCGGAATGGCCGTAATTAATTGTGGGGGGTAATTACAAGTCGATGCCACCGACCGCGTTTCTCTGCGGCCCATAGATTCCAAGATAGCGATCGTAAATCCGAAACTTACCGGCCTATCGGTTCCGGAATGGCCGTAATTAATTGTGGGGGGTAATTACAAGTCGATGCCACCGACCGCGTTTCTCTGCGGCCCATACATTCCAAGATAGCGATTTTAAATCGGAAACTTACCGGCCGATCGTTTCCGGAATGGCCGTAATTAATTGTGGGGGGTAATTACAAGTCGATGCCACCAATCGCGTTTCTCTGCGGCCCATAGATTCCAAGATAGCGATCGTAAATCCGAAACTTACCGGCCGATCGGTTCCGGAATGGCCGTAATTAATTGTGGGGGTAATTACAAGTCGATGCTACCGACCGCGTTTCTCTGCGGCCCATAGATTCCAAGATAGCGATCGTAAATTTGAAACTTACCATCCGATCGGTTCCGGAATGGCCGTAATTAATTGTGGGGGGTAATTACAAGTCGATGCCACCGACCGCGTTTCTCTGCGGCCCATAGATTCCAAGATAGCGATCGTAAATCCGAAACTTACCGGCCGATCGGTTCCGGAATGGCCGTAATTAATTGTGGGGGGTAATTACAAGTCGATGCCACCGACCGCGTTTCTCTGCGGCCCATACATTCCAAGATAGCGATCGTAAATCGGAAACTTACCGGCCGATCGTTTCCGGAATGGCCGTAATTAATTGTGGGGGGTAATTACAAGTCGATGCCACCAACCGCGTTTCTCTGCGGCCCATAGATTCCAAGATAGCGATCGTAAATCCGAAACTTACCGGCCGATCGGTTCCGGAATGGCTGTAATTAATTGTGGGGGGTAATTACAAGTCGATGCCACCGACCGCGTTTCTCTGCGGTCCATAGATTCCAAGATAGCGATCGTAAATCGGAAACTTACCGGCCGATCGGTTCCGGAATGGCCGTAATTAATTGTGGGGGGTAATTACAAGTCGATGCCACCGATCGCGTTTCTCTGCGGCCCATAGATTCCAAGATAGCGATCGTAAATCGGAAACTTACCGGCCGATCGGTTCCGGAATGTCCGTAATTAATTGTGGGGGGTGATTACAAGTCGATGCCACCAACCGCGTTTCTCTGCGGCCGATAGATTCCAAGATAGCGATCGTAAATCCGAAACTTACCGGCCGATCGGTTCCAGAATGGCCGTAATTAATTGTGTGGGGTAATTACAAGTCGATGCCACCGACCGCGTTTCTCTGCGGCCCATAGATTTCAAGATAGCGATCGTAAATCCAAAACTTATTGGCCGATCGGTTCCGGAATGGCTGTAATTAATTGTGGGGGTAATTACAAGTCGATGCCACCGACCGCGTTTCTCTGCGGCCCATAGATTCCAAGATAGCGATCGTAAATCCGAAACTTACCATCCGATCGGTTCCGGAATGGCCGTAATTAATTGTGGGGGGTAATTACAAGTCGATGCCACCGACCGCGTTTCTCTGCGGCCCATAAATTCCAAGATAGCGATCGTAAATCCGAAACTTACCGGCCGATCGGTTCCGGAATGGCCGTAATTAATTGTGGGGGTAATTACAAGTCGATGCTACCGACCGCGTTTCTCTGCGGCCCATAGATTAAAAGATAGCGATCGTAAATTTGAAACTTACCATCCGATCGGTTCCGGAATGGCCGTAATTAATTGTGGGGGGTAATTACAAGTCGATGCCACCAACCGCGTTTCTCTGCGGCCCATAGATTACAAGATAGCGATCGTAAATCCGAAACTTACCGGCCGATCGGTTCCGGAATGGCCGTAATTAATTGTGGGGGGTAATTACAAGTCGATGCCACCGACCGCGTTTCTCTGCGGTCCATAGATTCCAAGATAGCGATCGTAAATCGGAAACTTACCGGCCGATCGGTTCCGGAATGGCCGTAATTAATTGTGGGGGTAATTACAAGTCGATGCTACCGACCGCGTTTCTCTGCGGCCCATAGATTCCAAGATAGCGATCGTAAATTTTAAACTTACCATCCGATCGGTTCCGGAATGGCCGTAATTAATTGTGGGGGGTAATTACAAGTCGATGCCACCGACCGCGTTTCTCTGCGGCCCATAGATTCCAAGATAGCGATCGTAAATCCGAAACTTACCGGCCGATCGGTTCCGGAATGGCCGTAATTAATTGTGGGGGGTAATTACAAGTCGATGCCACCGACCGCGTTTCTCACCGGCCCATAGATTCCAAGATAGCGATCGTAAATCCGAAACTTACCGGCCGATCGGTTCCGGAATGGCCGTAATTAATTGTGGGGGGTAATTACAAGTCGATGCCACCAACTGCGTTTCTCTGCGGCCGATAGATTCCAAGATAGCGATCCTAAATCCGAAACTTACCGGCCGATCGGTTCCGGAATGGCCGTAATTAATTGTGGGGGGTAATTACAAGTCGATGCCACCAACCCCGTTTCTGTGCGGCCCATAGATTCCAAGATAGCGATCGTAAATCGGAAACTTACCGGCCGATCGTTTCCGGAATTGCCGTAATTAATTGTGGGGGGTAATTACAAGTCGATGCCACCAACCGTGTTTCTCTGCGGCCCATAGATTCCAAGATAGCGATCGTAAATCCGAAACTTACCGGCCGATCGGTTCCGGAATGGCCGTAATTAATTGTGGGGGGTAAATACAAGTCGATGCCACCGACCGCGTTTCTCTGCGGCCCATAGATTCCAAGATAGCGATCGTAAATCCGAAACTTACCGGCCGATCGGTTCCGGAATGGCCGTAATTAATTGTGGGGGGTAATTACAAGTCGATGCCACCGACCGCGTTTCTCTGCGGCCCATAGATTCCAAGATAGCGATCGTAAATCCGAAACTTACCGGCCGATCGGTTCTGGAATGGCCGTAATTAATTGTGGGGGGTAATTACAAGTCGATGCCACCAACCGCGTTTCTCTGCGGCCGATAGATTCCAAGATAGCAATCGTAAATCCTAAACTTACCGGCCGATCGGTTCCGGAATGGCCGTAATTAATTGTGGGGGGTAATTACAAGTCGATGCCACCAACCGCGTTTCTCTGCGGCCCATAGATTCCAAGATAGCGATCGTAAATCGGAAACTTACCGGCAGATCGGTTCCGGAATGTCCGTAATTAATTGTGGGGGGTAATTACAAGTCGATGCCACCAACTGCGTTTCTCTGCGGCCGATAGATTCCAAGATAGCGATCGTAAATCCGAAACTTACCGGCCAATCGGTTCCAGAATGGCCGTAATTAATTGTGTGGAGTAATTACAAGTCGATGCCACCGACCGCGTTTCTCTGCGGCCCATAGATTTCAAGATAGCGATCGTAAATCCGAAACTTACCGGCCGATCGGTTCCGGAATGGCCGTAATTAATTGTGGGGGTAATTACAAGTTGATGCCACCGACCGCGTTTCTCTGCGGCCCATAGATTCCAAGATAGCGATCGTAAATCCGAAACTTACCATCCGATCGGTTCCGGAATGGCCGTAATTAATTGTGGGGGGTAATTACAAGTCGATGCCACCGACCGCGTTTCTCTGCGGCCCATAGATTCCAAGATAGCGATCGTAAATCGGAAACTTACCGGCCGATCGTTTCCGGAATGGCCGTAATTAATTGTGGGGGGTAATTTCACGTCAATGCCACCGACCGCGTTTCTCTGCGGACCATAGATTCCAAGATAGCGATCGTAAATCCGAAACTTACCATCCGATCGGTTCCGGAATGGCCGTTATTAATTGTGGGGGGTAATTACAAGTCGATGCCACCAACTGCATTTCTCTGCGGCCCATAGATTCCAAGATAGCGATCGTAAATCCGAAACTTACCATCCGATCGGTTCCGTAATGGCCGTAATTAATTGTGGGGGGTAATTACAAGTCGATGCCACAGACCACGTTTCTCTGCGGCCCATAGATTAAAAGATAGCGATCGTAAATCCGAAATTTACAGGCCGATCGGTTCCGGAATGGCCGTAATTAATTGTGGGGGGTAATTACAAGTCGATGCCACCGACCGCGTTTCTCTGCGGCCCATAGATTCCAAGATAGCGATCGTAAATCCGAAACTTACCGGCCGATCGGTTCCGGAATGGCCGTAATTAATTGTGGGGGGTAATTACAAGTCGATGCCACCAACCGCGTTTCTCTGCGGCCGATAGATTCCAAGATAGCGATCGTAAATCCTAAACTTACCGGCCGATCGGTTCCAAAATGGCCGTAATTAATTGTGGGGGGTAATTACAAGTCGATGCCACCGACCGCGTTTCTCTGCGGCCCATAGATTCCAAGATAGCGATCGTAAATCGGAAACTTACCGGCCGATCGGTTCCGGAATGTCCGTAATTAATTGTGGGGGGTAATTACAAGTCGATGCCACCAACCGCGTTTCTCTGCGGCCGATAGATTCCAAGATAGCGATCGTAAATCCGAAACTTACCGGCCAATCGGTTCCAGAATGGCCGTAATTAATTGTGTGGAGTAATTACAAGTCGATGCCACCGACCGCGTTTCTCTGTGGCCCATAGATTTCAAGATAGCGATCGTAAATCCGAAACTTACCGGCCGATCGGTTCCGGAATGGCCGTAATTAATTGTGGGGGTAATTACAAGTCGATGCCACCGACCGCGTTTCTCTGCGGCCCATAGATTGCAAGATAGCGATCGTAAATCCGAAACTTACCATCCGATCGGTTCCGGAATGGCCGTAATTAATTGTGGGGGGTAATTACAAGTCGATGCCACCGACCTTGTTTCTCTGCGGCCCATAGATTCCAAGATAGCGATCGTAAATCTGAAACTTACCGGCCGATCGTTTCCGGAATGGCCGTAATTAATTGTGGGGGGTAATTTCAAGTCAATGCCACCGACCGCGTTTCTCTGCGGACCATAGATTCCAAGATAGCGATCGTAAATCCGAAACTTACCATCCGATCGGTTCCGGAATGGCCGTAATTAATTGTGGGGGGTAATTACAAGTCGATGCCACCAACTGCGTTTCTCTGCGGCCCATAGATTCCAAGATAGCGATCGTAATCCGAAACTTACCATCCGATCGGTTCCGGAATGGCCGTAATTAATTGTGGGGGGTAATTACAAGTCGATGCCACCGACCGCGTTTCTCTGCGGCCCATAGATTCCAAGATAGCGATCGTAAATCGGAAACTTACCGGCCGATCGTTTCCGGAATGGCCGTAATTAATTGTGGGGGGTAATTTCAAGTCAATGCCACCGACCGCGTTTCTCTGCGGACCATAGATTCCAAGATAGCGATCGTAAATCCGAAACTTACCATCCGATCGGTTCCGGAATGGCCGTAATTAATTGTGGGGGGTAATTACAAGTCGATGCCACCGACCGCGTTTCTCTGCGGCCCATAGATTTCAAGATAGCGATCGTAAATCCGAAACTTACCGGCCGATCGGTTCCGGAATGGCCGTAATTAATTGTGGGGGTAATTACAAGTCGATGCCACCGACCGCGTTTCTCTGCGGCCCATAGATTGCAAGATAGCGATCGTAAATCCGAAACTTACCATCCAATCGGTTCCGGAATGGCCGTAATTAATTGTGGGGGGTAATTACAAGTCGATGCCACCGACCTTGTTTCTCTGCGGCCCATAGATTCCAAGATAGCGATCTTAAATCCGAAACTTACCGGCCGATCGGTTCCGGAATGGCCGTAATTAATTGTGGGGGGTAATTACAAGTCGATGCCACCGACCGCGTTTCTCTGCGGCCCATAGATTCCAAGATAGCGATCGTAAATCGGAAACTTACCGGCCGATCGTTTCCGGAATGGCCGTAATTAATTGTGGGGGGTAATTTCAAGTCAATGCCACCGACCGCGTTTCTCTGCGGACCATAGATTCCAAGATAGCGATCGTACATCCGAAACTTACCATCCGATCGGTTCCGGAATGGCCGTAATTAATTGTGGGGGGTAATTACAAGTCGATGCCACCAACTGCGTTTCTCTGCGGCCCATAGATTCCAAGATAGCGATCGTAAATCCGAAACTTACCATCCGATCGGTTCCGGAATGGCCGTAATTAATTGTGGGGGGTAATTACAAGTCGATGCCACCGACCACGTTTCTCTGCGGCCCATAGATTTCAAGATAGCGATCGTATATCCGAAATTTACAGGCCGATCGGTTCCGGAATGGCCGTAATTAATTGTGGGGGGTAATTACAAGTCGATGCCACCGACCGCGTTTCTCTGCGGCCCATAGATTCCAAGATATCGATCGTAAATCCGAAACTTACCGACCGATCGGTTCCGGAATGGCCGTAATTAATTGTGGGGGGTAGTTTCTCTGCGGCCCATAGATTCCAAGATAGCGATCGTAAATCGGAAACTTACCAGCCGATCGGTTCCGGAATGGCCGTAATTAATTGTGGGGGTAATTACAAGTCGATGCCACTAACCGCGTTTCTCTGCGGCCGATAGATTCCAAGATAGCGATCGTAAATCCTAAACTTACCGGCCGATCGGTTCCGGAATGGCCGTAATTAATTGTGGGGGGTAATTACAAGTCGATGCCACCAACTGCGTTTCTCTGCGGCCGATAGATTCCAAGATAGCGATCGTAAATCCGAAACTTACCGGCCGATCGGTTCCGGAATGGCCGTAATTAATTGTGGGGGGTAATTACAAGTCGATGCCACCGACCCCGTTTCTCTGCGGCCCATAGATTCCAAGATAGCGATCGTAAATCGGAAACTTACCGGCCGATCGTTTCCGGAATGGCCGTAATTAATTGTGGGGGGGTAATTACAAGTCGATGCCACCAACCGCGTTTCTCTGCGTCCCATAGATTCCAAGATAGCGATCGTAAATCCGAAACTTACCGGCCGTTCGGTTCCGGAAGGGCCGTAATTAATTGTGGGGGGTAAATACAAGTCGATGCCACCGACCGCGTTTCTCTGCGGCCCATAGATTCCAAGATAGCGATCGTAAATCCGAAACTTACCGGCCGATCGGTTCCGGAATGGCCGTAATTAATTGTGGGGGGTAATTACAAGTCGATGCCACCAACCGCGTTTCTCTGCGGCCGATAGATTCCAAGATAGCGATCGCAAATCCTAAACTTACCGGCCGATCGGTTCCAAAATGGCCGTAATTAATTGTGGGGGGTAATTACAAGTCGATGCCACCGACCGCTTTTCTCTGCGGCCCATAGATTCCAAGATAGCGATCGTAAATCGGAAACTTACCTACCGATCGGTTCCGGAATGTCCGTAATTAATTGTGGGGGGTAATTACAAGTCGATGCCACCAACCGCGTTTCTCTGCGGCCGATAGATTCCAAGATAGCGATCGTAAATCCGAAACTTACCGGCCAATCGGTTCCAGAATGGCCGTAATTAATTGTGTGGAGTAATTACAAGTCGATGCCACCGACCGCGTTTCTCTGCGGCCCATAGATTTCAAGATAGCGATCGTAAATCCGAAACTTACCGGCCGATCGGTTCCGGAATGGCCGTAATTAATTGTGGGGGTAATTACAAGTCGATGCCACCGACCGCGTTTCTCTGCGGCCCATAGATTCCAAGATAGCGATCGTAAATCCGAAACTTACCATCCGATCGGTTCCGGAATGGCCGTAATTAATTGTGGGGGGTAATTACAAGTCGATGCCACCAACCGCGTTTCTCTGCGGCCCATAGATTCCAAGATAGCGATCTTAAATCCGAAACTTACCGGCCGATCGGTTCCGGAATGGCCGTAATTAATATTGGGGGGTAATTACAAGTCGATGCCACCGACCGCGTTTCTCTGCGGCCCATAGATTCCAAGATAGCGATCGTAAATCGGAAACTTACCGACCGATCGGTTCCGGAATGGCCGTAATTAATTGTGGGGGGTAGTTTCTCTGCGGCCCATAGATTCCAAGATAGCGATCGTAAATCGGAAACTTACCAGCCGATCGGTTCCGGAATGGCCGTAATTAATTGTGGGGGGTAATTACAAGTCGATGCCACCAACCGCGTTTCTCTGCGGCCGATAGATTCCAAGATAGCGATCGTAAATCCTAAACTTACCGGCCGATCGGTTCCGGAATGGCCGTAATTAATTGTGGGGGGTAATTACAAGTCGATGCCACCAACTGCGTTTCTCTGCGGCCGATAGATTCCAAGATAGCGATCGTAAATCCGAAACTTACCGGCCGATCGGTTCCGGAATGGCCGTAATTAATTGTGGGGGGTAATTACAAGTCGATGCCACCGACCCCGTTTCTCTGCGGCCCATAGATTCCAAGATAGCGATCGTAAATCGGAAACTTACCGGCCGATCGTTTCCGGAATGGCCGTAATTAATTGTGGGGGGGTAATTACAAGTCGATGCCACCAACCGCGTTTCTCTGCGTCCCATAGATTCCAAGATAGCGATCGTAAATCCGAAACTTACCGGCCGTTCGGTTCCGGAAGGGCCGTAATTAATTGTGGGGGGGTAAATACAAGTCGATGCCACCGACCGCGTTTCTCTGCGGCCCATAGATTCCAAGATAGCGATCGTAAATCCGAAACTTACCGGCCGTTCGGTTCCGGAAGGGCCGTAATTAATTGTGGGGGGGTAATTACAAGTCGATGCCACCAACCGCGTTTCTCTGCGTCCCATAGATTTCAAGATAGCGATCGTAAATCCGAAATTTACAGGCCGATCGGTTCCGGAATGGCCGTAATTAATTGTGGGGGGTAATTACAAGTCGATGCCACCGACCGCGTTTCTCTGCGGCCCATAGATTCCAAGATAGCGATCGTAAATCCGAAACTTACCGGCCGATCGGTTCCGGAATGGCCGTAATTAATTGTGGGGGGTAATTAAAAGTCGATGCCACCAACCGCGTTTCTCTGCGGCCGATAGATTCCAAGATAGCGATCGTAAATCCTAAACTTACCGGACGATCGGTTCCAAAATGGCCGTAATTAATTGTGGGGGGTAATTACAAGTCGATGCCACCGACCGCGTTTCTCTGCGGCCCATAGATTCCAAGATAGCGATCGTAAATCGGAAACTTACCGGCCGATCGGTTCCGGAATGTCCGTAATTAATTGTGGGGGGTAATTACAAGTCGATGCCACCAACCGCGTTTCTCTGCGGCCGATAGATTCCAAGATAGCGATCGTAAATCCGAAACTTACCGGCCAATCAGTTCCAGAATGGCCGTAATTAATTGTGTGGAGTAATTACAAGTCGATGCCACCGACCGCGTTTCTCTGCGGCCCATAGATTTCAAGATAGCGATCGTAAATCCGAAACTTACCGGCCGATCGGTTCCGGAATGGCCGTAATTAATTGTGGGGGTAATTACAAGTCGATGCCACCGACCGCGTTTCTCTGCGGCCCATAGATTGCAAGATAGCGATCGTAAATCCGAAACTTACCATCCAATCGGTTCCGGAATGGCCGTAATTAATTGTGGGGGGTAATTACAAGTCGATGCCACCGACCTTGTTTCTCTGCGGCCCATAGATTCCAAGATAGCGATCTTAAATCCGAAACTTACCGGCAGATCGGTTCCGGAATGGCCGTAATTAATTGTGGGGGGTAATTACAAGTCGATGCCACCGACCGCGTTTCTCTGCGGCCCATAGATTCCAAGATAGCGATCGTAAATCGGAAACTTACCGGCCGATCGTTTCCGGAATGGCCGTAATTAATTGTGGGGGGTAATTTCAAGTCAATGCCACCGACCGCGTTTCTCTCCGGACCATAGATTCCAAGATAGCGATCGTAAATCCGAAACTTACCATCCGATCGGTTCCGGAATGGCCGTAATTAATTGTGGGGGGTAATTACAAGTCGATGCCACCAACTGCGTTTCTCTGCGGCCCATAGATTCCAAGATAGCGATCGTAAATCCGAAACTTACCATCCGATCGGTTCCGGAATGGCCGTAATTAATTGTGGGGGGTAATTACAAGTCGATGCCACCGACCACGTTTCTCTGCGGCCCATAGATTTCAAGATAGCGATCGTATATCCGAAATTTACAGGCCGATCGGTTCCGGAATGGCCGTAATTAATTGTGGGGGGTAATTACAAGTCGATGCCACCGACCGCGTTTCTCTGCGGCCCATAGATTCCAAGATATCGATCGTAAATCCGAAACTTACCGACCGATCGGTTCCGGAATGGCCGTAATTAATTGTGGGGGGTAGTTTCTCTGCGGCCCATAGATTCCAAGATAGCGATCGTAAATCGGAAACTTACCAGCCGATCGGTTCCGGAATGGCCGTAATTAATTGTGGGGGTAATTACAAGTCGATGCCACTAACCGCGTTTCTCTGCGGCCGATAGATTCCAAGATAGCGATCGTAAATCCTAAACTTACCGGCCGATCGGTTCCGGAATGGCCGTAATTAATTGTGGGGGGTAATTACAAGTCGATGCCACCAACTGCGTTTCTCTGCGGCCGATAGATTCCAAGATAGCGATCGTAAATCCGAAACTTACCGGCCGATCGGTTCCGGAATGGCCGTAATTAATTGTGGGGGGTAATTACAAGTCGATGCCACCGACCCCGTTTCTCTGCGGCCCATAGATTCCAAGATAGCGATCGTAAATCGGAAACTTACCGGCCGATCGTTTCCGGAATGGCCGTAATTAATTGTGGGGGGGTAATTACAAGTCGATGCCACCAACCGCGTTTCTCTGCGTCCCATAGATTCCAAGATAGCGATCGTAAATCCGAAACTTACCGGCCGTTCGGTTCCGGAAGGGCCGTAATTAATTGTGGGGGGTAAATACAAGTCGATGCCACCGACCGCGTTTCTCTGCGGCCCATAGATTCCAAGATAGCGATCGTAAATCCGAAACTTACCGGCCGATCGGTTCCGGAATGGCCGTAATTAATTGTGGGGGGTAATTACAAGTCGATGCCACCAACCGCGTTTCTCTGCGGCCGATAGATTCCAAGATAGCGATCGCAAATCCTAAACTTACCGGCCGATCGGTTCCAAAATGGCCGTAATTAATTGTGGGGGGTAATTACAAGTCGATGCCACCGACCGCTTTTCTCTGCGGCCCATAGATTCCAAGATAGCGATCGTAAATCGGAAACTTACCTACCGATCGGTTCCGGAATGTCCGTAATTAATTGTGGGGGGTAATTACAAGTCGATGCCACCAACCGCGTTTCTCTGCGGCCGATAGATTCCAAGATAGCGATCGTAAATCCGAAACTTACCGGCCAATAGGTTCCAGAATGGCCGTAATTAATTGTGTGGAGTAATTACAAGTCGATGCCACCGACCGCGTTTCTCTGCGGCCCATAGATTTCAAGATAGCGATCGTAAATCCGAAACTTACCGGCCGATCGGTTCCGGAATGGCCGTAATTAATTGTGGGGGTAATTCCAAGTCGATGCCACCGACCGCGTTTCTCTGCGGCCCATAGATTCCAAGATAGCGATCGTAAATCCGAAACTTACCATCCGATCGGTTCCGGAATGGCCGTAATTAATTGTGGGGGGTAATTACAAGTCGATGCCACCGACCGCGTTTCTCTGCGGCCCATAGATTCCAAGATAGCGATCTTAAATCCGAAACTTACCGGCCGATCGGTTCCGGAATGGCCGTAATTAATATTGGGGGGTAATTACAAGTCGATGCCACCGACCGCGTTTCTCTGCTGCCCATAGATTCCAAGATAGCGATCGTAAATCGGAAACTTACCGACCGATCGGTTCCGGAATGGCCGTAATTAATTGTGGGGGGTAGTTTCTCTGCGGCCCATAGATTCCAAGATAGCGATCGTAAATCGGAAACTTACCAGCCGATCGGTTCCGGAATGGCCGTAATTAATTGTGGGGGGTAATTACAAGTCGATGCCACCAACCGCGTTTCTCTGCGGCCGATAGATTCCAACATAGCGATCGTAAATCCTAAACTTACCGGCCGATCGGTTCCGGAATGGCCGTAATTAATTGTGGGGGGTAATTACAAGTCGATGCCACCAACTGCGTTTCTCTGCGGCCGATAGATTCCAAGATAGCGATCGTAAATCCGAAACTTACCGGCCGATCGGTTCCGGAATGGCCGTAATTAATTGTGGGGGGTAATTACAAGTCGATGCCACCGACCCCGTTTCTCTGCGGCCCATAGATTCCAAGATAGCGATCGTAAATCGGAAACTTACCGGCCGATCGTTTCCGGAATGGCCGTAATTAATTGTGGGGGGGTAATTACAAGTCGATGCCACCAACCGCGTTTCTCTGCGTCCCATAGATTCCAAGATAGCGATCGTAAATCCGAAACTTACCGGCCGTTCGGTTCCGGAAGGGCCGTAATTAATTGTGGGGGGGTAAATACAAGTCGATGCCACCGACCGCGTTTCTCTGCGGCCCATAGATTCCAAGATAGCGATCGTAAATCCGAAACTTACCGGCCGATCGGTTCCGGAATGGCCGTAATTAATTGTGGGGGGTAATTACAAGTCGATGCCACCAACCGCGTTTCTCTGCGGCCGATAGATTCCAAGATAGCGATCGCAAATCCTAAACTTACCGGCCGATCGGTTCCAAAATGGCCGTAATTAATTGTGGGGGGTAATTACAAGTCGATGCCACCGACCGCTTTTCTCTGCGGCCCATAGATTCCAAGATAGCGATCGTAAATCGGAAACTTACCTACCGATCGGTTCCGGAATGTCCGTAATTAATTGTGGGGGGTAATTACAAGTCGATGCCACCAACCGCGTTTCTCTGCGGCCGATAGATTCCAAGATAGCGATCGTAAATCCGAAACTTACCGGCCAATCGGTTCCAGAATGGCCGTAATTAATTGTGTGGAGTAATTACAAGTCGATGCCACCGACCGCGTTTCTCTGCGGCCCATAGATTTCAAGATAGCGATCGTAAATCCGAAACTTACCGGCCGATCGGTTCCGGAATGGCCGTAATTAATTGTGGGGGTAATTACAAGTCGATGCCACCGACCGCGTTTCTCTGCGGCCCATAGATTCCAAGATAGCGATCGTAAATCCGAAACTTACCGGCCGATCGGTTCCGGAATGGCCGTAATTAATTGTGGGGGGTAATTACAAGTCGATGCCACCGACGGCGTTTCTCTGCGGCCCACAGATTCCAAGATAGCGATCGTAAATCCGAAACTTACCATCCGATCGGTTCCGGAATGGCCGTAATTAATTGTGGGGGGTAATTACAAGTCGATGCCACCGACCGCGTTTCTCTGCGGCCCATAGATTCCAAGATAGCGATCGTAAATCCTAAACTTACCGGCCGATCGGTTCCGGAATGGCCGTAATTAATTGTGGGGGGTAATTACAAGTCGATGCCACCAACTGCGTTTCTCTGCGGCCGATAGATTCCAAGATAGCGATCGTAAATCCTAAACTTACCGGCCGATCGGTTCCGGAATGGCCGTAATTAATTGTGGGGGTAATTACAAGTCGATGCCACCGACCGCGTTTCTCTGCGGCCCATAGATTCCAAGATAGCGATCGTAAATCCGAAACTTACCGGCCGATCGGTTCCGGAATGGCCGTAATTAATTGTGGGGGTAATTACAAGTCGATGCCACCGACGGCGTTTCTCTGCGGCCCACAGATTCCAAGATAGCGATCGTAAATCCGAAACTTACCATCCGATCGGTTCCGGAATGGCCGTAATTAATTGTGGGGGGTAATTACAAGTCGATGCCACCGACCGCGTTTCTCTGCGGCCCATAGATTCCAAGATAGCGATCGTAAATCCGAAACTTACCGGCCGATCGGTTCCGGAATGGCCGTAATTAATTGTGGGGGGTAATTACAAGTCGATGCCACCAACCGCGTTTCTCTGCGGCCCATAGATTCCAAGATAGCGATCGTAAATCGGAAACTTACCGGCCGATCGTTTCCGGAATGGCCGTAATTAATTGTGGGGGGTAATTACAAGTCGATGCCACCGACCGCGTTTCTCTGCGGCCCATAGATTTCAGGATAGCGATCGTATATCCGAAATTTACAGGCCGATCGGTTCCATAATGGCCGTAATTAATTGTGGGGGGTAATTACAAGTCGATGCCACCGACCGCGTTTCTCTGCGGCCCATAGATTCCAAGATATCGATCGTAAATCCGAAACTTACCGACCGATCGGTTCCGGAATGGCCGTAATTAATTGTGGGGGGTAGTTTCTCTGCGGCCCATAGATTCCAAGATAGCGATCGTAAATCGGAAACTTACCAGCCGATCGGTTCCGGAATGGCCGTAATTAATTGTGGGGGTAATTACAAGTCGATGCCACCGACCGCGTTTCTCTGCGGCCCATAGATTGCAAGATAGCGATCGTAAATCCGAAACTTACCATCCAATCGGTTCCGGAATGGCCGTAATTAATTGTGGGGGGTAATTACAAGTCGATGCCACCGACCGCGTTTCTCTGCGGCCCATAGATTCCAAGATAGCGATCTTAAATCCGAAACTTACCGGCAGATCGGTTCCGGAATGGCCGTAATTAATTGTGGGGGGTAATTACAAGTCGATGCCACCGACCGCGTTTCTCTGCGGCCCATAGATTCCAAGATAGCGATCGTAAATCGGAAACTTACCGGCCGATCGTTTCCGGAATGGCCGTAATTAATTGTGGGGGGTAATTTCAAGTCAATGCCACCGACCGCGTTTCTCTGCGGACCATAGATTCCAAGATAGCGATCGTAAATCCGAAACTTACCATCCGATCGGTTCCGGAATGGCCGTAATTAATTGTGGGGGGTAATTACAAGTCGATGCCACCAACTGCGTTTCTCTGCGGCCCATAGATTCCAAGATAGCGATCGTAAATCCGAAACTTACCATCCGATCGGTTCCGGAATGGCCGTAATTAATTGTGGGGGGTAATTACAAGTCGATGCCACCGACCACGTTTCTCTGCGGCCCATAGATTTCAAGATAGCGATCGTATATCCGAAATTTACAGGCCGATCGGTTCCGGAATGGCCGTAATTAATTGTGGGGGGTAATTACAAGTCGATGCCACCGACCGCGTTTCTCTGCGGCCCATAGATTCCAAGATATCGATCGTAAATCCGAAACTTACCGACCGATCGGTTCCGGAATGGCCGTAATTAATTGTGGGGGGTAATTACAAGTCGATGCCACCGACCGCTTTTCTCTGCGGCCCATAGATTCCAAGATAGCGATCGTAAATCGGAAACTTACCTACCGATCGGTTCCGGAATGTCCGTAATTAATTGTGGGGGGTAATTACAAGTCGATGCCACCAACCGCGTTTCTCTGCGGCCGATAGATTCCAAGATAGCGATCGTAAATCCGAAACTTACCGGCCAATAGGTTCCAGAATGGCCGTAATTAATTGTGTGGAGTAATTACAAGTCGATGCCACCGACCGCGTTTCTCTGCGGCCCATAGATTTCAAGATAGCGATCGTAAATCCGAAACTTACCGGCCGATCGGTTCCGGAATGGCCGTAATTAATTGTGGGGGTAATTCCAAGTCGATGCCACCGACCGCGTTTCTCTGCGGCCCATAGATTCCAAGATAGCGATCGTAAATCCGAAACTTACCATCCGATCGGTTCCGGAATGGCCGTAATTAATTGTGGGGGGTAATTACAAGTCGATGCCACCGACCGCGTTTCTCTGCGGCCCATAGATTCCAAGATAGCGATCTTAAATCCGAAACTTACCGGCCGATCGGTTCCGGAATGGCCGTAATTAATATTGGGGGGTAATTACAAGTCGATGCCACCGACCGCGTTTCTCTGCGGCCCATAGATTCCAAGATAGCGATCGTAAATCGGAAACTTACCGACCGATCGGTTCCGGAATGGCCGTAATTAATTGTGGGGGGTAGTTTCTCTGCGGCCCATAGATTCCAAGATAGCGATCGTAAATCGGAAACTTACCAGCCGATCGGTTCCGGAATGGCCGTAATTAATTGTGGGGGGTAATTACAAGTCGATGCCACCAACCGCGTTTCTCTGCGGCCGATAGATTCCAACATAGCGATCGTAAATCCTAAACTTACCGGCCGATCGGTTCCGGAATGGCCGTAATTAATTGTGGGGGGTAATTACAAGTCGATGCCACCAACTGCGTTTCTCTGCGGCCGATAGATTCCAAGATAGCGATCGTAAATCCGAAACTTACCGGCCGATCGGTTCCGGAATGGCCGTAATTAATTGTGGGGGGTAATTACAAGTCGATGCCACCGACCCCGTTTCTCTGCGGCCCATAGATTCCAAGATAGCGATCGTAAATCGGAAACTTACCGGCCGATCGTTTCCGGAATGGCCGTAATTAATTGTGGGGGGGTAATTACAAGTCGATGCCACCAACCGCGTTTCTCTGCGTCCCATAGATTCCAAGATAGCGATCGTAAATCCGAAACTTACCGGCCGTTCGGTTCCGGAAGGGCCGTAATTAATTGTGGGGGGGTAAATACAAGTCGATGCCACCGACCGCGTTTCTCTGCGGCCCATAGATTCCAAGATAGCGATCGTAAATCCGAAACTTACCGGCCGATCGGTTCCGGAATGGCCGTAATTAATTGTGGGGGGTAATTACAAGTCGATGCCACCAACCGCGTTTCTCTGCGGCCGATAGATTCCAAGATAGCGATCGCAAATCCTAAACTTACCGGCCGATCGGTTCCAAAATGGCCGTAATTAATTGTGGGGGGTAATTACAAGTCGATGCCACCGACCGCTTTTCTCTGCGGCCCATAGATTCCAAGATAGCGATCGTAAATCGGAAACTTACCTACCGATCGGTTCCGGAATGTCCGTAATTAATTGTGGGGGGTAATTACAAGTCGATGCCACCAACCGCGTTTCTCTGCGGCCGATAGATTCCAAGATAGCGATCGTAAATCCGAAACTTACCGGCCAATCGGTTCCAGAATGGCCGTAATTAATTGTGTGGAGTAATTACAAGTCGATGCCACCGACCGCGTTTCTCTGCGGCCCATAGATTTCAAGATAGCGATCGTAAATCCGAAACTTACCGGCCGATCGGTTCCGGAATGGCCGTAATTAATTGTGGGGGTAATTACAAGTCGATGCCACCGACCGCGTTTCTCTGCGGCCCATAGATTCCAAGATAGCGATCGTAAATCCGAAACTTACCGGCCGATCGGTTCCGGAATGGCCGTAATTAATTGTGGGGGGTAATTACAAGTCGATGCCACCGACGGCGTTTCTCTGCGGCCCACAGATTCCAAGATAGCGATCGTAAATCCGAAACTTACCATCCGATCGGTTCCGGAATGGCCGTAATTAATTGTGGGGGGTAATTACAAGTCGATGCCACCGACCGCGTTTCTCTGCGGCCCATAGATTCCAAGATAGCGATCGTAAATCCTAAACTTACCGGCCGATCGGTTCCGGAATGGCCGTAATTAATTGTGGGGGGTAATTACAAGTCGATGCCACCAACTGCGTTTCTCTGCGGCCGATAGATTCCAAGATAGCGATCGTAAATCCTAAACTTACCGGCCGATCGGTTCCGGAATGGCCGTAATTAATTGTGGGGGTAATTACAAGTCGATGCCACCGACCGCGTTTCTCTGCGGCCCATAGATTCCAAGATAGCGATCGTAAATCCGAAACTTACCGGCCGATCGGTTCCGGAATGGCCGTAATTAATTGTGGGGGTAATTACAAGTCGATGCCACCGACGGCGTTTCTCTGCGGCCCACAGATTCCAAGATAGCGATCGTAAATCCGAAACTTACCATCCGATCGGTTCCGGAATGGCCGTAATTAATTGTGGGGGGTAATTACAAGTCGATGCCACCAACCGCGTTTCTCTGCGGCCCATAGATTCCAAGATAGCGATCGTAAATCGGAAACTTACCGGCCGATCGTTTCCGGAATGGCCGTAATTAATTGTGGGGGGTAATTACAAGTCGATGCCACCGACCGCGTTTCTCTGCGGCCCATAGATTTCAGGATAGCGATCGTATATCCGAAATTTACAGGCCGATCGGTTCCATAATGGCCGTAATTAATTGTGGGGGGTAATTACAAGTCGATGCCACCGACCGCGTTTCTCTGCGGCCCATAGATTCCAAGATATCGATCGTAAATCCGAAACTTACCGACCGATCGGTTCCGGAATGGCCGTAATTAATTGTGGGGGGTAGTTTCTCTGCGGCCCATAGATTCCAAGATAGCGATCGTAAATCGGAAACTTACCAGCCGATCGGTTCCGGAATGGCCGTAATTAATTGTGGGGGTAATTACAAGTCGATGCCACCGACCGCGTTTCTCTGCGGCCCATAGATTGCAAGATAGCGATCGTAAATCCGAAACTTACCATCCAATCGGTTCCGGAATGGCCGTAATTAATTGTGGGGGGTAATTACAAGTCGATGCCACCGACCTTGTTTCTCTGCGGCCCATAGATTCCAAGATAGCGATCTTAAATCCGAAACTTACCGGCAGATCGGTTCCGGAATGGCCGTAATTAATTGTGGGGGGTAATTACAAGTCGATGCCACCGACCGCGTTTCTCTGCGGCCCATAGATTCCAAGATAGCGATCGTAAATCGGAAACTTACCGGCCGATCGTTTCCGGAATGGCCGTAATTAATTGTGGGGGGTAATTTCAAGTCAATGCCACCGACCGCGTTTCTCTGCGGACCATAGATTCCAAGATAGCGATCGTAAATCCGAAACTTACCATCCGATCGGTTCCGGAATGGCCGTAATTAATTGTGGGGGGTAATTACAAGTCGATGCCACCAACTGCGTTTCTCTGCGGCCCATAGATTCCAAGATAGCGATCGTAAATCCGAAACTTACCATCCGATCGGTTCCGGAATGGCCGTAATTAATTGTGGGGGGTAATTACAAGTCGATGCCACCGACCACGTTTCTCTGCGGCCCATAGATTTCAAGATAGCGATCGTATATCCGAAATTTACAGGCCGATCGGTTCCGGAATGGCCGTAATTAATTGTGGGGGGTAATTACAAGTCGATGCCACCGACCGCGTTTCTCTGCGGCCCATAGATTCCAAGATATCGATCGTAAATCCGAAACTTACCGACCGATCGGTTCCGGAATGGCCGTAATTAATTGTGGGGGGTAGTTTCTCTGCGGCCCATAGATTCCAAGATAGCGATCGTAAATCGGAAACTTACCAGCCGATCGGTTCCGGAATGGCCGTAATTAATTGTGGGGGTAATTACAAGTCGATGCCACTAACCGCGTTTCTCTGCGGCCGATAGATTCCAAGATAGCGATCGTAAATCCTAAACTTACCGGCCGATCGGTTCCGGAATGGCCGTAATTAATTGTGGGGGGTAATTACAAGTCGATGCCACCAACTGCGTTTCTCTGCGGCCGATAGATTCCAAGATAGCGATCGTAAATCCGAAACTTACCGGCCGATCGGTTCCGGAATGGCCGTAATTAATTGTGGGGGGTAATTACAAGTCGATGCCACCGACCCCGTTTCTCTGCGGCCCATAGATTCCAAGATAGCGATCGTAAATCGGAAACTTACCGGCCGATCGTTTCCGGAATGGCCGTAATTAATTGTGGGGGGGTAATTACAAGTCGATGCCACCAACCGCGTTTCTCTGCGTCCCATAGATTCCAAGATAGCGATCGTAAATCCGAAACTTACCGCCCGTTCGGTTCCGGAAGGGCCGTAATTAATTGTGGGGGGTAAATACAAGTCGATGCCACCGACCGCGTTTCTCTGCGGCCCATAGATTCCAAGATAGCGATCGTAAATCGGAAACTTACCTACCGATCGGTTCCGGAATGTCCGTAATTAATTGTGGGGGGTAATTACAAGTCGATGCCACCAACCGCGTTTCTCTGCGGCCGATAGATTCCAAGATAGCGATCGCAAATCCGAAACTTACCGGCCGATCGGTTCCAAAATGGCCGTAATTAATTGTGGGGGGTAATTACAAGTCGATGCCACCGACCGCTTTTCTCTGCGGCCCATAGATTCCAAGATAGCGATCGTAAATCGGAAACTTACCTACCGATCGGTTCCGGAATGTCCGTAATTAATTGTGGGGGGTAATTACAAGTCGATGCCACCAACCGCGTTTCTCTGCGGCCGATAGATTCCAAGATAGCGATCGTAAATCCGAAACTTACCGGCCAATAGGTTCCAGAATGGCCGTAATTAATTGTGTGGAGTAATTACAAGTCGATGCCACCGACCGCGTTTCTCTGCGGCCCATAGATTTCAAGATAGCGATCGTAAATCCGAAACTTACCGGCCGATCGGTTCCGGAATGGCCGTAATTAATTGTGGGGGTAATTCCAAGTCGATGCCACCGACCGCGTTTCTCTGCGGCCCATAGATTCCAAGATAGCGATCGTAAATCCGAAACTTACCATCCGATCGGTTCCGGAAGGCCGTAATTAATTGTGGGGGGTAATTACAAGTCGATGCCACCGACCGCGTTTCTCTGCGGCCCATAGATTCCAAGATAGCGATCTTAAATCCGAAACTTACCGGCCGATCGGTTCCGGAATGGCCGTAATTAATATTGGGGGGTAATTACAAGTCGATGCCACCGACCGCGTTTCTCTGCGGCCCATAGATTCCAAGATAGCGATCGTAAATCGGAAACTTACCGACCGATCGGTTCCGGAATGGCCGTAATTAATTGTGGGGGGTAGTTTCTCTGCGGCCCATAGATTCCAAGATAGCGATCGTAAATCGGAAACTTACCAGCCGATCGGTTCCGGAATGGCCGTAATTAATTGTGGGGGGTAATTACAAGTCGATGCCACCAACCGCGTTTCTCTGCGGCCGATAGATTCCAAGATAGCGATCGTAAATCCTAAACTTACCGGCCGATCGGTTCCGGAATGGCCGTAATTAATTGTGGGGGGTAATTACAAGTCGATGCCACCAACTGCGTTTCTCTGCGGCCGATAGATTCCAAGATAGCGATCGTAAATCCGAAACTTACCGGCCGATCGGTTCCGGAATGGCCGTAATTAATTGTGGGGGGTAATTACAAGTCGATGCCACCGACCCCGTTTCTCTGCGGCCCATAGATTCCAAGATAGCGATCGTAAATCGGAAACTTACCGGCCGATCGTTTCCGGAATGGCCGTAATTAATTGTGGGGGGGTAATTACAAGTCGATGCCACCAACCGCGTTTCTCTGCGTCCCATAGATTCCAAGATAGCGATCGTAAATCCGAAACTTACCGGCCGTTCGGTTCCGGAAGGGCCGTAATTAAATGTGGGGGGGTAAATACAAGTCGATGCCACCGACCGCGTTTCTCTGCGGCCCATAGATTCCAAGATAGCGATCGTAAATCCGAAACTTACCGGCCGATCGGTTCCGGAATGGCCGTAATTAATTGTGGGGGGTAATTACAAGTCGATGCCACCAACCGCGTTTCTCTGCGGCCGATAGATTCCAAGATAGCGATCGCAAATCCTAAACTTACCGGCCGATCGGTTCCAAAATGGCCGTAATTAATTGTGGGGGGTAATTACAAGTCGATGCCACCGACCGCTTTTCTCTGCGGCCCATAGATTCCAAGATAGCGATCGTAAATCGGAAACTTACCTACCGATCGGTTCCGGAATGTCCGTAATTAATTGTGGGGGGTAATTACAAGTCGATGCCACCAACCGCGTTTCTCTGCGGCCGATAGATTCCAAGATAGCGATCGTAAATCCAAAACTTACCGGCCAATCGGTTCCAGAATGGCCGTAATTAATTGTGTGGAGTAATTACAAGTCGATGCCACCGACCGCGTTTCTCTGCGGCCCATAGATTTCAAGATAGCGATCGTAAATCCGAAACTTAACGGCCGATCGGTTCCGGAATGGCCGTAATTAATTGTGGGGGTAATTACAAGTCGATGCCACCGACCGCGTTTCTCTGCGGCCCATAGATTCCAAGATAGCGATCGTAAATCCGAAACTTACCATCCGATCGGTTCCGGAATGGCCGTAATTAATTGTGGGGGGTAATTACAAGTCGATGCCACCGACCGCGTTTCTCTGCGGCCCATAGATTCCAAGATAGCGATCTTAAATCCGAAACTTACCGGCCGATCGGTTCCGGAATGGCCGTAATTAATATTGGGGGGTAATTACAAGTCGATGCCACCGACCGCGTTTCTCTGCGGCCCATAGATTCCAAGATAGCGATCGTAAATCGGAAACTTACCGGCCGATCGTTTCCGGAATGGCCGTAATTAATTGTGGGGGGTAATTTCAAGTCGATGCCACCGACCGCGTTTCTCTGCGGACCATAGATTCCAAGATAGCGATCGTAAATCCGAAACTTACCGGCCGATCGGTTCCGGAATGGCCGTAATTAATTGTGGGGGGTAATTACAAGTCGATGCCACCAACCGCGTTTCTCTGCGGCCGATAGATTCCAAGATAGCGATCGTAAATTGGAAACTTACCATCCGATCGGTTCCGGAATGGCCGAAATTAATTGTGGGGGGTAATTACAAGTCGATGCCACCAACCGCGTTTCTCTGCGGCCCATAGATTCCAAGATAGCGATCGTAAATCCGAAACTTACCGGCCGATCGGTTCCGGAATGGCCGTAATTAATTGTGGGGGGGAATTACAAGTCGATGCCACCGACCCCGTTTCTCTGCGGCCCATAGATTCCAAGATAGCGATCGTAAATCCGAAACTTACCGGCCGATCGTTTCCGGAATTGCCGTAATTAATTGTGGGGGGTAATTACAAGTCGATGCCACCAACCGCGTTTCTCTGCGGCCCATAGATTCCAAGATAGCGATCGTAAATCCGAAACTTACCGGCCGATCGGTTCCGGAATGGCCGTAATTAATTGTGGGGGGTAATTACAAGTCGATGCCACTAACCGCGTTTCTCTGCGGCCGATAGATTCCAAGATAGCGATCGTAAATCCGAAACTTACCGGCCGACCGGTTCCAGAATGGCCGTAATTAATTGTGGGGGGTAATTACAAGTCGATGCCACCGACCGCGTTTCTCTGCGGCCCATAGATTTCAAGATAGCGATCGTAAATCCGAAACTTACCGGCCGATCGGTTCCGGAATGGCCGTAATTAATTGTGGGGGTAATTACAAGTCGATGCCACCGACGGCGTTTCTCTGCGGCCCACAGATTCCAAGATAGCGATCGTAAATCCGAAACTTACCATCCGATCGGTTCCGGAATGGCCGTAATTAATTGTGGGGGGTAATTACAAGTCGATGCCACCGACCGCGTTTCTCTGCGGCCCATAGATTCCAAGATAGCGATCGTAAATCCTAAACTTACCGGCCGATCGGTTCCGGAATGGCCGTAATTAATTGTGGGGGGTAATTACAAGTCGATGCCACCAACTGCGTTTCTCTGCGGCCGATAGATTCAAAGATAGCGATCGTAAATCCTAAACTTACCGGCCGATCGGTTCCGGAATGGCCGTAATTAATTGTGGGGGTAATTACAAGTCGATGCCACCGACCGCGTTTCTCTGCGGCCCATAGATTCCAAGATAGCGATCGTAAATCCGAAACTTACCGGCCGATCGGTTCCGGAATGGCCGTAATTAATTGTGGGGGTAATTACAAGTCGATGCCACCGACGGCGTTTCTCTGCGGCCCACAGATTCCAAGATAGCGATCGTAAATCCGAAACTTACCATCCGATCGGTTCCGGAATGGCCGTAATTAATTGTGGGGGGTAATTACAAGTCGATGCCACCGACCGCGTTTCTCTGCGGCCCATAGATTCCAAGATAGCGATCGTAAATCCGAAACTTACCGGCCGATCGGTTCCGGAATGGCCGTAATTAATTGTGGGGGGTAATTACAAGTCGATGCCACCAACCGCGTTTCTCTGCGGCCCATAGATTCCAAGATAGCGATCGTAAATCGGAAACTTACCGGCCGATCGTTTCCGGAATGGCCGTAATTAATTGTGGGGGGTAATTACAAGTCGATGCCACCGACCGCGTTTCTCTGCGGCCCATAGATTTCAGGATAGCGATCGTATATCCGAAATTTACAGGCCGATCGGTTCCATAATGGCCGTAATTAATTGTGGGGGGTAATTACAAGTCGATGCCACCGACCGCGTTTCTCTGCGGCCCATAGATTCCAAGATATCGATCGTAAATCCGAAACTTACCGACCGATCGGTTCCGGAATGGCCGTAATTAATTGTGGGGGGTAGTTTCTCTGCGGCCCATAGATTCCAAGATAGCGATCGTAAATCGGAAACTTACCAGCCGATCGGTTCCGGAATGGCCGTAATTAATTGTGGGGGTAATTACAAGTCGATGCCACCAACCGCGTTTCTCTGCGGCCGATAGATTCCAAGATAGCGATCGTAAATCCTAAACTTACCGGCCGATCGGTTCCGGAATGGCCGTAATTAATTTTGGGGGGTAATTACAAGTCGATGCCACCAACTGCGTTTCTCTGCGGCCGATAGATTCCAAGATAGCGATCGTAAATCCGAAACTTACCGGCCGATCGGTTCCGGAATGGCCGTAATTAATTGTGGGGGGTAATTACAAGTCGATGCCACCGACCCCGTTTCTCTGCGGCCCATAGATTCCAAGATAGCGATCGTAAATCGGAAACTTACCGGCCGATCGTTTCCGGAATGGCCGTAATTAATTGTGGGGGGGTAATTACAAGTCGATGCCTCCAACCGCGTTTCTCTGCGTCCCATAGATTCCAAGATAGCGATCGTAAATCCGAAACTTACCGGCCGTTCGGTTCCGGAAGGGCCGTAATTAATTGTGGGGGGTAAATACAAGTCGATGCCACCGACCGCGTTTCTCTGCGGCCCATAGATTCCAAGATAGCGATCGTAAATCCGAAACTTACCGGCCGATCGGTTCCGGAATGGCCGTAATTAATTGTGGGGGGTAATTACAAGTCGATGCCACCAACCGCGTTTCTCTGCGGCCGATAGATTCCAAGATAGCGATCGCAAATCCTAAACTTACCGGCCGATCGGTTCCAAAATGGCCGTAATTAATTGTGGGGGGTAATTACAAGTCGATGCCACCGACCGCTTTTCTCTGCGGCCCATAGATTCCAAGATAGCGATCGTAAATCGGAAACTTACCTACCGATCGGTTCCGGAATGTCCGTAATTAATTGTGGGGGGTAATTACAAGTCGATGCCACCAACCGCGTTTCTCTGCGGCCGATAGATTCCAAGATAGCGATCGTAAATCCGAAACTTACCGGCCAATCGGTTCCAGAATGGCCGTAATTAATTGTGTGGAGTAATTACAAGTCGATGCCACCGACCGCGTTTCTCTGCGGCCCATAGATTTCAAGATAGCGATCGTAAATCCGAAACTTACCGGCCGATCGGTTCCGGAATGGCCGTAATTAATTGTGGGGGTAATTACAAGTCGATGCCACCGACCGCGTTTCTCTGCGGCCCATAGATTCCAAGATAGCGATCGTAAATCCGAAACTTACCATCCGATCGGTTCCGGAATGGCCGTAATTAATTGTGGGGGGTAATTACAAGTCGATGCCACCGACCGCGTTTCTCTGCGGACCATAGATTCCAAGATAGCGATCTTAAATCCGAAACTTACCGGCCGATCGTATCCGGAATGGCCGTAATTAATATTGGGGGGTAATTACAAGTCGATGCCACCGACCGCGTTTCTCTGCGGCCCATAGATTCCAAGATAGCGATCGTAAATCGGAAACTTACCGACCGATCGGTTCCGGAATGGCCGTAATTAATTGTGGGGGGTAGTTTCTCTGCGGCCCATAGATTCCAAGATAGCGATCGTAAATCCGAAACTTACCGGCCGATCGGTTCCGGAATGGCCGTAATTAATTGTGGGGGGTAATTACAAGTCGATGCCACCGACCCCGTTTCTCTGCGGCCCATAGATTCCAAGATAGCGATCGTAAATCGGAAACTTACCGGCCGATCGTTTCCGGAATGGCCGTAATTAATTGTGGGGGGGTAATTACAAGTCGATGCCACCAACCGCGTTTCTCTGCGTCCCATAGATTCCAAGATAGCGATCTTAAATCCGAAACTTACCGGCCGTTCGGTTCCGGAAGGGCCGTAATTAATTGTGGGGGGTAAATACAAGTCGATGCCACCGACCGCGTTTCTCTGCGGCCCATAGATTCCAAGATAGCGATCGTAAATCCGAAACTTACCGGCCGATCGGTTCCGGAATGGCCGTAATTAATTGTGGGGGGTAATTACAAGTCGATGCCACCAACCGCGTTTCTCTGCGGCCGATAGATTCCAAGATAGCGATCGCAAATCCTAAACTTACCGGCCGATCGGTTCCAAAATGGCCGTAATTAATTGTGGGGGGTAATTACAAGTCGATGCCACCGACCGCTTTTCTCTGCGGCATTTAGATTCCAAGATAGCGATCGTAAATCGGAAACTTACCTACCGATCGGTTCCGGAATGTCCGTAATTAATTGTGGGGGGTAATTACAAGTCGATGCCACCAACCGCGTTTCTCTGCGGCCGATAGATTCCAAGATAGCGATCGTAAATCCGAAACTTACCGGCCAATCGGTTCCAGAATGGCCGTAATTAATTGTGTGGAGTAATTACAAGTCGATGCCACCGACCGCGTTTCTCTGCGGCCCATAGATTTCAAGATAGCGATCGTAAATCCGAAACTTACCGGCCGATCGGTTCCGGAATGGCCGTAATTAATTGTGGGGGTAATTACAAGTCGATGCCACCGACCGCGTTTCTCTGCGGCCCATAGATTCCAAGATAGCGATCGTAAATCCGAAACTTACCATCCGATCGGTTCCGGAATGGCCGTAATTAATTGTGGGGGGTAATTACAAGTCGATGCCACCGACCGCGTTTCTCTGCGGCCCATAGATTCCAAGATAGCGATCTTAAATCCGAAACTTACCGGCCGATCGGTTCCGGAATGGCCGTAATTAATATTGGGGGGTAATTACAAGTCGATGCCACCGACCGCGTTTCTCTGCGGCCCATAGATTCCAAGATAGCGATCGTAAATCGGAAACTTACCGGCCGATCGTTTCCGGAATGGCCGTAATTAATTGTGGGGGGTAATTTCAAGTCGATGCCACCGACCGCGTTTCTCTGCGGACCATAGATTCCAAGATAGCGATCGTAAATCCGAAACTTACCGGCCGATCGGTTCCGGAATGGCCGTAATTAATTGTGGGGGGTAATTACAAGTCGATGCCACCAACCGCGTTTCTCTGCGGCCGATAGATTCCAAGATAGCGATCGTAAATCCGAAACTTACCGACCGATCGGTTCCGGAATGGCCGTAATTAATTGTGGGGGGTAGTTTCTCTGCGGCCCTAAATTCCAAGATAGCGATCGTAAATCGGAAACTTACCAGCCGATCGGTTCCGGAATGGCCGTAATTAATTGTGGGGGTAATTACAAGTCGATGCCACCAACCGCGTTTCTCTGCGGCCGATAGATTCAAAGATAGCGATCGTAAATCCTAAACTTACCGGCCGATCGGTTCCGGAATGGCCGTAATTAATTTTGGGGGGTAATTACAAGTCGATGCCACCAACTGCGTTTCTCTGCGGCCGATAGATTCCAAGATAGCGATCGTAAATCCGAAACTTACCGGCCGATCGGTTCCGGAATGGCCGTAATTAATTGTGGGGGGTAATTACAAGTCGATGCCACCGACCCCGTTTCTCTGCGGCCCATAGATTCCAAGATAGCGATCGTAAATCGGAAACTTACCGGCCGATCGTTTCCGGAATGGCCGTAATTAATTGTGGGGGGGTAATTACAAGTCGATGCCACCAACCGCGTTTCTCTGCGTCCCATAGATTCCAAGATAGCGATCGTAAATCCGAAACTTACCGGCCGTTCGGTTCCGGAAGGGCCGTAATTAATTGTGGGGGGTAAATACAAGTCGATGCCACCGACCGCGTTTCTCTGCGGCCCATAGATTCCAAGATAGCGATCGTAAATCCGAAACTTACCGGCCGATCGGTTCCGGAATGGCCGTAATTAATTGTGGGGGGTAATTACAAGTCGATGCCACCAACCGCGTTTCTCTGCGGCCGATAGATTCCAAGATAGCGATCGCAAATCCTAAACTTACCGGCCGATCGGTTCCAAAATGGCCGTAATTAATTGTGGGGGGTAATTACAAGTCGATGCCACCGACCGCTTTTCTCTGCGGCCCTTAGATTCCAAGATAGCGATCGTAAATCGGAAACTTACCTACCGATCGGTTCCGGAATGTCCGTAATTAATTGTGGGGGGTAATTACAAGTCGATGCCACCAACCGCGTTTCTCTGCGGCCGATAGATTCCAAGATAGCGATCGTAAATCCGAAACTTACCGGCCAATCGGTTCCAGAATGGCCGTAATTAATTGTGTGGAGTAATTACAAGTCGATGCCACCGACCGCGTTTCTCTGCGGCCCATAGATTTCAAGATAGCGATCGTAAATCCGAAACTTACCGGCCGATCGGTTCCGGAATGGCCGTAATTAATTGTGGGTGTAATTACAAGTCGATGCCACCGACCGCGTTTCTCTGCGGCCCATAAATTCCAAGATAGCGATCGTAAATCCGAAACTTACCATCCGATCGCTTCCGGAATGGCCGTAATTAATTGTGGGGGGTAATTACAAGTCGATGCCACCGACCGCGTTTCTCTGCGGCCCATAGATTCCAAGATAGCGATCTTAAATCCGAAACTTACCGGCCGATCGGTTCCGGAATGGCCGTAATTAATATTGGGGGGTAATTACAAGTCGATGCCACCGACCGCGTTTCTCTGCGGCCCATAGATTCCAAGATAGCGATCGTAAATCGGAAACTTACCGGCCGATCGTTTCCGGAATGGCCGTAATTAATTGTGGGGGGTAATTTCAAGTCGATGCCACCGACCGCGTTTCTCTGCGGACCATAGATTCCAAGATAGCGATCGTAAATCCGAAACTTACCGGCCGATCGGTTCCGGAATGGCCGTAATTAATTGTGGGGGGTAATTACAAGTCGATGCCACCAACCGCGTTTCTCTGCGGCCGATAGATTCCAAGATAGCGATCGTAAATCGGAAACTTACCATCCGATCGGTTCCGGAATGGCCGAAATTAATTGTGGGGGTAATTACAAGTCGATGCCACCGACCGCGTTTCTCTGCGGCCCATAGATTCCAAGATAGCGATCGTAAATCCGAAACTTACCATCCGATCGGTTCCGGAATGGCCGTAATTAATTGTGGGGGGTAATTACAAGTCGATGCCACCGACCGCGTTTCTCTGCGGCCCATAGATTCCAAGATAGCGATCTTAAATCCGAAACTTACCGGCCGATCGGTTCCGGAATGGCCGTAATTAATATTGGGGGGTAATTACAAGTCGATGCCACCGACCGCGTTTCTCTGCGGCCCATAGATTCCAAGATAGCGATCGTAAATCGGAAACTTACCGGCCGATCGTTTCCGGAATGGCCGTAATTAATTGTGGGGGGTAATTTCAAGTCGATGCCACCGACCGCGTTTCTCTGCGGACCATAGATTCCAAGATAGCGATCGTAAATCCGAAACTTACCGGCCGATCGGTTCCGGAATGGCCGTAATTAATTGTGGGGGGTAATTACAAGTCGATGCCACCAACCGCGTTTCTCTGCGGCCGATAGATTCCAAGATAGCGATCGTAAATCCGAAACTTACCGACCGATCGGTTCCGGAATGGCCGTAATTAATTGTGGGGGGTAGTTTCTCTGCGGCCCTAAATTCCAAGATAGCGATCGTAAATCGGAAACTTACCAGCCGATCGGTTCCGGAATGGCCGTAATTAATTGTGGGGGTAATTACAAGTCGATGCCACCAACCGCGTTTCTCTGCGGCCGATAGATTCAAAGATAGCGATCGTAAATCCTAAACTTACCGGCCGATCGGTTCCGGAATGGCCGTAATTAATTTTGGGGGGTAATTACAAGTCGATGCCACCAACTGCGTTTCTCTGCGGCCGATAGATTCCAAGATAGCGATCGTAAATCCGAAACTTACCGGCCGATCGGTTCCGGAATGGCCGTAATTAATTGTGGGGGGTAATTACAAGTCGATGCCACCGACCCCGTTTCTCTGCGGCCCATAGATTCCAAGATAGCGATCGTAAATCGGAAACTTACCGGCCGATCGTTTCCGGAATGGCCGTAATTAATTGTGGGGGGGTAATTACAAGTCGATGCCACCAACCGCGTTTCTCTGCGTCCCATAGATTCCAAGATAGCGATCGTAAATCCGAAACTTACCGGCCGTTCGGTTCCGGAAGGGCCGTAATTAATTGTGGGGGGTAAATACAAGTCGATGCCACCGACCGCGTTTCTCTGCGGCCCATAGATTCCAAGATAGCGATCGTAAATCCGAAACTTACCGGCCGATCGGTTCCGGAATGGCCGTAATTAATTGTGGGGGGTAATTACAAGTCGATGCCACCAACCGCGTTTCTCTGCGGCCGATAGATTCCAAGATAGCGATCGCAAATCCTAAACTTACCGGCCGATCGGTTCCAAAATGGCCGTAATTAATTGTGGGGGGTAATTACAAGTCGATGCCACCGACCGCTTTTCTCTGCGGCCCTTAGATTCCAAGATAGCGATCGTAAATCGGAAACTTACCTACCGATCGGTTCCGGAATGTCCGTAATTAATTGTGGGGGGTAATTACAAGTCGATGCCACCAACCGCGTTTCTCTGCGGCCGATAGATTCCAAGATAGCGATCGTAAATCCGAAACTTACCGGCCAATCGGTTCCAGAATGGCCGTAATTAATTGTGTGGAGTAATTACAAGTCGATGCCACCGACCGCGTTTCTCTGCGGCCCATAGATTTCAAGATAGCGATCGTAAATCCGAAACTTACCGGCCGATCGGTTCCGGAATGGCCGTAATTAATTGTGGGTGTAATTACAAGTCGATGCCACCGACCGCGTTTCTCTGCGGCCCATAAATTCCAAGATAGCGATCGTAAATCCGAAACTTACCATCCGATCGCTTCCGGAATGGCCGTAATTAATTGTGGGGGGTAATTACAAGTCGATGCCACCGACCGCGTTTCTCTGCGGCCCATAGATTCCAAGATAGCGATCTTAAATCCGAAACTTACCGGCCGATCGGTTCCGGAATGGCCGTAATTAATATTGGGGGGTAATTACAAGTCGATGCCACCGACCGCGTTTCTCTGCGGCCCATAGATTCCAAGATAGCGATCGTAAATCCGAAACTTACCGGCCGATCGGTTCCGGAATGGCCGTAATTAATTGTGGGGGGTAATTACAAGTCGATGCCACCAACCGCGTTTCTCTGCGGCCGATAGATTCCAAGATAGCGATCGTAAATCCGAAACTTACCGACCGATCGGTTCCGGAATGGCCGTAATTAATTGTGGGGGGTAGTTTCTCTGCGGCCCTAAATTCCAAGATAGCGATCGTAAATCGGAAACTTACCAGCCGATCGGTTCCGGAATGGCCGTAATTAATTGTGGGGGTAATTACAAGTCGATGCCACCAACCGCGTTTCTCTGCGGCCGATAGATTCAAAGATAGCGATCGTAAATCCTAAACTTACCGGCCGATCGGTTCCGGAATGGCCGTAATTAATTTTGGGGGGTAATTACAAGTCGATGCCACCAACTGCGTTTCTCTGCGGCCGATAGATTCCAAGATAGCGATCGTAAATCCGAAACTTACCGGCCGATCGGTTCCGGAATGGCCGTAATTAATTGTGGGGGGTAATTACAAGTCGATGCCACCGACCCCGTTTCTCTGCGGCCCATAGATTCCAAGATAGCGATCGTAAATCGGAAACTTACCGGCCGATCGTTTCCGGAATGGCCGTAATTAATTGTGGGGGGGTAATTACAAGTCGATGCCACCAACCGCGTTTCTCTGCGTCCCATAGATTCCAAGATAGCGATCGTAAATCCGAAACTTACCGGCCGTTCGGTTCCGGAAGGGCCGTAATTAATTGTGGGGGGTAAATACAAGTCGATGCCACCGACCGCGTTTCTCTGCGGCCCATAGATTCCAAGATAGCGATCGTAAATCCGAAACTTACCGGCCGATCGGTTCCGGAATGGCCGTAATTAATTGTGGGGGGTAATTACAAGTCGATGCCACCAACCGCGTTTCTCTGCGGCCGATAGATTCCAAGATAGCGATCGCAAATCCTAAACTTACCGGCCGATCGGTTCCAAAATGGCCGTAATTAATTGTGGGGGGTAATTACAAGTCGATGCCACCGACCGCTTTTCTCTGCGGCCCTTAGATTCCAAGATAGCGATCGTAAATCGGAAACTTACCTACCGATCGGTTCCGGAATGTCCGTAATTAATTGTGGGGGGTAATTACAAGTCGATGCCACCAACCGCGTTTCTCTGCGGCCGATAGATTCCAAGATAGCGATCGTAAATCCGAAACTTACCGGCCAATCGGTTCCAGAATGGCCGTAATTAATTGTGTGGAGTAATTACAAGTCGATGCCACCGACCGCGTTTCTCTGCGGCCCATAGATTTCAAGATAGCGATCGTAAATCCGAAACTTACCGGCCGATCGGTTCCGGAATGGCCGTAATTAATTGTGGGTGTAATTACAAGTCGATGCCACCGACCGCGTTTCTCTGCGGCCCATAAATTCCAAGATAGCGATCGTAAATCCGAAACTTACCATCCGATCGCTTCCGGAATGGCCGTAATTAATTGTGGGGGGTAATTACAAGTCGATGCCACCGACCGCGTTTCTCTGCGGCCCATAGATTCCAAGATAGCGATCTTAAATCCGAAACTTACCGGCCGATCGGTTCCGGAATGGCCGTAATTAATATTGGGGGGTAATTACAAGTCGATGCCACCGACCGCGTTTCTCTGCGGCCCATAGATTCCAAGATAGCGATCGTAAATCGGAAACTTACCGGCCGATCGTTTCCGGAATGGCCGTAATTAATTGTGGGGGGTAATTTCAAGTCGATGCCACCGACCGCGTTTCTCTGCGGACCATAGATTCCAAGATAGCGATCGTAAATCCGAAACTTACCGGCCGATCGGTTCCGGAATGGCCGTAATTAATTGTGGGGGGTAATTACAAGTCGATGCCACCAACCGCGTTTCTCTGCGGCCGATAGATTCCAAGATAGCGATCGTAAATCGGAAACTTACCATCCGATCGGTTCCGGAATGGCCGAAATTAATTGTGGGGGGTAATTACAAGTCGATGCCACCAACCGCGTTTCTCTGCGGCCCATAGATTCCAAGATAGCGATCGTAAATCCGAAACTTACCGGCCGATCGGTTCCGGAATGGCCGTAATTAATTGTGGGGGGGAATTACAAGTCGATGCCACCGACCCCGTTTCTCTGCGGCCCATAGATTCCAAGATAGCGATCGTAAATCGGAAACTTACCGGCCGATCGTTTCCGGAATTGCCGTAATTAATTGTGGGGGGTAATTACAAGTCGATGCCACCAACCGCGTTTCTCTGTGGCCCATAGATTCCAAGATAGCGATCGTAAATCCGAAACTTACCGGCCGATGGGTTCCGGAATGGCCGTAATTAATTGTGGGGGGTAATTACAAGTCGATGCCACTAACCGCGTTTCTCTGCGGCCGATAGATTCCAAGATAGCGATCGTAAATCCGAAACTTACCGGCCGATCGGTTCCAGAATGGCCGTAATTAATTGTGGGGGGTAATTACAAGTCGATGCCACCGACCGCGTTTCTCTGCGGCCCATAGATTTCAAGATAGCGATCGTTAATCCGAAACTTACCGGCCGATCGGTTCCGGAATGGCCGTAATTAATTGTGGGGGTAATTACAAGTCGATGCCACCGACGGCGTTTCTCTGCGGCCCACAGATTCCAAGATAGCGATCGTAAATCCGAAACTTACCATCCGATCGGTTCCGGAATGGCCGTAATTAATTGTGGGGGGTAATTACAAGTCGATGCCACCGACCGCGTTTCTCTGCGGCCCATAGATTCCAAGATAGCGATCGTAAATCCGAAACTTACCGGCCGATCGGTTCCGGAATGGCCGTAATTAATTGTGGGGGGTAATTACAAGTCGATGCCACCAACTGCGTTTCTCTGCGGCCGATAGATTCCAAGATAGCGATCGTAAATCCTAAACTTACCGGCCGATCGGTTCCGGAATGGCCGTAATTAATTGTGGGGGTAATTACAAGTCGATGCCACCGACCGCGTTTCTCTGCGGCCCATAGATTTCAAGATAGCGATCGTAAATCCGAAACTTACCGGCCGATCGGTTCCGGAATGGCCGTAATTAATTGTGGGGGTAATTACAAGTCGATGCCACCGACGGCGTTTCTCTGCGGCCCACAGATTCCAAGATAGCGATCGTAAATCCGAAACTTACCATCCGATCGGTTCCGGAATGGCCGTAATTAATTGTGGGGGGTAATTACAAGTCGATGCCACCGACCGCGTTTCTCTGCGGCCCATAGATTCCAAGATAGCGATCGTAAATCGGAAACTTACCATCCGATCGGTTCCGGAATGGCCGTAATTAATTGTGGGGGGTAATTACAAGTCGATGCCACCGACCGCGTTTCTCTGCGGCCCATAGATTCCAAGATAGCGATCTTAAATCCGAAACTTACCGGCCGATCGGTTCCGGAATGGCCGTAATTAATATTGGGGGGTAATTACAAGTCGATGCCACCGACCGCGTTTCTCTGCGGCCCATAGATTCCAAGATAGCGATCGTAAATCGGAAACTTACCGACCGATCGGTTCCGGAATGGCCGTAATTAATTGTGGGGGGTAGTTTCTCTGCGGCCCATAGATTCCAAGATAGCGATCGTAAATCCGAAACTTACCATCCGATCGGTTCCGGAATGGCCGAAATTAATTGTGGGGGGTAATTACAAGTCGATGCCACCAACCGCGTTTCTCTGCGGCCCATAGATTCCAAGATAGCGATCGTAAATCCGAAACTTACCGGCCGATCGGTTCCGGAATGGCCGTAATTAATTGTGGGGGGGAATTACAAGTCGATGCCACCGACCCCGTTTCTCTGCGGCCCATAGATTCCAAGATAGCGATCGTAAATCGGAAACTTACCGGCCGATCGTTTCCGGAATTGCCGTAATTAATTGTGGGGGGTAATTACAAGTCGATGCCACCAACCGCGTTTCTCTGTGGCCCATAGATTCCAAGATAGCGATCGTAAATCCGAAACTTACCGGCCGATGGGTTCCGGAATGGCCGTAATTAATTGTGGGGGGTAATTACAAGTCGATGCCACTAACCGCGTTTCTCTGCGGCCGATAGATTCCAAGATAGCGATCGTAAATCCGAAACTTACCGGCCGATCGGTTCCAGAATGGCCGTAATTAATTGTGGGGGGTAATTACAAGTCGATGCCACCGACCGCGTTTCTCTGCGGCCCATAGATTTCAAGATAGCGATCGTTAATCCGAAACTTACCGGCCGATCGGTTCCGGAATGGCCGTAATTAATTGTGGGGGTAATTACAAGTCGATGCCACCGACGGCGTTTCTCTGCGGCCCACAGATTCCAAGATAGCGATCGTAAATCCGAAACTTACCATCCGATCGGTTCCGGAATGGCCGTAATTAATTGTGGGGGGTAATTACAAGTCGATGCCACCGACCGCGTTTCTCTGCGGCCCATAGATTCCAAGATAGCGATCGTAAATCCGAAACTTACCGGCCGATCGGTTCCGGAATGGCCGTAATTAATTGTGGGGGGTAATTACAAGTCGATGCCACCAACTGCGTTTCTCTGCGGCCGATAGATTCCAAGATAGCGATCGTAAATCCTAAACTTACCGGCCGATCGGTTCCGGAATGGCCGTAATTAATTGTGGGGGTAATTACAAGTCGATGCCACCGACCGCGTTTCTCTGCGGCCCATAGATTTCAAGATAGCGATCGTAAATCCGAAACTTACCGGCCGATCGGTTCCGGAATGGCCGTAATTAATTGTGGGGGTAATTACAAGTCGATGCCACCGACGGCGTTTCTCTGCGGCCCACAGATTCCAAGATAGCGATCGTAAATCCGAAACTTACCATCCGATCGGTTCCGGAATGGCCGTAATTAATTGTGGGGGGTAATTACAAGTCGATGCCACCGACCGCGTTTCTCTGCGGCCCATAGATTCCAAGATAGCGATCGTAAATCGGAAACTTACCATCCGATCGGTTCCGGAATGGCCGTAATTAATTGTGGGGGGTAATTACAAGTCGATGCCACCGACCGCGTTTCTCTGCGGCCCATAGATTCCAAGATAGCGATCTTAAATCCGAAACTTACCGGCCGATCGGTTCCGGAATGGCCGTAATTAATATACGGGGGTAATTACAAGTCGATGCCACCGACCGCGTTTCTCTGCGGCCCATAGATTCCAAGATAGCGATCGTAAATCGGAAACTTACCGACCGATCGGTTCCGGAATGGCCGTAATTAATTGTGGGGGGTAGTTTCTCTGCGGCCCATAGATTCCAAGATAGCGATCGTAAATCCGAAACTTACCGGCCGATCGGTTCCGGAATGGCCGTAATTAATTGTGGGGGGTAATTACAAGTCGATGCCACCGACCCCGTTTCTCTGCGGCCCATAGATTCCAAGATAGCGATCGTAAATCGGAAACTTACCGGCCGATCGTTTCCGGAATGGCCGTAATTAATTGTGGGGGGGTAATTACAAGTCGATGCCACCAACCGCGTTTCTCTGCGTCCCATAGATTCCAAGATAGCGATCGTAAATCCGAAACTTACCGGCCGTTCGGTTCCGGAAGGGCCGTAATTAATTGTGGGGGGTAAATACAAGTCGATGCCACCGACCGCGTTTCTCTGCGGCCCATAGATTCCAAGATAGCGATCGTAAATCCGAAACTTACCGGCCGATCGGTTCCGGAATGGCCGTAATTAATTGTGGGGGGTAATTACAAGTCGATGCCACCAACCGCGTTTCTCTGCGGCCGATAGATTCCAAGATAGCGATCGCAAATCCTAAACTTACCGGCCGATCGGTTCCAAAATGGCCGTAATTAATTGTGGGGGGTAATTACAAGTCGATGCCACCGACCGCTTTTCTCTGCGGCCCTTAGATTCCAAGATAGCGATCGTAAATCGGAAACTTACCTACCGATCGGTTCCGGAATGTCCGTAATTAATTGTGGGGGGTAATTACAAGTCGATGCCACCAACCGCGTTTCTCTGCGGCCGATAGATTCCAAGATAGCGATCGTAAATCCGAAACTTACCGGCCAATCGGTTCCAGAATGGCCGTAATTAATTGTGTGGAGTAATTACAAGTCGATGCCACCGACCGCGTTTCTCTGCGGCCCATAGATTTCAAGATAGCGATCGTAAATCCGAAACTTACCGGCCGATCGGTTCCGGAATGGCCGTAATTAATTGTGGGTGTAATTACAAGTCGATGCCACCGACCGCGTTTCTCTGCGGCCCATAGATTCCAAGATAGCGATCGTAAATCCGAAACTTACCATCCGATCGGTTCCGGAATGGCCGTAATTAATTGTGGGGGGTAATTACAAGTCGATGCCACCGACCGCGTTTCTCTGCGGCCCATAGATTCCAAGATAGCGATCTTAAATCCGAAACTTACCGGCCGATCGGTTCCGGAATGGCCGTAATTAATATTGGGGGGTAATTACAAGTCGATGCCACCGACCGCGTTTCTCTGCGGCCCATAGATTCCAAGATAGCGATCGTAAATCGGAAACTTACCGGCCGATCGTTTCCGGAATGGCCGTAATTAATTGTGGGGGGTAATTTCAAGTCGATGCCACCGACCGCGTTTCTCTGCGGACCATAGATTCCAAGATAGCGATCGTAAATCCGAAACTTACCGGCCGATCGGTTCCGGAATGGCCGTAATTAATTGTGGGGGGTAATTACAAGTCGATGCCACCAACCGCGTTTCTCTGCGGCCGATAGATTCCAAGATAGCGATCGTAAATCGGAAACTTACCATCCGATCGGTTCCGGAATGGCCGAAATTAATTGTGGGGGGTAATTACAAGTCGATGCCACCAACCGCGTTTCTCTGCGGCCCATAGATTCCAAGATAGCGATCGTAAATCCGAAACTTACCGGCCGATCGGTTCCGGAATGGCCGTAATTAATTGTGGGGGGGAATTACAAGTCGATGCCACCGACCCCGTTTCTCTGCGGCCCATAGATTCCAAGATAGCGATCGTAAATCGGAAACTTACCGGCCGATCGTTTCCGGAATTGCCGTAATTAATTGTGGGGGGTAATTACAAGTCGATGCCACCAACCGCGTTTCTCTGCGGCCCATAGATTCCAAGATAGCGATCGTAAATCCGAAACTTACCGGCCGATCGGTTCCGGAATGGCCGTAATTAATTGTGGAGGGTAATTACAAGTCGATGCCACTAACCGCGTTTCTCTGCGGCCGATAGATTCCAAGATAGCGATCGTAAATCCGAAACTTACCGGCCGATCGGTTCCAGAATGGCCGTAATTAATTGTGGGGGGTAATTACAAGTCGATGCCACCGACCGCGTTTCTCTGCGGCCCATAGATTTCAAGATAGCGATCGTAAATCCGAAACTTACCGGCCGATCGGTTCCGGAATGGCCGTAATTAATTGTGGGGGTAATTACAAGTCGATGCCACCGACGGCGTTTCTCTGCGGCCCACAGATTCCAAGATAGCGATCGTAAATCCGAAACTTACCATCCGATCGGTTCCGGAATGGCCGTAATTAATTGTGGGGGGTAATTACAAGTCGATGCCACCGACCGCGTTTCTCTGCGGCCCATAGATTCCAAGATAGCGATCGTAAATCCGAAACTTACCGGCCGATCGGTTCCGGAATGGCCGTAATTAATTGTGGGGGGTAATTACAAGTCGATGCCACCAACTGCGTTTCTCTGCGGCCGATAGATTCCAAGATAGCGATCGTAAATCCTAAACTTACCGGCCGATCGGTTCCGGAATGGCCGTAATTAATTGTGGGGGTAATTACAAGTCGATGCCACCGACCGCGTTTCTCTGCGGCCCATAGATTCCAAGATAGCGATCGTAAATCCGAAACTTACCAGCCGATCGGTTCCGGAATGGCCGTAATTAATTGTGGGGGTAATTACAAGTCGATGCCACCGACGGCGTTTCTCTGCGGCCCACAGATTCCAAGATAGCGATCGTAAATCCGAAACTTACCATCCGATCGGTTCCGGAATGGCCGTAATTAATTGTGGGGGGTAATTACAAGTCGATGCCACCGACCGCGTTTCTCTGCGGCCCATAGATTCCAAGATAGCGATCGTAAATCGGAAACTTACCATCCGATCGGTTCCGGAATGGCCGTAATTAATTGTGGGGGGTAATTACAAGTCGATGCCACCAACCGCGTTTCTCTGCGGCCCATAGATTCCAAGATAGCGATCGTAAATCGGAAACTTACCATCCGATCGGTTCCGGAATGGCCGTAATTAATTGTGGGGGGTAATTACAAGTCGATGCCACCAACCGCGTTTCTCTGCGGCCCATAGATTTCAAGATAGCGATCGTAAATCCGAAACTTACCGGCCGATCGGTTCCGGAATGGCCGTAATTAATTGTGGGGGGTAATTACGAGGGTTGTTTTTTAATTAACTTCCGTTTTGCTCCTGTAAAAAAAGTAGTAGGAATTTCGAAATAATTTTGCTACTGGTAGATAGGTACATCCTTGAGGATGAATTTCCCTCTTTACTGGAAAAAATCGGACATTTTTTCTATTATTTATCGAATTTACAAGCGCGCTCCTCGAACTTATTTCCCGCCGGCCCATAGAGAATTTCTCTTCCTTTAAACTCTGTTAGCATTAACAATAGACAATCGGCAGGCAGGTGATTTTTGCAGCATGCTATTGTGCATGTTTAAAACCATATGTTTTGCATCTGCCAAGTTCCAGGGATTAGGGATTCTGGAGTTACAGCCATAATAAACAAGGCAACATCGATAGATTCGCAGGCCAAGTGTGCGCTGAGGGGGAAAACGGCTGTCCGAATCGATGCGAAGCTCAACGAAAAATCAAACTTTTCATGAAGCCGAATCGAAAAACTTGTAAAATGGTAAGGTAAATAGTCTATTTAAAGGTGATTACGTTGAAAAGTAATTAAAGATGTTTGTAACCTTCCGTAACAACTTTATTTTTAAACATTCATTTGTTTTTTTATGTTTAAACTATCAAAAAGGGGAAAATTTCGAAAAAGAGAATATCTCTATGGGATGGCGGGAAATAAGTTCGAGGAGCGCGCTTGTAAATTCGATAAATAACAACAATTCTGCAACAATTCGTACAATTCTGCGTTCTAAAGGAATAACCCAGAGACTGACGGCACCTTATACTCCAGAGCAAAATGGAAGTAGCTGTTGCGGAATCGAACATTTTTGTATAATTTAACTGAATTGCAACTTTAATTTTTGATCAGGTTTAATTTCAGTTTAACTGTATTTTTAACTTATACCTGATGTAATATAAGATCTTTTTGTTTTTGACTTTGATTAGATTTAGAACCTTGATTTGTATTTTTATATGAGTAAAGCAGAGAATCGTTTACATCAATAAAGAAGTATTGATTTTAAAAGAGTTGTTTTGCTTGAACTTGGGAGCTTGGGAAGATAGAACCACATGCATCGCCAGAGGTATTAGAATAAGAAGAATTGAATTTGTTTTATGGTCCGTCGAGCCGGAGAAAGATGGCTAATCAAGAAAAGAATGCAGCTGACGATGTTGGTGGAAAGTTAGTGGATGTTAGTGGGCAAATGGAAAGAGCCAAGTTGAAGCGGAAGACTTTGAAGCAGACAGCGACTAAGCTGATGAACAAAATAAACGAAATCCTGAAGAATGATGATGTTGAAGATTTAGATTTTGATTTAGAGGAAATGAGGGATTCTCTGCAAGAAAAAGCGGAACAAATTTACCAATTGGACCGAGAAATCGAAACATTGCTTGATCTGAAAGATCTTGAAAAAGAATTGGAGAATAATCAAGAATATCGCGATCGGATCACTGGTATGAAAACGAAACTTAGAATTTATCTTCGCGATTCGGCAGCAAAGGCCAAAGCTAATGTGACGGATTTTTCTGCTGTTGAAGATTCTTCAATATCTGATCAACTGGGGAATTCAAGGTCTGTTGAAAGGAAACCAGGGGTTGATCTTCCGAAATTGAAGATTGAACAGTTTGATGGAAATCTTGAGGGTTTTCAAGAATTTTGGGCTCAGTTTGAAAGTTCAATACACAAGTGTGATTATTTATCAAAAGTTGATAAATACAACTACTTGAAGTCTCTGTTGAAAGGTCCAGCATTGATGAGTATTCAAGGTTTGTTAGTTACCGAGAACAATTATGATTTAGCAGTGAAATTGCTGAAAGAGAGGTATGGAAGAGAAGATATCTTAATTAGATCTCATATCAACCAGCTGCTGACCTTGAAGTCTGTGAAATCAACTTCGAAAATATCTGAATTAAGAGATCTTAACGACAAAATAGAGATTCAGATGCGAGGACTGAGGAATTTAGGAATAGAATTAGATTCTCAAGGCAGTCTATTGTTTCCTATGGTGATGAAGCTCATTCCAGATTCGATGGCCTTGGAGTTCAATAGGAAACACGAAGATCAAGATCTGTGGAGCGTTACTAAACTTCTGCAGTTTTTGAAGAAAGAAATTGATGATAGAGAAAGAACTTTTTTGTTTCGTCAAGAGACTGAAAGAAAGATCGACATTGGGAAGAGCGATGTTCAAGAATCAACTAGTCAACGATACTCGTCTCGTGATCTGCGATTCAGAAATAGCCATCCGAAATATAGATCACGGGAGAATGTTTCAAGCGCTGTTTCTTTGACGACTATGGAAGAATGCGTGTTTTGCAACACAAGTGGACACCGTTCGGAACTCTGTTCTAAAGCTACGGCAGATAAACTAAGCAACCTGAAGACGAATGGTCGATGCTTCATCTGTTTACGAAAGAATCATATTGCAAGAAATTGCTATTCAAGTATTAAATGTTCCAAATGCAGAGGTAGACACAACGTTCTAGTTTGCCAACAAAAGAGAGAAAATGAAGACGTCGTGTCATCATCAGCTCCTGAAGATGCAACTGTAAACTCAATCAGCGACAAAGAAGTGGGAACTGTTCTACAAACAGTAAGAGGAACAATTGAAACCGATAAATCTCATCGAAATATTCGGATTTTGTTAGATTTAGGAAGTCAGAAAACTTTCATTAAAAGAAGTGTATCTGAACAGATGAAATTACCAATAGTTGATTCAGAGCTAATTTCAATTTATGCGTTTGGGAAGTCTGATCCACAAACAGAAAGAAAGAATAAAGTCAAGTTTATGCTCAGAAGTCTGGATGATCCAAGAGTGAAAACGAAAATTGAAGCGTTGGAAACTGAGGTAATCAGCGGAACCGCCGTAAGGGTACCAGAGAAAAAGATTCAAGAAATTTGTCGGAAGAAGGGAATTAGTTTCACTGATGTTTAGTCTCTTGGAAATGAAGATCAAGAGTTTTCCTTACTAATAGGAGCAGACTATTATTGGAAAATAGTGACTGGAGTAACACACAGGATTTCTGATGCCCTGGTGGCAGTGGAAACGAAGTTAGGATGGACATTAAGTGGCACGGAATATGCTGTAAATTCCATAGCTATACTTAATATTTTTCAGAACATGGTACAGACGAAAGAAAAAGCCGAAAGTGAGCAGACTACTGAATTATTAAGAAATCTTTGGAACCTAGAAGTTTTGGGAATTGACAACAAATCAGATGGCGATCACAGCTTTGAAGAAAACCCTGTTTTCAGGAAGTTACGAGACTCTGTGAAGTTTGAAGACAAAAGGTATACTGTCAGCCTCCCATGGAATGAAAAAGCTGACGAATTGCAGGATAACTACGAGGTTGCGAGGAAGCTATTTCTATCTCTTTGGCGAAGGTTCGAAAAGAGTCCACAATTACACTACCGTTACGAAGAAGTTATCATTAAACATCTTCAAGAAGGAATTGCTGAACCATCGGATTACATGAAAGCCAAAAGAGAGTACTTCTTGCCACACCAAGCTGTTATCCGGGAAGACAAGCAGACAACAAAACTACGCGTTGTGTTTGATGCCTCTTCTCATGCTGATAATTGCTTGTCTCTGAATGACTGTTTAGAAACAGGTCCAAACCTGTATCCAGACATCTTGGAATTATTGATCAAATTCAGGATGCACAAGATTGGAATCACGGCTGATATACAATCTGCCTTTCTACAAATACAGCTGAAGCCCGAAGACAGAAATGCAGTGAAGTTCTTGTGGAAGGATCGGGATTCTGAAGAATTAAAAGTTTTAAGAATGACCAGAGTCATCTTTGGAGCCAAACCCAGTCCGTTTTTATTGGGAGCATCTTTGAAAGTTCATATAAAGAAGTATGAAGACGAATACCCGAACGAAAGCTTCATTCTGAATAACTCGCTATACGTTGATGATCTGATTACAGGAACAGATTCAAGAGAAGAAGCATTGGAAAAAACTGAGACTATAAGAAAAATATTGAATGAAGGAAGCTTCGTAATGAGAAAATGGTCAACAAATGAGAAGTTTATTCAGAAGAAGTGGGAAGAAGAGGAAGAAAGTATCCAGGGATCACAGAATAAAGTGTTGGGTTACATTTGGAACAAAGACGAGGACACTTTACAAGTTGAAGTTTCAAACCTGTACAAGGACAATGAGACCAAAAGGGGTGTTTTAAAAACCATTGGACGTGTTTATGATCCACTTGGATTGGTGAATCCGTTTTCCATTAGAGCACGGATTTTGTTACAGGAAATTTGGAAATGCGGTACTCAATGGGATGATGCTTTACCTGAGGAGTTACGTCTTACTTGGGAAAGATGGAAGGAAGAACTAGCGAAGATCAAAGAAATAAAAGTTCCAAGACATTATTTTGATCAACAGAAGAAAAAGAATTTAGAAAATTTGCAGCTACACTGTTTCGTGGATGCGAGTGAAATGGCGTATGGTGCGGTGATTTATCTGAAATACGAGCAGAAAGAAACAAAGACTCAACTTGTATGTTCAAAGTCTCGAGTTAGTCCTTTGAAGAAAATTTCTCTGCCAAGATTGGAGCTTCTTGCAGCAGTAATCGGTACAAGATTGTCCAAAATAGTGCAACGGCATCTTGGAGAGATCAAAGTTATACCCTACTTTTGGTCCGACTCTCACATCGCTTTGCATTGGATTAGAGGTACAGCCGAAAAATGGAAGCCTTTTGTCCAGAACAGAGTGAGAGAAATTCAAGAGAAATCGGATCCTGCTGCATGGAGTTACTGTCCGACCAAGGAAAATCCAGCAGATTGTCTCACTAGAGGACAGAAAATCAACGAGCTCAAGGACAATGACACATGGTGGTTTGGACCACGTTGGCTGAAGCAACCCAAGGAATTTTGGCCGAAGTTACAGTCAAAATACAAGGAAATTGAAGTTAAAGACGAGATGAAAAAGGAAGTTAGGAAGACATTGCAAGTAAGCGTTACAGAGATTCAAAGAAAAGAGTTATTTAATATAGAAGATTTTAGCACGTTAAGCAGATTGCTGAGAGTTACAGCATGGATAAGAAGATTTTTCTACAACTCTAGAAACAAAGAAAAGCGAAGAGGTCCTTTAACAGCAGAGGAACTCGGGGAATCGGAAAGATATTGGATAAAAGAAGTTCAACACAAGTACTTTCAAGATGAAATAAAGACTCTGGAAGATAACCAGATCTTAAGTAAAGATTCGAAGATTCAGAACTTTAATCCCTTTCTGGATGGAGAAAAAATCCTCAGACTTGGAGGAAGACTGCATTATGCTGATTTTAGTTATTCGGAAAGACATCCGATTTTGCTACCTAAAGAAAGTTATTTTTCGGATTTAATTATTATGCACAGTCATGAGAAGATAGGTCATGCAGGTACTGCTGGAACACTCGCCCAAGTCAGAGAAAAATTTTGGATAGTAAAAGGAAGACAGAAGGTGAAGAACACTTTGAGGAAGTGCATTATCTGCAAAAGATTTAAAGCAAAAGCTGTGCGCGAAGAAATAGCACCCTTGCCACCAGACCGAGTTAAAGAAACCTTTCCCTTTCAAGTAACAGGCATAGATTTCGCCGGTCCTCTCATCACGAAGAAAAATGAAAAGGCATACATCGTGTTATTCACATGTGCGGTTACACGTGCGATCCATTTGGAGCTGATTGGAGACTTGACAACTGAAAGCTTCCTATTGGCATTTAGAAAGTTTATCGCTCGTCGTGGATTGTGTAGTACAGTCTATACCGACAATGCACTAACTTTTAAAAGAGGAGCAAAAGACATGAGAAGATTGTGGAAAGCAATAAAAGATCCTGAAGTATTAGAGTACTTCGGAAAAGAAGGAATATCCTGGAAATTTATCGTCGAAAGAGCGGCTTGGTGGGGCGGCTTCTGGGAACGCTTAGTACGTTCGGTGAAAACCTGTTTAAAGAAAATTCTTGGAAGAGCATCTTTATTTTTTCAAGAACTGGAAGTTGTACTAGTGGAGGTAGAAGCCATCATCAACTCAAGACCTCTCACCTATTTGTATGAAGATAGCTTTGAACCTGCTCCCCTCACTCCCGCACACTTTTTGATTGGACGAAGAATGCTTACGCTGCCTCCAGGAGATGTCCATTGCGTACAGTCTTCAAGAGAAACACTGAGGAGAAAGTTGGTTCACAAGCAAATCCTCACGGAGAGATTGTGGCGATCCTGGAAGAAAGCCTACCTCTTGGAGTTGAGGTCAGCGAATTTAGGAAAAGGAGTCGAAAACGCGACGCCAATAAACAATGGATCACTAGTTTGGATTTACGAAGATAAACATCCGAGGTTGCTATGGAAGATGGGGATGGTAACCGAAATTCACGAAGGATGAGATGGAAAGGTGCGAGCTTGCACCTTAAGGATTCCTGGCGGAGGTATCATCAGGAGAGCAGTTCAACATCTCTACCCTATGGAGCTGTCTCAGGGTGAAGGAACGCCAACGCGTTCCTTCGGGGCGGAGGATGTTGCGGAATCGAACATTTTTGTATAATTTAACTGAATTGCAACTTTAATTTTTGATCAGGTTTAATTTCAGTTTAACTGTATTTTTAACTTATACCTGATGTAATATAAGATCTTTTTGTTTTTGACTTTGATTAGATTTAGAACCTTGATTTGTATTTTTATATGAGTAAAGCAGAGAATCGTTTACATCAATAAAGAAGTATTGATTTTAAAAGAGTTGTTTTGCTTGAACTTGGGAGCTTGGGAAGATAGAACCACATGCATCGCCAGAGGTATTAGAATAAGAAGAATTGAATTTGTTTTAGTAGCGAACGAGAATTTCGCACCATAGTCGAAATGGCCAGAACTTTTAAGTAGGCAAATCCTGAAGCAGACTTCCCTAAAGCAATGTGGGCAGAATTAGTAAGTTCAGCCATATATGTTCTCAACAGAACTGGAAAGTCATCAGTACAAGATGTAAGTCCATATGAGCTTTGGCTTAACAAGAAACCCAGATTGAAGCACTTACGTGTAATAGGATCTACATGTTTTGCTCATATTCCGGTTCAAAAAAGGAGGAAAATGGATAGGAAAGCCATTAAGGGCTACCTTGTGGGATACGATGGAGACGAGCGTTACAGAATCTATACAAAGGAAGATCATCGATTGATTCTATCCAGAGATGTGATCTTTCAGGAAAGACCAGGCATTTGTGACGACCCCACTAAACCATCCTTGCAAGACAGAGCAGAGGAAGAGACGAACCAGGGAAAGAAAGAAGAGGAGCAAATAGAAAGTAAGGAAGATCTGGAGCGCCAGGAGGAGGAAACAAGTGATGCTGAGACTGACGATGAAGAGGAAGATGCTGAACCCATATTATCCAGACAGCTAAGAGACCGATCATCTCTTGAAAAACCCAAACGTTTTGAAGATTACGTCATGGAGGCAGAATCATTTCTAAGTGAGAATGATACTCCTATGACATTTGAAGAAGCAGTTGACGGTAAGGATAGTCTAAACTGGAAGAATGCCATGAATAGTGAAATGAGTTCTTTAAGGGAAAACCAGACGTGGGAGCTGACCGACTTGCCAGTTGGAGCCAGAGCTATACCATGTAAGTGGGTTTACAGACTTAAAACTCATCCAGATGGCAGTATCGACAAGTACAAGGCAAGACTTGTTGTCAAGGGTTACAGTCAACGTCAGGGCATTGATTACAGTGAAACATATAGCCCAGTAGCTAAATTGGGAACTATGCGTACAGTATTAAGTATCGCAGCAGAAGAAAGAATGCACTTGACACAGTTTGACGTGTCGACAGCATTTCTTTATGGAAGTCTAGACGAAGCCACATTCATTAAGCAACCGAAGGGTTTTGAGGATAACACAGGAAGAGTATGCAGACTTAAGCGTAGTCTGTATGGCCTGAAACAATCGCCACTTTGCTGGAATAAATGCTTTGGAAAGTTTCTGACAGATCTTGATTTCGTTGCAAGTGAGGCCGATCCATGCCTCTACATTCGTGAGAGGAAGGGTAAGAAGCTCTTAATAGCACTCTATGTAGATGATGGATTAGTTGCTGCAAATGACCAACATGACTCTGAGATGTTCATCATGGAACTGAGGGCAAAGTTCAAGATCTCTGTTGGAAAAGTATCCTGTTTTCTGGGTCTCGAAATTGAGTGTCACAGTGACAACTCCATAACAGTTAGTCAAAAGGGATATGCAAAGAAAATCCTTCAGCGTTTTGGATTTGATGAATGTAAGCCTGCAGCAACACCTATGTTAAAAGATTCAGGAACACATCAAAAGCCTCAAGACACCACAAGTCCCAACTTTCCATACAGACAAGCCGTTGGTGCTCTAATGTACCTGATGGTGGGAACTAGACCAGATATAGCGTACAGTGTAGGATTTCTTTCAAGATCACTCGAAAATCCATCTGCAGAAGATATAGTGCGAGTGAAGAGAGTCTTTCGCTATATAGCCGGTACAGTTACATATGGAATTACATACCGTGAAACGACCACAAGAGGAATACTTCATTGCTATAGTGATTCAGATTTTGGTGGATGCACTGAAACAGGTCGATCAACATCTGGGTATGTGATTATATATGCTGGTGGAGCATTATCTTGGCGCAGCCAGAGACAAGCCATTGTCGCCACTTCAACAACTGAGGCTGAAGTTATTGCAGCATCAGAGGCAGCCAAAGAAGTAATTTGGCTCCGTAGACTGCTTCAAGGCATAGTGAACTTGTCAGAGGTGCCTATCCTTCAAGTGGATAATCGAGCAGCTGTTAAGCTTTCACACAATCCTGAATACCATCGAAGGACTAAGCATATTGAAATAAGGCATTTCGTTGTGCGTGAAAAAGTGTTGGAAGGAAAGCTAAATGTTGAGCAGATATCAACTGAGAGGCAGATTTCTGACATTTTAACCAAACCCCTGATGAAGTCAAAGCTAGTGACATTCTGTCATCAAATGGGACTATGGGACTGTTCTAAAACAAAACCAGGCTAACAAGGGAAAGTGTTAAAGAAAATAACTGTTACTAGTGTGTTAGTTGTTTTTGTTTAAATATTCCACCATTGATGGCAACAGTATTGTTCACTTGTTTTATTGTTACGTGAGTTCAAATTCAAATAAGTTAGTTTAAATAAAAGCGGAGTCGGCATTGTGCTAAAGAAGAATGTGTCTGTTTATTTCTGCTAATTGAGAATATATGCTTTGCATCTTAAATTGCAAAAGGTTATGTCTAAAATGTAAAACAAATGATGACTGACAATCGTAGAGATTTAACTATTAATATCACCATTACTTGATCCTAAAATGATAATGTAATTATTATTTTAGGATCCAATGATAAAAATAGTTCGATCTATATGGATGTGCGTCGTCATTTGAGCTGTGGGTAAACATGGTATTCTTATCGAAGCTGTGCCAGGATATCTAGTGAAAAGGGATCGGAAATACAAAACTCTGTGGGAAAATGTTGGAACTCACCTGATGAATTCTTTTCCTAGAGAAAATGGAGTCATTGCCACCAGAAATGCTGACTTGGATTGAGAAGCTCAGAATATGATTAGTATCTGATTGCTTGATTGGAAACGATAGCTGACCGAGTTGGCCACAGACAATGATTGACAGACCGGTCATTGGACGGGGCTTATCTTGAAAGCTCAAGTGGCGCCCCCGACACGCGGTACCAAAATGAATTGATTTTTAAATATTTTTTTCATTGAAATCTTTAAATGTTTTTTTTTTTACAATATTTGCAATATTCGATTTCGAAAGTATACAAGGATTTTGTGTAAATATTTTAATAGTACTCTTTTCAATTGTTTTCATGATTTATTAATCATTTTAACAGTGTTTCTTATTAGATTAAAAGTCACATTGTATCTCCTTTCTTCATTGTATCTCTTTTAAAAAGGGTTTGGGATCTGGGAATCGTATTTGCAAAAGATACGTTTTTTTTTATTGCAAGAGCACTTGACTTTACATCATTGGCTCCCATACATCAAGGATGCATGAGATTGGAACACTTCCCACTTCCCAATGTTTCAAATTGGTCCAATTTTCGTCATGTAAGGCCAAATTTCATTTACTTCTAGTTGCAGTTACGTAAACTGAACATATTTGGGACGAGCTGTGCTACTAGAGTTAATCTGAAGCGTATATGCTTAATAGGGTTATGATTGTTTTCAGATTTAAAAGCCTGTGGTGGCAAATGATGAGTATTGGTCCATAACTCTCAAAAATAACTTTTATTTTTGAAAACTGTAAAAAAAGCTTGCGCGCCTAATAAGATTTTTATATGGCTGAAGCACTAAAAGGTAGTTAATGAAATCTTTTTTGAAGCTGATTTTACTTAAATCATAGATTTGTAAAAGAGCTTTTCCTATTCCTTTTGGACCCAAAAGATAGTGTGCGAAGTTTCAGCCCCCTAAGTTGACTCTAGGGTTTGCCTATAAAGCCCCAAATTAAGAAAAAATTGGAAAATTTACCAATTTTCAGAATTTTTAAAGTATATTTTGATATTTAAATTGATATAAAACTGGTTCAAATGTGTTATTTAAGACATTTAAGATGGTTTATATTTATTTAAGTTTATGAACTGTACCTATAGTGTCTATAATTTAAGAGTAAAAGGTACTACTAAGGGACGTTGCGCTCATCAAAGCTTATAATACACTACAGTGGTCGAAAGCAATTAAATTCCAATTTTCTTCAAAAGAACTCCCTCAAATGATGTCATTTGGTGTTACATTGATATTTTAAAATATAAAGGCCAGTAAGTAATAACAGTAATTAGGCCTTCTACGAAAGTTTTAATGTAAAAAATGCTTTTATTCGAAAATGCTTGTTTTTAGCTGATCAAATCCAAAATTTATTCTAAAAAAGATGGTTGTACTTTTTTAGTTCAAAAACTTTCAAATACCATTATAGGCTTCATTTTAACTGAGAACATAATTTTAAATCAAACAGATCGGAATTGACTTGAGTTATTTCGGGTCTTCTCTCTTTATTAAAGTAGAAATCTCTTTATTTTAAAGTAAAGAAAATTGTTTAATATTTGTAAACTTTTGTTCATATTTTGATGAAAGAAGATTTCAATTAAACTTTCCCCTTAATACGTTAAAAATAGATAATTTTCATAATTTCATACGATAAAATTTATTTTTATTTCTGGTATAGGAGAAGTTCATGTCGTTTCCGATTTGTATGTTTTTAAGTTAAAATCTACTTATAAAAATGAAATCTATAAAGGTTTAAAAAGGTATTTCAAGGTTTTTGATCTTAAAAATTACTATAACCCTCTTTTTGAGGAAATTTTGGATTTGATCAGCTAGCAACAAGCATTTTTTCAGAAAAGCACTTTTTGCATTAAAAGTTCAGTGGAAGGCCTAATTACTGTTATTTCACTGGTCTTTATAATTTAAACATCAATTTAACAACAAATGGTATCATTTGAGGGGATTCCTTCGAAGAAATTCGGATTTAATTCATTTCGTCTACCGGTAGTGCATTATAAGCTTTGGGGAGTGCAACGCCCCTAGCACTTATTAATCTTAAATTATAGGGGCTATAGGGTACAGTTAATGATATAAATATATATAATTCATTTAAATATGTTCTAAAGAACACATTTAAACCAATTTTATAACAATATAAACATCAAAATATTTTTTTTTAAATTCTGAAAATTGGTAGTTTTTTCCGCTTTTTTTCAAATTTGGGGCTCTATAGGCACACCCTAGTGTTACCTTATGGGGCTGAAACTTCGCACACTATCTTTTGGGACCAAAAGGAATGGGAAAAGCCCTAGGGAGCGAGGTTTTTTGTAAAAATTTTTTTCCCCGAGACACACTAGTGATTGCTATATTAGAAAGTGAAATGAGGTTAGGCGCGCAAGGTTTTTTCTCAATATAAAGAAAATAATGCTATAAAATTAACATATGGGCAAAAGTTCATCGAATGCAACATCAGGCTTTTAAATATTTTTAAAAAAGTCTCAGAATCATAACCCTAATGCTTAATATACCAATGGATAACGTATAAAAAATATACAGCACAAATTTTCTGAAAAACATAATTTGCGACACTAGGGGGCTACCTCCCCCTGCTCGCTATCGCTCACCAACCCCCGGGAACTGCTGATGCAGTTCCCCTAAGATTGCTTCGCAATCTTATACTCGCTTCGCTCGCTAAGCGGTTACTAACTTCGTTAGCCTAGCATGCAGATTTGGAGGGGCTATTCATCTCTATTATTGATACAGAAATTTTCGAACATGTTAGTGGAGAACGTGTTTGCTCTCCATCTCGACCCGTTGTGTAATACCTAAAATATTTCGTTGGTGTTACAGATTGGTATCATCCACTTATTGTAGCGTAAGACAGATAACTGTCACTCATTGCATTAAAAAGTGAATTTTTATTCGGTAATTAAATTTAAAAAATAAGCGCTTTTACTCTAGAGTCATTAAGATTCAAACCTCTCTGAATCTTGTCTGATGATTTCGTTGATTTCATCGGCAAAATCCAAACAGCAATATGTGGTGTTAACAAACTTTACCAATCGCTTTTCAAAAATTAACGTTTTATTTTCACGCCTAAAAAAGTTCAATACGCACTAATTTTACAATCAAAATACATTAAAATAGTAACAGTTAATCTCTTTTAACACATTTGAACAGCAAATATGAATTAGCGACGGAAATCGGAAAAATTGAAATAAAAACAATGCACTCATTTTGTAAACTAACAGATTGTTGCCAACTGAGGAAAAGAAATACAGCGAAATCTGGGCGTTACGTTAGAGAATTATATATATAGATAATGGGTACTGAACAATACAGAGGATTGCAACTTCATTTCTGCATCATGTTTGTCTAAAAAGAGATTATAACAAATGTTAGCACTTATTGAAAGATAACAATTGATTTAATAAAGTCATTTCCATTCAACATTTACTTGTGTGATTCTTGATAACTTTTTATTTGGGCTTATTTTTAAGTTCCAGTTTTTCATATGCGATCGTGAAATATTAATAATGACTAATTAAACTGATTGATTATTGATTTTTATCTTATCAATTAAATCGAATTCAATCAATATTAACGATCTTTGTAGATTTTGTTATAATTATGTTTTCAATATTAATGAGATTGTTAATGAACAATTCTTATGATTTAATTTGAATTATCTATTACAATAGCAAATTAGAAAATTTTGTTGAAATAAAACGAAGGATTTCCATAATAAGGAATTTGCATCATGTGTCAGATTTTTAAAAACATTCAAGTGTTCCGTATGGTTTTTTGTATGGAGAAATGAAATACCTAGTCCATTTTTCAAAAAAAAAAGTACAGGTAATTAAATATTTTAATTTAAAAACACGTGACTGAAAGCGTTAATGTTTAAAAAGTAACGATGTCAACAATCATACCATCAACTGCATTGCTTTCCAAAAATTTTTATCGTACGATGACGTCACATCCCAAACTCTTGGTGTTTTCACGCGCTTTTATAAAAAGGGGATTTTTGTTAATATTAATCGAAAAATTTCTTGATCGGCCTCAAATTTTGGGAAGTTGCTTACTTTTGTAAGAAGAATCTATCAAAAAAATATAAAAAAATCATGCAACTTCCTCATTGCGAATCCTTGAAGATCGAGATTCTGGTGAACACACGTGGTCGATGCAAAACGTCTCCATGGTTACACGACCTCAACTGTAACCACAGTTTTAGTGTTGGTATCAGGGGTCGAGTGTCACCCAATGACGGGTTTGTCTATTATTGTTAGTGGGAACCTCAGAATCTACAAATCTTGGTCCGCTTTTCGATACTGCCACTAAGGAACCGAGATGGGAATCGAACCTCTGGAATTGAATCGAAAGAATTAAACCTCAGAAATGGAATCGAACGATTTTTTTAGATCCCTAGGGATGTCAGAGAAAGGAGGAAACTTAACTGCTAGTTCGAAGAAGTTTTTCAAAGAAGTGTGTAAACAAATTAGTTTAGAAATGGTGTTTCCCACAGAGAAAAATCCTAACAGAGGGTCCAAAACGATGTATGCCCAAGTCGAAGTGTATATTTGGACGGCCCAAACGGCCCGTGGCGCATGCGCTGTAGGTCTCGTGGTTACGTAGCAGTCTCGGCGCTTAGTGATGGAACCAATGGAATGCCGGTCCGTAGGAATTTGAGTAGAGTTAAGTTGAAAAAAGGCCGTCCAAATATACTGTGCCTTCACAAGTTGGAGGGATGTGAGGGCGCCACGAGGATCTGTAAATGATTGACAGAGAGATCGGCAGTACATTTCGGTGACCGAACCTGTGATTGGCTGTCACTCAATCTTCTATTTTCGATGGAGAAGGAAAAAATTTTTCACAACCAATCAGGTTTTTTCCCCGCCTCCCGTGACGAAGATGCGATCCCAGCGCCAAAAAAGCCCCACATCCATCCAACTTTTCGATTTCCATTAGCGCCTATGGCCACGAACTCTCTGTTATTTTTTTTATTTCCAATGGCAGGTAATTGAACAGTTACGGATAACAGAGTTCATTGACCAACAGACATGCCGTAATTAGTACTTTCTTCGCGTTACCCAGTGGGCACCTGTGGACCGAAGCCACGGAGGTGAAGCACTGCTGCCCACGCCACACACACACGCATTCGCTCGCACAACCCCTTTTTACAAGGGGGGGGTATATTCATTCATCACACACAAGGACAGAAACTAACATCCATGCCAAACGGGGATTCGAACCCCAGACGTATGGCTTCACAGTCAGATGCTCTAACCATTAAGCCAATACGTCGGCCAACTCTCTTTAAAGTGAACTACTCTCTGTTATAGTGAGGTGCTTCCCACGTTGCATCCGATTCCAGCATTTAAAGGTGAGTGTTAGGCACAGCTTCGATAAGAGTCGACCAGACGCCATGTTTACCCACAGCTCAAGTTAGATCTATAACGTTGCGTGTCATTATTTGGGTTGGGGGTGAACATGGCGGCTGGTCGACTCTTATCGAAGCTGTGCCGAGTGTTTCAATACTGGTATTTAAATTAAACCGTGATGATTTTGAATGTTGATTTTCTAAATTTGGGATTTCGCCCAAATATTCCTGAAAACACATCATGGAATGACAGCGATTCCAATTAATTAGACTTGGCAAATATCTATGAAACGAAACTTTATATAGCTTTAGAAGAGTCTTCCATTTGCTATGTTTACCCACAACTCAAATGATTACTAACAGCAATTAGATCCAAAAACAATAATCTATAAATTAATATTACTTTAGGAACTAAAAAATAATTTTAATAAGGTACAGCTTTGATGAAAGTCTACCAGCCTTCATGTTTACCCACAGCTTAAATGATGAGAGATTAGACTTTTAATAAAATAATTATTAGATTCTAAAATAATGATCTACTAAATTAAATTTCCTTATCGTAGTTATCAAAAGTTAAATCCCATAAAATATTCCCTCAACAGAATTTCGTACTTTAAACATCGACTCGATAAACAACACTCGAAGTGTTGTAAAACATTTCTTAGATATTTTGCTACTCTTTTTTCAAAATGATCTTAATTTTGTAATATTTCAAGGGTTGCAATGAAATTGCTTTCGATTTCAAGGAAATTGTTTTTTATTTATGCCGTCAATGCATATTTCGATCAATTGGTTTAAAATTTTTAGCGATATTTTTTTTATTTATAAAAAAATAATAAAGTACCAAAAACTGTTTAATTAAAGTTGTTTAATATGCAAGTACACATCTTACAGCTTAACTTCTTTTAAATTATGATTAAAATTGAAATTAGCATGAAAGCTGAAATAAATGTAATATTTTTGTGGTGTTCTTCAGTTTCCTGGGTTATGGTATTTGGGAGGTCAGGTTTGGGGATCATCCACCACTTAAAGTAAAGCCTTTTCAACTATTTCAATTCATAAATAAGTAGATTTTCGCAATTGAATCACTTTTTTCAGAAACAAGTCAAACACCAATTTTCTCTTTTTAAGAAAAACGAGAAAAACTGTATAGAAGGTGATTACATTTTTATGAAGGGGTTTAGTAATTTTTTTTCTTAAACTACCCTTCATTCGAATGTTTTAAAGACAAAAGAGTTTCTTAAAACAATTTACTCTCTGCGAAAAAAAATATGGAAATTTTTGCATTTGACAGGTTTTTGTAACATTGTTTAAACCTATTTTCATAGCTAAAATCTATTTTTATAAGGATTTTGGGTACTTACGTATTATACCGTCGACCAATCAGCAGTCGTTAATTTCAGCGGTACAGCTATAGACAGTCAATGGGATTGGATAGCGTGCGTTTTCGGATTCAGCGGCACGGTCAACGGCATAATACCCCGTTCGCACTGGCCTTTATTTTTGCCTCTATTTTCGTTATCACTTTGTTGTCATGGAAACACACTTATCAATTCACTAGTCAATTAAACATCTTTTATGTATTTTTACTTGTATTTTTGGTGATTTTATTCATTAGTTTTAAGTTGTATTGAGAGAAATTAAATTTTTAATTATTTTACAAATCATGCTGTTATTGTTTACACACATCAGTATAGTGCTTATTATCACCCCTTGTCAGTGCAAACGCCGTTTTCAAAAGATGGGGCGATTTTGCCTTTGTTTCCATGACAACAAAGTGCTAACGAAAATAAAGGGTCTTTTTTCTGCCAGTGCGAACGGGGTATAATACGTAAGAACCGCTATTAAAAGTGGGAATATTAGTTGTAAATTGCATTTCCTTTTTCTGACTGATACTATAATTATAGAATTTTATTATTCTCTTTTGGGTTCATAGATGTATAAATATTTTTATATATTATTTTAACTCTAAACTCAAAAAATGTGACCAATAAATATATGGCACGCGTGCCACTGGGTGGCACGCGACTGGTATTTCGGTGGCACGCGACATTCACTAAAAATGACACAAAAAAAACTTAAGTACTATACCAGATCCCCAAAACCAGATTCAGAACGCTTTTTAGCTAGCTGAAATTCAAAACATTTTCGGGGGAGGACCCCCGAACCCCCCACTCACCTCTTAGGTGCCGTTGGGCCGTTCAAATATAACGTAACAACATTTTCTTGGTCATTTTGGACTCTGTCCTCCCTTTTTGTCAGCAAGGTAAGCAAATCCCAACCGCCCTTATAATAATTACGTAAGGAAACTGACATTAAGCCGTTAAAAAACAAAATCATGGATGATAAAGGAACCTGATTACTTTACGCACAAAGGGGGCATATAAGGGGGAGCGAAAGGGCCCTACCCCCTCCGAAATTCGGACAAGGTATACCAAAACAAGTTAAAACCCAGTTTCTCCGGGTAAAATTCTGAAATTTTTTTTGGGGAGTACCCCCAATCCCCCCTTTTCTACTTCAAACTTTTTTATAATTCCCATGAAAATCAAAATCCTACCTAAAAATGTCCGAAATTCGGACTTTGATGCACCAAAAACCTTTTCAAAACCCTGTTTTCAGGGTCGAATTTCCAAAAATTATCTGGGGAAGACCCCCGGACCCCCTTGGACCTTCATTATTAACATTTTTTCTTAGATTAAATTCTAGAAAACGCAAATTCTACCAAAAATTTATTAAAAATCTGCATTAAACCTATTAAAGATGCATGGGAGGGACTGAGAAATAATTTTTGGCCCCTCCCGAAATAAATTTCTATATACACCACAGACTTTACGGCCCACTACTCGCCACTTGAGCTTATTCGGTCGGATATTGTTATTTTTAAGGCTGGTTCAATTTCGTTAATATGTCACTGATAAGTACTCACAATCCAATAAAGTAAATAATTTTATTTCAACCTTTTCAAATCTTATGTCTTTAAACTGATACTTTAATAAGTAATAAATATTACTTATAAATTGCCTCAACCTGAAGGAGCAACCAAGGAGACGACCCCCGTAGAACACTTTGTCCAAAAGGAGGGGGAACATGAACCGGTGGAATCAGAAGTGTCCACCAAGGAATCCGAAAACCCTCCTAATACAGAGTCGGTAAGAGCGATTATTTTATAAGTTGAAAAAAAAACATGAATGATGAGTAATAAGAGGAATCATTAAAAGCAGGAACGTTTCTGGAATTGATGTGGAACGTTACTATTATATTTTCAGTGTACCAAAACGAGTTAAAAAGCTATTAATTCGAAACAATCATCAAAAACATCCTGTGGGAGGGACCCCTTCAGTCAGGGCTTAAAATTACAGGTTTTATTACTTCTTGTTTTTCAGTCAAATAAAAATATATGGGTTAAAATGGTTTATGTTTTTTAATTAAAATTAAATCCCATTTTATAATAAACGATCCCATTTTATATAAAACAAATAAAATCGTAGGTTTTTCTTTGATTCATGTAGTACTGGTAGTAAGTAAACTTCTATGTTCTATAACAGCAGGAATAAAAATTCGACAGGGTTGGTTAATTTTGTAACGAAGTTTTCCATTTTGATACCATATATGTGTCATTCGGTTCAGTAATTAAAAAGCCTTTCTCTGGAAACCGTTCACTAAAAACTTTTTTTTAGAATAGAGAGATTAACTAAAATCGTTACAAAATTAATAACAAATACAAACTTTTAACGAATGGTTATCTTTTTCCAAGTTTCCTACTGTCTGTAAAAACAGTTGAGTGCAGAAACAGCATTAGTCAAAATCATAGTTTTAATTCTCCTGAGCCTAATTTATGTGGAAATTAGGTAATTTTTTTTATAACAGCAACATAAAAGCATGTTATGACAAAGGAAAAAAAAGTTCTCAAATATTTTGAAATTTGGAGGAGTTATTACGTTTTTTCTCCCTCCTGAAAAATTTGAAATTTGTGACTGATTTGTGAACCCACCGATTCAATTATATCAGGTGACAAGTGCGCATAACAGATTCTTACCAGCTGTTTTATTCCATTTGTATATAACCTTAAACATTTCTGATTTTATTTTAGTGGTGACTAATTACCTTCGAACTTATATCAGGTTACATTTCAAATATTTCCTTCCCATTTTTTATTATCCCTTTAATTAGTTGTGGATAATAAGAGACTCTTGGGACATTTTTAAAAAGGTGTGTAAGGTTAATAACAACTTTTGTGCCCCGATCGAAAACACAAGTTGTAAAGTACTAATTAGACAATTTTTTTATCCATTTTTCGGGCACGCTGCATATTTTTGGTTTGGCTCCTTTTTTTTTTGCAAAATCACAACTGCCCAATCAAAAATTAACAGCACCTAAAAGAACAGAATCGAGTACTACACTGTTATTTAGGACATCAAGAAAAGTTAGAGAGCAGGTTTATAGAACAGCCCAAAACGTTTCAGTATTAAAACTATTGATTTTTAACGATTTTTATATTCTTCTCTGGAATAACCGTTCACTCGATTGACCTGGAATTTTCGCTTCTCTTTGATTTTAGAATTTCGATTCTAATAAAAGTAACAGTTCCTTTTAAGTCTGTTCTTCTTGGTGCAGGTGATTTGGTAATTATTTCTGCTAGGTTAGCTGTGCTTGCAGAAGCAATGAGCTGATATTTGCCCGACGAACCCTTCTTAAGCATTCGATTAATAAGCTAGGTTCGATGGTAACTGTTACTTGCGATTATATCATTCTAAAAAGAACAGAAATTTCATTGAGTAGTCGGTTCTATCGTTCTCCTTAAGCTGTGATCGAATGAATATGACGTAGTTGAAAAGGAACTTTATAAATACTACTATGTTTAGCCGGTAATGAGGGAAGAACTGGAAAAACAAAAATAATTAAAAAATAATAACATGTAGCAAGTGTGTGAATAACAGCTTAATATCGTCTTAATACATATAAGCCTATTCATCTTTGCTGTTGTTTTAGTGGTGACTGTTAACCTTCGTACTTAAAACCAATTTTGTTTTAATTTTTTTATTTTAAAATTAATTTATTTTATTTTAACTATCCCTGATACTGTTTATGGGTACGAGAAGTAAATGCCTTACTTACGTGACCTTATCAGGCGTGGTTTTTTTTTTAAATAAAGAGGTGAAACTGTCCCCCAATCGAACAAAAGCTTAACAATAATAATCGTTATCTAGCATCTAAACCCTTCATCTGAGAGAAAAGTTTTAATTGCCATTTTTGTTGCTTGGTTTGTATTCTTATTTTTGTATTGACTGTTTTTCTCAGAAGTGAAAAAGTTACGTTCTAGGGGCAGAAAACGAAAAAAAAGGCTATTTTTTCGAATTTTCACATAGTTCCGTCACGAAATTTTGTTCGGATTCAGCACCCTCAAAAAACCAATATAGCTGTCAATAGAAAAATTTTGCATGTAATCTCTAAGAAACAACTTAATTTAGCTAATTAATAATTAATGAATTAATTAAGCTATAATCTCCTATAGAACTGTAGCGGTCAAACAGCTCAACTCCAGAGAGTAGGAAAAAGAACTGACACTTCTGCGAAAACTCTTATCATGTTTATTATTCATTCAAGAACGGATCGTAATCGAAAGTCTATTGTAATCTGGAAATAAATATTCTAAGTTAATCTTTACTAAGCTATCGTCGATAGCCTTATTTCTCTCTCGTCGGATCCATCAATAAGAGGATCCCGACAGAACTTTCGTTCATAACAGAAATCTCGTATCAAAAAGGCATTTAGCTAATCATCTTTGGAGTAGTTTTTAGATGGTTGATTTGATGAAGAATATTATTAAAGAAGATTTTTTATAGTATTATGTTCCGAAAAAATGCGGCTTTTTGGATATAGTTGTGAAATTTTTTTCTACCAATCGAACGAAAAAAGACCCTTTTTCAACGTGCTCTATCGGCGGAACTATGCGTCTGAGAGAAAAGTTGTAATGGACTTTTTTGTAGCATTTTTAGTGTCTTTATTTTTTGTATTATCTCTATCTGTTTAGCTCAGAAGCGCAAAGGTAATGTTAAAGGGGTGATTTATTCGAATTTTCACAATGTTTCGTCAAGAAATTTTGTTCGGAAACCTCAGATTCGGATTCAGCATCCCCCAAAAACTTGCAAAGAGTGAAAAATATCTTCTACCCCAAAATTTTCTCTAAATGACCTCTTATTTGAGCAATACCAGCAATTTTTGAAAACAGAAAAAAATGCATTTTTCCAGCAAAGGAAATAGATCTAGATCCAAAATCCAGATGATAAGTTTCAAAAAAATTTAGTTAATTAAATAATTAAAATTAAAATCGCCAAGCCCTTTGTCTTTGTATAGGGTATATGTACGCCACAGCTGACTCATACAGACCTTAACGTGAAACCCAACAATGACTTAGATTTGTTTTTTAAACAATTAAAGCATTTATTTATTAAATTTTCCGGGATAAATGGCCATGTTTGATGAATGGATCCCGGAAAATTTAATAAATTACTCTTCAGGTCATGGAAGTTTTCATCAATTTAAATTAAAGCATTGTTTAAAATCAACGTATCGGATGTAAGTACGTCACATTATGATATTTGACAATTTAACGCCCTTTTTTAAAGTAAAACTTTGAAATTGCATTAAAAAAATAAATAATAATCGTATTTAAAAAAATTTTGCGCGTATATTCCGCTCTAGAGTACCTCAATCGAATAAAAAGGTGCCGATATTCCCCATTTGACTGGATTAAGAGGCGAGGAGGAAATTATAAAGATTAAAAACAGTTGATGAAATGAGGTATTTGCATGAGTGAGGGAGTTTAATATAATCATTTCAAAACTCAAACAATGGCATACTATATGAGTATATGTTAATCCCTAGGCAGACTACAGGTCTCTTTTTAGCTGAAGGCATTAAGGGCCGTTTAAATATTACGTAAGCAATTTTTTGGTCATTTTTAACCCCCCCCCTTGTTAGCAAAGATAATCAAACCTCAAACCCCCCCCACCATAATTACGTATAGGCGGAAAAAATTGGAGCCGAGCGGCGAAGCCGAGCAGCCACGAACACGCTCTGCGCAAGCGCCGCTCTTAGCACCTCCGAGTTGCGCGTGCGCAGAGCGTGTTCGTGGCTGTTCGGCTTCGCCGCTCGGCTCCAATTTTTTCCGCCTATACGTAACGCCGGACCCCCCCCCGAAATTTTGCCATCACTTTTAGCAGGTAGTTTTTGTTCTCCTTGAAATTTAGGGGACTTATACTAGGGAGCTGTTCTTTTTGGGTGTAACCCTGAGGGTTAAAATATGAGTAGAAACACTACTTTTCGGAGTTAAATTTCAAAATGTTTTGGGGGTCCATCCCCAGAAAAAAATGCTTACGTCAGATTTCCTAATTCAATTTTTTTGTTAATTTTATTTTTGGTTGAGTTTTGAAATTATTTATGCAAGAAACAAGATATTTTCGAAAATGCAGTATGTTACGTAAGCATCACTCATATCCCCCTTGTCAGGAAAAATAAGCAAAGTTCAACCCCTCCCCCCCTTAGGTGCTTACGTAATATTTGAACGGCCCTTAAGCAAACCAACGGAATTTCTTCGGTTATTGGGGTGGGGCGCCATCTAGGGAGTGTAAGGCAAACTATTTCTTTCATTCAAACAAAGGACTTAATCCTCTTAACAGTCCCTCTCTTAAACAGTATAGCTAGCTTTCCAGTAGAGAAACTCATGAATGAAAACGTGTAGATAACGAGGAGAAAATCATAAAGATTAAAAAAAAAACAATTGTTGCGTAAGTGAAATTGAAAAGATTTTGGGTCCTTTTCTCTCTACTGTGTTTTATGTTTTGTTTGTTTGTCTGTTTTGTAACTTTTTTTGCCCATTGATTTGCACCCCCCTTTTATTTTTCTTTAATATGTCATCCAGTGGTTAGAGCGGCCGCTTGAACCACGCATAGGCTTAATCAAGCAAGTATAACATCCACAGTGTAAAGAAATTTTATCTGGTAACATTAACCTTCTGTTGTTTGGTTTCTAAGATCACCACTTTTATATTTAGTTATTATATATTTATATTTTTTTGCAGAACAATATCTTTTTAATTATTTTTAAATTATCAATTAGAAAATTAAAAAAGATCTTCGCTTTTATTAAAGCTAGAAGAACACGTTATGATTAGGGGGCATCCATAAATCCTAGACGTTAAATCTAGGAACGCTTATTTTATTAATGCCTCACTGCACATGCGCTGGGAGTTTAATTTCTCAAGCAGTTCTTGGACGTGTTGACAACTGGATGATGGGTTCATCAGTTTTATTTTTTTTATCTTAACTTAATGCTACTCCATTAAAAAAGATGCATCAGATTTTCCTTCATTTAAAATTAATGCTTCGATAATGTACCGAGATCGTCAGCATTTTTAAGTTTTTCTGGGGTTATTAAATAGTAATTTGATTAGAATATTTGGAATTTATTTACAATAACTTGGAAATAAATAACTTGGAATAACGTAAGAATGGGTTTGACCCCCACCCATCCCTCAAGTAATAATAATATAATCTAATTATTTAATAAAAATAACTAAAATGAAATGCCTTCTGTGATACATTCCAATATTTTTATATTATCTCTTTATAGAAATAAAATTAAAGTCAACCTTTAATGTGATAATTGCTTGATTTAAAGTTGAGTTATATTTTATGAATTAATTATTATTACAGAAATAAAAAGAATCTATCTTCAATATCAGTTTTTTAACCAAACATGTAATTTTTAAAAATAAGTATAGATGGCAGCATGGAAACACTGAATGTCAACGTGATCGTCCCAGCGCATGTGCAGTGAGGCATTAATAAAATAAGCGTTCCTAGATTTAACGTCTAGTTCCATAAATTACTACGTGAGGTGCTTTTTCCAAAATCTAGACCCCCCTCCACGTGAGATTTACCTACAACCTTTAAAAATAATTTCTATCCTATTCGTTTGCATTTTGTGCTTCACAGCACCTAAAACTTTTTCATTATTAATGATGTGGGGAAAAGGACATTATTTCACCTAAAAATCACCACAGTATCTTATCTGTGGGTCCTTTCTCATCTGTGGGTTCCTTTCTCATACTTAAAAAAAATCATTTAATTTCTAACTTAAAAAGTTGACGTCAGATTTTAATCGACCCCCCTCCCCCCTTGGTGAAATTTTTCCAAACCCCTCTCCCCCCCTTTTGGACCTCACGTAATTTATGGATGGCCCCTTACGAGTAGAATTTATAGGATTCAACTCTAACTTTTAATTCGATGGAGCTTCTTTAAAAAATAACTTTATTTCGACAGATCTACATTAGTTAATTTTATTAACATTAAAAACTACAATGCGCACAGAAGGGTTTATGGTTTGGCGCGTGACATCCCTTCTTGTCTTCCGCACGACCCACTTGTAAGAAAGCGTGTTTGGCATTGGTTTAATCCTTTCCTTTGATTGGTTGAAGATTCGGTGAAAGCAGAGGTGACGTCACGTAGGCACCACCTCCCATTCTAGCAATCGTAATTTTTTAAAATTAATTTAAAAAAAAACTAATGATAAAAAAAATTGTAAAAATATTAAGAAATCCGTTTTATAGCCCCATCAATGATTTCCAACAGTCGAAATCTTGAATAATTGAAATAAGGAAGTTGTCAGATTTTCAAAAAACAAACAAGTGTTCCGTATGGTTTTTTGTATGCTAAAATGAAATATCTAGTCAATTTTTTTAAAAAATGTACAGGTAATTAAATATTTTAATTTAAAAGTCGAGAAAAAAACACGTGACTGAAAACGTTTATTGTTTAAAGCATAAGATGACGTCAAGAATAATACCATCAACTCCATTGCTTTACAACAATGTTTAGTATAAGATGACGTCACATCCAAACTCTTGGCGTTTTCGCGCGCTTTGAAAAAGGGGATTTTTGTTAATTTTTTTGGTAGTTGCTTATTTTTGCAAGAGGAATCGATTAAAAAAATCAGGCAACTTCCTCATTGTGAATTCCTCTCTGCGTATTGAAGTAAAGTGAAATCATTCATCTTCTTCTTAATAACACGCTTTGCATTAGGAAAATGTTTCTTTGGTGTCTGTAAAATAAAAGCTCCCTTTTTTGCTGCTAGGTGGTCCGCAAATTCGTTACCGCAGTGTCCAGGGATCCAGTGTAAGACCTTAGAGTAGTCAGATAGGCTCTGCAGGAGTTTTTGACACTACACAAGATGCTAGAGGAGGTAGGAGCAGACTTTTACTTTTGCTTTGAACAATACTTTCCACTATATACTTTGAACAATATATTACTTTTGCTTTGCTTAAAAAAAGATATTGATGCAATAGAAAGGGTTCAGCATAGGGCTACTAAAATGGTCTAGGGCAGGGGTTCTCAAACTTTTTATGTCGCGGAGCCCTTTTCAAGAGACAAATTCTTCGCGGAGCCCTTTTCCGAAATAAATTTTTCAAGGTATAAAAGCAAATTACATAAAACCCATTGCTTCTAGAAATAAAAGCATAATAGAAATTTATCTCGGGAGGGGTCCAAAATTATATCTCAGTCCCTCCCATGCATATTTAACAGTTTAATGTAGCTTTTAAAAACATTTTTAGGTATAATTTGCATCTAAGATAATTTATTTGTAAAAAAAATTGTGACAAATTAAGATACAAGTAAAATAGAAGGGTCTGGGGTTCCTTCCTCCCCAGAAGATATTTTGAAATGTGATCCTTAAAAACAGTTTTTTAACTCGTTTTAGGTATATCATTGTCCAAATTTTGGACATTCACTTTTAGGTAGGAATTTAATTTTAACGAACTTACTATAAAAATTGACAATAATAAAGTTTCAAGTACAATAGGGGGTTTTGGGGGTCCTCCCCCAAAAGAATTTCGGAAATTTGACCCTAAATAACATGGTTTTAACTTGTTTTGTTATACGTAGTCCGGTTTTCCGGGGGAGAGGCTGGGCCCCCTCGGCCCTTTAATATACACCCCGGGATATATGGAATATTTTGTTTACCAATTATATTTTATCATTGGATACAATGTAAATCTTTATTTTATATTTCTGAATAATATAGGTATCACTTTTTAATCATTATGCCGGAGATGCATGGACATAGGATTCCATACAGAAATCTATACATCTGTAAATTTTGTTTTCCTAGAAGTTACTTCTTTTGAAATCGAGATCTGTTTTGGGGGGCTGATAGACCATACGTCAGGGGTACTTATCGAAATTTATTTACACATGGGCCCAAAATCATTCCTTATCCCATCCCATGCCATAGGATCAATGTTATCTTCTCTTTTTATACATTTTTTTGGCAGAATTTGCATCTTAAAGAATTTAATATGAGAAACGTTTTGTGTAATTAAATTCCAAATGCTATAAAGGGAGGGGGTTGGAAATTTGACTATACTATAAACAGGTTTTCCCTTGGTTTTGGTACATCTACTCCGAATTTTGGACATACATTTTTAAGTAGGATTATGATTTTGCTGAACTTTATAAAAAAAGGTGCTGAGTAATCAATTTGAGAGATGGGGGAATGGGGTTCCTTGGTGTGCTACTATTCGGAGCGGCCGTTTCAGCGGCAGAAATAAAATGAAAGTAAATAGAACTCTCATAATTCTTCTAAAAATTAGTAGAAGAAAAATTTGGTGCCGAAACAGGCCGGCGCCCAAACGGCCAGCGCCAAACCGTCCCATCCTGGGGGTTCCTCCCCCAGAAAAGTTTTGGAAATTTGACCCTAAAAACAGGGTTTTAACTTGTTTTGGTAAACCAAAAAAGACCTGAAAAAGGCAAAAATCAGCAGACCTTACCAACACCTTACAGAAAGTTATTTATATAACATTTCAGAGAAAAGCAAATTAGAATTTATCAAAAAATGTATTTATTTCAAATTTCTTCGCGGAGCCCCTGGAAATGCTTGGCGGAGCCCTAAGGGCTCCGCGGAGCACAGTTTGAGAACCTCTGGTCTAGGGTATATCCAGTTTAAGTTATGAGGGAAGATTAAAGAAGCTAAATATGTTCACTCTAGAGAAGAGAAGGATTAGAAGGGATTTGATTCAACTTTTTAAAATGGTAAAGCAAGGGGACACAGAGGGACTAGATTTCAATATGGGTAATAGAACAAGGGGTCACAATTTCAAATTGAATAAAGTAAAATTTAAGACGGATTGTAGAAAGCATTATTTCTTTAATAGGGTAGTGGATAGATGGAATGCGTTGCCTGAAACAATCGTAAATTCAAGTGGGGTAAACGAGTTCAAGGGGAAAATTGACAGATACTGGGATTCTGGTAGTTTGGGTTAAAAAGACTGGACCAACCTTGCTGGGCTTACGCCTGTAGTTGGTCGACTTAATTTGTATTTGTATTTGTAATACCTTGAATTTTCGGCATCGGCTGTAAGGGGACATCCATAAATTACGTGCGGTCAAAAAGGGGGGAGGGGTTTGGAAAAATCTCACCAAGAGGGGAGGGGGGGTCGATTAAAATCTCACGTCAACTTTTAAAGTTAGAAATTAAATGATTTTTTTAAGTATGAGAAAAGAATAATACACACAAATAAGATACTGGGGTGATTTTTAGGCGGAATAATGTCATTTTCCCCCACATCATTAATAATGGAAAGGTTTTAGGTGCTGTGAAGCACAAAATGCAAACGAATAGGATAGAAAATTATTTTTAAAGGTTGTAGGTAAATCTCACGTAGGGGGAGGGGGGGGGTCCAGCAAAATCTCACTAAATCTCACCAAGGGGGGAGGGGGGTCCAGATTTTGGAAAAAAACACCTCACGTAATTTATGGATGGCCTCTAAGGCTAGAAATTTATACTCCTGCTCATAAAAAATGCAACACCAAGAAGGAATTGTTCGATCAACTTGAAATTTTCATGGTATGTTCATTATGGTTTGATTATCAAATTATACCAAATTCAGAGCTATAGCGCATGCGCGAGCTGAGCAGTGTCTTCTCAACCACTGATTTATTCGTAAATTTGGGGGGCTGTAACGGGACGTTAAGGGCTTGTAAGAAGGTTGTTTAACGTTGATTATCTTGTCATTAGATGTTATTATACCCCTTAGACCTTAACGGATGTCATATGAAAATTTAACAGAGTTTTAAAGAGGATTAATTTTAAGCCTCCCGGAGGGGTGTTTTTCACACTGTTTTACCGCTGGTCAGATGAAGTGAAACCGGACAATATTTGTTGTTTTCATATGGCTTTATTAGGAAATGAATCCACATATTTAGGCAGTTTACAAAATTGCAAGGTATCTGGAATCCATAACAAACAAATAAACGAAAGCTTAAGGAACAAAAAATAGCAACAAAACATCAAAAATATTAAAAAAAATACAAGAAACACAAACAAATCCGAATTAACATCAATCAGTTCAAGTTGTTCATATTGTCTCTGGCATCCCAATATAGTTTGGCAATGTCCCCAATTACCGGACCATATTGATATGGGTTTGAAAGCAGAGGTCCAAAAAGGGTGAGGCGAGTTGAAAATTGGGGTCTGGACCCCTTACAGTCACGTCAGCACGGGATGAAAGAGGCTTCATTCGCATGGCAGTGCCGGATCATTGAGTGACTTTTCGACATGTTTCAAATTGTTGGAATACTGTTTACAGGTCTATCATTGTCTGCTCCATCAGTTAATCGGTCCCCATTTCACCAAAATTCACCAAGTATCGGTTTTTTTAACAGCACTTCATCGATGGAATTCCATCGGTGCATAAATCTACCATGGGATCCACAAAAAATATTTTCTTAAGATTACTGGTATCAAATGGTCCTTTTAAAGAAATCCCCCATTAATTTTGGTTAACATGACACCTAAATTGGGTTTGGACGCTATGCCAAAAATCTCAATTTTTTAGTGTTTTATCTTGAGTCTGTGGTAAAAAAGAGTAAGTGTTTTGACCTGGAGCACTATTGGGTACCATTGGGAAACCTCATTAGATAAAAAATGAGAGCAATCTCATTTCTTAAAAAAAATTCTAAAAATTTTTGGAGCCAAAAGTCATACCCTACCTTTGAAGCGATCCTGAAGCTGTAATTCATCAGAACAAATCCCGTACACATGTTTTTGGAATGTTCCAAACTTACTTTACATCCAATAAGACAGTTTCTTTCTCTACAAATTTCTTCATCCAAAATTTCACCTATGGAGCTCGACTAAAATTTCGTTGGTTTTTCCTCATGCTTAAAATGCTTGTTATGTTGCCAGTATAGGCAAACTTTGGGTTTGGGATGAAAATCACCTCCTCAGTCAAAATTTCAATCTGCTTGATTCGATGACCTGTCGTATAGAGGCTCTCATTGCAGCACACATGGAAGACATTAAACACCGATTTTCGATAGTAAATTTTATTCCTTTGTTCTGAAAATTATATCATTTATTTTTTTCCACAAAGATCACTTGATGTGTAAATTTCATCAAAATCTAACAAGTCCTTCATAGAGGTGCATTTTTTTTGAACAGGAGTATACTGTTAAACCAACGGTACTAAAAAGGTCACGTGGTTTTGACAACGCTGGAACTAGTATTTCGGAGGGGAGACAGGTGGAAGTTGAGGGGTAGTTTATCGAAAGAGGAAGAGACATTTGCTTGTGAAAAGAAGCAAGACCCCAACTATCCCCGGTTACCCAACTATCGGCCGTGCAAAGTCCGTAAAAATCACGTGACTCTTTTACTATCGTTGGTCGAACAGTATTATTACTTCTCCTAATTTTAGGGATTTTCAAAATTTTTTATGAACCAGGAGTATATTATTACTTCTCCTAATATGAGTAAATTTCGGAAAAATATATTCGTATAAATAATCACCACTTTAAAAGATATTTTATATTTAATTATAATAAATTAAACATATTTAAGAGCTTCATAATGTTATTATGTACTAAATTTAATAAGAATTGCCAACTGCAATTTCTTTAATTAGCAATGTCAGATTTCATATGTTCCTTCATCCAAATCTATTACATGCCGATATTCCCAAATGGGAACATCATTATAAGACCACTTAATTTTCATGCTGGAATTTGATACGAAAAGGTAGAAAGCAACTCAAAGATATGCAGCTTGTGTTAAAGTGGATGGAAAACCAACAAATGTATTTCCGGTTTAAACTGTTCTTAGATAAGGGTGTGTCTTATCCGGGCTTTTATTTATTATCAATGTAGAAAGGATAAATAAGAAAACAACTTATCAGGGGCCGTTCAAATATTACGTAATATTTGAACCCCCCTTAGGTGCTTACGTAATATTTGAACGGCCCCTCAGAGATTAATTTTAAGATTGAGTTTTGCGTCCGTTCTAGAAGATGTAGATTTTGTAATCGATATTGAGTCTTGTTCGACTACATTAAAGGATCGGCAAGTAAAAAATGTAAAAAAATAATAATTTATTCACCTCGCCACATTTACACAGAAACAAGCAATGCAAAAAAAGAAACATCGTAATGCTCACTATTAAGGGGTTTGGGCCCAATCTTTTTCATCTAAAAATGATCAAAAAAATTAGTTTACAAATTAATAGAAGTAACACAAAGATCCAATGAATCAATAGTAAAAATAACGTTGCTTTATATCTTAACATGGAGAATTTTTGTGAGTTTCTGTACCTTGGGGAACGTTAACTACAGTAGGAGGAACGAATATTGATACTTTGTATAGAAATGAAAAGGCCTGCAACTGTTACAGAAATTTAATTAAATTTTGGAAGAATTCTATCTTTAAGAGTGAAAAGAAACCTACATAAAACACAATTAGATGTAGATCAGTCCTTTTATATACCTCTAAAATATGGAAGATGACAATAGTTTAAATTAACAGTCTAAAATGCATTTGAATCGTCAGTTTGAAGAAGGGAATAAGTCCAAAAAATGACAAATTGACTTTTTGTGCTCAAAACAATCTCCAAGCTTTGCCCTACACTAGGGTGTATCGAAAAAAAACTTTTTCTTGATTTTGATGATGCCTTAGTGCGGAAAAGTTGTCTAAGGTGTCAGAGAGTACCTATGAATTTATTCAGAATTTTCGGATAATATCTTGAGGTGCCGCCAAGGCCCTGAAGGTCCCTATGTTAATCCAATGAAGCGCGCAAACCAAGAAGGCCGAAAATTGGTTTTTCGTCCCTCATTTCTACCCTAATCACACGACGAATGTCTTCACTCGAGTTATGGACCCTATATGATCTAGGCTATCCGACAAAACTTGAATAATAGCCTAAATCTCTATATTACGTTTTTTTGTATGCTCCAATTTCGTTGAAAATCGCGTATTTTCTCGTTCAAATCAGATCCCACAATCAACATAATATAGAGATTTACGCTATTATTCAAGTTTTGTCGGATAGCCTAGATCATATAGGGTATACAGGGTGTTTCAAAATTGCGTTGCACGGCTTTTATTCGGAACCAACGCCTCTTAGGGTCATGGAAGTAAGGTCTACCCCTAGGTAAGTGACCCTGGAGAATCCATTGAGATGACTTACAGCGCCTCTAGCGGCGAAATTAAAAAGTTAAAAAAATTAATTTAAAAACTAAAGGAGATAGAGCAAAAACCTCAGTTAGAATATTGTTGCCAACGTCAAGAAGAACTCATTGAAAAAAATTTGATCAAAATATCTTGAATATTCGTGGAGATATTAGCATGTGAAAATAGCACTTTTTCGGGGGTCAAAAAGTAAAAAGTTCGCATATTTGCAAATTTTTTTGATTTTTTGATTAAATTTTGTGTTCTTTCAACTAAAAAAACAAAAAACTACACAATAACACTGCAAAATTTGGAAATATGCGAACTTTTTACTTTTTGACCCCTGAAAAAGTGCTATTTTCACATGCTAATATCTCCGCGAATATTCAAGATATTTTGATCAAATTTTTTTCAATGAGTTCTTCTTGGCGTTGGCAACAATACTCTCATTGAGGTTTTTGCTTTATCTCCTTTAGTTTTTAAATTAATTTTTTTAACTTTTTAATTTCGCCGCTAGGGGCGCTGTAAGTCCTCTCAATGGATTCTCCAGGGTCACTTACCTAGGGGTAGACCTTACTTCCATGACCCTAGGAGGGGCTGGTTCCGAATAAAAGCCGTGCAACGCAATTTTGAAACACCCTGTATAACTCGAGTGAAGACATTCGTCGTGTGATTAGGGTAGAAATGAGGGGTGAAAAACCAATTTTCGGCCTTCTTGGCTTGCGCGCTCCATTGGATTAACATAGGGACCTTCAGGGCCTTGGCGGCACCTCAAGATATTATCCGAAAATTCTTAAAAAATTCACAGGTACTCTCTGCCACCTTAGACAACTTTTCCGCACTAAGGCATCATCAAAATCAAAAAAAGTTTTTTTCGATACACCCTACCCTACACATGGGTGAAAAGAGGGGGAAAATAACTAACCCCTTTAGGGAGATATCGCCCCTTAAAGTTGTGAAATCGATATCCATACAATGAAAATTCCTTTACTTTTTTACGATTTTCTCAAAACTTGATTTTTGGACTTATTAACTTCTTCAAACTGACGATTCATTTGAAAACAATTGTTTTTTAATAATGTGCCAATCCGAAAGTAAAAAATTTATAACGTGTATGTAGTTACAGTAAAAATTTATACTTTATAAAATTTCTTCAACTTTAAAGTGGTGACTGTTTTCACCACGCCATTACAAAGGATAGAAATTTCTTATATACAGAAATAGATTTTATACAGAGAAAGCACTAAAATATTTTTAATTCGTGGAAGAACCCCCTTAGGCATCTTTGAACCAAAAGATAAAAAAAATTTAATCCATAAAGTAGAAATAAGTGCGTAAAATACTCAACGGTCAAAATGACTATTTTTGAGGGTTCTAGGTAGTTCTTTCAAAGTCTTCGGAACCCGTTACGCAAACCAAACCAAATTTGGATGGCAATAATAGAAGCCTAAGTTAGGAAAAGTCAGTTAACCAGTAAAGTAAGTTAAACCAGTTAATTAAATTAATTGATTAATTAATTTTTTGGCATTAATTAGTCCACGATTCAAATCCTACCTATGTGTTCAGTATTTCGGGGTTGGTTGAACCCTAAATAAAATCTATTCTATCTATCGATAAAAGCCCCTTAGCTCCGATATACATTTTTACTTTCAAGCTAGATAAATGGATAACTCGTAAAAATAAACCTCAAATTGTAAGTTGCACATTAACCAATATCCTTCATTCCAAACGGTTAGCATTCTATTTTTACATTATCTGACTCCCTTTCTCTATGTAAGTCCTATTTAGATCGGGTTAAGTATTTTATTTAAAATTAATCATTTATTGCTATAAGTATATTAGATTTTGAATTGCATTATCAACTAAATAAACTAGACATAAAAAGCGCGTATAAAATTCTTAAAAATAAAGGGTTTTATGTATTTACTAGCTGATATGCCTGGCCTTGCACGGGTGGAGTGTATAATTTTTTTAAAATTAAATTTTCTCAAAATACGTTTATAATTTTGTAAATCAGTAATCACCAATCATCTCGGTATCCCAGGCGCCTCTTTCATATCCCAATGGTCTAATTTTTCATATCCCGGTGTTCCCGGTAATGTTTTCCAATCCCGGTGTCTTTTTTCATCTTAATAAAGTAGCAAATTTGAAACTAAAAGGAAAATAACGTTTGAAAATAAATTATTTGAATTTATTTTGATGTTTTCATAGCTGATAAGGCTTTTAAATGGACAATTATAGAGTTTTTCCAGTTAAAATATTTAATTTTTGAGGTTTGTTCCTTTATATTTAACAAACATATTGTTATTGGTGTAGATTTTCAAATTACTAACATGAACACTGCAAGTCACCACTTTTTTATTAAAAAATTAAAATATATTATCTAACGCTTAATTAATTGTGGTCGTTACGTTTGCAGTTAATATCAAGTATCCTCCCTGGTTGGGGAGGGTTCAATCCATATCTAGTAGTTAATCCAGAAAAACAGATATGGTCGCTCGACCGTTTTAGTTTTAAAAAAAATTTGAGGGTTGACTCTTATATCATTGGAGTGTCCAAAACCTCTATCTTTAATTTTTTTTATCTTTATTTGATTTTTTATGGCAGCCATCGAAAAAGCTGATTTTTGCGTTTGTAAGGGTTTCTGTTAACTTTCGTTACTCCTGACTGGTTTTAACTTAAATTCATACAACAAAAAAACCATTGTACTCAGAAAGATACATCCTTCAAAGTTTTCAGTACAATTGTTTGGATAATCCTCTCAAAAATATAGAGAAACAGCCCAAAAGTAGAACTTTGAAAATGATGATTTTTCAATTTTCGAAGGCGTAATATTCCCAAAAGATTTATATTTTCCCAATGATTTTGTAGACAATGTGTAGCCTACTTACCGGAGTATATTCTGAAAAAAATTCAACTCTGGTATTTTGTTTTTTTTGTAGTTATAGGCCTCCAAAGTTGGAACATTTCAAACAAATCCAAACTTTGACCCTCTTTATCTCTGGCGGAACAAAGTTTAAATTTTTGAAATTTTTACTGGTGAAGCCTCACTTAGGTATTATCCTCTTGTAAAAATTACATCTTTGGTATTTACTTCTATGTCGAATTACAGGACCATAAAAACGTTAAGTTGGAAGAACATTAAACTGAAGAATGATGGTATCGTTCCATTAATGGATTTTATCATGTTCCCAACTAAGCGTTTTAACGGTCCTGTAACTTGAATTAGAAGTAAATACCAAGGATGAAATTTTTACAGGAGTATGATACGTGAGGCCTAAGGGGCCGTCCATAAATGATGTCACGCTCAGAGGGGGGGGAGGGGGTTAATCAATTTGTGACAAGGGGGAGGGTTTGAGAGTTGTGACATCACATCCTGCAGCTGAAAATCAACGAAAAAAATCTTCGTTCCGGGTACTTTCAAATTAGTGTATTAGACATATTGTTCGTTTCAGAGCTTGACATGTGACAGAGGGGGGCAGGGGGAAGTGTGACAGTTTGTGACAAAGGGGGGGGGGGAGGGGGTCAAAAATGGGCAAAAAAAAGTGTGACATCATTTATGGATGGCCCCTAACCTGTGAAATTTTCAAACATTTGAACTTTGTTCCACCAGAGATACAGAGGGTCAAAGTAAGGATTTTTTCGAAATCATCATAATTGAGCATTCAAGGCGAACAAGAATTGATATAGGTTATGGGGTCGCCAATGGGGTTGAAGGGTCGAAGTAAGCAAAAAACCTCTCATATCTGAGCAGAAAGAGTTACATATGTTCGATTCCGGCATTTATTAAATTCAACCAATTGTGTGTTTTGCTTTGTGTAAAAATCTTTGAAAATGTTTATTCTATTTTTTTTAAAAAAGACCAATAAATAAAACAGGCATGCTTTATAGGTAGATTATTGTTCCTTGGTCAGACTCTTGTTCCTTGTGCCATAAAACTAAAAACAAACTACGAACTAAACTCTAGTATTAAAATGTTTTCGTCGTTACTTTTTCTATTGTGTAGTCTATCTACCTACAACGCATGCCTGTTGCATTTATTGGTCTGTTTTTGAATGAAATAAACATTTTCATAAGATTTTTACACAAAGCATTTGAATTGGTTGAATGTAATAAATGCCGGAATCGAACAATTGCCCAGATATGCAAGTTTTTTGCTAATTTTCACCCGTGATTTCACCCCTTAAATTCCACTTACGAGACCCTAACCTATGCCAATTCTTGTTCGCCTTGCTGTACCCTACCTCCCCTTATGAAACACTTATCTGAAACACTCTGATGTATATTACCAATCTTTCACGTTTTCCAGCAATAAGGAAGTGTGTCAGATTTTCAAAAACAAACAAGTGTTCCGTATGGTTTTTTGTATAGTAAAATGAAATATCTAGTCAGTTTTTCAATGTACAGGTAATTAAATATTTTAATTTAAAAGTCGAGAAAAAAACACGTGACTGAAAACGTTTATTGTTTAAACTATAAGATGACGTCAACAATAATACCATCAACTCCATTGCTTTACAACAATGTTTAGTATAAGATGACGTCACATCCAAACTCTTGGCGTTTTCGCGCGCTTTTAAAAAGGGGATTTTTGTTAATTTTTTTGACAATCAAAAAATTTCTCGATCGGCCTCAAATTTTGGGTGGTTGCTTATTTTTGCAAGGGGAATTGATTAAAAAAATATAAAAAAATCATGCAACTTCCTCATTCAAACTATTACCAATGCAATCCCCATCCTCTCTCTCTATAGAAAACCAGCATTATATTTTAACAAACAAACAAATTGTTATTTACAAAAGAAATACAAGTATAATAGAAAAAAGACATGTGATATGCCAAGGGGAAATACTCTTCCCGTACAGGCAAAAGAGAAATATATTCATAACAGAAATAAAGAAAACAAATAATAGTAATAATAATAGTAAATAATAGCAAATAATAGTAATAACAGCTGGATAACATTATAAACTAAAATGCTTCAAAGTGAAAAATCAACGTCGTCTCAATGTTTAATAAAAATTCAAATAATATTCTTTTGAATGTTGAATATTTACTAATACTAATTAAGTGTATAGGTAAACTATTGAACAGTTTAGGGGGCAAGGTAATAAAAATGTTTACAAAATATGTCCTTGGAGAAACTTGGAATTTCAAAAGTGCCTGTAGATCGAGTATTATATTGTATGCTTTTCTTTTAAATTGGGATTTATTCCGGTAAATTTAAAGTAAAATACGAAACATACATTTCGCAACCTTATGCGTAGATCTTCAATCAATACACACCAATGGCAAAAATCTCATGCAAGAAATACTACTACTATCTCACATTTTCTGAATTTATATAAAAAAAAAGTTCTGCTTTTAAATCATATAAACTGTCCAATTTAAGGGTTATAATCAAATCTAAACGAAAAATTAGATTTTTTTCCAAGGAAACCATGGAATTGTAGCTATTCTTTTTGAGAATTCAAGTAGGTCCCTTTTTCCTTCATTGTCAATGTTTTGTGCTTCTTTGAAATAAAATGCTTCCATCTATAAATTGTATCAGATTAGTCAGTTTGACCTTTAAATCTGTTCCAGAAGTTAGTTGTTTCTTTAAAATTTGGAAAAGAAATATTTCTTCAAATCACAATCACCACTTTTTAAGTGAAGTGTATAAATGTATAATATTTCTGCTTCATTCATTTATACGCTGAGGAAAAAAAATCATTTTAGGGATTTCATTAACGTTCCTCGGTCTTCCCAGACTGCTTTGTGAACGAAGTTATACAAATACAAATTAAGTCGACCAACTACAGGCGTAAGCCCAGCAAGGTTGGTCCAGTCTTTTTAACTCAAACTACCGGAATCCCAGTATCTGTCAATTTTCCTCTTGAACTTACAATTGTTTCAGGCAACGCATTCCATCTATCCACTACCCTATTAAAAAAATAATGCTTCCTGCAATCCGTCTTAAATTTTCCTTTATTCAATTTGAAATTGTGACCCCTTGTTCGTATTGAAATCTAGTCCCTCTGTGTCCCCTTGCTTTTTAAAAAGTTGAATCAAATCCCCTCTAATCCTCTCTAGAGTGAACATATTTAGCTTCTTTAATCTTCCCTCATAACTTAAACTGGATATACCCTTGACCATTTTAGTAGCCCTATGCTGAACCCTTTCAATTGAATCAATATCTTTTTTTAAGTATGGAGACCAAAACTGAACAGCATACTCTAGATGAGGTCTCACCAAGCCTCTGTATAGTGGCAAAATAATATCCTCGGACCTTGAAGAAACAGTTTTTTTAATGTATCCCAATATCCTATATGAAAGTGAAACGCTAATTTCTGAAACATGTCAAACGCCACTTTTCATGTTCTGAGAAAAACGAGAAAAACTTCAATATAGAAGCTCACTACCTTTTTATGAACATGTTTAGTAATTCTTATTTCTTAAAGTAGGCCTCATTTGGATATCTTGCAGGCAAAAAGAATTTTTTTAGTGTTTTTATTCTTTTCATAAAAAATTTGACAGGTTTCTGCAATAAACAGAGTATTCAAACCTAATTTCATATCTTAACTCTAATTTGTTTAAGGATTTGTTAATAAAAGTAAGAGTATTAGTTGAAAATAACATTTCCTTATTAAATACTAACCTGTAAAATTAATAAAGAATTCTTATTTTTTTTCTCTTTTGGTTCGTAGATGTATAAATACCTTTTTTTTACATTAGACTTAAAAATAGTGGTCAGCCAATTCAAAATATTAATACAGACATCTTCGAAGAGATCTTGTTTAGATATACCTTTGTGGACAGTAAAACGGTTTTTTTCTTTAAAGCCTACAAAAACAGTTAACTAGATCTGGCGTATAGATTTGATGTCCACATTTAATAAATTGATTCATAAATTCAAGATATCGAACTAAAATCGAAACTAAATCACATGGATGTAATAAAGGGCCCCAAGCATGAAAATTTTAAATTATAGCTACCAAAACCGTCCTAAGTCTGGAGATTCGTACAAACACTTTAAAAATATAGTTTTTAGTATGGTTTGATGGACCTCACCTCTAAAGAATGAATTTCCCAATCGCCTTAGTGTTTGTATGCGATTAAATAAAAACACCAGTCCCAAACAAGCTGCAGATGAGACGGTATGAACAAAATTCCCCGCAGTGTATAAGTGCCGAAACCTGTCAAGCAACGTCGTTTGACCTGTTTCTGCACTAAAGCCGAAATTTAACATGCTGGAAAACTTTTTTAAAATCACGTTATTTTTATAATTCTTACTTTAAAATGTGCGTTTACCCCTACAGAATCCCATGACACCAATAACTCATTTTTGAAAAAAGTACGTTTCAGAATTAAGGGATTCAATTTGTAGAGCTACAATATTGACTAACTCTTCGAAGTACTAATGGTAAATGAGATCACCGATAATCATCAACTGGCGTCCCACGAAGCTCCCTGAAAACAGCCAAAAACCCTAAGAGCTTCATAACACTCTTTAGCATACTAAAATTTAAAAGAAAAAAGAATTAATGGGAGGACCCCCGCCGACCCCCCTATTATTATGGAGTAGCTTCGGTCGTTGTCTATGGTGAAAAATTATAATTTTAAGGTTTAGAAAGCGAGGTTGTATGTATACCCTGAATTTCCTCCTGAACGTAGCAAGGATTTGCGGAGGCTTGTGTCAACCTTTATGCCGAAGAGGGACAAAATGGAGTATCCCAAAATCCAATGAAACACTCTAATTTTATGGAAATTTATATTTTCTAGCAGAAGACCTCGCAAATTAAGTAATATTCAATGCTAAAAATTTTATAGTGTAAAAAAATTAAAAAATCCGCTGAAATTTTTTAAAATACAGTTAGTACCTTGTTGTTTAGTACCAGTCAGGGTTGACAGGATTGGACCCAACTGGGTTGGACCCAATGGGTTTTTTCAAAAAAAACCATGTGAAAAAACCCACATTTTGGACCCATTTTCGGGTTTTTTCAATAAAAATCAAGATTTTGGCAGTTCCTTCAAAATTTAATGTGTTTTCTTTCAAAGTTGTGGATATTTTTAAAATATTAATGGGTTTTTCAAAATTTAAACTAGGTTTTAAAAATTAAATGGTGTTTTTTCAATTTCAGGGAGTTTTTTAAAAAGTTAAATAGGTTCTTTCATTATTTAGTGCAGTGGGTTTTTTCAAAATTTAGGACGTTTAAAGTTCAAACTAGATATAAAAAATAAGGATGATTTTTTAAAATTTCAGTGGGTTTTTTAAAGTTGAATAAATTTCTTTCAATATTGAATGGGTTTTTTCAAAGTTTAGGATATTTTTTAAATTTTAGTGTTTTTTTTTCAAAATTTAAACAAGGTTTCAGTAAATAAGGGGTGATTTTACAATTTCAGTGGGTTTTTTCAAAGTATAAAAACTTTGAAAAAACCCACTTATCTGTGGAAAAACTGACATTATTTTGACAGAACACATTTAACATAGAAAGAACTCACTAAAATTTGAAAAAACCCACTTACTTTCGAGGAAAAACCCCTTAATTTTGAAAAAACCCACACTTTTTCCGAAAAAACCCAGTTTATATGGGTTTTTTCAGGGTTTTATTGAAAAAACCCAAAAAAACCCATCCCACTTGGGTTTTTAAAAAAAAACCCGGGTTTTTGCCAACCCTGGTACCAGTGTTGTTGTTACTAATCCTTCGTGATCTAGCAACAACTAGATCTGATCTATGATTGTACAATATTACAAAATTACAATGGTTAATACAATATGTAAATACCCTTGGTCCCGCTCTCACATAAAAATTTCCATATTAAAAACTCTAGCTAAGAAAAATCTATCAAGGATAAAAAAAAGAGGCAGATTACTCCGGCCGGCCTCTTACCTTTTAATTTCGATTGCTGCCCTCGCGGACTTATAAGTTGTAAACCCCTGTTTTAGAACGTGCTACTTGCAAGCAGGCAGTGTCACTCCGAGCCACCATTCGCCATGAGTCATTCATTCCGTCAAACTAAATTTTACAACCAAGGTTTTCTGTCCCATATATCTATTAATATAGCCATATATTTACATTAAACTAAACTACTGAACTCATTGGCGCAACAGCCCTAGAGGGCCGAGGCCGACGATGCCCATCTTCGTTTTCGTGAGGCCCTGGGGTGCAAGTTGTTAGGCATGTGTCCCGGTTAGGTGGTCATTCTAACGCGAGACCCCCAGTGTCTAGTTCCCAAGCAAGCTTGGTCCTCATTTTATCGACCCACTGAAGGGATGAAAGGCTGAGTGGACCTTGCCCAGCCCGGGATTTGAACCCCGGGCCTGTGGTGTGGAAGCGCGAAGCACTACCACTGCGCCACTGGGCTTCATATATTTACATTATTCAACATAAAAATTTTATCCTCTTCTATCAGGAAGTTAGTGATTACCCAGTCACAATAGTTTAAATCACATATTGGCAACCTACGGCCAGCGGAACATTTTAAAAATTGTAAAATCACTCTGGTTTTCGTCAATAATAGCGAAAGAGGGGATAAGGAACTTTACTCGAAAAGAACTTAATTTTTGAAGTTAAAATTGCTGCACAACTATGTTGTGCCGTATTTATTCTGCTCGTCACTTCGAAGAATTGTTGGCTCAGTTGTTCCCAAAGTGGGTGGCATCGCCCCTCAGGCTGCGTTGAAAAGTTTTAAGGGGCGGTGATGGTTTGATTGAAAATTTGGGGGAGTTATTAGAACTAAAGGGGGCTTTGACTATTTTTTAAACTATTGTTCATAGTCGTTTTTTCTCATAAAAAACCGTTCCAAAATTCCATAAAAGTAGCATATAATCACTTTTTAACATGCTAAAACTCGAATAATTTCCCGGGGGAGTACTAAATTTCCTTGGACGTAGCATTCAGAATTAGGCGGGGGATTACTTTTTAATGAAATAATAATTGAATTTTATAAAAAGTAGATAAAAAAACCGACTCAGTTTTCAAAAATGCCTATTATTAACTCTACGGCCCTCCACGTCATTAAAATCACTATTCCACCAAACCAATCGCACAGTTAACAAGTCCAGTTCAGTAAACGAACATTTTTTATAACTCCTCATAATCATCTTTGCCCCTACAAAAGCAAATTCACGTACTTGAACCATTATTTCTTCCATCCAATTGGTGTTCAAATCTGAACGATGTATCTGTATTTGATAAAAAAAAATATGAATGAAGTATTTTCAAATTTTGCTTTATATCAATGAAATCTTCTTTTATCCTTTTTTGCAGAATTTTTTTAACTTCAAAATCATGGTTAGACCATGTCTATCACTTGGATCCAAATAACTATATATTGAAAGTGTGACCAGACAAATTAAATATTTTCAAGCATCGTGGTAATAAAACTTGTACCTAACTGAATGCTTTTCGAAATGAAATATCTTCGAAATGGACATCTAAATAACATTCAATTGGTCAGTTTAAACAATCACGACTCTCACCTATCGCCAGTAACAGCTTTTTTACTTGAAAATTTGCAATGTCACAAATGGTTAGTTAAAAAAGACCATTGAGCCGGGCGGAGCTCCATGTAACAATAAAGAAGATATAAGTAACATTTTGAAAGCTAAACGGTTATCTTCTCAGTTCTGTGGCCATTGTTTAATAGATCACTCAAAATTTAAAGCTTGGATTAACCAGCAAATCGTCGCTTAAGGCGCAAAATGACATAACTGACATTTTGGCCATTTTGAGTTATGCATCAATCTTTATGCAAATCCCGGCCCCGGATCACCTGGCACCAGCGATTTTGCGAAAAAATGACTCAAATCGCTGCAATCGTCAATTTTGTCATTTTAGCATAACTGCATTCGTAAGGCAAAATGACATAATTGCACGCCTTTCATTGATATTGTTAGGGACGCCGCCACAGAGAAGCGTTTCATCTCAATTCCCGGTCAAAAAGGCCTAAAATGAAGGTTTAAAACTATAATAATATTATTTTCTTTAATTAATAGCCAAACTGTTTTTTTCATCTCCTGCAAAATAGGGAAAATGCAGTTATGTCATTTTGCGCCTTAAGCGACGAAATCCGTGTTATATCAATAATGGAGTAGTGAAAACAAATTTTTATATCTAGAGTTCAACTGGTAAAAAATATAGGTATATTCCTTTGAACAGAAAGTCCATAAGCCCATCCTTTTATTCCATTAGCAAGCATAAATAGTATTTCTGTTTAATAAGGATTATGAAAAAAAAATCTCCTTTAATATACTTGTTATTTGAAAAGAGTTATGTATGTATCTCTCTATTCTAAAAAAAGTTTTTGGTGAACGGTTTCCAGAAAAAGGCTTTTTAATTACTGAACCGAATGACACATATATGGTATCAAAATGTCCGGATTCTTTCCGGATTTCCGAGTATGCCCGTCGATTTTTCAAAAAAATTCTCAATTTTAAAATATTTCCATTTTTTTATATATCGGATAAAGTCGCAGTTACAAAGCAAGTACTGTCAATCAAATTATTATGCATCCAATCACAACGACCGATTGAAGCTATATTTTAGGATGAAACATATTTTTTTCACCTTTTAAAAAGTACTTTCTTGATGAAATATCACTCAAAGACTGATAAAAACATATTCTAAAAACTTACATATACGCCATTTTCTTCTAAAATTTCACACTTTTTGTCCAATATTGATAATTTTTAGTCTGATTTTATCGAAATTAATTGTAAACATAGAGTGATGTTTTGTCTCTTATTATTTTCAACTGCCTAAATGGTGTTGTTTAACAAGTCTGGGTTTAAAAAAAATATCAATGACAAACACTAGGCATATTATACTAACGAGTAACTTTAAAATAATGGTTTTTGTTTGGTCCGAATATTGATAAACAATTAGAATTAGTTATTTTTATAATCATAGATTAAAAATAATTAAGATGAATATTTTTAAAAACATTTCGTTTAAATTTTTGATAAGTTCGAGTTAATATATATTCAAACTTTTAAGGGAGATTTATTCGTGGAGGGGATTTGGTGACGTATTTTTGGAAAGTTGGTTGACGTTTTTTCTGTAAATTTTTTAATTGTTTTATAAAGTGTATTAAGTTCAGCGAGTTGGAATTTGTGGGAATTGCGAAGCAACCCCAAAAGGTCCTGCGTTCAGCAGTTAACGGGGGTTGGCGAGCGATAGCGAGCAGGGGGCGGTAGCTTCCTACTATTCTAAATGAAAATTGTTGCCCAAATTTTGTACGATTGGTTTGTTTGCAAGAAGCATTAAATTACATTAAACATACAATTAATACAATAATGTACAAGTACAATTATACATACAAGTACAATTATACAATAATTCAAGTACAATTATACAATTAATTTTACATTAAAATTGAGAATGCCCGAGGCTATCACTTTTGTCTAAGACCATTTTGAAAATTTAGTCACCACTTTAAAAAATGTTTTTCAAATTATTTATCAAAAAATGTTTAATGTATGATTGTCATTTTATGCATGGAACATTTTTCATTCAGTTCAGTGGTTTACTCTAACCAGTGAACAGATTACTCAAAGTAAAACGCAGGGAATCCATTAATTTCCTATTGTTTTAATATCGGAGAAAAAGCTAAATTTTATTACTATACTTAGTTGCAACTCAACTTGAGCCTGTAGAAATATGCTGAGAGCAACCAAAGAAAGTAGTTCCCCGCGTGGTGTCTGAATTTTGAGTGAAATTGAGTGCTTCAATTTTGAATAATGATCAGTTAAATCCATCCACGTATATTAAGCATCTTTTCATCCCGATATGCATAAAATGTTCAGTATTAATATTTTTAAAGTGGCGTAGTAGTACAACTCGCCAGCCAATAAGAGCTTTTAGCAACCCATCAGGCTTTCTGTTTACTCAGATTTCCTTCCGCGTGGCCATGACGTGAAAGGCTCAAAGTTGCATTCGAGATGAGTGCAATCTAAAACACACGTTTCTTTGATCAGAAACTCCATGAGCCTGACACTGTATTCCATAAGTTAGCATAAATAGGTTTACTTCCAAATTACATTCTATTGGTTTGTTTAATATTCACGACTCTCACTTTTGAAAGTAGCAGTTTTTTACTTGAAAGTTTAGAGTGCAATCAAACACCTCGGTTAAACAACCATTTTGAAAATTATTTACCACTTCTAAAACACTAGGGGGCTATCGCCCCCTACTCGCTATCGCTCGCCAACCCCCTGGAACTGCTGATGTAGTTCCCCTAGGATTGCTTCGCAATCCTGTGCTCGCTACGCTCGCTCACCATACGCTGGTACAACCTAAATGAGATTCATTAGCAACTAAATTTATTGGTGGAAATAGAGTTTTATAAATAGTAATAAGCAGCAGGGAAATATTAAATACAGTGTATGAAAAATAGTGTTTATAAAATTCATGGATACTGTTGCATTAGCCAAGAAAAATCACCATAAGCAGTATAATATATCAGATAAGTACTATTAACATGTAAATGTTATTCTTAAAAGTTGATATAGGTGCTTTTACTTACCCCATTATTTCATTACTCCTCTAAAACTTCTTTGTAAACACAGTTGTAAATACTCCTGCTATGAGCTACAACCGTCACAGATTGGACTAACCGTCACAGATTGGAATTCTAGCTCTACTTATTTCCTTAAAAAAATAAAATTAAAAGATTGCTTTGGAATTTACGAAAGTAAACAAAGCAAACCAACCGTTGCCAAAGGGAGAAAACAAATACCGCCAAATTTCAGCGTCACGTAAGAGAATTATATATATAGATGTTTAAAAAAAACTATTATAGAAATTTTAAACCTAGGTTATGATATTGGACTCTACAGTTCTCTACTAAGTTTTATGCATTTGATAACCTATGATTAGATTAAATCATTCAAAATATCAATTTCGCAACAACTAGCACTTCTCTTCAATTGGAGGTATTGGAGTATCGAAAGAAGAGGTTTTGTTTTCATTCCCCCAAACCCCCCTTTAGAGTGCTTGGAATTTTATTATTCAAAACTTTTTTACAATAAGTTCAAAATTATACCTGAGAATGTATGTCTGAAATTCGGAAAGTGTATCAAAACCAAGTTGAAATCCTCTTTTTAGGATCTAATCTCCAAAATTTTTCTGGGGGATGACCCCTATATACCCCCTTCTGTACTTAAAACTATATTATTTATAACTTTTTCATTAAATTCGTCAAATTTTACCTGAAAATTTATATCCAAAATTCTAACTAAGGGTACCAAAACTAGTTAAAAACCTGGTTTTTAGAGTAATTTCCACCAAAAATTTTCTGGGGGAGTACCCCCAGTCCCCCCTTTTGTAATTGCAACTTAATACATCATAACTTTTTAATATTAAGTTCCTTAAGTTGCAAATTCTGCCTAAGAATATACTGAAAAAAAAATTTAATATACATGAGGGGGGCTGGGAAACAATTTTGGGCCCCTCCCGAAATAAATTTCTATATACGCCAGTGTCTTATCCGCTTCTTATCCCAGGGTTCTAAATATTTCTAAAGGAATCGGATCGGAATCGATACCAAGGAATAGAACCCTTAAAGGAATCGAATCTTAAGAATCGTACTTAATTTTCTAATTAATGCAAATAATTATTAGCGATTTCGTTCACTAATTATTCAGTATATTGATAATTAATACGTATTTTGGCGCAGGAATCGAATCTTAGGATTAGTACTAAATTTTTATGATAAAAGATAATTATTAACAAATTTGTTCTCTATTTAATTATTCCTTTGAGAATTAATTAGTTATTTGCTGATTATTGATTAATTACTAATTATCTTTGATTTGTGATTGAAATATCCAAGTTTGATTCTACTTGTTCGATAATAGAATCGATTCTAGGTTGGAATCGAATACAAGAAAAGAAAGAATTCTGGAATTCATTCCGGAATCGAACCATTTTTTAGAACCACGCCTCTGCACGCCCAATCGCAGTCCTTGAAACGACGTCTCTATATTAAGATCACTTTCGCCCAATCCGAAGTTTGAATTTAATGATCTCAAAAAAACCTGGTTGAATGACTAAATTTTGAGTAAAAATCGAGCCTGGTTTAACACGCATATAAACTAATGATTGTATTTTTGATCAGTTTGCAAGATAGTTTCAGAACGAGCCTACAGCATGTTAACATGCAATTAAACCTCGCGTTTATTTATTTTTATTTGTTTATTTTAGATGTACTCAACAGAAATGAATCCAATAAAACAGTGTTACATCGAGAGAAAAAGTAAATACAAATACATTCAATGGAAACTAACACATCAATGAATTAAAAGAGAACACTTGGATTTGAATTCATTTAAAGACATATTAAAAATATCCAATTGATCAGACATATCATTAAAATTTTATAACATTTGTAAAGACAAAAGTTTTCAATATAATTAAATTTAATAAAAGCAGTTTTGAACAAATGATTATTACGAAAAGATCTTGTAGGCACAGATATCTGCAACGTACCTACTAGTTATGTAATTGCAGTCAATCATATTGTTAAAAACTTTATAAAAAGAACATTACACAGAAAAGTTTACATCTAGATTTCAGACTCTGCATATCAAAAGTATTAAGTTGCACAGACGAAAGACCATGAGAACAGAAGAAATTAATGTTTCCAATTTTTCAGTGAACTTTATATTAAAGGTAGGGAGGGAAAAGTACTCAAAATTTCAATATTTTGTGCTTTAATATAAACTAATTATTTTCTAAATTATTTCAGATTAGTTAGTTTGACCTTTAAAAATATTTTTTTAGGGGGGGAAGATGGAAAAATGGGAAGATATCACTTAGATTCAATTATTTTTTCAAAACACAATCACCACTTTTTAAAAGAAATATAAAAATTTAATATAATTTTCAAGTTGTAAATTATTGATCTTCTGAAAATTGGTAAATGTTCCAGTTTATGTCGGATTCGTTCCTAGATATGAACGTAGTATACAAAGAACAAAAATTTTTTTTTTATCGTCTATGTTTCATTTCTGTGCAGTATACTCTATTCATTCAGAATTGGCGCTTGAGAAATAGAGGTTTCTCCCACGCTAGAAGCGTAACCATAGTTACGCTCTTCGAGCAGCCAATAGTAAGCCGTCACTTTGACTTGGATAGTTGCTATGATTACCGATCGGTGGTGGGGGATAGAAATATTTTCAAGCGCCAGTTCAAAATGAACAGAGTATATAATGATGAGTGAAATCAAAATATTGACTCCAAAGAAAGTGAGGAAATCTTACGACTCCCAAAACTTGTAATGAGGAAGTTGCATGATTTTTTGTTATTTTTTTAATCGATTCCTCTTGCAATGGTTAATGGTTAAAATGGTTTAAGGGTTTTATTAGTATTAATTAAGATTAGAAAACTCAAATACGCATTACCCAATACCAAACATACCCCATATAATTTATCCCAGAACTTTTTTTAAGGGTAATGCAATCCAATATGGCGCCTGTAATAAAAATGCAAGTAATTAATTTTAGCTCCAGATAATTTATCTACACATCAATATCGTCTACAAATAGTACCTAGTTAAGGAATTACGTGGTTATAAGTCATTCCTCACTGACTTTTGTATCCTCTATTCTCAGTATAAAATGGGCAAATGTTATGATTTTCCGATTGATGACCAGGCTTAAAACTGGGTAATTTTGCCTAGCTAAGAATGAAAAACGGTCAAATATTTATATTTAGATGTGTTAAAGCCCTATAATCCGACAAAATAATATGTTAAGGCATTTTTAAAAATTTTCGAAAAAATGAGAAAAATGTCAAAATTTCTCAACTTCAGGCCGTTTGAGGCACGTGTTAATATTTTCTTATCGATTTAAGATATTGCACACTTTCTTAGGATACCAAAAGGGAAAAAATTAGGGGGTGTCGCAAAAGTTTCCCCGACTTTCGATTTTTAAGGGACACCCTAGTGTAGGCTCGTTTCGGATCCTTCTCGCTTTCAAGCGGACTTTCGAGGTTCTCTTCCAGTTGCCTTAAGGGGAGATCCATAAATTACGTGAGGTGTTTTTTCCAAAATATGGACCCCCTCCCCCCTTGGTGAGATTTTGCTGAACCCCCCTCCCCCCACGTGACATTTATCTAAAACCTTTAAAAATAATTTTCCATCCTATTCGTTTGCATTTTGTGCTTTACAGCACCTAAAACTTTTCCATTACTAATGATGTTGGGGAAAAGGACATTATTCCGCCAAAAAATCACCACAGTATGTTATCTGTGGGTATTATTCCTTTTCCATACTTAAGAAAATCGTATAATTTCTAACTTAAAAAGTTGACGTGAGATTTTAATCGACCCCCCTCACTTCTTGGTGAGATTTTTCCAAACCCCTCCCCCCCTTTTTGACCTGACGTAATTTACGGATGTCCCCTAACTTCTTTATATGTCTTTCTAGCTTAACTGAATTAGCTCGACAACTTTTAGGCAACACTGCCCCTTTTGTTAACAATATTTCAGAGATACTTTGAGGAGCTTCACAAAGCCGGTCAAGATTTAAAGTAGTAGTTGGTGTTTTTTTAAGAGTTAATAGTAATATTAAGAGTTATAGTAATTAATAGTAATATAATTAATAGTACTAGTTTTTAGAGTAATATAACTCGAATCTATTGGATGCACTACAGATTTGGAGTCGTCAGCTACTTGGCAGAAAATACAAGAATCCCAATTAATCATCGGTCGATGATCTTCAATGTGATTATAAATAGTTTGGCAATCAAACCGTTCTGCCATTAGAAATAATACCTTGATTTTTATCTTCAGATAAAAATCAAATTCTTCAAAATTCTGCCCCTAAACCCCCGAAAGAGGAGAAAAAGGATTTTTATTTAGGTATACCCAATCGCAATGATTTAAATTTTAATATGTTTTACAAAAATTAATACAGTTCAGTTTTAAAATATGTTTGAAAATAAACAAAATAACAATCCGAAGAGAACTATGGGATGTAACTAGTGGTCAGGAACTTAATATTTTTTTAACTTAGAATTTTTCGCTATTTAAGAGATTTTATTGGATTTTAATCAACTTTTAAAAATAGATTGCACATTTTTGCTTCATAATCATGTTCCTTGACCCTTATAACATAATATTCGACACCAAAATTGCCTTTGTATCATTAAAATAACCGAAAATAGGCCAGCGGGCGGCCATTTTGTTATTGACCGGAAGTCCCGAACGGGACTTCCGCCAGAGTGGTTCCGGTCCATTTTGGATTCAGAATTTTTGAAACTACATTTCCACCAATTTTGGGGCCTTTATCAAAATCTGAACAATTCGGGTGTTTTTTTTCCCTTTAACGGCCCCCTACTATAACCCATAAAATAAAATACGCATTCAAATTGTTGTTAAAATTAGTGCGCGCAATGCTGAATTTAACTTTTAAAAGGTTGTGAAGTCAGGCGCGCCGAGAAGGGAAGTAGACACATGGTTTTAGTTTTTTTTCTCGCGACAAGATAGCAAAAAAAAACATGAGCCGTCGGTAAATAGCGAAAACTAAAGCCCTAAGTAACGTAGCTTCATCCAGGGCTTTAGCGAAAACCACCCTTCCCTACTATTATATATGCTTGCGTAATATTTGAAGAGCCCTTATAACAAATTACTTAACATTTTCTTTTTATTGTTACATATTTGACATTTTTTATTACATATTTTGCTAAAATAAACACATATTATAAGTACATTTGAATATATTTTTGTTTTGTAAACTTTATTATTATCATAGAAACATATTTTAGGAGGCCTACTATTTTTATGTCTAAATTATTTTAATATCAAAAGTTATAGCACTAAACTTGAAAATTAAAGAAAACCCACCTAAGTTCAGTAAAGTTCGAAGTTATACTGTTCATAAAATAAAAAATATTACATCCAAAAAATAGTAGGGCTCCTAAACCCTATTATATCAAGTATTGTGCCCAAGTTTTATAGAAATTCACTTATAATATTCTAAGTTATGTAGTTTTGCGCAGAAGGAAAATAGCAAAAATGTGATTCTGAGAAAAACGCGAATTTCTTTACTATTTCCTAAATAAAATGCCTTTTTAATTTTAAGTAAAATTTATCTATCTTTGGTTCTAGGAAAGATAAAAGCAAAATTTAAACTGATTTGGAAAGCTATAGATGTTTTTTGAAATACGATAATAAATTTTTTTTTTGGAATTTTCGGTCCCAAACTATATTTTTTGATAGGCAACCACCTTAATTGATTAAAAAATTTCTCTTCTGTTAAGTCAGTCGGTTAAAAGGGAAGTATACAGGTAAAAGTAGATTTAAAAACTATTACAGGTAGCAAGCACCCATAAAAGATTCTATCCATATTCCCATATTCTCAATCTATATAACCTAAAACAGTTCTGATTTTATTTTAATGGTAACTAATTACCTTTGAACTTTTATTAGAATATTTTAAAAAAATTCCTCCAATTTTTTATTATCTTTTTAATTAGTTGTGGATAAGAGAAGTAAACTCTTGGGACATTTTTAAAAAGGTGTGTAATGTTAATACCAACTTTTGTGCCCCAATCGAAAACACGAGTCGAAAAGTATAATTAGACAATTTTTTTTAATCCATTTTTCGGGCTCGCTGCATATTTTTGGATCGGCTCGTTGTTTTTGCAAAAGCACAACTGACCAATCAAAAATTAACAGCACCTAGAAGAACAGACTCGAGTACACTGTTATTAAGGACATCAAGGAAAAGTTAGAGAGCAGGTTTATAGTACAGCGCAAAACGTTTCAGTATTAGAACTATCGGTTTTATGTTCTTGTCTGGAATAATAATAATAATTCACTCGATTGAACTTGAATTTTCGCTTCTCTTTGATTTTAGAATTATCGTTTCTAGTGAAAGTAACAGTTCTTTTTAAGTCTGTTCTTCTTGCTGCAGGTGATTGCTTTGTTAGCTGTGCTTGCAGAAGCAATGAGCTGATACAAATATTTTGCACAGAGTGTTTCGGAACCCCCCTGAAGCATTCCATTAATAAGCTAGGTTCGATGGTATAACTGTTACTTGCGATTCTATTATTCTAAAAAGAACAGAAATTTCATGAGTAGTCAGTTTTATCGTTCTCCTTAAGCTCTGATAGAATGAATATGGCGTAGTTGAAAAGGACCTTTATAATTACTAGTATGTTTAGCCGGTAATCAGGGAAGAACTGGAGAAACAAAAATAATTACAAATTATTACAGGTTGAAAGTGTAAAGAACAAAATTTAAAATCGTGTAATTTTATATAACACTAATGATCTTTGCTGTTATTTTAGTGGTGACTGTTAACCTTCGTATTTAAACCAATTTTGTTTTAATTTTTTCATTTTAAAATTTATTTTATTTTTACTATCCCTGATACTAATTATTGGTACGAGAAGTAAATGCCTTACTTACATGACCTTATTAGGCGCGTTTTTTTAATTAAGAGATGGAAACTGTTTTGAGCAGTGGCGTTTATAAAAAAATTATTTCGGGAACGGCACGAAATTATTTTTCACACCCTCCCATGTATATTTAATTTAAATGTTAATTAAATTAAAGGGACGATCTATTTCATGTAACCTATTTTTCTATATTATTTTGATAAAGCCTTTAACAATGAGCATATTACAATAATCCCAAAATGTTGCTAATGGTCGTGTTTTATTGTTAGGTTTAATTAGAGAGCCTGTATACGAGAGAGAGGCGACAACTCGGTATAGCGTGCTGATTGGTCAACAGCATTTTCTGTTCACCGCAGGTTTCCCTCCATAGGATTAGCATGGGAGCGAGGCAAGCGGCATGATACAGTTTGGACAGAATTGGGGATTTGGACAGTTTTAATTGCGCGCAAGGATGCGCAGAGACGCTTTTAAGCGAGTTGTCGCCTCTCTCTCGTATACAGGCTCTCTAGGTTTAATTAGTTATTGATTTACACTTGAGTATGCAGAATTTTGATTTCATTGGCTTAACACATAATTGAAGCAGTTCTAATAGTATCCTGTTCCAAAACAGGCCGCTAAGAGTGCCTTTTTAGTGATTTTCCACCAATCGAACCAAAACTTCCCAATAATAATCGTTATCTAGCATCTAAACCCTTCATCTGAGAGAAAAGTTTTAATTGCCATTTTTGTTGCTTGGTTTGTGTTCTTTATTTTTGTATTGACAGTCTAAAGGAGATACGGAGATACCATGCTTGCTCCTCTCGTGATTTTACACTAAGAAATGGAGTTTTCATGGAGGATAGGTACCAATATTAAAAAATATCATCGTTGATTTTAAATTCGAAACTACAAAAAAAACATACACTTTTTGTACGAACTGATGATGCAATTCTGATTCACGGTAATTTTACCTAGAAAACTTTTTATCCTTATTAAGTATCTCTTTCGATTCGTGGTACAATAGTCACCACTCTGTTTATTAAAACTTAAAATTTATATATATTGAGGTTATAACTCATCACATCAAACTTATTAGTGAACTTGAATGTATTCCAAATCTCTCAACTCCTCACAGTTGAGAAAAGCTATCAAATATTAGCATAGTGATCAGGAATTCACCATTAACGCTTGGGACGCGGACTATAGGGTCGTAACTAGACTTTTATTCGGTTGGGTTTTGGCAATAAATTTTTCTTGACCAAGGTATGTAAACAGCTAAGGATCCAGGATTCTGTTTTTAGGGGGCTAAGAATTTTCAAAATCAAAATCGTCTTCTAATGCCTAAAGGGGGGATTCGTTCCCCATAAAATTGTTGGAAATTTGTCTCAAAAGCAGATTTTCAACTCGTTTTGGTACACCTAATCCGGATTTTGGTTAAATAACAATAAAAACTAGTGAATTTAATAGTATACTTTGTTTTTACTAGTTTTTATTGTTATTTACCGATTCACTAGTCATTTTTCTTGACCATTCACTAGTCTAGCTTCCACGAAAATAACAGTTTCATAGCTGTTTTCATCTGTCTCTCTAGGAGCGAGTTTACAACTTAGAGGTACCGTTTCAACGCTATTTGTGTTTTTAGACATCGGGGATCGCATAATAAAGGGGATTACATTGGGGATTTTCAAAAAAGTTTTAACTTTAACCGTAACTGATAAAGTTTAACTGCCCCACCCCATACCATTCTCCTCCCCATCCCTTAAAACGTCTTCCACCAAAATTTCATTCAATTCCGATGAACGGTTTGGTTGCTAGAGGGCCTTTTAAATCGGGTTACTTATTTTATGGACACCCTGTATTTTTATCCGGACGGTTATAAGAGTTTTTTCTGTGCTGATTCCGAAACTGAAGTTTGCTGAAAGTCGGCTTCTGGGGGAGTGCCCCCAGACCCCCTCCGTTCCTTATGTTAACAAATCTACTAAAATGGTCAAGGGTATATCCAGTTTAAGTTATGAGGGAAGATTAAAGAAGCTAAATATGTTCACTAGGGTGGGTCATTTTCCTATGGCGAAAAAAAAATTTTACAAATTCTATCGGGCACAGCAAGAAAAGGGTGCCAAATGGTCTCAAACTAACATGTGTAAAATATTATTCGATTATCATAACTCTTTTTGCCTCCGGATTGGCCTCAAATAGAACAAAAATATGTAAATTTTCATATTTTTTTAAAAATTATATAAATTAAATTTTTTTGTCAATAACTTTTTGAAGCTCACAAATAAGGGTCTTTAAAAGCAATTTTAATCACATAAGTCACATTTGTGCAATTTTAATACGAAAACAACTACCAAAGTGGCAATGTAATATGCTATCATATTAGCAATAGCCATAGAATAGGAGGATCTTTTTTGCAAACAAACAGTGGATTGTCAGTGGTACATATTTTAAATATTGGTAGTTCAGATACATTTTCTCTCAAGTTTGGTCAGTACAAAACGGTATTTTTAATTTTTAAAAGTAGAAATAGTTATATTTTTCATAAATATGCCACGCTTTTAAAATTCAGCGGACAGTTATTTCACTGGCTGGTCTTGGGATCCAAATATGATCGCAAAAATTTGTTGAAACAATTGTTGAATAGATAGTTCGTTCATTAGGCAATATATCAGTTATGATTTGTCTCAGTCATGATTTACCAATTTTTTTGCTCTAACAATAGACTGAAACCCAGGCCCATGAAATTATACCTCTTTGGAGGAAGGATTGACTCAAAATAGCTCCTTAGCATTCCCTTATGCGTTCATAAATGTTAAAATATAGACAATTGAACTGTTTAAGTTAATTACAAGTAACTTTTGAAAAGTAATGTAGCTTATTTAAAAATTTAAGGGATGATACTGAGCTTTAAACTGAAAACGCTGATCTACCGCTCTTCTTAAGAAAATATTTCAATATTTGACTCTTAAAATGTGGTTTTAATTTATTTTTGGACATTAGAGACACATATGGGGACACTTGGGATGGGCTATTCCTAATATGCCAATGAAATTTCAAGGAAAACCCCAACTTTTAACTATTATCCAAATGTTTTCCTTGGGGTTGAAACCTATATCCCCAAAAAGGTACCATCCTTCTGACACATCCATTTTTATTAAAAATTTAGTGTTTTTAACATCCTACTCAACCGGCAATAAGAGTTTCACACATTTTTATGATTCCAGCATGAAATTTTTGATTGCCAGTTCTAACCATTGAGATATTTCAAAATATGTTGTATTACAACTCAAGTATCTCAACTCTGGTTTCATTTATAATTATTTTATAGTCTTCGATGATGATTTTTATACCATTGTGCACATTTACATTCATAACGGATTCGTGAAATCGAGGTAAAAGCTTGATTTTCGTTTGTCCATTTTTACATGAAATTACTATATTAATCGAAACTTCGAGGCTAATCCGGAGGCAAAAAGAGTTATTATAATCGAATAATATTTTACACACGTCAGTTTGAGACCATTTGGCACCCTTTTGTCGCTGTGCCCCTGGGAAAATGTGAAAAAAAATTTTTTGACCCACCCTAATGTTCACTCTAGAGGAAAGAAGGATTAGAGGGGATTTGATTCAACTTTTTAAAATGCAAGGGGACACAGAGGGACTAGATTTCAATACGGGAACAAGGGGTCACAATTTCAAATTGAATAAAGTAAAATTTAAGACAGAGTGTAGAAAGCATTATTTTTTTAATAGGGTAGTGGATAGATGGAATGCGTTGCCTGAAACAATTGTAAATTCAAGAGGGGTAAACGAGTTCAAGAGGAAAATTGACAGATACTGGGATTCCGATAGTGTGGGTTAAAAAGACTGGACCAACCTGCTGGGCTTACGCCTGTAGTTGGTCGACTTAATTTGTATTTGTATTTGTATGAAAAGTAAATCTAGTTGAACGAGAAGTTAAGATAGCTTAACTTAATCTGTCTTATTTTTAAGTGTTCACACTACAACTATCTCAAACCATATGGTGCTACACTCTTAAAACGACAGTCTCAAAACTGAGTAAAAAAGTACTCAAATGGGCTCCGATCCAAAAATACTCAAATTTGAGAACATGAATGTACTCATTTCTAAATTTGTGCGTACTCAAAAAGGAAATATCTTGAGCTTGAACTCAAAAATGAGCTCATGATGTTTCATTTTTGAGTATATTCATGTTCTCAAATTTGAGTATTTTTGGATCGGAGCCTGTTTGAGTACTTTTTTACTCAGTTTTGAGACTGTCGTTTTAAGAGTGTACGAGTAAAAAATGGCGTTCGTCCAAGAGCTCGTCTCTAAGCCTAAAACAAACACCCCACTCCAGACTTTTTTACTTTGGACTAAAATTTGCAGAATACCAATTTTTCTTCTTGTGTTTTCCAGTTTATCGAAATATGTGAGGCGAAAAGAGACCTCTTGTCGGCAAAGTTGATTTCGAGAAAAAGCCAAAAAACCGGAAGAAGGCCAAAACTATCGAATTTTTTTCTCTCGATTTTATCGATCCTTGGACCCTTTAGAACCGAAGTTTGGCTCTTGGAATCATTCCTTAACTGTGAAAAATAAGGAGATGGTAGCATTTTGAAAGTTTAAGGTCGTTTTTCGCGAAATCCACTTATCTATAATAATAAAAGAGCTTTACGATTCATTCATTCATTCATTCATAGCAAAATCTACCGGGGCTAAAGACTCGAAACTCCATGGGGTGGAAGACCTTACGGTGTATATGTTACCGCTAAAGTTGATAATTAGTTAATCTGAAGAATACCTAGGTAAACTTAAGATTAACTGATTTCTGTCGTTAATGTGCGGATTTTTGAGTTTTTCGCATTTTACCTAGGGAATCTACACTATAACGGCCTCTTGATCGTTAAAGTTCAAAATAGTTTGTTTCGTTCAATACTTTCTGTTGAAATGTTGAGGTGCTTACTGCGCCATGCGCTTACCCCTGTGCAGTTGGGTTTCAATACGTAGTTTGTTGTCATATTTGGTGTTTTGATTTCAAATTTAGAGCGTAGCACTGGTAGTTGTCATGTTGAATGTTAAAACAAAATAATACGAGCAAGTAAGTACTGTAAATTTACATGATTAAGTACAGTATATTACTACTAAAACGGGTATTTTGAAACAATTGTGTTGGAGCTCCGACTTCAGAGTGACAGAGATTTCTTTTAACGAAAGCAAATGTCCCAGCTGTTGAAATATCTTTTCAACAAACGTTAATTCAACAATCGCTGGAACCTGGGCAAGGGTTTAACATATGTAATCGATCGCGAATCCTAGCAATAGTTCAGTGCAGGCTGCCAGCCGATTACACCGCGCTTTCATTAAGATTTGCTAGTTTAAGTGCTCTTTGAAATACGCTGTCAAATCGAGATCAAAAACCACAATTGATACAAATCTCAGTTGGTACTTTAATATTCTATTATTATTGTCTTTATATTCTAGTTTTAAAATTGCTATTTCATTACTATTTTTGTGGGATTTGCGTGTTTTGTGTAATATGAAAAAAGTACCGATCCCCCTTTTTTGATTCGTCATTGTTACTGTTTACCCCCAAAACGAGTTTGGTTATAGTTAGGGCAGGGGGGTTTGGGGGGGCGGCCGCCCCCCCAACCTCCTTAAACTTTTTATAAAATAAAATAAAATTTTGTACTTTAACGGATCACCCTCGTTAATATGTAAAATAACTGATTACAGGTAGTATGCAGATTAACGAGTGTCTAGTCGGTAGGGTGCAGAATACCTAGGTAATTTCAAGATTACCTAGGTAATCTTAGAAATTGAAAAAAAATTCGCTCTTTAACGGATCACCCTCGTTAATCTGCAAATTACCTAGGTTATCTGTAAATTAACTGATTTCCGGACTTTAACTGTAACATATACACGCACTAAGAAGGGATTTTTTGAAAATCTTTTTCTGACCCACAGGGGTGCTTGGAGTGATTTCTACGTTTTTGAGCCCAGCACCGTCCCAAATGACCCCAGATCTTCGTAATTTCGCAGGAAGGTACCTATCTACAATATCTAGAAAGGCATTTTTCAAATTTTCGATATTCGAATTTAAAGGGGTCTAAAAAATTTAAAAACCTGTTTTTGCTGAGCATAAACAAAGTTTTACATTTTTGAAGAAAAATATACTAATAATTTAATATTTCGAAGCGACCTGTTGGTAATATCTTCTTAAAAATATTTTAAAGAAAGCAAATTCTAGATTTTTCGATATTCCATTCTGGAGAGGGTGCACGGAGGTTTTAATATTTACTCCCGTTTTTAGTTTTAGCATTCTAGCATCAACCTTGTTAATGCGATTGGTATGAAATTTTAGCATGTTGTTCATCACATGATCCGGAAGGTTTTCAAAAAAGAATTTTTAAAATCGAAGCATTCTAACCAGTCTTTTATGGCCCTTTTCTAAATTCTTAAACGTTAGCTTAATGTTATATTTATAACGGTTATTGCTCCTTCCAAGTGACGCAAAACCTCTACTGTTAAAAAATGTTTATTTTAAAATATTTTATAACAAGCGGAATTTTTTTTAATCTCAGAGAGGATTATTTTTGTAATGGTTAAAATAATTATTTTGAGATTACCTATATTCTTTAACTGAAAAATTTAGCAATTTTTTCCTTTCAATAAAAATTTAAACAATATTTCATCAGAAGCATTTTAGATAGTTCATGTCAATTCAAATGATTATTTTTATTCCATGTTTGAAGGCGATTTATTTTAGTGAATGAGTTGGTCAATCAACGGGGGTTCAATCAACAAAGGGGGGTTCAGGGGGTCTCCCCCTGACCTTTTTTTAATTTCAATTTAAAAAATAGTTTATTAACACTAATTCCAAAAGTTTTTTCTTAGGTTTTGTTTTACATCTTAAGAAAGTGTTAATGTTTTATTTGCTTTGAATTTTATGAAAACAGCGAGATGAAGGGGGGAATAAATATTAAGTCTGTAGAAATTGCTGTTTGTTTTGAAGCGAAGGTGGAAGAAAATTTGACACAACCAGACATTACCAATTGTACAAATATAGTATGGAGTGAACAAAGGATATTGAAGAGAACAAAGATATAGCACCTTGAAATAAGGGGGCTAAGAGGGTCTCCCTCCATTTGAAAATATCCCTCTTAAAAATTAGGATTTCACACATTAATTCTAAAGAGGAGATGTTTTTAAAGTTTGTTATATCTTAAGGAAATATAGCATCAAAGAAGAATCCTAGGGGTAAGGCAGTAGAACATATTGCCCCTAAATGACGCCCTGGAAAGGAATATAGTGAAGAAACTAATTCTTATTTAATTTAACACACAGTTTGAAAATATTTTTTTCCTCCGAGCAACGGCGGGTATATCAGTTAGTTCAGTTATAAAAATTACTGGCGATTCGTCATTTTTTGTGCTACAAGGAGGATGATAGTCTTAAAATCTTCATAAATCTGTACAGATTGAGAAAAAAAATAATAACTCCATTTCCACGAACGCCGACAAGAGGTCCCTTTTCGCTTTCCGCCACACATATATTTAATATCGAAAATATATTTAATTTAATAACGATTGGGCCATTGTAATATCAAATAAAAAAAGGTTGGTAGTTTGTAGTAGTTTTTGACTTAAGGGAGTTCAGGGAACTAGCTTAAAGTTAAACTAGTTTCTTTTCGCTAACAAGATTAAATCTAAGACAGTTCGTTCAGACATGTTCGACTTAATCGATCAGCACTTAAACTATATTAACTTTTCATGTGTGGACGTAAGGACGTGTGGATGTAAGGACGTAAGAAATAATAGGAATTTTATTCCTTTACTTTTGTTTTGAAAATTACGTTGAATTTTGTGAATCGGCTGCAAGGCTAGAAATTTATTGGTGTCGCGAAAAAACCGTTCAATGCAAAAACCGTTCAGACGAAAACCGTTCAAAAAACAAAAAAACTCATAGCTTTACACATGTAATTAATTTGTTTGTTTTTTATTGAACGGTTTTTGCATTGAACGGTTTTTTAGTACATCGAATTTATCATTACTTCTCCTAATTTCAGGGAAAACAGTAAAAAAATTTCGTAAAAATACATTTGTATAAGTATTCACCACTTTTAAATATATTTATTTATGATAATAAAATCAGTGCACCGCATCGTGTAAAATGTCCATTTTTTATTAATAAGAATTGCATACAGCAGTTTATGTTATTAGAAATGTTAGATTTTAAATTGAATCGTCGTCAGTGGGAAGAAGGGAATAAGTGCAAAACCAAGTTTTGAGAAAATCGAAAAAAAAAACTGTATAAGTAATGGAATTTTCATTGTATAACCACCAAATTTTTACTGGAAGTTCAGAACCCTATTTAGAAAACAGAACAATCATCAAAACAAATATAAGTATATTCAAAAATATTTTACAGTCAAAATAAGTTGGTGGACTTATTCCCTTCTTCCACCTTATGAAATTTTTCTGGTGAAAAAAACCTTTAAATAACACTTTTGTATACCATTTTAACTCTGAAGTTATGCATTTGTTGTCCTCAGCCGTGCATCTAATAACAAATTGAAACATGGAATACCTCCATAAAACTGGCCAGTTACTAACGAAATAAAGAATTTCCACAAAGTAAAGTCTTAAAATATAAGAAAATTCTCAGTTTGTAACTTTTCAAAGCACTGAGCGCGCGGGCGCCAGCGTGATTCAGAGAGCCTTCTGAACCCTTCCGCGGGTGCTTCGGGGGCGATAACTCCTTAACCGCTTTTCCTAAAAATCATTACTGCATATCAATATTAAATTTGGGTCCTTGGGGAAGGGTTAAGACCATTTAAAATTGATTTGCTTCAAAAATAAGCAAAATAAATAGGGAATAACAAATCCTTCTATTTTTAACGATTTTTTGCGTTTTTAGGGGGGTAATTACCCCTTAAACCTATCCATTTGTTATGAATTTCCATATTTTATTAATTTGAACCTTTCTTGTCCCCTGGGGTGCAATTTGAAGACTAAAGCAATGTTTTTGACCCTGAAAATCGAGTTCAAAGTTATAAAGTCGTCGAAAAACGTAAAAAAGGGGAGGGGCTGTTCCCCGAAAATCTGTACGTGATGGAGAAAAACGGGGGTCGGATTCGGATTCAGGGGACCATTTTACACAAGAATCGGCTTGTGTTGTGCCAGAAGCATTTTGACCCTATTTTTTTTTGTCGAGTAGTGATATTTATTAATGGAGGTTAGATTTAGAGGTAAACTATTGTATAATTTGGGTGCGAGGTAAAAGAAATGCTTACAAAAAATTGATTTAGAAAATTTTGGGATTTGATAAGTTGCTACAGCTCTAGTATTATATGGTCTTGCTATAGTGTTAAATAGAGATTTACTACTATAAAGTAGTATAATACGGAAAAAAGCGTTGTGACCCAGAGACAATAATTTGAGTAATCTAACATTATTAGGATATGACTGCTGTTTTAAAATTTTGAATATTTTATTTTGAATAGATGCATTTTTCTAAAGGGGATGTTGATATTTCGGGAGGGGTTATGGCAGGGCATGACTAGACTTATTTCGGGGGGGGTTTGTAAAAAAATATTAAACTTTATTCTGATTTTGTTGGTTACCAGGGTAAGTAGACAGCGGCGGTTCCATGATTTCTGTTTTTATTGGGGGAGCTAAGAGTTTTCGATATCAAAATAGTCCTTTGATGTCCTAATGGGGGGGTCTAGGGGTTCTCCAACACAAAATTTTTGGAAATTTAAGTCTAAAAAGCAGATTTTCGACTTGTTTTGGTACACCTAATCCTGATTTACGTTTTCAAGAATTTAATTTCCATTTTGGTTGGATTTTTGCATTTTTTCGAACTATTTGTGAGGCGGAAAGCGAAAAGGAACCTCTTGTCGGCGTTCGTCGAAATGGAGTTATTATTTTTTCTCAATCTGTAAAGATTTATGAAGATTTTAAGACCATCATCATTCTTGTAGCTCAAAAAATGACGAATCGCCAGTAATAAAAATTTTTATAATAGAACAAGTGGATTTCGCGAAAAACGACCTTCAACATTCAAAATGCTACCCTCTCGTTATTTTTCCCAGTTAAGGAATGATTCCAACAGCTAAAATTCGGTTCAAAAGGGTCCAAGGATTGATAAAATCGAGAGAAAAAAAATCGATAGTTTTGACCTTCTTCCGGTTTTTTGGCTTTTTCTCGAAATCAACTTTGCCGACAAGAGGTCCCTTTTCGCTTTCCGCCTCACATATATTCAAATCAAAATATATTTTTTATAAAATCAATGTTTGTCTGTGACCTTTATTCCTTTTTTAAAGTTCTCTTAAGTTATATGTCCGATTTTTCGAATCACCAATAACCCCGGTGTCCCCAGTACTTTTTCATATTCCCGATAGTTTCATTTCCTATTTTCATGTTCCCGATAGTTTTCATTAACCCGGTTTTCCCAGAAACTTTTCATATCCGAGTGTTCCCGGTACCTTTTCATATCCGGATGTTCCCGCTACCTTTTCATATCCCGGTTTTCCCGGTACCTTTACATACCCCCGGTTCCCGATAATTTTCATATCCAGGTGTTTCCAATAATTTTCATCCCGGTATTCCCGGTTCCTTTTCCCTATCCCAGTTCCAACTGTGACATCTCATTCCATCAAATATTTATCCTTACCATGTGATAAAAACAATCCCATTGAAATCATCTCTTTTTTTAGTCTAGTGTTTAAAATGTTCCTTTTAAAGTGTACCTTTTCATATCCGGATGTTCCCGCTACCTTTTCATATTCCGGTTTTCCCGGTACCTTTTCATAACCCGGTGTTCCCGATAATTTTAATGTCCCGGTTTTCCCGATAATTTTCATAACCCGGTGTTCCCGATAATTTTCATCCCAGTTTTCCCGGTGCTTTTTTCTCATCCCAGTTTCAACTGTGATATCTCATTCCATCCCGATTTTTTGTCTATTAAACATTTATCCTTCCTATGTGATAAAAACAATCTACTTGAAATCATCTCTGTCATTTGAAATCCAGTGTTTAAAATCTTAAACAGAATTTTCTTAAAGTATTCCCGCTATCCTTTTAAAATTCCGCAAAAAATAAATTTCAAAAATCCCTCGATAAAAAGTTATCAAGTAAGCTTGTCATCTTTTTAATAAAACCAACTTCTTTAAAAGCTTCTCTGAAAGAGTAAAAACAGATTGCTAGTTATAATAAAAATCTAGTGATTATAGTCTAGTAAACCAATTCCGCTATGAAGCAATGAAATTTTAGCTCTGTTTCCTCGGAAACTTTTAAATTCTTGCTATTTAAATACATTTTTCTGAGAAATAAAAATCTTAAAGAAAGTAAATTAATTATTTTAATTTACTTCGGTTTTCTGATAACTGTTATAATATTTAAATACAGATATTCACACTGTTTTTCTTCATAAATTTTGTTGTAAATAATAAAATATGTATGAATGTTAATCAGTTATATTCATTCAAGTGAGGCAAGACGTCGCCTTAAGATAAGTAAACACTGCAATTTATGCATTTCAACAATGCACAATGCTATTTCAATGGGGAAAACGGAGTTGAAAAAGCGCCGAAAAGCAGGGAAGGAGTCGTTCGATTTTAAAATCGTTTCTTAGTGCGCGTCCAATGGCTGAGAGGAAGGTCTCTGTCAAATTTCAAGCCAATCGGTCCGGCAGTTTTGGAGATTTCGTGATGAGTGTTATGATGAATGAATGAATCAGCGTATTTGGATTATATATATATACTAGCTGATTTGCCCGGCCTTGCACGGGTGCAGGGTATTAATTCCTTTTTTAAGTTCTATCAAGTTACGTGTCTGAATTTTCGTATCAGCAATCACCAATCTCTCCAGTGTGTCCCCAGTATTTTTTCATATTCCCGTGTTCCCGATAATTTTCATACCCCGGTGTTCCCAATAATTTTCCTATCCCGGTGTTCCCAATAATTTTCCTATCCCGGTGTTCCCAATAATTTTCCTATCCCGGTGTTCCCAATAATTTTCCTATCCCGGTGTTCCCGATAATTTTCATACCCGTTGTTCCCGATAATTTTCATATCCCGGTGTTACCGGTAATTTTCATATCCCTGTGTTCCCGGTAATTTTCATATCCCTGTGTTCCTGATAATTTTCATACTCAGTGTTCCCAGTAATTTCCATATCCCGGTGGTCCCAATGATTTTTATATCCCGGTTGTCCCGGTAATTTCCATATCCCGGTGTTCCCAATAATTTTCCTATCCCGGTGTTCCCAATAATTTTCCTATCCCGGTGTTCCCAATAATTTTCCTATCCCGGTGTTCCCGATAATTTTCATACCCTTTGTTCCCGATAATTTTCATATCCCGGTGTTCCCGGTAATTTTTTTACCCCTTTGTTCCCGATAATTTTCATACTCAGTGTTCCCAGTAATTTCCATATCCCGGTGGTCCCAATGATTTTTATATCCCGGTTGTCCCGGTAATTTCCATATCCCGGTGTTCCCAATAATTTTCATAACCCGGCGTTCCTGGTAATTTTCATATCCTGGTATATACCCGATAATTTCCATTATTCCGTTGTTCCCATTAATCTTCCTATACATTTCATATCCCGGTGTTCCCGGTAACTTTTCATACCGGTATTCCCGATGCCTTTTTTCATCCCTGTAACTGATATCTATCCAAACCCAATCAGTTCCGATGTTGCACATTTATCAATTCAATAAATACAGCAATATAATAAATAAAGCTTAAAACAAAACAAATTATTATAGCCATCTCAGACTATTTAAAAAATCTTCTAACCATCCGAAAATAATCCCGATGAGTAATTCAGAGGGAATTTTATTATGATAACCAACTTCTTTAAAAGCTACTTTGAAAAAGTAAAAGCTAATTGCTAACAATAATAAAAAATCTAGTGAATGTATAAGTCTAGTGAACCAACATGGTTTATATTTATTTTTATAATATTAAAATAACGTAATTAATGTTTCAAAATTAATTATTTCAATTTATTTTAGTTTTTTAATCACTGTTTTAACTTTTAATTAGAAATTTACGCTGTTTTTCGTCTTGAACTCCGTTGTAAGTTATACAATGTTTTTAAATAATATTTATCAAGTGAGGCAAGACGTCGCCTTCAGATAAGAAGTAAACCCTGGATTTTATGCATTTCAACAATGTGTAATGTTATTTCAATGGGTAAAACGGAGTCGAAAAAGCGCCGAAAAGCAGGGAAGGAGTCGTTCGATTTTAAAATCGTTTCTTAGTGCGCGTCTAATGGCTGAAAGGAAGGTCTCTGTCAAATTTCAAGCCAATCGGTCCGGCTGTTTTGGAGATTTCGTGATGAGTGTTATGAATGAATGAATGAATGAATGAATGACCCGTATTTGGATTATATATATATAGACTAGCTGAAGCCGCAACCCGATACGTTGCGCCGAGTAAAGTTTTAATTCTAGGTTTCACGATGCATACTTTAATATTATATTTTTAGAGAATAAAACGATATAAAAAAGAAAAATTCAATAATTTTCTTACATAACATTCTATCTTTCCAACATAAGTAATAACTCAGTTTTAACTCTATTTTATCTGCCGTTAGCCAATTGTCCCACCTTTTCCACAGCCTTGAACGGGTGGAGTGCATAAGTTTTTTTTAAGTTTTCTCAAATTGCATTTCTTCTTTTGTAGATCAGCAATTACCACTATCATCCTCGTATCCCAGGCGCAATTTTCATATTCCGGCGTTCCCGGTGATTTTTCCTCTCTCGGTGTTTTCCCCCATCTGGATAAGTAATTAATTTGAAACCATAATGAAAGATATAGTAATAAGATATAGCAGAAAGATAAATTAGGGGGCTACCGCCCCCTGCTCGCTGTCCCTCACCAACCCCCGGGAACTGCTGACGCAGTTTCCCTAAGATTACTTCGCAATCTTGCTCGCTTCGCTCGCTGTAGCTGATTGGAAGGGGCTATTCATTTCCATTAATACAAATTACATACATGGGAGTAGAGAAGCTCTAATGGAATCGTCTTTTCTCCCCAACCGGACCCATTTTGTGGTACCTTAAATATTTCGTTGGTGTCACAGATTGGTATAATCTACTTATTTTAGCGTAAATATCACTTATTGTGTTAGAGGGTGAATTTTTATTCCGCAATTTTTCAAAAGTTGTTCAAACTAATTTTACTATTTAATTTATTTTGATATATTTATAACTGAAAATAGTTTTTATAAACATTTATATGATTTTTCCCATAAAATTTTTATATCCCGATGTTCCTGGTAATTTTTCTATTCCGTTATTTTTTTTCTTCCCGGTGTTCCCAGTAATTTTCAAATCAAAGTGTTTCTATTATATTCAAATCCCGGTGTTCCAGGTACTTTTTCCAATCCCGGTGTTCCTGATGATGTTTAATATCTTGGTGCCTTTATAAAGTACCAAATTATAAACTGTAATAAAAAGTCTAGTAAATTAATGAGCCTAGTGAACAAAATAAAAAAATTTGAAACTGTGATAAAATCTCTAGTAAACTGAAAAGTCTAGTGAATCGTCACAATTGAAACAATGTTTTATTTTTAAAACTCTCATTCCATGAAAAAAATTATATTTTTCCATAAATATTTTTATTTTAAAGGAGTTATCTTAAAATATAGGTAAATAACGCTTGAAAATAATTTTTTTGAATTTATTTTGTCGTTTTCATGGCTGATGGAGTTTTTAAATGGACAATTATCGAGTTTTTCCTGTAAAAATATTTAATTTGGTTGTTTTCAACTAATTTACAATAGTGAGTCAAGCAGGTGTAATCTAGTGGAGAAATGGAGAAATAGGCATAAAAGAGCAGAAAAACGCAAATAATTCGAAAAATATTTCAAATTTCGGAATGAACATGGGCTACTCCTGGTCCCTGGGTCATTCTGCGTCTTTTGGTACCTCTGGCGCCCTTCGGCGTTCAGTAGTTTCGGAGGAGATAGATGGACATACACACACACATACACACATATATATATACGTTTGTTTACTCTCGGATTTTAATAGTGTAGATAGATTCTATTTAGCATTCAGATAATCAACTTCCTTAAAAGTGGAAATTCTTTAAAAAAAACATTTATAAAAAAGTCGTAAATTGTAGAGTTCACAAGGGGGGGTCTATGAGTCCCCCCCCAGAAAATTTCTGGAAATTTGACCCTAAAAACAAGATTTTAACTCGTTTTGGAGTCGCTTTTCCCTTTTTTTTCCACCCCTAGTTCCCACTTCCCCCTCTTTCTCACTGGTTAGTGCTTCATATTGGGGCTTCATATTGGGGGGGGGATAAAGCAACCCGAAGAGGACCACTCCTTGTAAGTCCCAAAACTTTCATGGAACGACTGTATTAATAGATTTCAAAACTTCAAAGAAGGTTGGGGGTTCTTCCCAAAGAAATTTTTAAATTTTGTACCTTAGAAGTAGGGGTTTTATGCATTTTAAGCCGAATTTTTAAGGATAAACAGTAAGTAAAAAATTGAAGTTGAAATTTCGGGGGGTTCAAAATATCTAAGTTTCGGGAGGATATATCACTAAATCCCCCCTGGCTACGCCCCTCTTACAGAGGCAATTATTGGAATATTATCAATTAATTAATAATTATCAGTTTTTAAATTGTAGTAAAAACAAGGTAACATTTAATTTTAGAGTTTTTTCCAAGTTGATGGTGTATGATTGTTGACGTCATCGTACGGTGTTTTCACTTAGCGTTTTCTGTCACGTGTTTTTTCTCGACTTTTTAATTAAAATGTTTTATTACTTGTACATTTTTTTTGAAAAATTGACTTGGTAAGGGAGAGTGTGGTAATAAGAAATTGGGGGAATAAGAAACATTTGATTTTCAGCTTTGTGTTGCTGGAGTAAATATCTGAAAAAAAATCCCAGAATATCTTCAAGACATACTTTATATCCCATAAAAATTTTATTGTTTTAGAATGATTATTTCAGTGAAAAATCCCCTTTGTAATAATGCGGCCAGCAAAATCATTCACCTAAAGTCATGCTTTTTCAGCTATTTCAATTTATCTTGTTTTTTCTATTAGATTTTTATGGAATTTTATTAGTGAATTCTTAAGGAGGTTAAAGGGGCTAGATAATTCACCTTTTGTCCTTCAATTTAGGGTTGTGGATCATTCTTAAAAGTGCCATGTTTCTTATTACCCCCATTTAAACGAAAATATGGGGTAATAAGAAACACTAGCATTTTATCCATAAAAATATATTTATAGAATATTTCACTTTATTATCTTAATACCATATTGGTTTTAAATCATTTATCAAGTTCAAATCTAAAATTCAATCAATTTAATTTTTACTTCATTTTATTGAAAACGGTGAGTAATAAGACACAAAATCTCAATTTTAAAAAATTTAGTTTATTTTTAAAGGAAATAAACAGTCAGAATAATTTTAGTTTCCGAAAATGAAATAAGCGAAACAATATTTGATTTATTTTTTCTTGATTTTCAAAATGTTAAATATAAAAATATAGAGTTGTGTGTTAAAAACTTTCAGCTTGTAACTTCTTTAGACTAATTTTTAACTGGGCATATATCAAAAGATTTTTAATGAATTTTTTTTAAAATTACTGGAATTATAAAATACTCTTAGAAGATTACATTAATACCTTCATTTGATTTTTTATTTTTTTAATTAGTAAAATAACTTGCTTGTTTCTTATTACCCCTCTTGGGGTAATAAGATACAGTCGCTTGGGGGTAATAAGAAACAAGCTAACAAGTTCACTAAGCCTACTTTCTCAAAAAACCCGTTTAGGGGCTCTGAGAGTATGTAGAGGGGGTAGCGAGATGTAATTGCCTTATATAGAGTCCCTCATACCTCCTCTAAAGGGGCCTAGTCTTTGAATCTGGCTGCCTATTATATATGGAGACTATTTTCCGTTTTAATGAAAATTACTAACCTGGTGAGCTCCATTAAGTGAAATATTTCTATCGATTGAAATGAAATTAAGACCGACAGAACCCCCCAAAAGGTGAATAAAGGTCTCCCAGATATCAACCGTGATCTTCCCTTTTTGAAAGATGTAGAGGGGGTAGCGAGATGTAATTGTCTTATATAGAGTCCCTCATACCTCCTCTAAAGGGGCCTAGTCTTTGAATCTGGCTGCCTATTATATAAGGAGACTATTTTCCGTTTTAATGAAAATTACTAACCTGGTGAGCTCCATTAAGTGAAATATTTCTATCGATTGAAATGAAATTAAGACCGACAGAACCCCCCAAAAGGTGAATAAAGGTCTCCCAGATATCAACCGTGATCTTCCCTTTTTGAAAGATGTAGAGGGGGTAGCGAGATGTAATTGTCTTATATAGAGTCCCTCATACCTCCTCTAAAGGGGCCTAGTCTTTGAATCTGGCTGCCTATTATATAAGGAGACTATTTTCCGTTTTAATGAAAATTACTAACCTGGTGAGCTCCATTAAGTGAAATATTTCTATCGATTGAAATGAAATTAAGACCGACAGAGCCCCCCAAAAGGTGAATAAAGGTCTCCCAGATATCAACCGTGATCTTCCCTTTTTGAAAGATGTAGAGGGGGTAGCGAGATGTAATTGTCTTATATAGAGTCCCTCATACCTCCTCTAAAGGGGCCTAGTCTTTGAATCTGGCTGCCTATTATATAAGGAGACTATTTTCCGTTTTAATGAAAATTACTAACCTGGTGAGCTCCATTAAGTGAAATATTTCTATCGATTGAAATGAAATTAAGACCGACAGAACCCCCCAAAAGGTGAATAAAGGTCTCCCAGATATCAACCGTGATCTTCCCTTTTTGAAAGATGTAGAGGGGGTAGCGAGATGTAATTGTCTTATATAGAGTCCCTCATACCTCCTCTAAAGGGGCCTAGTCTTTGAATCTGGCTGCCTATTATATAAGGAGACTATTTTCCGTTTTAATGAAAATTACTAACCTGGTGAGCTCCATTAAGTGAAATATTTCTATCGATTGAAATGAAATTAAGACCGACAGAGCCCCCCAAAAGGTGAATAAAGGTCTCCCAGATATCAACCGTGATCTTCCCTTTTTGAAAGATGTAGAGGGGGTAGCGAGATGTAATTGTCTTATATAGAGTCCCTCATACCTCCTCTAAAGGGGCCTAGTCTTTGAATCTGGCTGCCTATTATATAAGGAGACTATTTTCCGTTTTAATGAAAATTACTAACCTGGTGAGCTCCATTAAGTGAAATATTTCTATCGATTGAAATGAAATTAAGACCGACAGAGCCCCCCAAAAGGTGAATAAAGGTCTCCCAGATATCAACCGTGATCTTCCCTTTTTGAAAGATGTAGAGGGGGTAGCGAGATGTAATTGTCTTATATAGAGTCCCTCATACCTCCTCTAAAGGGGCCTAGTCTTTGAATCTGGCTGCCTATTATATAAGGAGACTATTTTCCGTTTTAATGAAAATTACTAACCTGGTGAGCTCCATTAAGTGAAATATTTCTATCGATTGAAATGAAATTAAGACCGACAGAACCCCCCAAAAGGTGAATAAAGGTCTCCCAGATATCCAGGCTCGGACTGGCCATGCGGGCATTTGGGCAAATGCCCGGTGGGCCGCTACTCATCGAGGGCCGTTTGTGGGCAGCATACAACCAAAATATTTTACAGTGGTATGAATGAAAAAGATCCTGCACTTCCGCACTTTCGCAGGAATTTCCAAAGCGGCCCACGAATTCTTTTTGTGCGGCCACCAAACCATTAATTTACCAGCAATTAAATTCATTAATGATGGACATAAATTACTGAATTCAAAAACATATTATATTATTTAAAATATTTTTATGAAAGAATTTTCCTGGTTTCATCTTCAAAAATTCTACGGCATAAAAGGAGCGAACTTTTTCAGATGTCATCCAAAAGGATCCCAAATGAGTTAAAACAGTTACTTTTTAGAGTAAAATTTCCAAAATTTTTCTGGGGGAGGACCCCCAGATCCCCCTTTCTATTTTGAGCTACATCATTCACAATTTCTTTTAATATTAAGTTCGTCAAGTTGGAAATTCTTTCTGCCCACTGAAATTACCGACAAAGAATTAAAAGTCTATACAGAGGTTATTACGTATCCAATTAGGGACATCAAGGTAGATTTTTGGGGGCAATTTTCTTAGGGGTAGATTTTCAAAAGAATTTCATGGGGGAGGTACCATGATCCCCCCCGAAATTTTTAATTCTATGAAGTTATGCAGTTATATTTTCCATAAGAATTATGCAGTGGGCCGATTCACACTTAAAATGCCCAGGCCGAAATTTCTTCCCAGTCCGGCCCTGCAGATATCAACCGTGATCTTCCCTTTTTGAAAGATGTAGGGGGTTTGCATAGACTTAACAACATTCCTACAAAGATCATCAAATCTCTGATTCCATAATAGTCAATTTCTCCTACATTAAAGAACTGACAGAGCATTCTGGTTAAGTTAAATAAAAAGTTAGTTTAATTTGGTAGAGTGATATAATTTTACTTTTGAAGATAAAGTGCCAGACAATATTTTTTAACAAACCAAAAACTCCCCTCAAAAATACAAATTCTGTCGAACACCGACCAGTGAAGCCATCCAAAATCACTCAAGGGGGCATGCATGATAGTGGGAGGATGTCATACCCCTTATAAACCCACTATTTTGCTCTATTCTGGAACCGCTAATTCATACGTTCAACTCTGTCGGTTATTACTTCAGCGCATGCGTGTGTATTACAATTTTTTGAATTATTATTTATTTAGTATTATATCAACCTATGTTCATACCAAATTAAATCAAAATCTATCAAGTAGATCTGGAGAAAATCGAACAAATGTGTAATTTCTTTTAATTTTGAACACCAGTGTAATTTCAGTTCACCTCCTATTTATTGTCACACATGAGAAAAATATTCTATTATTACTTTTTATCTGATAGTTTGATATACGTTAAGAAATCCATGCGAATTCCATTAACTTTGCATTAATAATCCTTTTTTTAAACTTATTTAAAATAGTAATTATGTCGATTTTCCTTTGATCCTCGAACCATTCAGGAAGGCAAGAATTAAAAGCTCCCCAAAAAAGAGCAGATTCGCGGAAACTGTTATTACGCATAGACCAATACCAGGTTAATAGAACAGTGAGGAACAAAACAGTATTAAAACCGTAGATTGATTTTTTCCCTGTGAAGACTATCTACCTTGCATTCACTAGATTGATTGACCTTGAATTTTTATTTCAATTCACCTTAGATATTTCGCTTCTGGAAAAAGTAACAGTTTCCTAGTGTCTGTTCTTTAGGCTGAAGTTGATACATTAATTTCGGTTTATTAGTTAGTTGTGTTTGCAGAAACAACGAGCCAGTCCAAAAATTTACAGGGAGTGATTTAAAACCCTAATACAATCGATTAATGTTGCTTGATTCTCACTGTTACTTGCGATTTAACTACTCTAAAAAGAACAGGAACTAAATTAAAGTGAGTTGCCTCTATTGTTCTCGTTTATATGTGATCAATTGAATGTGATATATACATAGTTGATTCTGTAATTTTTACTTTGCTGTTAAGGCGGTGAAGAGAAAACAACGGGGGAAAAGGGGTAAATAAAATATAACGGGTAACAAATAACAAATGCCTCTAACAGTTTCTATTCTTGCTTACGACTGCAGATTTGTCTCAGTTAATATAACCCTAAATTGTTTTTGTTACTTTTTACTGGTGGCTAATATAATAACCCATTGAGTACTTGTACTAGGTTACTTTTTAAACATTTTTACCTTACTTTTGCTATCCCTGCATTATTTATGGATACTGGAAGCAAAGTTGGAACAATTTCAAAAACTTTTTAGTACCTAGTTTTTTCCAACCTATGCGCTACAATCGAAATAGATATGGAATTTAACAGCTCACTTTCACCATAAGGAACAGAGTTGATTAAACTGTTATTTTGAATAAAGAGTAAAAAAGTTAAGGAGCAGGTTCATAGAACAGTAAGGAACTAATTAGCATCAAAATTATTTATTTTTAGGTTGACCATTCACTTAATTAATATTGAGTTTTTCTTTTCTCTGACTTTTTAGGATATGCATGGTAACTGTTACTTGCGATTCAACTATTCTAAAAAGAACAGATATGCATTGAGTCGCCTATGTTGTTCTCATTCTTTTGTTATCAATTAAATTTTGCATAAGGTTTATTTATATTTACTTCTATAATATTTACTATTCTGTTATGGCGGTGTTTGGAAATGAACAGGATTATATATATAGGGGATGATAACCGGTTAAAAAATAACAAGTGATTAAGTTGATAACAGTTTTCATATTAATATATAAAAAAATAATTCTTAAGATATGATTCTAGTGGTCACTGTTTACCTTCGAGCTTTACAGCGTTCCCCTTTCTGTTCTTCACCTCAAATCCAGGGGTCGCAGACCTCCTATGCTTCCTATAAATCCTATATTTTTTGAAAAATTAGTAAAAACCTATTATATTCTCCTATATTTTTGTATTAAAATGAATAGGAATGAATTTGCACTTTTCGAAAACGACTTTTAAATAGAAAAGACGTATTAACGAGAAACTTTTAAACGGCTGTTGTATTTTTTAAATTTCTCCTCTGCATTAGAGTGGCCCCAAAAATGTTTTCCCGATAGAGTTTTAGGCACCCTCTTCTTTTTTACGTTAATAGAAACTCACGCCCAAAATTTCAACTCTGTATTCGGATTAAAAGTCCAAAAAGAGTTCAAATTCAATGTAAAAATAAAAATCTATTTAAAAAAAATTGACAATAAAATGGAAAATCCGTCCCATCAGTATAACAAAAAAATAGTATAAACTCAATTTCAAAATAACTTGCACAGAACCCATTTTCATAGTTTTTCATCGTGTGGTATAACTCTTATGATTGTGTAAATAAACACGTTTAATAACTAACTGTAATTTATAATAAAATAATGATAAGTTTTTGAGAAAAATGTGGAAAAAGCTTCCAAGTTATACTTTTAATTAATCTTAACAGAGCTTTAGGTCTTTCTAATTACGGTAGAGAGCTCAAACTTTGCAAGAAGAGAACTTTATTTTTCCCATAAAAAACTCTTTATATACTCTGCACATATTGAATAAAAGGAGAAGTTGAATTTGTGAGAAGTTTTAATATAATTTAAATTATATTAACTTGGCCCACCGCAAACGGAGCTCTAAAACTTTCCGTCTGTACCAACAGAATTGATCACCAGTAAAAAAAGTGTAAAGATAGGTATTTATTTGTATTTTGACTTGCACATAAAACCTTCATTATAACGGCTGTAGTGTTTTTAAAAGCCTTGCTGTTTCAGCGAGGTATGATATATTAAATAGAATTTACTTCTTAATATTTTTAACAATTAATTTGTAAAGGGTTTTTGTTAATGCTTGTTTTTTAAAATGTTATTAACATTTTGTGTATCCTAATAACCTACATTGCAGGGGAGCTTTTCCTTAAGAAAATGTTTGTAAATTTCCCTAAAAATAATGTTTCATCTAATTATTCCATTCAGAACCTTTCAAATCTCAAACTTTTAATTTTTTGTGAGAAAACTCTCACTTGCTCTCAAGTGAGTCAACTCACTTGACTTGCTCTCAAGAATCGATTCCTGAGGTTCGATTCCAACCTGGAATCGATTGGTCAGTATCGATAAAGTAGAATCGAACACATCTATTTCAATCACAAATCAAGGATACTAGTAAATTTTTACTAATTTAATTAAAAACCAGCAAAAAGTATTAATTTATCAGTGAACAAAACTGTTGATCTGTATTATCAATCAGAAAATTAAGTACGATTCCTAAGTTTCAATTCCTGCTGTATAATACTAATTAATTATCAAAATACTAATTCCTAATTTGTGAACAAATTTGTTTATAATTATCTGTATTAATTTTAAAATTAAGTACGATTCCTATGATTCGATTCCTTCAAGGTATCGATTCCAAGGTATTCGATTCCAGAATCGATTCTTTCAGAAATCTTCCTACTGTATATATAAGTTTTTATTCTTTTTTTTGTGTGTGTCTCATTCCCCACGATTGAAATTGATAATGAGGAAGTTGTATGATTTTTTTTATTTTTTTAATCGATTCCTCTTGCAAAAATAAGCAACTACCCAAAATTTGAGGCCGATCGAGAAATTTTTTGATTGCCAAAAAAATGAACAAAAATCCCCTTTTTAAAAGCGCGCGAAAACGCCAAGAGTTTGGATGTGACGTCATCTTATACTAAACATTGTTGTAAAGCAATGGAGTTGATGGTACTATTGTTGACGTCATCTTATGCTTTAAACAATAAACGTATTCAGTCACGTGTTTTTTTTTTCGACTTTTAAATTAAAATATTTAATTACCTGTACATTGAAAAACTGACTAGATATTTCATTTTAGCATACAAAAAACCATACGGAACACTTGTTTGATTTTGGAAATCTGACACATGCAACTTCCTTATTGGTGGTACTAAACATAGGGGTAAAATGTGCTGTTAATCGTGTCAGTACGAAACCACTCCAGTAAGGGGAGCCTGGGGGTTCTTCCCCAGAAAATTACGTCAGAAGAACGCCATTTTTAAATATGATTATTTCGTTAAACCCATGTATAAATAGTGTCTTTTTATTCATCACGATTCGCATATCGAAGTTCCTCCTATCAACCCAACAGCAGGCTTTGTGTTTACTCACTTTCTCCTTCCGCGTAGTGAGGTACTGGGGGTTCAGGAAACGTTGCTGTGAAGTTTAGAATTCAACCTTTAAAACAGGTATGGGCAAACTTTGGTAATCCGCGAGCCGGATTCAATGATTATAACAGGGCTGTGAACGTTAAGGGGCCATTCATTAATTACGTAAGGGTCTCTAGGGGGAGGGGGGTTGGAAAAATCTCTACATACCCTTACTTGGGGGGTGGGGGGTCAAACCAATTCTTACGTAAGATTTTCCAAGTTAATGTAGACAAATTCCAATCAAATAACTATTGAATAACCCCAGAAAAACTAAAAATGCTGATGATCTCGTTATATTATCGAAGCTTTAATTTAAAAAAAAAATGAAGGTATATCAAATGTATCTTTTTTATTGGAGTTTAAACTGATTAAACGAAATGGAATCTTACGTCAGAATAGTTGGGAGGGGTTTGAAAAATCTTACGTACCCTTACATGGGGGTAGGGGGGGTCAAAAATTGCCAAAATCATCCTTACGTAATTAATGAATGGCCCCTAACGAAAAGACACGATTCATTGTTAGCGTTAACGTTAACGCAAATCTAAGCAGCATTATTGTTCTTTGGAGAACGAAATTCAGGAACGAAAAAACGAGTTGCGGGAACGTTAACTTTAATCGGAGAACGTTATTCACTCAGGAATTTCGTGACATTTATTCCGAGAACGAAATAGACTTATTATTTTACGAGAACGAAAATATGGGAACAAAAATCGCGGTATACCTCGTTCGCACTGCCGCTAAAGTACCCTTAAAACATATCGCACTTAAACTTAAAGTGTGTTTTCTTAAAACGGCGTTCGCACTGGCAAAGGGTGATTGAGCACTTAATTGTGGAAATCTAAGAAATATTTAATTTATTATTATAAAACTTAAAACTAATAAATATAATCACCAACTTTTTTTTAAAAAATGCAAGTAAAAATGTAAAAATACATAAATGATTATTAATTGACAGACGATTTAAGAAAACTATTTCTGAATTTCAAATAAAAACAAAAACAAGACAAGCTGACTGGATTGTAGTGGGATAAATTGGATCATATCAAGGTAAATAAACTAAATTTTTTTTATTAAACTAAATTTAATCAGTTTTTGGTCCATTGTTTTCCATATTTTGATGTATACTTTTATTTTACCAACTGGGTCTTTTTGCCTTAAAAATCTAAATATTTGGATACAATGGATATATTAGTTTGGCATAGCAGAACACGAAATAAATTTTATCATATTCATAACAAGAATGTTCTGAAAAGATTTCTTGATTGAATTTTTGTTTAATATTTTGATTTCTTTTTATCAGCAGCTGTTTTTAATTACATTTATACTATTAAGTAAATTAAAAGCAATGAGCGGAGATATTGAAATACAGCATTGTTTAGCTCACGGTTCAATTTTTGATGGGCTTTTTTGTGTTAAATTATTGTACTAATTCAAAGAACTTAATAACCTAAAAATATGTTCGTAATTGTGTCCAGTTTAAACTGTTTTAAAAGTGTCCTTGGTCTTTATTTGAAGAAAAATCACCGAAAATAAGCTTTTCCCATCCTGGGAAACATTGTGCGCCGCCATCTTTGTTGATTAAGGGTGATTTTCAAACACCCTTAAAATATGGGGCGATTTTGTTATTCCTAAAGTGTGTTTCTATGGCAACTAAGTGCGAAATGAAAATAGAGGGTCTTTTTTCTGCCAGTGCGAACGGGGTAGTACCGGTAATCGAACCCAGAGGTAATATCGTTCTCTGAATTTCGTTCTCACTTATTGGAGAACGATTTTTTTTGCATTAAAACGTTCTCCATTATTGTTCTCTTTTTCTCTCACCTTTATTAGGCCAGTCAATAACGACATCGAAAATTGCAAAAAATAAGGTAGTTCCAATTTTTTTCTTATGTTGTTAGGACCCATCCCAGTAGTTAGTAACCAATTTTGCAACCCTGAAAGCCCTGTGCTAACTTCGCAATCCTCAAAAAACCTCAAAATTTTCCGACTTTTTTCAGTTTTTGGCTTATAACTCATACAAAATGCATCCGCACGAAAAAGTTTCAAATGTATCTTTTAAATTAAATAAAATTTGCAATAATTTAAGACCATCCCCAAGTTTATACGTCCCATAGATTCCGAGTTACATCTCTTCAAAAATGTGCAATTTTTTCCCAAAATTCAAAATTTTGAGTCTAAGTCGCTTTTATAGCAAAAAAAAGGCTATATTACTCGTTGTAAAAGGTAAATAAGGGCAAATAAGTTGTAGTACAGTTATTTAACTTTAATTTAAGCCCTGAATGAAGTTTCTAGGCCCCATAGTTCTTACTTTATCTTAAAAAACAAACAATTTGGGAAAACCGAAATTTCGGAAAAATAGAGCATAACGTTGTATGGGCATAGTAAAGGAAAAATAAAGCTATAACACAATATGACGTTATAAAAATTATTATTTATTTATTGAATACGAAGTTATTTGTCTTAATACTTGTTAATTAATTTTAATTTTTAAATTAAATTGAGATTAATTAGTATGAATTATAATTAATAAATTAAAAAATGTATATTAATTTATTGCTTCTTTAAGTATTAGTTTATAAAATACGACTTTTTGAGGTACCAAAGATCATGTCTCTTCCAAGGATTCAGGACTGTCTTCCTCGTTGTCAGACTCGTCTATCTCAATTGTAGGGATGTTGAGGCATGACTAGCCTTGACATGGTTTACATAGTGCAGAACACTTAAGTCCCGCTTTCTGACATGAGCATCCTCTTCCAGCACACACTTTTTGGCACTTGCATGAGATGAATCAGGAGAGTTTTTGATGCTGGATCTTTTGTAGAGGTAATAGGTAGCAGACCTTTGCTGACTCCTCGTCCAGCCCCAGTCAGTTGGTTTTTTGTCTGCACCTGGTGGTATGTGCGATATGCATGTTGAGCTGCATCCTCTTTGGTTGGAGGCAGACGAGCCAGGTGGACCTTTGGTGTTGGCAGCTGAACGAACAAAGATTTCGTAACGGAGGGCGTGAAGAGTGTCGGAGTCTCCTCCTCCATACAGAGCCACAAGACACTTATTTCCAGCAGAGGCTATTTCTTCGTGGCTAATATCAGGCTGCAGGAAAATGGAAGCCACGCCAACCAGATGGGGATTTTTTTCAAGAATGCTTAGCATCTTCATTTTCACTTGCCTGAAAATTGCAGAGGTGGTGTCACAACCAGAGAAAGCGTGCAGAAACAATTCAAATCCGTGGGGACAGGCCAGCTCTCCGCTATTGAAAGATTTGGAGGAAAACTGCAAACAAGTTGATTCCCGCTTGACACCTTTTTGAAGGAAAACATTTTCCACCGTCGAGCCCAATCCATTTAAAAGAACCAACAAGTCCACATCTTCTCCAACCACGATGACATTTTCATGCGAGCTGCTTTTGTCGAGAGCAGTCCGTACGATTGTATAGTCTGCGTCCTCGGCAACTTGCTTTGTTTCAATTCCTTGGTTATCCAATCCTAAACAAAGGAATTAAATAAGTTGCCGCTTGTTGTTTTCGTTGGATAAAAACTTCTCCTGTGGCACTTTTATAACTGTGTGGTCTTGAAATAATATATCACTGCATGATGAGTTTGCATATCGACGTAGTCGTTCTGCAGTTTTAGTGCTTCTTTCAGACCCATTGTCTGGATATACATCAAATATAACTGACACATTTTTTCCAAAATGGCTAATTGTGTAGCTGATGTAAGTGGCTACAATTGCCGTGGTGCGTGGTGTTGATATTCCGATGCCACCTTACTTTATGAAGTAAGTAGCCGCCATCCACAACAGCAAACGTAGTGGCTCCTATAGTTATATTTTCAGGAAGAGGGGTAAAAGCTGGACTTTTTGCCTTTACGCATCCCATCTTCACAAAACAAAGCCATTGGGTAGGGAGCCAACTCGAACTTAAAGTGTTCTTTCAAGTCACCCTCTGTCTGCTTCGTGATACACAGCCTTTGAAAAATTGTGGGGGATCTATTTGAATCTTCTTATTTTGTAATTTGATAGTGACTGATGCCAGGGTTCGCACTTTATCTTTTCTTTTAACACTAACTTTTCCAAAGGTGTTTCCCGTGATTTGGTTTATTCCATTTATTCCCAATTCGTAGGACATATGGCATTGACTTCAGAGTCCCCAACCATACCAGAGCTGATGGATAATATTTTTTCATTAAATGGAAATGGTGTGTGGGTATCGAACCAGTTCTTAAGTTTTTGCATATGATCAGTATCTCTTTCTATTTGAGTGGGCCTCATGTCAACGTGTTGTTTGGTGGTAGAATAGGAAACGTTCCAAAAGTATTCAAGCCCTTCACAGATATTCAGCATGTACACCATTTCTTCATTCCAAAGCGTAAGAACGCTGCTGGATATGCCTCGACCATGAGTTAAGCCTCCCTGGCATTTCATCGATCTCATTAATACTTGCTCAATCGTTAGGTCTGTCCATAAGCCTGGCCAGAACTTGTGGGATCTCCGAATCATGAATCCTCCTTTTTGTGTGAACAGTCAAAATTCATCTGGGTCCATTCTCTGTTGAAGTTGACTCATGTCCTGCAGGTAAAGACGAGCACTCTTGGCATAAAAAAATGGATTGAGATAGACTACAATTGAGATAGACGAGTCTGACAACGAGGAAGACAGTCCTGAATCCTTGGAAGAGACATGATCTTTGGTACCTCAAAAAGTCGTATTTTATAAACTAATACTTAAAGAAGCAATAAATTAATACACATTTTTTAATTTATTAATTATAATTCATACTAATTAATCTCAATTTAATTTAAAAATTAAAATTAATTAACAAGTATTAAGACAAATAACTTCGTATTCAATAAATAAATAATAATTTTTATAACGTCATATTGTGTTATAGCTTTATTTTTCCTTTACTATGCCCATACAACGTTATGCTCTATTTTTCCGAAATTTCGGTTTTCCCAAATTGTTTGTTTTTTAAGATAAAGTAAGAACTATGGGGCCTAGAAACTTCATTCAGGGCTTAAATTAAAGTTAAATAACTGTACTACAACTTATTTGCCCTTATTTACCTTTTACAATGAGTAATATAGCCTTTTTTTTGCTATAAAAGCGACTTAGACTCAAAATTTTGAATTTTGGGAAAAAATTGCACATTTTTGAAGAGATGTAACTCGGAATCTATGGGACGTATAAACTTGGGGATGGTCTTAAATTATTGCAAATTTTATCTACTTTAAAAGATACATTTGAAACTTTTTCGTGCGGATGCATTTTGTATGAGTTATAAGCCAAAAACTGAAAAAAGTCGGAAAATTTTGAGGTTTTTTGAGGATTGCGAAGTTAGCACAGGGCTTTCAGGGTTGCAAAATTGGTTACTAACTACTGGGATGGGTCCTAACAACATAAGACAAAAATTGGAACTACCTTATTTTTTGCAATTATCGCCCTTTTTTTTGTCGTTATTGACTGGCCTATATGGGGGTGGTGAGTGAGAGTGTGGAGTGGTCCGTAAACTTATCTGGAATGGTCCGCACCTTACCGGAAGTGGTCCATACATACCGGTAATTGTTAGATTTTAACTGGAAATGGTCCTTATTTAACCGGAAATGGTCCTTATTTAACCGGAAACGGCCCATATTAAACCGGAAATGGTCCGAATTTAACCAGAAGTGGCCCATATTAAACCGGAAATGGTTCAAATTTAACCGGAAATGGTCCATATTAAACCGGAAATGGTCCACATTAAACCGGAAATGGCCCATATTAAACCGGAAATGGTCCGAATTTAACCAGAAGTGGTCCTTATTTAACTGGAAATGGCCCATATTAAATCCGAAATGGCCCACATTAAACCGGAAATGGCCCACATTAAACCATAAATGGTCTCTATTAAACCGGAAATGGTCCGTATTTAACTGGAAATGGACCACATTAAACCGGAAATGGTCCGTATTTAACCGGAAATGGTCCGTATTTAAATGGAAATTATCCGTTTTTAACCGGAAATGGCCTGTATTAAACCGGAAATAGTCCTATTTAAACGGAAATGGTACATATTTAATCGGAAGTGGTTCGAATTTGACAGGCAAGGGAGCGTATTTAACCGGAAGTGGTCCTTATTTAACCGGATATGGCCCACATTAAACCGGAAATGGTCCTATTCAACCAGAAGAGCTCAAATTTCAACCGGAAATAGTCCGCATTTAACCGGAAATGATCCCTATTTAATCGGAAGTGGTCCGTATTTAATCGGAAATGATCCCTATTTAATCGGAAGTGGTCCGTATTTAATCGGAAATTATCCGTATTTAACCGGAAGACGTCCCAATTTAAGCTTAAATTATACGAATTTTATCGGGAGTAGTCATCTACTTTACCGGAAGGATCCGCAAATTTATCGGAGTGGTCTGAAACTGTACCGGAGTGGTCCGCAACTTTACCGGAGTGGTCCGCAATTTCACCGGAGTGTTCCGCAACTTTACCGGATTGGTCCGCAACTTTACCGGATTGACCCGCAACTTCATCGAATTGTCACGCTTTATCGAATTGGCTCTATCAAAGTGGTCCGTAGCTTCACCAGAGTGGTTCTAAACTTCACGGGAAGGGTCAGGAATTTCAACGGAGTGGTCCGCAACTTTACCGGATGGGTTGGAATCTTAACCGGAAGTGGAAAATGTTTAACCGGAATAGTCCATAATTAACCGGAAATTCTCGAAATTTAACTGGAAATTGTCCGTACTTAACCGGGAGTGGTCAGTATTTTACCGAAAACGGCCAGAAACTTACCGAAAGTGGTCCGTGTTTAAATTCGGACCATTTCCGGTTAAATTCTTACCACTTCCGGTTTAATTCAGATCACTTCCGGTTAAATACGGAAATTTCCGGTTAAATTTGGACCACTTCCGGTTAAGATTGGACCACGTCCGGTTAAATACGGACCACTTCCGTTTAAATACGGACCACTTCCGGTTAAATTCTGACCATTTCCAGTTTAATTCGGATCACTTCCGGTTAAATACGGACCATTTCCGGTTAAATAATGACCATTTCCGGTTACATTCCGACCACTTACGGTTATATTAGGACCATTTCCGGTTAAATTCGGACAACTTCCGGTTAAATACGGACCATTTCCGGTTAAATTCTGACCACTTCCGGTTAAATTCGGATCACTTCCGGTTAAATACGGACAATTTCCGGTTAAAATCTGACCACTTCCGGTTAAATTTGGACAATTTCCGGTTAAATAAAGACCATTTCCGGTTAAATAAAGACCATTTCCGGTTAAATAAAGACCATTTCCGGTTAAATAAAGACCATTTCCGGTTAAATTCCGACCACTTCTGGTTAAATTCGGACCACTTCCGGTTAAATAAGGACCATTTCCGGTAAGTTGCGGACCACTCTCACTCACCACCACCATGCAAAAATGAGAATGAGAAAAAAACAAAGGAAGAACAATAATGGAGAACGTTTTCATGCAAAAAAAATCGTTCTCCAATAAGTGAGAAAGAAATTCAGAGAACGTTATTATCTCTGGGTTCGATTACCGGTACCGCGATTTTTGTTCCCATATTTTCGTTCTCGTAAAATAATTAGTCTATTTCCTTCTCCCGAAGGAAAGGGAGCCTTCTACTCCCTTCTCCCGAGAGAAAGGGAGGTATCAACTCCCTTCTCCCGAGAGAAAGGGAGGTATCAACTCCCTTCTCCCGAGGGAAAGAGAGCCTTCTACTCCCTTCTCCCGAAGGAAAGGGAGGTGCCAACTCCCTTCTCCCGAGAGATAGGGAGGTATCAACTCCCTTCTCCCGGGAGAAAGCCTTCTCCCGAGAGAAAAAGAGCCTTACTCCCTTCTCCCGAAGGAAAGGGAGGTGCCAACTCCCTTCTCCCGAGAGATAGGGAGGTATCAACTCCCTTCTCCCGGGAGAAAGCCTTCTCCCGAGAGAAAAAGAGCCTTACTCCCTTCTCCCGAAGGAAAGGGAGGTGCCAACTCCCTTCTCCCGAAGGAAAGGGAGGTATCAACTCCCTTCTCCCGAAGGAAAGGGAGCCTTCTACTCCCTGCTCCCTTTCCTTCGGGAGAAGGGGATGAAGGCTCCCTTTCCTTCGGGAGAAGGGAGTGGACACCTTCCTTTCCTTCGGGAGAAGGGAGTTGATACCTCCCTTTCTCTCGGGAGAAGGGAGTTGATACCTCCCTTTCCTTCGGGAGAAGGGAGTGGACACCTCCCTTTCTCTCGGGAGAAGGGAGTTGACACCTCCCTTTCCTTCGGGAGAAGGGAGTGAAGGCTCCGGTTAAATACGGACTATTTCCGGTTGAAATTTGAGCTCTTCCGGTTAAATAGGACCATTTCCGGTTTAATATGGGCCATTTCCGGTTAAAAACGGATAATTTCCAGTTAAATACGGACCATTTCCGGTTAAATTCGGACCATTTCCGGTTAAAATAGGACCACTTCCGGTTAAATAAGGACCATTTCTGGATTAATCGGGAGAAGGGAGGGAGTTACACCTCCCTTTCCTTTAGGAGAAGGGAGTTACACCTCCCTTTCCTTTAGGAGAAGGGAGTAACACCTCCCTTTCCTTCAGGAGAAGGGAGTTACACCTCCCTTTCCCTCGGGAGAAGGGAGTTACACCTCCCTTTCCTTCAGGAGAAGGGAGTTACACCTCCCTTTCCTTCGGGAGAAGGGAGTTACACCTCCCTTTCCTTTAGGAGAAGGGAGTAACACCTCCCTTTCCTTCAGGAGAAGGGAGTTACACCTCCCTTTCCTTGAGGAGAAGGGAGTTACACCTCCCTTTCCTTCAGGAGAAGGGAGTTACACCTCCCTTTCCTTCAGGAGAAGGGAGTTACACCTCCCTTTCCTTGAGGAGAAGGGAGTTACACCTCCCTTTCCTTGAGGAGAAGGGAGTTACACCTCCCTTTCCTTTAGGAGAAGGGAGTAACACCTCCCTTTCCTTCAGGAGAAGGGAGTTACACCTCCCTTTCCCTCGGGAGAAGGGAGTTACACCTCCCTTTCCTTCAGGAGAAGGGAGTTACACCTCCCTTTCCTTCGGGAGAAGGGAGTTACACCTCCCTTTCCTTTAGGAGAAGGGAGTAACACCTCCCTTTCCTTCAGGAGAAGGGAGTTACACCTCCCTTTCCTTCAGGAGAAGGGAGTTACACCTCCCTTTCCTTCGGGAGAAGGGAGTTACACCTCCCTTTCCTTTAGGAGAAGGGAGTAACACCTCCCTTTCCTTCAGGAGAAGGGAGTTACACCTCCCTTTCCTTGAGGAGAAGGGAGTTACACCTCCCTTTCCTTGAGGAGAAGGGAGTTACACCTCCCTTTCCTTGAGGAGAAGGGAGTTACACCTCCCTTTCCTTCGGGAGAAGGGAGTTACACCTCCCTTTCCTTCAGGAGAAGGGAGTTACACCTCCCTTTCCTTCGGGAGAAGGGAGTTACACCTCCCTTTCCCTCGGGAGAAGGGAGTTACACCTCCCTTTCCTTTAGGAGAAGGGAGTAACACCTCCCTTTCCTTCAGGAGAAGGGAGTTACACCTCCCTTTCCTTCGGGAGAAGGGAGTTACACCTCCCTTTCCCTCGGGAGAAGGGAGTTACACCTCCCTTTCCTTCAGGAGAAGGGAGTTACACCTCCCTTTCCTTTAGGAGAAGGGAGTAACACCTCCCTTTCCTTGAGGAGAAGGGAGTTACACCTCCCTTTCCTTCGGGAGAAGGGAGTTACACCTCCCTTTCCTTGAGGAGAAGGGAGTTACACCTCCCTTTCCTTCGGGAGAAGGGAGTTACACCTCCCTTTCCTTTAGGAGAAGGGAGTAACACCTCCCTTTCCTTCGGGAGAAGGGAGTTACACCTCCCTTTCCTTTAGGAGAAGGGAGTAACACCTCCCTTTCTCCCTTTTCCGGTAAGTGGTCCGCAACTTACCGGAAGTGGTCCGCAATTAACCGGAAGTGGTCCTAATTTAACCGGAAATGGTCCGAATTTAACCGGAAAGGGTCCTTATTTAACCGGAAATTGTCCGTATTTAACCGGAAGTGATCCGAATTTAACCGGAAGTGGTCAGAACTTAACCGGAAATGGTCATTATTTAACCGGAAATGGTCCGTATTTAACCGGAAGTGATCCGAATTAAACTGGAAGTGGTCAGAATTTAACCGGAAATGGTCCGTATAAAACCGGAAGTGGTCCGAATTAAGCCGAAAATGGTGCATATTTAACCGGAAGTGGTCCAAATTTAACCGGAAATTTCCGTATTCAACCGGAAGTGATCTGAATTAAACCGGAAGTGGTAAGAATTTAACAGGAAATGGTCCGAATTTAAACACGGACCACTTTCGGTTAGTTTCTGGCCGTTTTCGGTTAAATACTGACCACTCCCGGTGAAATACGGACAATTTCCAGTTAAATTTCGAGAATTTCCGGTTAATTATGGACTATTCCGGTTAAAAACGGATAATTTCCGGTTAAATACAGATATAGTCATGAAAGTGGGGTCTAGGTATAGTAAAATGACCATGCTCCATCCGATGAGATAACTTTCAACGCCCTCTAGCAGAAACTTTAGGAATTATAATTTTTATTTTAAAAACTATTTGAAGTTGTACGTAGAGCAGCATCGATTCAGTAGGAAAAGACACCTTAAGCAGAAAAATATCTTGAATAAAACCCCTAAAACACACGCTCAATTAGGTTGAATTTACGTAGTTTTTACATCTTAAGACGCTCCTCACGAGGCGAAAATGAGAAATTTTTATTTTTATGATTTAAGTAAATGACTGAAAGTATTCTTCGTTCATTAAATTGAAAATTTCTCATTTTTGCCTCCTGAGGAGCGTTTTAAGACGTAAAATCAACGTAAATTCAACCTATTTGAGCGTGCGTTTTAGGAATTTTATTCAAGATATTTTTCTGCTTAAGGTGTCATTTCCTACTAAATCGATGATGTTCTACAACTTACTCATTGACTTTTTTCACATACCTCAAATAGTTTTTAAAATAAAATTATAACTCCTAAAGTTTCCGCTAGAGGGCGTTGAAATGTGTCTCATCGGATAGAGCATGGTCACTTTACTATACCTAGACCCCACTTTCATGATTATATCTGTAGGGGTTCAAAAGTTAAAGGGGTTGGGCCACTTCTCGTGGGACACCCTGTATAGTATTTACTTCTTAGATATTTTAACCCCTTAACAGTGGCATTTATTTCAGAAAAAATTGACCAAAAATGGAATTTTTTTTGACTGTTTAATTTTGTTCTTTTTATAATTATTAGTGTTAGAAAATAGTTTTTTATAACAAAAATCGAAATTTAAATGAAATTGCAAGTGTATTAATTATTTTAACATACACACCTAAAAAGTATTGGATTACACACACATCTTATTCAATTAGGAGGAAGATTATCCAAACATAATGTTTCCCAATCTCTAAACGAAGAAAAGTCACTATCATCTTCGAAACAAACTCAGTTTTATGGATGGCGCTGAGACGAGAGTTCATTTTATTTATTTGTAATACAAATACAAATTCAGTCGACCAACGACAGGCTTAAGCCCAGCAAGGTTGGTCCAGTCTTTTTAACTCAAACTACCGGAATCCCAGTATCTGTCAATTTTCCTCTTGAACTCGTAATTGTTTCTACGTCTTTACAGTATTCAGTGCTGCGCGGATACCAAGTGCCTTAAAGTGCTACCAAAAAAAGGAGAGATAAGATGTAAAATGCGCGATTGAAGAAAGTATATTTGAAAGACTGTCGTTCTGTCAACTGACTGACTGTTCGAAAGACTGTCGTCCAAAAAATGTTATTATTCTCTTCCCCTCTCTTTAACCTGAAGAAAGAAGTTAAATTCCCAAAACTTTTTCACTCTTTTGCTTTAAACTAAAAACAAAACTATGTAGTTTGTAACATCACCATAAATGCAAGTATGAATTTGAAGTCTCATGATTTTTTTTAATCTATTCTTCTTGCAAAAATGAACAACTACCCAAAATTTGAGGCCGATCAATTGAGGCCAAAAATCGCAATCCGACAGATTAAATACAGTTTTGTATTGTAGACAACATATTTTTTTCCTATTTAGTACCCGGGTCATACCATGTCCAACCAGCCAAAAATTATCAATTCTCGACCTAAACCTCTAGGATTTACTTTCAGGAATTGTTCTCTCCTAAGATATAAATGAGAAAATTTTTTTATTTTGTACAATTTTCTTTAATTTGTTTTAATAATTGTTTTTGAAAATGCGAAGAAAATGCAGTTTTTAACTCTTTAATCCTGCTTGAAAATATATTGCTATAAGATATTGATTTAATTAAAAGGATCCATCAAAGGGCTACTAAAATTATCAAAGGTACATTTCTACCTTTGTACTTGTATGGGTACTTTTCCATTAACCGTACAAGTGGTTTCAGATCCCAAGAATAGTCGAATATCCGACCGATTTAAATACAAGCTTCGATTCCGTTAACGTTCTTGAAATGCTCTTTTGGACACCAAAAAGTAGAAATTCGCTGAATAATTTCGAATTCATAGATAAAATATTTAGTTAGATCAATAAATGTTCAATATAGTTATCAATAAAAACCAGAAAAATTCCTCAGACTCTGTATCTGTTTCAATCCATGTAACCCTCACGATTAATAATGAATCTTTCATCTATTATAATAATCTTTTATTCTCTGCTTAAAAACCTTTATCGTAAACTCTTGATTAATTAATCTTCTCTGATTTTCAGAAGCTTGGTTGGAAAAGCCCGCGACCCTGTGGAAAAAGCCCTCAAGCACTGGGAGGCCTGGGAATCATATGGACCCAGATGCGTACCACACATCCGTAAGCAAAAAAACAATTTTTAATCCAAATTTTTAATCAATCAGGAGAATTAAGAGTCCAATATCATTAATTAGACATAGACATAGACATAGAAAAAAGTTTATTGTTTTGGGCGTTTGCCCGTTAACAAATAACACAAACCATTATAAGGAACTTTACATTATCTTAGAATTCAGATTTTAAAAAAAATTAACACATTTTAAAAAGAATATACAAATCACTTTAATACAAGTTAAGACATAACAAACCGGGTGCAGGAACAAAATACAAACTAAAAGAAATCAATTAGAATCCTCTCCAATGTCCCGGCGGAGCCTAAAAACGGAAGTCAGGAAACATAGAATATTGAAATAGTTAGAGTTAGGCTCATTCAAAACAAAGGGAAAATTTTTTGCGTTTGATAAATATTTGTTTCGATAATAGCTATAAATAGGACATGAGTTAAATATATGATTCCATGTGTCAAATTCTTCGGTGTTACAAAAGGAACATTTGTTAGTAAAATAAACTTCAAATATCTGGCCCTTATAGAAGATTTTATTTTGATTTAAACGTAATTGGAAAATAATTCTTTTTACATAAATATCAGAGTCGGATAGTATATAGTTTTCAGGAGTGGGACAATTCTTTATTAGTTTATAGTGGGGAAAGTGGGTGCTATTCTCCATCATTGAGAAATCTCGTTGTAGGCATTGATCTCGACAAGTTTGTAACATATTAGGTAGATAATAGGAAGCCAGGTCAGGATTTTGAGATGTCCAAATAAAGTTAAATCCAAGGTTTTCAATAATTTTTTTGACTGATAAAGCCCAGTTATACTCGGGATTTGAGGAGAACATCGAGTTGGAAAATAACTTTTGGTAGCATATTTTGGTATATCTATCATCGGGTAATTTAAGAATTCTTATCCAATACTTCAACAACAATTTTACTAAGGTGACTGCAATAGGTGCCTGACCTAGTTCTAATCTTAGAATATAGCCTGGTATGTTTCTTGAGAGAGTAAATAATTTTTTAGCAAAAACACAAAAACACTTTTCCAATTCGAAGATGTTGTTTGCAGACCAAATTGGGGACCCATAAGTAAAAACAGATTGAATTAGTGATTCAAATAATTTAAACCATGATTTAATAGAGTTGGCTCGAGATCCAGTGAAAATAGAACATGACGCGCCGATTGCAGCAATTGCTTTTGATGTAAAATATCTTTTGGCCAGATTAAATTTTCCATTTGACGAAAAAGGAATTCCCAGATAGGGTAGACCGGGGGATTGCCGCCACCCGGGGCATTGCCGCCACTCCCGGTATTCTAGTCAAGGACACCGGTTAGCCGGCTTGACAGCTCCTGACCTCTAGCGAACGATGCTACAACTAATGCCCCGAGTGGATGGCAGCCATTGCACGCGTTGTTCTGTTTTTACAGTGACGAACGTTGTTTTGAAGACGTTTTATCTAATTTTTCCACTTTGAACAAGCTGAGGTATGTACCTTTAGATGTTACAATGCCTGCATTTGCTATGAATAATCTTTAACTAGATACTTTAGCCTACATTTTAATCAACAATATTGATCGCTTCCGTTTTGTGTTGATGTCTTTAAATCTACTTTTCTTCCATCTTGTCGGAATGGGGTAATGACGCCACCTCTCCAGGGGTGATGCCGCCATGGTGGTGGCATTACCCCCGGACGCGTCTTTCCACTGTATAAGTCAAAAACAATTTTTTAAATGAGCGAAAATGCGCAAAAGTAAACTGTGCTTAGTAAAAACTTTTTTGGAAATCTTCGAGGGATTTAGGAGATATAAACCCCTTCCAAAAAAGACAAAAAAAAAATTTGACTCGTCCAAAAAATATGCAAAGAATGCCCTTTTTTATATTATTTTGGATAGCTAATACAATTTTTTCGTTTATTTTCTAGATGCCTAGAGTTCATAAAAGGTTTACCGATAAGGCTAAATGGTCCGAGCAAGATTTGAAAGCAGCTTTGCAGCATGTGTCTGAAGGGAAATCGGTGAAAAGTGTTGCTCTACACTTCAATATTCCACGATCGACTCTTCGTGATAGAATAAAAAATAATAAAATATCGACTCCTACCATGGGCAGAAACCCAGTTTTTAACAGGGAACAAGAAGAAGTATTGACGGACAGAGTTCTTACAATGGCAAACCTATTCTATGGAATTACAATCACAGAATTAAGACGTATGGCATTTGAGGTGGCAGAAGACTTAAATATCAAACACAATTTTAATCGCGCAACAAGAATGGCCGGAGAGGATTGGGTGAATGGTTTTCGGAAAAGAAACCCTAAGATTTCTCTAAGAAAGCCCTCTGCAACAAGCATAAACAGGGTAATGGGTTTTAATAAAGAAGAAGTTGATATTTTCTACCATAATCTAGAATCTCTAATGGATAAGCATACCTTTGAACCGACACGCATTTTCAATATGGATGAAACAGGAATATCTAGTGTTCAAAAGCCTGTTCATGTCCTTGCACCTAAGGGGAAAAATCAAGTTGGAGGAATCACCAGTTGGGAGAGGGGGCGTAATATCACAGTTGTTTGCTGTATGAGCGCGTCTGGCTCATTCATTCCTCCATTGTTTATCTACCCACGGAAAAGAATGTCACCGTTGTTGGAAAGGGGGGGACCTGCTGGTTCAGTATATACCTGTTCCCATAACGGCTGGACCAATGAGAACATTTTTTTAGATTGGCTCAAGCATTTTCAGAAAAATGTGAAATCCTCGATTGAAGATCCTGTTCTACTTATCCTCGATAACCATGGGAGCCATGTGTCCCTGGAAAGCTATGAATTTTGTCGTGAGAACTATATTCACATGCTCTCAATCCCCCCACATACCTCACACAAGATTCAACCGCTCGACGTCTCATTTTTTGGACCTCTGAAAAGAGCCTTCAATAAGGAGTGTGACAAGTTTATGAGAGCAAGCACCTACAAGAAAATCACTCCTTATGACATAGCATCAATCTTTTATGGCGCTTATATGTCAGTTGCAACAATAGAGAAGGGAGTATCAGGATTTCGCAGCACTGGGATCTTTCCAGTGAGCTCAAACACCTTCAAGGAAGAAGATTTCTTCCCTGTTCAAAATCTGGAGCCAATATGCATCGATGATCCCGATGACAAAGAATCTGAAAATCAAGAACAGGCAGAAAAGATGATCTTAGAAGAAACTGGTGAAGAAAATAATCTTGTAAATGCGAGCAACACTTCTGAAGTTGGGTTACTGGATGTAGAGCCTTGCTCATCAAAGACCGTTCGGGAAGAGCCTCAAAAAACGTTTCTTCAATCGCTAGAAAAGTTTTCACCAATTCCAAAATTGGCAGCAGAAAGGGTAGAAGAAAGTTCTAAAAGAAAAAGTCACTCGTCAATTCTAACGAGAACCCCAATGAAGGCCGTTTTGGAAGAAACAGTAGCTAAAAGAAAGGAAAAGACATTGAAAAAGGAACAAGCCGAAAGAAAATCTGCAGCTAAGGTTTTGGGAATGTCCATCAAAACTGAATCCAAGGCAAGGAAAGAAAAAGCAGTGACAACACGGCAAAAGAAAATTAATAAATCTGTTAAGAAAAGGGGCAAGCGACTTTTTAGTTTTGAAAAATCTTCAGATGAGGAGGACATCGACGTAAAAAAGTTGTGTGACGACAACGATAATGATGACATTTTTGATCCAAGTGATCCAAACGTTCAACTTTGTGCCATATGCAATGAATATGGAACTAACGAACTGTGGTACAGATGCACTTGTTGTGGCAAGTGGGTGCATTCAGAGTGTAGCGATGCTGAAACAGCTGAAAACTACATTTGTGATTTTTGTAAATTTTAAGAAATCAGATAAATTTAAAATACACTGTTTTTTCACTCATATAAACTAAAAATGTCATTTCTTTTGCTTTTCAATTCCTACATTGTAATGCTATTGCATATAAAGATTTTAAATAAATTTTCCTTCTTAGTATTTTAGTCATATTGGCTAGTGGTGTCATTACCCCAGGTTCGTGGCGGGATTACCCCGGCTTCCTGGGTAATACCGCCACAGTGCAGAGGTTAACAAAATAATTTTTTATGACTATTTCCTCTAAAGATTTATTGATGACAAATTTTGTATACATTCTTAAGATTGCTTATTATGTTCTAAAAATTGATCTAGCTCATAAATACGATCTTTGATGGTGATAAAAATTGAAGTTCCTTAAGGTGGCGGCATTCCCCCGGTCTACCCTAGACGTATTCCCTTACTATATCTAACTCCGAGTTTTGATAAAAGAATTTATCCGATTTAGAAAGTTTTCCACCTCTCCTGAAAATCATAATTTTAGTTTTGTTGATGTTGACTGCCAATTTAAATTCAAAGCAAAATTTTTCGAGTAAGTTGAGCTTTTTTTGTAAATCAATGCGGGATTCAGCCAGGATTACTGCGTCGTCAGCGTAAAGTAGAATGTGCAGGAATATAGAAGAAGAGATGTGAACACCAGGAATATTGGATTCATTTAGTCGAGCAATTAAATTGTTGAGAAATAAGTTGAATAGTAAAGGGGACAGTATTTCTCCTTGTAGTACACCGGTATCCACGTTGAAAGAGTCTGTTGTTCCCATTGGGGTTCTAACTTTCGCTTTAGCTTTTTCGTACATATCTTTTAGGATGTTAATTAATTTTGGGCTAAGTGACAGTTTCCGGAGTACTGACCACATAAGAGAGTGATTAATACTGTCAAAAGCAGATTTAAGATCAATGAAAGCTGTGTATAACTTGCCCCGTTTTTTTCTGAGTTTATCTTGAATTAGGGAATTTAATATGAAAGCCTGATCGTTGCAGCTGTAACCCTTCCTAAATCCAGCTTGTTCTTCGTATAGAGAGTCTTTTAATTTAAGCCATAAGTTGAGTCTTTTATTTAAAATTGCAGTGAAAATCTTTCCGATTACAGGTATAAGAGATATCGGTCTATAGTTGCCTGGGTTAGAAGGGTCACCTTTCTTAAAAATGGGATGAATCAATATTTCTATCCATTTTTCGGGGTAGCATTCGGATTGTAGTACTTTATTGAGTGTTTCTGTTAGAAATTGAATTGCAGTTCTATTTAAATATTTAAAATATTCTGGTTTAAGGTTATCATGGCCAGGGCTTTTGTTGTTCTTAAGGGTCTTTAAGACTTCTTCTACCTCAGAGTCAGTTATGTTGCAATCCAGAATTGGGTCAAAGTCGCTTGGCGGACTATTTAAAGTTAGCTGGTTTAAGTGGTTTACGTTTAGATTTAGTTGTTTGCCTTTAAATAATTTTGAAAAATGATCAAACCACACATAGTTTGGTACGTTCGAGGACATGATAGGTTTCCTTCGTTTGAATTTTCGGATTATATTCCAAAAGGCTTGAGAATCTTTAGAGTTTAAAATTTCATTCTGAATTTTGGTAAAATAGTTTAATTTTTTAGATTTACACAACGTTTTATACTCGTTACGTATCTTTTTATAATTTTCAATATTGTCAGAATAATTGTTCGTTACCTTTTTAAGCGCTTTCTGCAGATTAGATTTAAGCTTATAACATTCGCTGTCATACCAACTATTTATAGGAATAAATTTTAAATTGTTATTTGTAGAGATGTTGCGAATGAGATTGTTTTGCTCCACAACCTCACTAAATTTGGTTATCACGTCTTCTGGGTTATTTGTTTCATCGCTTCTAAATTTTTCAATTAAATCTGAGTTAAATTTATCAACTATTTCCGGTTTCCAAAGAGGCCTAAGAGCCTTACACTGATACGGATTATTTGAAGGAGAGCGATTAGAGATCACATTTTCAAAGATTAAGTTTGCTGTTAAAGGAAGATGGTCGGAGCCTAATACTGGGTTTACAGAGAAATCACATACATATAAATCAAGTAGAGTTTTAGATACTATTATGTAATCAACAATACTTGCACCCCTAGACGAAATGAACGTGAAATTTCCTTCAGTCTCCCGGCAGTAGTCCATTTAGGTAAACAAGATCACTATCTTGACAAATTTGAAATAAACTCCTCCCTCGGGTATTTGAAATCTTATCCTTCAAGCATCTAGTATATGGGGAGTTTAACAATAAGTCATTTTGAAAAGAATTTTCCAGAGTACTTCCCAGATTTCCCACTCTTGCGTTTAAATCACCTAATACTATTATATAAGAATTCGCGTAAGTCAGAAGAAGGGTAAAAAAGTTCTGCATCTCAATATCAAAATCGGAGTTAGGAGGAAAGTAGCAAGCTGCAATCAGCACGTCTTTTAAATTACAATAATTAGCAGATATAATTATAAAACATCCATTGTTGTGAAGAACATGTACATTATTTACAAATTTCGTATTGTAACCGAGTATGATACCTCCACTGGGACGTCCACATTCGCCCCGCGTTGCAAAGCTTTCAATTATTTGGTGATCACAGAATAAACCCGGAAGGTCAAATGAGGACGTACACCAAGTTTCAACAAAACAAAAAATGTCAGAACTCGCAGAAAAGGACCAAAAGCTAGGAAAAAGAGACTTATTTTTCAAACCGGCAACATTATAATGCAAAACTTTATGTAGCGAAAAGGAATCACCAAATTCAGTTAGACCTTTTCTCTTTTGAAAATAATTTTGTGAACTTTTATCATTTTTTGCTATAACCATTTTTTGTCAAGTTTCACAAGCTCAGAACAAGAATCGTTACATATATACATTTCATTGTTTATGATAAGTTTATCAAATTTTAGTTTGGCGGACTTACCGTCAGCCAGCGCTCGTTTTCGCTCGTCATTTAAAAATTTACGCTTCTTTCTAAGTGAACTGGAAAAGTCCTCGGAAATTCCAATTGATCTTTCCCTCAGTTCTTTCCACTTGGAGAGCAGAACACTGCGCTCATCGGTGCTTGTTATACGTGCCACAATGGGTGCTATCTTGTCTTTTGAATTTTTTCCAATTCTATGCGCTCGATCAATTTTAATATCACTCAGGCCCAACCCTCGACACACATCCACAATCAGTTCTTTACTTTGATCCCAAGTTTCTGAAACATTTGAGAACGGGACATTATAAAAAATCAGATTGTCTCTTCTCTGTCGATTTTCAAGCTCATCAATCTCTGATTTCAATTTCCCAATCTCGGTGGCCTGAGCCTCCACAGTTTCCTCCAGCTGCAACAATTGGTTGTTCGCACCCTCTATTTCACAGGCAAAATCCCCGTACTTTCGATCTAGATTAACAAGCCTGTTCTCCGTTTCTTTCTTCCAGTTCTTGATGTCAGCAACCTCGGTAGCAAGACGATCCAGCCTTCCATTTAACTGTGCAGTTGATTCGGATATCAAGACTATGATTTTTCTTATTCCGTCACGGACATCGAAGTCGGAACTCAAGAAGCCCTGTAGATCGTCCATTTTGGAACACATGTCTACGACGCCAGAGCAGGAATTGGATCTTATTCTTTTGGCAGGATTATTTGGATTCGCAGGGGGAGTTCTTTGAAGGGACATAAGGTCTCCGAATGAAAACAAGTTATGATTTCAATAGATATACTCTTACTCGGAAATCTCAAAAGCTAATTACGATCACCCAGAATACAAATTTCAAAGTCCGACTCAAACAACACACAGTTTCAAAACACAGACGGCAACAGCACTCAGCCCACTCCAACCAAACAAAACCCGTAAAAGTTCAGTTCAAAGGTCACTCGAACGTTGCAGAAGCACTCTCTTTTTTTCTAATAAAACTCGCGAAAGTATGACTTTATCCTTGAGAGAGCTCCAACAGCAACAACCTTCCTCCAGCATGGCCACCTTCCACTTTCCTTCAGGAGAAGGGAGTTACACCTCCCTTTCCCTCGGGAGAAGGGAGTTACACCTCCCTTTCCTTCAGGAGAAGGGAGTTACACCTCCCTTTCCTTTAGGAGAAGGGAGTAACACCTCCCTTTCCTTCAGGAGAAGGGAGTTACACCTCCCTTTCCTTTAGGAGAAGGGAGTTACACCTCCCTTTCCTTCAGGAGAAGGGAGTTACACCTCCCTTTCCTTCAGGAGAAGGGAGTTACACCTCCCTTTCCTTCAGGAGAAGGGAGTTACACCTCCCTTTCCTTCAGGAGAAGGGAGTTACACCTCCCTTTCCTTCAGGAGAAGGGAGTTACACCTCCCTTTCCTTCAGGAGAAGGGAGTTACACCTCCCTTTCCTTCAGGAGAAGGGAGTTACACCTCCCTTTCCTTCAGGAGAAGGGAGTTACACCTCCCTTTCCTTCAGGAGAAGGGAGTTACACCTCCCTTTCCTTCAGGAGAAGGGAGTTACACCTCCCTTTCCTTCAGGAGAAGGGAGTTACACCTCCCTTTCCTTTAGGAGAAGGGAGTAACACCTCCCTTTCTCCCTTTTCCGGTAAGTGGTCCGCAACTTACCGGAAGTGGTCCGCAATTAACCGGAAGTGGTCCTAATTTAACCGGAAATGGTCCTTATTTAACCGGAAATTGTCCGTATTTAACCGGAAGTGATCCGAATTTAACCGGAAGTGGTCAGAATTTAACCGGAAATGGTCCGAATTTAACCGGAAATGGTCCTAATATAACCGGAAGTGGTCGGAATGTAACCGGAAATGGTCATTATTTAACCGGAAATGGTCCGTATTTAACCGGAAGTGATCCGAATTAAACTGGAAGTGGTCAGAATTTAACCGGAAATGGTCCGTATAAAACCGGAAGTGGTCCGAATTAAGCCGAAAATGGTGCATATTTAACCGGAAGTGGTCCAAATTTAACCGGAAATTTCCGTATTCAACCGGAAGTGATCTGAATTAAACCGGAAGTGGTAAGAATTTAACAGGAAATGGTCCGAATTTAAACACGGACCACTTTCGGTTAGTTTCTGGCCGTTTTCGGTTAAATACTGACCACTCCCGGTGAAATACGGACAATTTCCAGTTAAATTTCGAGAATTTCCGGTTAATTATGGACTATTCCGGTTAAAAACGGATAATTTCCGGTTAAAAACAGATATAGTCATGAAAGTGGGGTCTAGGTATAGTAAAATGACCATGCTCCATCCGATGAGATAACTTTCAACGCCCTCTAGCAGAAACTTTAGGAATTATAATTTTTATTTTAAAAACTATTTGAAGTTGTAGAGCAGCATCGATTCAGTAGGAAAAGACACCTTAAGCAGAAAAATATCTTGAATAAAACCCCTAAAACACACGCTCAAATAGGTTGAATTTACTTAGTTTTTACATCTTAAGACGCTCCTCACGAGGCGAAAATGAGAAATTTTTATTTTTATGATTTAAGTAAATGACTGAAAGTATTCTTCGTTCATTAAATTGAAAATTTCTCATTTTTGTCTCCTGAGGAGCGTTTTAAGACGTAAAATCTACGTAAATTCAACCTATTTGAGCGTGCGTTTTAGGAATTTTATTCAAGATATTTTTCTGCTTAAGGTGTCATTTCCTACTAAATCGATGATGTTCTACAACTTACTCATTGACTTTTTTCACATACCTCAAATAGTTTTTAAAATAAAATTATAACTCCTAAAGTTTCCGCTAGAGGGCGTTGAAATGTGTCTCATCGGATAGAGCATGGTCACTTTACTATACCTAGACCCCACTTTCATGATTATATCTGTAGGGGTTCAAAAGTTAAAGGGGTTGGGCCACTTCTCGTGGGACACCCTGTATATAGTATTTATTTCTTAGATATTTTAACCCCTTAACAGTGGCATTTATTTCAGAAAAAATTGACCAAAAATGGAATTTTTTTTGACTGTTTAATTTTGTTCTTTTTATTATTATTATTAGTGTTAGAAAATAGTTTTTTATAACAAAAATCGAAATTTAAATGAAATTGCAAGTGTATTAATTATTTTAACATACACACCTAACGCCAAGAGTTTGGGATCATGGTATGTTGACGTCATCATACGATAAACATTGTTGGAAAGCAATGGAGTTGATGGTATGATTGTTGACATCTTTAAACAATAAGCGTATTCACTCACGTGTTTTTTTCTCGACTTTTAAATTAAAATATTTAATTACCTGTGTATCTTTTTTAAAAAAAACTGACTAGATATTTCATTTTACCATACAAAAAACCATACGGAACACTTGTTTGTTTTTGAAAATCTGACACATGCAACTTCCTTATTATCAGTTTTTCAAACCATGTTTATAAGGAAATTAAGTGCTGTGAGACAAATAATCAAGAGTGAACGTGTTAAATCAGCGTTAGAAATACTAATAATCCCTTCTTAATCTAAAAACAAGCGTGACTGTCGATATGAAATCAAAGGATCCTTCGAATGACATTGAATTGGATTTCTCCCTTTGCGAACACTGACGTCATTCCCTAAAATCTGGCTTGAGCGGCAGTCGTTCATACTACGAGAAAAAGAATTTTCAGTAAGAGGAAAAGCTAAAAACTAAATTTTCGTCAATTGGTTTTTTTATTCACCACTATTTAAATATTACAATATTAAATTTAATTGCTCACATCAAATTAATTGTATGGGAAAGTGTTGTTATGATTATTTTAATAAGGCAGATGATATATCTGCCATAAAGTTGTAACAAGAAGTGATTTTTTAGTATTTTGTGCTGTCATAATTTTGGTGCCTAAACAAAATCATGAATAACTTCTACATTCATTACACTAGTCGACAGTGGTTTCCTAACAAGAACCAAATTACTATTTTTGTTACTCATTCATATAGCTATTCAAATATCTACAAGTCAAAAAGTTCCACCTCGTCCCATTTCTGTGTAACAAAAATTTTCGATTTTCTGCTTTTTTTTTCTTAATTTTTGCGTTTTAAGCGTCATTTTTGTGCAGTCGCACCCCTGCAATCCCATCCAATTAATTTATTTATAGTATCCCAGTATGTAGACATTCTTTTAAAAGTGTGGCTATGTTTTTGTACTGCAGTTCATTTTGAAAATTGACTAGTTTTCAGTGTAGCACATTATGCACAATACCTTTTTCTAAATTTGGGTACGGTTAAATTGCTCATTCAATATTTAACAGATAAGGTGGGAAATTTTTTTCCGACTGATTTGGGTCCAAATAGGTGACTAAAAGGAAATCTGGGCTCCTCACGTGTGTTGCAGAATGTGTATTTTTTTAACTGCGTAAGAGTCAACAGTAGTTTTATGCAAATTACTATCCCTATAGTATATGGGGAAGATATTCAAATTGTCTTGGTTGTTTAATATCAATGACAAGTTCAGGAAAAATATTTCATAAAGTATTTAAAAGGACTTTTTTTGCCCTTAAGTAAGTGAAAGCAAACTCAAAGTCAGTATGAATCGCTTGAGTAAAAAAGAATTCAAGACAAGGAAACTTAAATAAAAACGCATTATCAGCTAGGAAATGGTTTGAAAATAGTTTGGGTCGGCAAGTAATTTTACTTGGAGTCCGAATTATTTTGAAAATTTTCATCTGGAGAAATAATATGTTACCAAATTATTACTTTAAACTTCAAATACGCATATTCTATGTATTATATGTAATTTGAGTACTCTATGTGCTTAATTAAGTTGTTGAATTGAATATTATTAGAAGTTTATACGTTAAAAATGGGGGTTTCTTAGAGGAAGTTTTTTTTTAAATTTGACTCTTGAAAAGCGGGTCAAACTAATTTTTGTAGTATTAAAATACATATTAATGATTTTCAAAACGTTTTGGCGGGAAATAACCTCAAGCGGTCCCGTGCTCTAGAGGTCCACGCTACCCTCGTGACATTGTTCAAGTTTTACGGAGCCCCTAAAAATATTATAGAGAGAACTATAATATTTCAAGATTTTAATAACAACTGGAAATAATTATACCATTAGTCGTTAATTTTTTAAAAATATAAACGGTTTAACATAAAACATACTTACTTGATAATAAAAATTGCAATTATTATTATTAATCGCTACCTATAAAATGACAGTCAACCTATGTAAAAATAAACAAAATCTCAAGAGAAAATGTGAAAAACAGAATGACTTGTTAAGACACAAAAAAGCCTTTTTGCTCAGGATTTTTCAATTTTAAGGGCAATACCTAATTTTTCCGCTTGGACTCTTCCATTTCCAGAAAATATTTTTTTTGGGGAAAAGATTGTTTCAATTCTACACCCAATCCAAGAATGTTCCATCTAAACCTTTTAAATGACAACTTCAACATGTAAAAGAGGGTATGATAATATGTAAATAGAGGGGCATTTGGTCTCCCTCCCAGAAAAGTTTGTTGTTCATATTACTTGATGCGGAACCCTTGAAAATGGTTCACGGAATGGGAAACCCTCTTCTAGATATCCTAAGTTAGAAATGTTTTTATGGAACAACCACCCCCATAAACATTTAAGTTTTCATTAGTACAATGTAACTTAGTCACCAGTTAAAAATTAAGAAAAATAAAAGTATTAAAATATTTTTCAATAACTACATCTTACACATAATCTATTCGCCTTTGGCCATTAAATTAAGACCCAACCGAACCCGTGTTGGTCATTATTATATATTCATGAAAGAAGCTTGGGAGTAATATTGGGTGATCAGAAACTTCGTGGACCAATTTTGAGTGGGATAGAGGGGACTAGACAAGCATATTTCTAACAGAAAGGGGGGTCGCAGATGCACCGTTAAAGAGTTAGAACCCCCTAATGTAGTGCTCATGCAATAAATCGTTTCATGCTATTAAGTTTTGTATCATAAACCGGGCCTTTGGAAAACCGCCACATTCGTAACGAAGTTTCCGATCACCCTGTATATCTACTAGGTGCGAAAAATGAATTTCATGCTTTGCTAGTAATGACTAAATTTTTTAAAACATATCTGGGCCCGTCCCGAAATTAATTTCGATACTATAGTATGCCACTGACGTAAGGTATCTTTCTGCGTAAAATTTGAAACGCACCCTGTTCTATAGTGATTCGTACGGAGTTAATTTTTTGTCCCTGTCTTTTCAGATACGAGCAGAACGGAACATATGAAATTCACCGACGCTGAGGACAACCCCTTGGGTAGGATCAAGTAAGGAACATTTACGGCATTATTCACAACCCTCTTATAACCCTAAGCCAGCTGGTTTAGGTCATGTTTTGCATTCATATGCCCTGGTTTATCGTTGTTTTAGGAGCTAAACCAACAGATTTTAAACCGGCCGGTTCTTCGCTGGCTTAGCTTTGGTTTAAGCTACGGAGCATGCGCATTAGTTGCTTTCTTGGCGAAACTTGTTTATTTACAAAAACATGGCCGACTACCGCGATCTTCAAGATTTGGAAACGTTAGAGCAACTAATATTCCTTGAAAGAAGATCTCGACTGATACATTATGATAGATCAGTTGATCTAGATGTTTTAGACGAAAGTGATTTTAAGAGCCGTTATCGGCTCAGCAAAGCAACAGTGGAAACGCTGATAGAGGAGTTGGCTCCGAAACTCGACTCTAATGTCGAACGAGTGGGAGCTATTTCCACTGCCCAGAAAGTGTGCACAGCTCTGAGGTTTTTTGCTGAAGGGTGTGTGCAAACAACAGTTGGAGACTTGGCTCAAATTAGCCAGCCTAGTTCTTCCAGAGCAATCAACACTGTGGCAGACTGCCTGGCAGATATGGGCCACAGTATCATCAAGTTTCCCTCTTGAATAGAGGTGAATGTTGATTTGTTATTAATCAGACTCCTTTTAAACATTTTCACAACTATGGATCAATAGAGTTTTTCATTATGTATATTTACAAATAATCTCCTATTATCAAATGTGTGTAGGTGAAATGTAAGGAATTGATGTTGATATTTGTATATATTGACTCAGGTTAGCTCATACATACATCAGGTTATATGTCATTCCCACGTCTGTTAGATGACATAGCCAGGAATTAAATTTTGGGAATAGTTTTTATTATTTTATATGGGGGGAAAGAAAAACTTCTGATAAGCACATCACTAATTACACAATACATCTTCTTTGCTTATTACAGTGGCAGAGCCAAAAAAAAATTGGAAGGGAATATGGTTCAAATGTTCTGTTTACCTATGATAAAATACGAAAATTTTCTGATATTTAGAGGGATATATCCTCAAATCTCTCCCTCGGGTTATGCTACTGCCCCTTTATGCAGCATAATTAGTGAAACATTGGTACTTAATCATTAATGGAGCAGAAACATCATTTGTTCTCTCTCACTAAAATGTTTGAAATATTTTGTTTGTTAAAGAGTATGACAGAAGGAGGAGGGGGTGAGGTACACATTGCAACTGGGGTATAGGGGCCAGAAATGTCGAATGTATGTAAAATATTGTCATAAGAAAATGAAATCACAAAAAACCCTGTTCATGTCCAAGCCCCCTGACGAAGAGGCATGGACAGAGTTTTCAGTTTATATAGTGTGATAAATTCCGGTAAAGTAGCCGCTGATGGTGATAATTTTTCAAATTTATCTGCAATCAACCTCTCTGATATTTTAAATAGAGGGTTTAGTTTTGCTTCTATTAAGCTGTGTTGGTGTCGGGGCTTGATGTCATTCGCTGATTTTGGCGGATGACATTCAGAAACACCCCCTGTCAAGATTAAATTTCTTGATTTGTTTACCTTGATCATTCATTCTTAATTTAAATTTTGCAATCAATATTTTGAATATTGTTTAGTTATCCTTCTATTGGGCTGTGTGGGTCTCGGGGCTTGATGCTATTTGCTTATTTTAGCAGATGGCATTCAGAAACACCCCCTGTCAAGATTAAATTTCTTGATTTGTTTACCTTGATCATTCATTCTTAATTCAAATTTACTCAACTGTCTGGTAGTAAACTGTATTTTCTTATTCAGATAGTCCAAAGGTTTAGACACATTGCAGGCTTTCCAGGAATTGTTGGTACCTTGGATTGTTACTCATGTACCAATCAGAAGTCCTGGAGGCCAACATGCAGAGCTGTTCAGAAACCGAAAAGGAGTGTTCAGCCTAAATATCCAAACGTTGAGCGATGATAATTTTATTTGTGTTTTTGTTACAAAGTAACATATTTGAGTAGTAGTTTAAATTTAACGAACACAATGCCAATGTTTCCTAAAAAGTCAGACATTCAGAATTTCCGAATTGGTTAAAATGCTGAAACCCCATTTGTTTAAAACACTTCCATAATGTAGTGTGCATTGAAGGTTCAATTTATTTAAAAGAAATATTGAAACTCTAAGGTAAATGTGGGTATAGAGTGGACACTGTACCAATAGTGGACACATAGCTGATTAATTTTAAATAGAACGAGTTAGAGTAGGGGTGCCCAACCTTTTTTAGAGGAGGGCCACTCAGGGTATTTGATGAGGTATGGAGGGCCAGAAATGAAAATACAGTTGAAAAGCAAAAGTGCTTACTGATGCTTAATTACAATACATTTTATAACTTTTCGTTTACAGTATTTTTGCAACTTGGCATTTTAAATTAAAAATAATTGCATAAAATAAGTTCAAAAATTTTTTGACAAAGAAAACAATATAGAATAACTGGAATCAGTGAAATATGTGGTTATACTTTGTGAGGTGGTAAATTTTTTTAACGAATTTTTTTCAGCCAAAAAAACCCGGAAAATAAAGTAATAAAAGGTGTTCTAATTTCGTTCGCGGGCCGGATTCAGAAGGCTCGGGGGCCGGATCTGGCCCACGGGCCGGAGGTTGGGCAGCCCTAAGTTAGAGGCATCGAACAGCGTCAAAATTCATAGGCATAGTAGATTGTGCAATCAGGTTAGCTGATAAATTACCACCGATACCACAGATCAGCATGGGAAGGATATTTAAATATTTGAAAATAACAACATCGTCCGAGTGACTGAAATTTGATTTTGCTTATTGATTCGCGTAAGGAAACGGGTAAGTCGGAACTGATTTTTTCGTATTTATTACCGCTTGATTGACTTTTAAATTTATATCAAGATAAATAAGAGTGTATAAAATAATACTTAATAAAATTTATTTGAAAATCTTGACTTTACAAGGATTTATGGGGGTGTCCACTTTACCAACACAAAATCTTAGATTTTCCAATAGTGGCCACCGCAATGGCTTCTAATCTATATATATAAAAATGAATGTCTGTATGTATGTCCTTTATAGTTTTAAACTTTTCGAACCTACATTAACTATTAAACTATACCACGTTGATCTACTCGCTCCAAGGAAGGTTTCTGAAGAATAATAATTTAAAATCGATGCATCCTAATAACTTTTTTGGTCAATTTTATGCTCAAAAACCCATATTTCGTGCCTAACTTCAGGGCAAAACCACATTGTTGTAAATATAAAAATAGATTTTGTAACTAATTGTTGTAGGCATATTATCGATTGTTGCAGTTTGAAATCCATTGTTGTAGTTTAACATTCATTGTTGTAGCATAAACATAAAAATGGATCCTATATTTAACTCTTTCCCCATTTGGACTGGCGAAGCCCATCTGTAACATACCAGAATAATTTTCTTTAAAAATGGACTAGCGAAGCCCATCTGTAACCCACCAGGTGATATTTATTAAAAAACTGAAACCCCGGCGAAGCCCGGGTCTAGCGCGTCAGCGCTAGTAGAAACATAAATAATACTTAATTCGAATCAGTTTTTCTTCATAAACTGTTGACTGTGCTTTAAAATGAGTGTTATTTTACTGTCATGTTCAATGTTCTTTCTTAGCCCTGGCTGGTTGATTCTTTCATAGTATTTGTTGATTTGAATGTGTTTTTAATTTTTGGATTGTTATTTTATTTATTATATATTTATTAAAATTGTCATTTTTTATCATTGGATCCATTAAAAGAAACTTGTAAATTTTAGTTACTGGACTGTTGAATCTAATTCTACTTGTTCTTAAAAACATTGTAACAATCTAAAAATAAGATTTTACAAAAAGCATTTATCAAATTACTAGATTTTCATGTTTGAAACTTTACACAACAAAACTTAAAAACAGAAAATAAAGAATGAAAAAAAAATCCCTTTTTTTAAAAAAAGTTTCTAAAATGCACTAAAAAGTATAAAATAATTTTTTTGTAACTCCTTGTAAAACGAAAAACGTGGGGATCATGCATAATATTTAATGCCAGCATGCATAATATTTAATTATATAATTAATAATTTTCAGCCAGCGCAAGCACCAGCTGAATTTCATTTTGCTTATAACTCCGATGTTTCGACATTTTGAATGAAACCGCCAAACACGTGGTCAAAGAAAAATGAAACAATTTCACGTGACTACCGAAAACCAATGACTGCGCTTCTCTGGAATGCGCCAAACCCGATCATGAGCTCGACGATGTTTCGCCAAAGCAGGAAAAAGCTTAGGTTCTGGTTAACGAAACTTGGGATTGTGAATAAGGAACTTCACCTAAACCGCCCGGTCTTCGCTAAAGCTTGAACCTAGACCAGCCGGTGTAGGCGCTGGCCGTGAATAATGCCGTTAATACTCTGTACACAAGGTAACGCTTAACTGTAGACATATTATAACCCTTCATCTACTGCATTATTATTTTCTGCAATTTTTTTCGTGCAAATACTTTTTTTGAATTGGAAATTAAGGGATATACGTACATAAAATAATCATCTTAGGGGACATCCATAAATTACGTAAGGTCAAAAAGGGGGGGAGGGGATTGACGATTTTTAAAAAAAATTCTCAATTTTAAAATATTTCCATTTTTTTAGATAACGGAGTTATCAAGTTAAGTCGCAGTTACAAAGCAAGTACTGTTAATCAAATTATTATGCATCCAATCACAACGACCGATTGACGCTATATTTTAAGATGAAACATGTTTTTTCACCATTTATAAAAGTACTTTCTTGATGAAAGACTGATAAAAGACTAAGAAAGACTGATGAAAGACTGATCAAAGACTGATAAGAACATATTATTCTAAAAACTTACATGTAAGCCATTTTATACTAAAATTTCACACTTTTTGTACAATGTTTATAATTTTTAGTCTGATTTTATGGAAATTAATTGTAAACATAGAATGATGTTTTGTCTCTTATTATTTTCAATTGCGTAATTATTTTCAATTGCGTAAACGGTATTGTTTAACAAAAAAAGTCTGGGTTTAAACAAAAATATGAATGATAAACACGAGGCATTATTATACTAACGAGTTACTTTAAAATAATGGTTTTTATTTGGTCCGAATATTGATTAACAATTAGAATTAGTTATTTTTACAACCATAGATTAAAAATAATTAAGATGAATATTTTAAAAACATTTCGTTTAAATTTTTGATAAGTTTGAGTGAAAAAATATTTAAACTTTTAAGGGAGATTTATTCATGGAGCGGATTTGGTGACGTATTTTTGGAAAGTTTGTTGACATTTTTTCTGTAAATTGCTTTATAAAGTTTATTAAGTTCAGCGAGTTGGGAAGGAAATGCGAAGCAATTCCAAAAGGTCTTGCGTCAGCAGTTTACGGGGGTTGGTGAGTGATAGCAAGCAGGGGGCGGTAGCTCCCTAGTAATTGAAAAAAAAATTTTATTATTATGTTTCTAAAGTTGCAGATTTACGTAAACACAATAAACTTGAGTTTTTTTAAAAAACGAAATTACTTCACAACAGTTTTGAAAATGAAAATGAAAATTAAATTTTCTAAAACATTTAGCATAAAAATGAAACAAACCATATTTCCTCCCAACTGTATTTATTTCAATACCTTGAGTACTCACATTCTAAACCAGGGGTGTACCCTAAAAAAACCCACGCTTGAAAATACTCAAAAATTTAAGAAAAAATATGATTGAACGGTTTATTTTGATAGAAAAGAGAATAATTAAGATAATAAAATCCAAATTCATAACAAATTATTTCTAAAATTAAAATTGTGAAAAGTTTTTCTACTCAAGAATTTCGCTTTCGAAATACAACGACAATAGCGTTTTTATTGTTGTATTTTGATGAAAACGACCTATCAAATAAAAATACAATTTTTATAAAAAAAGCTTAAAAAACGGTAATTGGAATTGATATTTTATTTTAAACCCCCAACTATTAACTCTCTAAACCCATTTTCGATAAATAAAAAACCCATTTTAACTCTCGGTAAAATGCTATATTTTCACGGAAAATGGCTGTTTTTGGTATCATTGAATTTTTATCAAAAATACTGAAAAAAACATCGATAATTACTGAAACAACTATTCTATTTGAGTAATTAGTTGTATATCATTAATAATATTAAAATTTTTGCATAATTTTTTATTTATTTTATCATTTATTACAAAAGGAAATGTGGGTTTTTTTAGGCACCCCTATGGGTTTTTTTCACCCCTCATTTCAAAGACTGCCGTAAGGTCCCTAATTGTCGGACTGAGCTGAAATTTTAGTATTTTATTCTCATAATAACGGGATAACACAAAAACACGTGAAAAATGCTTTAAAGTTTTTATAACATATATTTTTACAGCATCAAAATCTGCATAACCAAATCCTATTTTTAGCCCAAAATCGACATTTTCTATTTATTCAAATAAATAAGTAAATAAACGGTTCTTTGACATGTTTTCAAGTTCCCTGCCACTCTAAATGGCTTAGGAAGACAGGGGACATGAGAATTTAAAATTATTTCAATTTTTTATTTAAAATATCTCGATGGGTTTTTTTAGGGTACAATTTGGAGTGTTTTTTTAAAGGACACCACTATATATAGCGAGCCGACGTGCTGGCCGAGTGGTTAGCGTATCTGACTGCGAAGCCGTACGTCCGGGGTTCAAATCCCCGTTTGGCATGGATGTTAATTTCTGTCCATGAACCGTGGCAAAACCATCAAACAGATAACAAAACAAAAATGTTTTTTTCTCCAGTTTTATAACTAAAAATCACGTAAGAAATGACGCATGTCTGGTTTTGTAAAGTTACAATAATTTTAGTTTTCTGTTCTTAATCATATTTTCTCCTATAGGGTACTTGTACGATCTCAGTGATCCTGATGGTGGGCTGGAACACAACCTGGCCGTCGTGGAGTACCTGGAAAATTCCGTAAGAAACACTTAACCTTTTATACATTGTAAATAAGCGAAAAGGCATCGAGTGTGGATACAGAATCCAAATTAAACATTAATTACTCAACTAAACCATTGAGCAGGTTTTCTTTTTAAAATATTTTATCAGTTTTGTTCAAATTTACAAGTAAGATTATAAATTGGCTCAAAAGCCCCCAACACCATTTAAGACAAGAAGATTGAAATAATAATCAAAAGCATTACACAAATATTCTTAATAATATCTATTTTATTTCACACTAAGAATATCATAGCTATCTAAAATGTTGAACACTTGTTTTTTGTGAGTTTCTCACTTAGCCTTAGATTCGTAGTAGATTTCGCACTTAGATTTTTTTTAGCTATTGCCTTAATAGTGGAACAACCTATAAGCATAGAGTAAATGAGTTAATTTCTCTCTTTCAGACAAGATAGCTTCCAAAGACCCTGTGCTCCTGGTCTACCTGTCCTCAATCCACTTCTCGTACGACCAACAGAGAGAATTGGCGGCAAAACAGTAAGTCCCCTATCCTAACATCAATATTTTCAAAACTTCTCTATTGCAATCCCCCCTTTGTGTTTGGAACTCTATTGTTCGTAATTTTTACATTAATAAGGTGAAGTTGGTTGAGAGAGATATCTGATGTACATTCTTGTACGAGGAAGGGAGGGGGTCCAACCCCCTGAAAATTCGGAAATATCTACAGTTTTTCTACGTTAAATTTCCAAAAATTTTCTAGGAGAAGATCCTCCTTTTATATATTTTTATACTCAATGTGTCTTAACAAGGTTTAGCAAGTAGAAAATGTATTAAAAAGCTACATTGAGTACATTAAATATGCATGTAGGATAATAATTTTCGATCCTTTCCCCCCTAATAAAAATCTAGCCTCTAAATATTTTGAAAACATTTTCCCTCTGAGATAAACTCCTCCTATAAGTATTGGATATCTTTAAAACTGTATTAGTACCGAAGCGTACTGTACTGTTTGTTCAAAGGTGGATTCCGAAAGTTAAAGCTTTAAAAAATGTAATAATCGCTCTTCTAACAAGATAGAATCTTCAAATTCTGTTTTTTATGAGCTTTTCAGCTTAGCTAAGCTTCCCTATTGGGTTTTCCCTAGGGGAAAAACGTTCTATATCCATCGTCTTAGAATATTTTTTAAATGCAACAAAAAAACGTGGGAAGAACAGTGAAAATAGTGGTGTAATTATGAAAACAAGTATTAGATAAAAGGGGAGAGCATAGATTCATTAAAAATTCTGGCCACAGTTTAGAATTATTTTTTAACTTGTAAAAAACTTGTTTTGAAAATAATTTTTCAAAAATAATAATTATGAGGAAAAGTATGAATAAAAGAGGAATGAGAGGAAAACGAGGAATGAGTGAATAAGTTTTGAGACATCAGAGAAGACTTTTATGATAGAAAAGGATGAGTGGAGGATAGAAAGTAGGATGTTGGGGATGAGGAGAGACTAAAATAGATGATGAAGACAGAGCTTAGATGAAGTAGTCAGGTTGGTGTGAGGATGAAAAATTATTGGAGTGTAAATTAAACTCTATAACTTTGATTACAAATTTTTAAAAATCAGAAATAACTTCCATTAAAGTAGAAGAATCCATCACAAGTTTCTCACATAGAATATACACTTGAACCAGTTTTTGTGCTCTTCTTCATTTGTGCTCTTTTTTACTGCGATTTTTATACACCGAAAAAAATCACACAAAAAAGCACTGCACAAAAACAGGTTTGAGTATACGTTGGTTCTGCAATGGTCGTTGATTTCGGGTATATCGTTTGCTTCCAGAATAAGCCTCGATCTGGAGCCCAAGCAAAGGAAACCCCTCAGGAGGAACCAGTTGCCATGGCGACCAAACACCTGTTGCCTTCTTTGCTATTAACTGATGGTCTATTGATAATGATTGATGCCATCAAGCAATATCCCCCAAGGGAGAAAAAAATCACTCACGTGAAATGTTGAGTTGAGTGATCACACACCATCTTTCGGCAAACAATTCAATAACTTTTGTTCGCCTCTCCCGGAGGAAAAGGAGAAAATTCCTGGGAAAGCCGAACCACTGTTACCAAATTTTAACGAACATGTAGGGAGTTATATTATTTATTCAGTGTATATTTATGTGCTTCAACCTTTTATTAGTAAATGGTGTGTATATTATTATATTTATTGTCACGTTGGACACGTTTCGGCCCATGAATAACTTTTGTTCGCCTCTCCCAGAAGACGAGGAGAGAATTCCTTGGAAAGCCGAACCACTGTTGCTATATTTGTAACTCTGCCGTTGCCAGTCCCAAGCCCGGATGAGAAAAGAGGAGGGTGCCTTAAAGTCCTGGGCATAACCCAGGGTTGGCAAAAACCCAGGTTTTTTTGAAAAAACCCAAGTGGGTTGGGTTTTTTCAATAAAACCCTGAAAAAACCCTTATAAAACTGGGTTTTTTCGGAAAAAGTGTGGGTTTTTTCAAAATTTAGTGGTTTTCTCCTATAAAGTAAGTGGGTTTTTTCAAATTTTAGTGAGTTCTTTCTATGTTAAATGTGTTCTGTCAAAATAATGTCAGTTTTTTCACAATTAAGTGGGTTTTTTCAAAGTTTTTATAATTTGAAAAAACCCACTGAAATTGTAAAAACACCCCTTATTTACTGAAACCTGGTTTAAATTTTGAAAAAACCCACTAAAATTTTAAAAAATATCCTAAACTTTGAAAAACCCATTCAATATTGAAAGAAATCTATTCAAATTTGAAAAAACCCACTGAAATTTAAAAAAATCTTCTTTATTTTTTAAATCTAGTTTAAATTTTAAACGTCCTTAATTTTGAAAAAACCCCATTCAATAATGAAAAAACCCACTGAATAATGAAAGAACCTATTTAACTTTAAAAAAAACTCCCTGAAATTGAAAAAACACCATTTAATTATTAAAACCTAGTTTAAATTTTGAAAAAACCCATTAAAATTTGAAAAAATATTCTAAACTTTGAAAAAAAAACACATTAAATTTTGAAGGAACTGCCAAAATCTTGATTTTTCTTGAAAAAACTCAAAAATGGGTCCAAAATGTGGGTTTTTTCACATGGGTTTTTTTGAAAAACCCATCGGGTCCAACCCAATTGGGTCCAATCCAGCCAACCCTGGCATAACCTGTCCCAGTCAGCAACAAGTGGCCGGGTCAGGGAAAAGGCGACTCAAATGTCCAATGCGACCGACGAAACTATCTTAGACAATATTCAACATGTACAGGGTGTATCAGATAGGTGTTTCATAACTTCTAGGAGGGCACACCTATAGACGACTCAGAATCACACCGGATAGGAGTGGGTCGGAAAGACACCCCTAGAGACCTAATAGGGGGTTTAATAAGCCGAAAGGGGAAGCTGAAAATTCATTATTAAAATTGACATGTTGTAACCTTTTAAGATGGAATGAAAACCATCTATTCAGGTATTTATTCCATAAAACCAATTGAAGAGATGAAATTTCAGCTTCTAAATTGGTTTTTGTGTAGAATATGCCGGAATCGAACGATTTTGTTGGTTTTAATCCAATTTTGAATGGTTACGGGTCAGTTTAATCTTCCACGTTCCAGAATCCATGAATTCAGAAGAGATTTGTCCCACGTCAAACGTTTAATATTATTCCAATTTTTGTAACGTGTAGCCGTATTTCGTTTACTTCTAGTAGAACTGACGTACACTTGACATATTAGGTAATAAGCTGTGTTACTAAGGGAAAATGGTGTTCTGGCCAACCGGAATGGTTTAGAGCAGTGGTTCTCAAAGTGGGTTAAAACTCCACTTAGTCAAATTTCAAAAATTTTCAGGGGGAGGACCCCAATAGCCCTAAGTGGTACTACAAGGGGATCTTGCATGATACTTTAAGAAAATCCAGAAGAATTTGAAATTTTTGCCAAAAGGTAAAGGTCATTGTCTGGAAAAGTGCTCCCCCCCTAGGATCCGCGCCTAATTTCATTTAATATCAGATATTAAATCTTGAAAAGTCGTTGATTAAAAAATACTCAGGGTTCCGCGATCACATTGGCGACAAATTTGGGGGATCCACGACCAAAATATTTTGGGAACTACTGGTTTAGAGTTTAAATAATTACATTTAATTCAAGTTGAAATATAAAAGAGATAGCGCAATTTAAAAAAAACTCTTATGAAGTTTTATTAAGAAAGAGCAAAATGTGGATAGTTTTTTGACAGCCCATAAAAATTTTAAAAAGTAGAAGAACTAGAACCCGTTTTTTCTTTCAACTACGCAATTTCCCCTCATATTGAATTTGTTTGAAAAAAAATCAAAGTCAATCAGCCAACAAATGGAAAGAGCGCCACCTGTGGACCTTATTAACTGTTCTGAGATTTTTCTAGTGGCAACAGGGCTGTGATGCCCAAGACCTGCTGGAAAAGTGTGTCTGCTGTAAGCGCTTCTCTATTTCAGGCAAGTTTGGATTTCCAATACTAGTTTATATTATACTCAGTTGCAACTTAAATTTAATTCTATTTCGTAACATTTTCTCTAAGTCGGTTACAGCTTTAGAAAGAGTCCTCCATGTTTCCCATCAGCTCAAATGATGATTGACAACCATAGAGATCTAACTATTAATATATCATTGTTATTAGATCCTATAGTAATTACTATAGTAGATTTTTATTAGAAATCTGATAGATCTATACTGAAAACACTTAAAATCGCGTTGTTATGGTGACGACTGGAGGACTCTTTCTAAAGCTGTTCCCTGTAGCGATATCAGAATGTTAATGCCCATCTGAAACCTAGTTTTGAAATTGAGTCTATTTCCTCAAAATATTTGGTATCAATCGACGTATTTGTTTAACAGATTAAATGCAGTGAAGTTAGAGATTTGATATTTGTTTTTTTAAAAACATCGGATCGGCTGTAAAATAATGCCTTGGCTTACGACTTTCGCCAAAGTTAATTCTTTTGAAAGTGGGTGATACAGAGCTGGTTTTCTCTCCACTCATTGATCCATGTAAGAAATGAAATCAAATCCAGGTTTTAATTAAGAGTAAATTCAATATATTATAGGAGCATAAGGTTTGTAATCGATGTAGTTTTGATTGTATTAAGAAATGTTCAGGAATGTTTGATCTGTAAATTCAGGCATCGATCAGGAATGTTCGATCGATTTTTCCTCAAAAATTTAAATCCGATGATATTTTATTCAGTCAACCACAGATTGTCTCAATTGTTCCATTTTCTGCAAAATTCGGAGATCTGTGTTCTTGATGCGATGCAATAATATTAAAGTTAACTCCCCCTCTTTCATGCTTAAGATGCCATTATTATGCTCAAATTCAATGTTAGGTACTTACGTATTATACCGTCGACCGTTCAGCAGCCGTTAAATTCAGCGTCACATCTATACAACATTCAATAGACTTTTAGATAACATTTTAGAATTCAGCGGCACGGTCATAATACGTAAGAATCCAATGCCTGGGCTTGTTTCTCTTTGGTTGGATTGTTGTTCTATGCGATATCAGTTATATCAGAGTTTCTCAAACTGTGGGTCGCGAGAAGATTTTGAATTTTTCTGAAAAAATATTTTTTTTACAAAAGTGTTATTGACTTTTGAAATTAATCAAATTACCATACAGTCAAAAGAATAAAAATAAAAGCAATAAGAACTATCCTAATTGGTGTCGAAGTCAAAAGACAACTTATGTAATTACATACTATATGTGTGTCACTTTAATGTGCTGATAATGCAAAACCAGTCGGTTATTCAAATGAGATTTGAAAAAAAAATCCGTGCATCATCTCTCCCATCTGATACACCGAGGGATTAAAATTTTAAAAATTTTCTTGGGAAATGCAATTTATCCCAGATTACTAAAAACAAGCTAAAACCCTGTTTTTTAGCGCCAAATTTCAAAATTTTCTCTGGGGGGAGGAGCCCACACCCCTTTTTTTTATTGTGGGTTTTTATCTAGAAAAAGAAGGATTAGAGGGGATTTGATTCAACTTTTTAAAAAGCAAGGGGACACAGAGGGACTAGATTTCAATACGGGTAATAGAACAAGGGGTCACAATTTCAAATTGAATAAAGGAAAATTTAAGACGGATTGTAGGAAGCATTATTTTTTTAATAGGGTAGTGGATAGATGGAATGCGATGCTTGAAAAAATTGTAAATTCAAGAGGGGTAAACGAGTTCAAGAGGAAAATTGACAGATACTTGGATTCCGGTAGTTTGGGTTAAAAAGACTGGACCAACCTTGCTGGGCTAACGCCTGTAGTTGGTCGACTTAATTTGTATTTTTATTTTTATTTATCTATTTCATACGCCCAAATTAAAATATTTACTTTTAATTTCCTAAAAAGTTAATTTCTTTTCTAATAACATAATGGCAAGAGATAATTAACTGAAAATGAGGTGGGTCGCGTTAGATTTTGTTTCTAAAAAGTAGGTCGCGATGTTTGAGAACCCCTGAGATTATAATTTCATTCCGTTATCACCTGATCCTCTCGAAAACTGCATAAAAGCGAACATTTGAAGAGAGAGAGAGCAGCTGTTTTTCTTGCCGCTCCAAACAAAAACAATCAGATGAGAGCGAGGAGAGGCGAAAAGTTCTCTCTTGATAGGAGGGGGTCGTTCACCAATTCACACCTCTTGGGGATCATATATGTGCTTCAAAAGGGAATGGCTCCGCAAACCATTCTCAAACATTTTTCACCCTTCAAATCCCGATAAAAAAGGCTTAAAATAAATGTTTAACTATAGCAGGCGCAGATCCAGCACGGCTTCAAGGGGGGCACTTTCCAGACAAGACCCCCTTGTGGAACCATTGGATATATGGGGGTCCTCCCCCAGAAAAAAATTGAAATTTTACGTGTAAAAGTCGGCTATTAACTCATTTTTAGAAACGTTAAAACACTATTACCTTTACTTTTTGACCCAAAATATCAAAATTTTGGGGATTTCCTAAAAATAAACACTGAATACCCCATTTTGATACTAATGGGGAGTATGGGGGTCCTCCCCCAGAAAAATTTTTTAAATTAGAACTTTAAAAATTAGGTTTTTACTCAATTTGAGAACTTTTTTGGGTCTCCAAGGGGGGGGGCACTTTCCAGAGAGCCACCCCCTGGATCTGCCACTGAACTATATTGCACAAATTCTTTTTGTTAAGAGTTTTTTTGTCTCCTGTAAAGTTGGGAAAATGCTGTAACTGCATAACTGTTATGTTGCGCATTAAGCAACAGACCGACATATTAATTAATGTCTGGAGCAGAGCCTTGTTATAGTCTGTGTAATTTAAATCGGCGGTTGAAATGTCACGTGATTTTTCTACCCGCCGCACCTTCCCCACTACGTTACCATGGTTTCGGAAAATCTTAATTTTTTCCCACGACATGTATGGACCATATCCGTCTGACGTCACATTTTCCCCATCATGTGACCTACTGAGCTTTCAATTGGCTACCACAGAGATGGCTTGTAGTGAGATATGATGATAGTGAGATATGATTTGATAGTGAGTTTGTTTTCCCCCTTCACGTGATTAAATGGGTGTGGCACGAATATCGTCCATTGCGCCAAGTCAGAACGCTTCAGAAGGAATCAAAATGAGAAATAAGTAGTGATGGGCAGGTATCGATACCAAATACTTAAGTACTCGATACCTATAGGTATCGAGTGTATTCGATACCCACAGGCACAGGTATCGAGTGTATTCGATACCCACAAAAGTATCGATACTTTATTCACATATTTCGTTTTAAATTTTTCAATGAAGTAATCTTTATAATACCTACTGTAGATCAAACTCAGCCTGTTTCCGTTTTCATTTTGCAACGCTCAAACCCAAGCCGTTAATCATCCGCGAGAGAAATTTGACGCGGCTAGGTTTTTCCCCCGCCAAATCCTTCGCCTCTATCCACCTCCAGACCCGTAGCTACGGGGCTTTTTGATGTATCGCTTTCAGTTTTTTGAATATTAGTCTGATTATGGATAGGCCCTAAAAAAATTGTCCCTTCAGGTTCGTTTCCCGACATTGAAAAAAAGTACTCGATACCTGAAAATACTCGATACCTATAAGTATTCGATACCAGAGTATTCGATACCTATAAGTATTCGATACCAAAGTATTCGATACCTAAAATTATAGATTTTGCCCATCACTAGAAATAAGAGGTGGTATTGATGATCATAAAATAATACGTATAACGTATAACATATCAATAATTTCTTGTGATCTTTAGATTTATAAATCTTTGCGTACATCTGTTTTCGTTGTTGAAATAAGGTTTTAAGAAAACTATTTTGATTTTAACTTTTATATTTCTATGGGAGCTGAAAAATTGATCAAACCCATAAAACTTTAATCAGACTGATTATAATATAGCAGATCTTAAAGATCGTTCTAGCAGATCTTTAAGATCATAAACCATTACGAAAGAAGTATTTAGTGAAAATAAATTAATAATTGAGAGAATAATGCTTACAGCAAACGAATTAAGTGACTAAATTTACTCGCCAATTTCAAGTTGGCGAGCGGAAATTTCGTGCTCTGCCTTAACTGGTGTGTAAAAATAAAAGGTGTTTGATTATACTTTCTTCGTAGTTGCCAAGGCAACGATTTTTAAGCTGTGACGTCCACCCGCCTATTTTATTTACACAGAGTATAGAGATATTAAACTATGATATTTCTGGAAACCTGTTGGTTGAACAGCGATTCTTTTTTATTTGTCTCTCCCTATATTTTCAAAAAGTGCCCTAATGTGTCCTAAAAATGTCCTAATATTTTCAAAATGTGATTAAAACTCCAGCTAACCCCTTACCTTAGGATTAAGACTTTTCCCCCGCATTTTAGGTTTTTTAATGTTCCCTGTACAAAAATTTAATAAATTCTGATGGTATGTGTTTTTAAAAAATGTTAGGTAGAGAAATATTAGTGATTTAGATTTTTTCAAAAATTGATCTTTGGTCTGCCTAAAATTTCACATTGCAAAATCCTTTATTAATATTTTTACTGTTTGAAATGTTTTCTTTCCATTTTTCCCATCTCAATATGATTAACTTAAATCTTAATGTTAAACTACTAACTGATGTTCGATGAAGTTTATTTTTTTATTCAAAAAATAAAATTGTAATCTAGGTGTAAAGTTACTAAATTTTACAAATCGTAATTTGTTCTCTAGTCAATTTGAATCTTGCCTATTAAGAGGCTAGAATAGAAAGATTTTGGTAATGCTTTGATTCTTAGAGATCGAATCCTTGAAAGTAGATCTGGCTGAATTCGAAATTTTACATAAACAGAACTAAAAGTAGAACCTGGCTCTATATATGGGTTCTCTCCTATAGTTGAAAGCTACGATTGCATTAAAATGAACATTTGAAGAGAACTCTATGGCCACGGTCACCATGAGTGCAGAAAAAGGCGTATCTTATCGGGCAGTGGATATCTACCCCACTCTTTTGTTTGCTAATGGACTTTTAACCTAACCACCCAAAGAGATCGGTGTGGTTCACCTGCGCTTAGAGAGATCGTGCTCTATAGAAAAGAGAGAAGGCAGCTGATCTTTGCGGTTCTTAGCAGCGGTTCTGTTTTAATTGTCCCTCCCTATTTGAGAGTTCATTATGCCATTATTATTCTTATTTTTGATCCTCGAATTCTCAACGAGCCTATTTCTTTGGTTCCGCATTGCATTATTATCCAGGTATTATCCATAGGCACTGGTTATCTCCACGAAAGTAACAACTAAACTCTAACGAATTTCGCTAATAAAAAGCTAAATAAAACTATAATTAACAAAAGTGGCACCCAGGATTAGAGGTGGGCAAAACCGCTAAATTTTGAAAACGTAGCAGTTACGTTCGTTACAGAAAAGTAGCAGCTAAAATTAGCTGCTAAAAATTAGCAGATTAGCAGACCTTGAGGGTCGTGCTATTTTTTAGCAGTGCTACAGTAGCTGCTAAAAATAGCGCCTTTGCGATTAATGTTTACAGGTTGCTAATTTTTGTGGCTGCTTTTTTTCTTAGCAGCGGCGCTTTTTTGTTACATTCAACGTTAACCATGCATTTAGGAATTGGTTTTGATGGTTTGATAACAAAATTTCGTTACAAGTTGGATTTTATCAACCAAATGTTACAGAATTTATTTACTTGAATTCTCTATCAATTTGCGATTTTGCTACTTTTTGTCTTTGGAAACCTTGCGTTTTTTTGTTTCAACTATGTTAATGATAATTATTAACAAAATATAATTTACATAAATAAAAAATACTAATGATTTTATATTTTTACGATCCTCAGGTTCTAATAAGGCTTTAATATTCAGATACTCCATTAAAAATATAGACGATTAAAAAAGATTGAGAAAAGAAGAATTTCATTAAACGAAGCTGCCATTATTGAAAGGCATGGGTTTTATTTCTGACGGAGCATTATTATTATTTAAGAGTGATTTTCTGGGAGCGAGGTACACTCGTGATAGTTGACATTTTTGATTTGGCTGAAATTTATACCAAAGGTACTCTATAGTGTCCTTGGAAAAAGTGAATCCCCGTTTTGTGTAAAAAAAATTTTTTTAGGAGTTATGTCCATTTTTGTCTCGCGTGTCAGCGCCATTTTTCAAGTCCGAGTGGATGAATGGTACTTTGCGTATTACTTTTCTGAAAAAACTCCAATAGGTGTCAAACTTTTTTTCACGTATTTGTCTTGTGTAAGGCTTGTATTTAGTCATACAGGTGATAATTTGTGAGAACTTTGTTGAAATTAGTCAAAACAGGACCCCTGAAAAAAGGATTCCAGGAGATTTTTTCGTACGTTTGACGCAGAATTTTGGGAACTTCCGAACAAGTGATGAATATTATATTTATCAGGTTGTTTAAGCATCGTGTTTGAACTATTATCCAGCAAAAATAATCCATTTAACTCTAAAAACGGTTCCGAGACATCCCCTTAAAGTTCGACTTTTTGCGATTTTGGCCCTATTTTGAAGTGGAAAATATCAAAATTGCAACGTTTCTAAAATAAGCGGTTTGTGCCAAAAGATAATATAAGTATTGTATTATAATATCCCGTTGTCCGTTCCTTGGGACCTCGCTTACTTTTTTTTATTTTTTATTTTTCGTAAATGAAGTTTTCGTTTCAAAGGAAGTGTCAATTGCTTCTTCCATATTATATGCAGAAGTTTTCTAGAGACTACTTTTTATGTTTTTGAGGGGGCTGAATCCGAATTCAAGGTTTGCGATCAAAATTTCGTAACGGAACATTCGGAAAATTCGAAAAAATGGCAAATATTCTACCTTTTTTTCGTTTTTTGCCCGTAGAACATAACCTTTACGCTTTTGAGTAAAACAGTCGGTACAAAAATAAAGAAGAGTAAATAAGCTAAGAAAAAGTCAATCACAACTTTTCTCTCAGATGAAGGTGTCGGACGCTAGAAAACGCTGAATATTGGGACGTTTTTGTTCGATTGGCGGAAAATCCAAAAAATTTCACTCCTATCACCGAAAAGCGGCCTCTTTTGAAATAGAATATTAGTTACTGCTTTAATTTTGAGTTCAGTCCATTAAATTAATCTTCTGCATACTCCAATTATAATTAATTAATTAAACATATATTAAAATACTAGCAATTACAAATTAGGATGTTTTTGCAAGATGCTCATTGTTATAGCATATGCTCATCAATAAAGTACACATAAATATTAAAATACGAACTTGCAATTGAATTTTATGTAATTTTTGAAATAATTAACAAAATGCATAGCATGTCAGCCATAATTAAAGCAGTTCTTACTACATTCTATTTCAAAACCGGCATCTTTTCGGTGATAGGAGTGAAATTTTTTGGATTTTTCGCCAATCGAACAAAAACGTCCCAATATTCAGCGTTTTCTAGCGTCTGACCCCTTCATCTGAGAGAAAAGTTGTGATTGACTTTATCTTAGCTTATTTACTCTTCTTTATTTTTGTACCGACTGTTTTACTCAAAAGCGTAAAGGTTATGTTCTACGGACAAAAAACGAAAAAAAGGTAGAATATTTGCCATTTTTCCGAATGTTCCGTTACGAAATTTTGTTCACAAACCTTGAATTCGGATTCAGCACCCTAAAAAACATAAAAAGTAGTCACTAGAAAACTTTTGCATATAATATGGAAGAAGCAACTGACACTTCCTTTGAAACGAAAACTTCATTTACGAAAAATAAAAAATAAAAAAAAGTAAGCAAGGTCCCAAGGAACGGACAACGGGATGATATAATACAATACTTATATTATCTTCTGGCACAGACCGCTTATTTTAGAAACGTTGCAATTTTGATATTTTCCACTTCAAAATAGGGCCAAAATCGCAAAAAGTCGAACTTTAAGGGGATGTCTCGGAACTGTTTTTAGAGTTAAATGGATTATTTTTGCTGGATAATAGTTCAAACACGATGCTTAAACAACCTGATAAATATAATATTCATCACTTGTTCGGAAGTTCCCAAAATTCTGCGTCAAACGTACGAAAAAATCTCCTGGAATCCTTTTTTCAGGGGTCCTGTTTTGACTAATTTCAACAAAGTTCTCACAAATTATCACCTGTATGACTAAATACAAGCCTTACACAAGACAAATACGTGAAAAAAAGTTTGACACCTATTGGAGTTTTTTCAGAAAAGTAATACGCAAAGTACCATTCATCCACTCGGACTCGAAAAATTGCGCTGAGACGCGAGACAAAAATGGACATACCTCCTGAAAAAAATTTTTTTACGTAAAACGCTTCCATAGTATTTACTAGGACACTTAGGAGAATATTTGGTGAAAATTTCAACCAAATCAAAAATGTCAACTATCACAGCCCCATAGGAAGTGTACCTCGCTCCCAGAAAATCACTCTTAAACACTTGCTCATAAATAAAAATACTTGGTCTTGAGCAAAAGGCTAGCTGTAGAGGTTATTATTTTAATGATTTAGCATTGTTTTACATAATTAATGAGGCGATTGATTTGGATTTAAGTCTTCTTTTGAACTGATTTTGAGAATAGGGTTGTTTCCTTCAACTGAAATTGATCATTTTAACACCAAAAACACTAAGAGAAATGCAAAAGAATAATTTACCCACGCTCAAAAAATTTTTAGACCAAATAGTTAATTAGTTAAAAGCATTTAAAATTTGGAGCCGCAAAAAAAGAGGCGTGGCCAGCTGTGACGTCATTTGGTATGAACCGGCGAAAAGTACCGATCCTTTGCCTTGCCTCTTGCCTGCATTTGTGTTTTGTTTTCGAACTGAGTATTTACGCTTTGCTTATCATAAATATTTTAAACTAAGCTTTCGTTTATTGTTCTTTTACATCATTACTGTACACAAAACAGGATTAGTTTTCAAATTGAGCTTGGTTTTATTCGAGCAGATTCGAATAATTCGCCGAAAATTTCGGTTTTAACTTCGGTTGATTTCCTTAGAAACGATACACGGTTCAATAAACCAGAAATAGAGGAGTTAAACAAGCAAGATGAGTATAATAAAGAGCATTTTTAGTTCGAGTACACTCCAGCATTGTGGTAGGGTAGTTTTATTTTCAACTCCCGTTTTGATCCTGAAAAAAGTAGTAGGAATTTTGAAATAATTTTACTATTGGTAACTAGTTACATCTTTGAGAATTAGTTAACATGTTTTCTGGAAAAAATCAGACATTTTTTAACTATTAGATATCGAGTTTACAAGCGCGCACCTCGGTCTTATTTCCCGCCAACCCATAGAGAAATCTTCTTTTTCGACATATTCCCCTTTTTGATGGTTTAAAAAATAAAAAAAACTAATGAATATTTAAAAATAAGATAATTATCGAAGGTTACAAACATATTTAGTTACATTTCAACGTAATCACCTTGAAATGAACTATTTATTGCACCTTTTTCACAAGTTTTTCTATCCCTCATCTTGAAAAGTTAGATTTTTCGTTGATTCGCAGGCTGTAGCAGGCTGTAGCTCCATGAATCACCAATGCCTGGAACTTGGCTGATGCACAGCATTTGGTTTTAAACCTGCACAATTGCATACTGCAAAAATCACCTGCCTGCCCATTGTTTTTTGTTAATGCGAAAGGAGTTTGAAAGAATAGAAATTACACAGGTTTGCAATGAAAAAGCTGTTTGAACAATTATTACGATTTCCTATGTATTTTGGTGTGCTGATAACGAAAAAAATATTGAAAAAATCCTGTACGTCAGGATTTTTCACAAATTGCAACATAATATTCTAATTTTCCCATTTTTTTTTTATAGTTTTTGAACATTTCTACCTCCTCCCTTTTTAAAAATTAGGAGCTGTGAATGATGCACATAGTAAACTATCTCATCAGGATATTTAGAGATAATTATAGAGATTAAATAAAATATTAAGCAAGACTTAATCGTGCAATAATGAAGGATTTTTGTTGTATAGTTCAAAGAAACGTTCTTGTTGATAATCACAAGGGTAAATTTACCAAGAAGAGCTTCATAAGGTGGAAAAATTGGCTGAAGAGTGTGTAAATGAGTTTATTTTAGTTATATAATGATTTTTATGAAGAATATGTAATAAAAAATTTATTTTATAAGCATATTTTTATTAAAATTGAAATATTAACTTATTTTACAATCATACCTAAATTGTCGGGAAACATGCCATTCTAGGGCAAAACAGAGATCATTTTTGAGTTTAGGGATCCAAAAAACATTAAAACTAATCACCTCATTAATAAATTTGGATTAAAAAATCTACTTCTAAAGTGTATTTACATTTTTTTAAAGAAATGTTGCTATATTTGCTCAATTTGTTACAAAATGCGATGTTTTAAAAATAAAAAGAGGTCATATTTGGATTCAGCACACCAAAACACATGAAAATGATATTCAGATAAAGTTTGAGTCGAAAAATAATTTTTTTAAAAGATACTTTCATTTTCTTAAAAAAATTGGCATTTTTGTTAAATTGTGAAGAAAGGTGAAGTCTTATGATAAAATGGAGGGCAATTTTAGATTCAGCACATCAAAAACCATAAAAGGTTTTATGGAAATATTTGAATAAAAAAAATAGTGTTAAGAGTCAATTTTTCAAAATTTTAAGGCATTTCCAAAAAAACCTAAAGACCTGAATTGTCAAAAAACGTGACGTCCCTGGGCAAAATGGAGGTCATTTTTGGATTCAGCGCACCAAAAATCATAAGGTTTAGGTGAAATAGTCCAAACAGTTCGGAAAAAAATTTTTTGCGGACCTGTGTTATCATATTGGCCGGGGGAAATAAGTTCGGGAAGCGCACTTGTAAACTCGATATGCTCGATTGCTGTATATTAATAATGTTTAAATTAATACGTTAAAGTTTTGAGATGATTCGATAAGTTTAAGATAGTAATTTTGGCTCTAAAACTGTACAAACTAGTAATTGTCCATAGTTCTTTAGTACTTCCCTCGTTCCGTTGAGCAGCTGGCATGAAATAAAATCAAGACAGATGTTTCTCTGAACATTGAGAGCTGAGAGTCTTTTCCATAATATCAATGTTTTATTTGTTTCCAACTTCGAACAATAAGTGTTGCATTTTTAGTTTATTCAAAAATATCCATTCGCGCTTTACCGTAATTTAGCGAGTGCAATTCTCACAAGCTAAAATAATGCGTGCTTAAATATCGCACTGATTTCTGGATCTATAATTTAACTTAAGATAATTTAACTTAAGACATATTACTAAATAGCTGTGTCTATGTGTAAGCTTTCTTGTGTTGATTTTGATATAGTTTACAGAAAATTTTCTTCAAATGACTAACAAATACCGAGAGAAGTTTTTCCCAATAGATGTTTTGTTTGAGATAAAAATTTCTCCTCTTAAACTTATTAAACTTATTATTATCATCTCAAAACTTTGACATCTTAATAACATTGAAAATATACAACTTAACTTTCAGTAGCCATTTTAATCATGCATTCCCAGATCTTAAAGCGGCCAAATAAATTTTACGAAAAGCGTCGTTTGCGGTCTTCTTTTGTAGCCGCAATTTTGAAAAGAAATAATACCCCTACCAAAACCATACATTGTATTCTTAAATATACGTTAACCACAATCCCCTTTGTTTGAAATCTCCACCTATTACCAGTTTTTCAAAAAAAATTCAAAACCAAAACTTAGTAAAAACTGTCAGAACTTTTCGGACAACTTAATATCTTTCGTGAGCAATTTGTGTTATCAAAAGAACTATAAATTATGAAACAAATAAGAAGCACTACATGTTTACTACACTATGTTTTTTAATAGTGCCAAATGGATACTTTAAAAGGGTCTTCACAACAGTAGAGTTTGGAAGTAGCGGAGCCCATTTTATCCTTCATACAGGCTTTGAACCATTTCTTCCTCAATTTTTTGTTTCTTGGAACGATTAAGAACCTTTTACTATGTGTTTTTGCAGTCGATGAAGTGCATCCTGGCACAATGCAGTATTCATAAGCTTTTTTTACTTCGGAATCCATTCTTTTTTACTGATGCACGTGCTTTCTATTGGGAAAAATAAGAGCGCGCGATCGGCGAAACCTCGGATACTACCAAATGACGTATCTGCGCAGTGGCGCGTTTTTAAGCACTGTGACTGCGCATCCTCTTTAAAAATTAATAAAAAATTAAATTAAAGTCGTAGCGACCTCGGGATTTTTGATAACAACTTTTTTCACTATATTCTACCAGGAAAAAAATAAAACAGAAAATGGGAAACTACCCTATTGTAATTTGTCTACATAAATGTAGCAGGTAGATAAGCGATAAATACAGCGCCATCATACAGATGGCGCTGACTAGACTACCCCCACCGCCCTGACCACTGCTACGGGGCAGGATCGCGTTTTCTTCGTTATTTCAAAAACTGCTACTGCTAAATTTAGACGATTCTCATTGGTCAGCGCGTAGCAGTATAAGTGCGATTTTTTGACCAATCAAGAGCTTACATGTGCTGCTAATTTTTAGCAGCTATTTTGTAACACGTTTAGCAGCTACATCAATTTTTTTCCCGTAGCAGCTATTTTTTAACTGCTACTCGTTTTTTGCCCACCTCTACCCAGGATTCGAACCCTCTGGGTTTGTAGACATGAGTCGTCTAGTTTCAAAACCGGACAGATCCATTTAGGCACAGCTTCAATAAGAGTCGACGCGGTTGCCAAATGGAAGACAAGTTGGTGCTATATCACGTTTTACCACGTGTTAATTAGTGAACGACCCCAGAGAAGAGAATCTTTCGCCGCCGATTGTTTTTGGAGCAGTAAAAAAAGCAGCTGTCCCCCTCTCTTCAAAAACGTTCATTTTAATGCAATCACAGTTTTCGACTAGAGGAGAGAACCAGGTGGTAACGGGTGGAAATATTAAAATAAGAATAAAAGTAACTGCATCAACTGTTGATCATAGAGCAAAACTTCCATCAACTGGGAATCAAACATTTTGGTGAATATTCTTCGAAAAGATTGTTTATTTCTCTCTGCAGCTGCTTTTAATTTTTTTGTTCATCGCTCAAGATAGAAAGAGAGGTTTTTATGTTAGAAAGGCGTTATTTCGTTCCAATATACCGACGCGGTTCGGAAAAAGCGGTCTTTTGGGGTGTTTTTCCCCGGAAATTGTTCAAAAATTCGAAAATCCGGGATGATACTGGTTCTGAGATTTCTGGATTAGAGGTCCCTTACTGTGATAATGGACAACAGTCCAACCAAAGAGCAACAAACCCAGTTATTCTAAAGTAACTTTAAAATTTTTTTTAAATGGATTAAAAAGTATCAAAGAGTTATTTTTTTGCTCTTTATGAAACGACGAAAGACTCAAGGGCTCTAGAAAAAAGAAGAAATGGATCAACCATTAAGTATTTTGAGGAAAACGCCACAAACTGTGCAATACTGTAATTTAAAATAAAACAACGAAAAAAAATTGCACATAAATTTATTAAAAGCCATACGGCCTTTTTTGGATGTTCTTGTGTTCCGTACCACAGCAATTACCTTTTTTGGATGTTCTTGTGTTCCGTACTGATTCAAATTTTCTTACCACTGTATACCGCAAACCTTTTGCTGTTTCCTTACCCCCTCATTTTAGATCAAGCCACCCTTATAGTCAAAAATTGTCAGCTTTCAATACTTTAGTTTTTCGTGCTATCAGTATTTGCAGTAACAGTAAGTTTTTAGAAAATGAGATGAATTATATCAAAGCTGTTGCTATTGATCGCGGGTTCTGCCACACTTTGATAGACCGAATTTTTAATAAATTTTTGAAGAAATGTAATAAAGATAAACCCAAACAAGAATTATCAAACTTGATAGTTTTACCCTTTTTCCTAAAATTACTATTAAAATTTCGCATATTTTGGAAAAATTTGGTTTTTCTGTAGTTTTATCCCCAATTAATAAAATTTCTTTTTCAAATCTTAAGGACCCTATTGATACGTGTAATAAATGGGGAATTTACAGGATTTTTTGTAGTTGTGGTTCGTCGTATATTGGACAAACAAGACGTGCACTGAAATTTAGACTAAAAGAGCATTCAAATTACATTAAAAAACAAGAATTTTATAAATCGTCTATTGCCAAACATGTTTGGGATAATGATCATTGTTTTGATTTTTCTTCCGCTAGTATCATAAAAACTTGTAATTCTACCCTTGACCTTGATTTTTTCGAGAGTTATTGAATCAATAAATATGCATCTGTCTTAGTTAATGACCTAACAAGTAAACCCTTTCTTTCCCCGATTTGGAGCGAATAATTGTTTTTGATGTTGCATTTTGGTGATTTTCTTGTATTTTTGTCATTTGATCTTTAGTGTACATTTTTCTCCTTTGCATTTTGGCAACGCTTGTTTAGTTGCGGGGTATAAAAACTGATTTTTCTTGTAATGTCAACTACCACTGACGAAGGGGATCCAAAGAATCCCCGAAACGCCGTATGGCTTTTAATAAATTTATGTGCAATTTTTTTTTCGTTGTTTTATTTTACATTAAGTATTTTATTCCTCAGCTTTGCCTCTTATTTTCTCACCACTCTTTTTGCTTCTTATTTTTTATTCTGTTGATAGATGGTAAAATAGAGGGCCAAGAGTAGGAGCTAAATACATGATCCCCACGTTTATTGTGTTACGATGAGTTAAAAATATCTATTTTTATACTTCACAGCAGGGCAATTCCACCGTAACTCACGCTACATTTTTTTCCAAATTGCGATTTCAAAAAAAAAATTAACATAGAAATAACTATTATTTTCTTTCTAAAAAAATCATGCATATTGAAATTTATGCTATAAATTTAAAATAAGTATTGCGAATCTTTTTAATAATTTTAGTTTTTTAAATATAAATTAAAATAGAGTCGTCACTCACGCTACACGATCATGTAGCGTAAGTAGTACATAGAATATCCACCCTTACGACGAATATACTGAAAATACTTTTTTAGGAACACTCTTTCAGTTTTACTCTTCTAGACTAGAATAAAAGGCAGCACGGATTCTATGATGAGTATTTTAGCGGGAAATGCGAATAGATTCAAAATTGAAGTTGTGCTTTCAACTTTGCCATTTCGATCGGATTCCCATGATTTTCATTTTTGTTTCCCTCAAAAGTAGTTAAACTCAAAAGGAAAGAGAGTTATTTTTTAAGATTTAAAACTGCGATAATACACCAGGGTTGGCAAAAACCCTTGTTTTTTTTAACCCAATGGGTCCAATCCAGCCAACCTTGCAATTAACTCTATGGGTTTTTTTTTGTATTGCGAGAAGATTTTATCCCTCAGCGTACAGGTGGTACTCAAAAGTATCAATCTAATTTATTAGCTCTGGCAGATTAAATTTCCCAAAGCTGATTATTTTATCTATTATATCCCTTAATTGTCAATTTAGTGACTCAAAAAATATTTGCACTAAAAAAATTGCCGAAAACCATTATGCCGTAGATAAAGTGTTAAAGGGACACCTGTTCTGGACTCTATGCCAAACGTCATAACTGATTATTAGTTTTTTTAAGGGAGCCCATATTTGATCTCCAGGAATGTCTACCTCATTGTATGAAACATTCCACTTAATCTCATAAATAATTCTTAAAGTAAATCTGAAAGTAGGGGCGTCATTTAGGTGGGGAAGGGGGGCAACTACTTTTTAGGGTTAAATTTCAAAAAAATTTCTGGGGGAGGGCCCCCCAGCCCCCTTCTAAAATTTTCACGTCTGTTATTCAGTATTTTCTCCGAAATTTCTGCCGCTTAAAATAAGCTTTTCCTTTTTAGTGCTCCCCAAAATGAGCTAAAACACTACTTTAAGTGGCAAATTTTCAAAATTTTCCTAGGTATTTCCAACTTATCTATCAGGCACCTATAAATGTTCCTTAGATACCCCTTAGGGGATACCTTAAAAATGATGTTGAGGCAACCCGCCCCAAAAAGTAGTTACAGCGAGGTCCAGACCCACTTAAAAAATTCCTTGCCCCAACCAAAAACTGAAATGACGCCCCTGTCTGAAAGTTATCTCCGATATTCGCACACTCTCTTAGAACCGCTTTTGGAGCGGTCTACCTTTTTTTAACCAGAATAATCCGCCAGATGTCAGCACGACAAGTGCACCGGTCTAGTCTGAATTGGGATTTTTTTCAAGCTACTCTTTTTAATTGCAATAAAGCGACTTTTTGATGGGTTCCTCTAAACAATTTTCTGAACTTTACACGATGCCCAAATCAAAGCGACTTTTTAGTTGCATTAAAACAAAATCAATCTAAAAATTAGTATTTATTTTCTGTTCCATAAAATGTTACCTGATCAAAGAAAAAAAGAATTTCTAATTCTCACAAAACTGGGATAATTCTGTATTTCGATCATTGCAAAAATAGCTTTTTACTGCGATTCAAAAACTGTTAATTTTGTTTTAGAGCAGTGTCTGTGCAGAAAAGAGGAGATCTGAAGAAATCTCTTTCAATAGCAGGTACTATAGGTACAGTGGCTAGAAGGGGATAGTGTGTCGTTCGCCAATACCAGCAATGCTAAAATTTTTCTCCTCGTTTCACTCCTCCGCTTGGTGTCGCTGCTGTTAGACGTGCATATAGGCGCCTGTGCATTGCGACTTTCAGCACCCGGCCAAAGCCATGGTATGTTGTTGTTTACGTTTTGCGAAATCACTGTACACGGCGTAAACAATAACATAGGGCCGAATGCAGCAACGTTCTGCGACGTGCTAAAGAACCGTATTTCACCTAATAATGATCGCCCAAGAACGCCTGCTCCCGAGGTGGCGTTCTCCGACGATCGGGGTATCGTTATCCTCCTGATTGGTTGAACGCGCAGAGCGTGGGAAAGGCAGGGGCCTTAGCATGAACGTGTCGATTTGAAACCGACATCGATGAGTTCCGACATCGTTTTCGCGCGATCATCGAAATCTGATTTCGACCATCGCTTAACTTCGTAGCACGAGCTCACGAATTCCGACGATCGATTCGGAAAAGTTTCGAAAACGACATCGGAGCGGGAATGGCGCTGGCCAATCACAGAATAGCTTACATTGAGGCTTATTCGTTTTTCAATGGTTCATAGCTTGTTGATCTCGATGTGTCTTTGTTTTGGTCGTGGCGCATGTAGTTCGGTGGCTGTATAAAAAAAGGAATTATCTTTTTTTCTCTAATTAAATTTCTGAATAGTTTATTTTTGATGTAGTTGTCCAATGGATCATCAACTGATTGCTCATTGGTTTTAACCTATCAAACTTTTGAAATTAACGATGAGCATAAAAATGTGCATCTATTGAACTATTTGTAGGAAATATGCACAACTAATATTATTTAAGTTGTTAATTTATTTAAAAAACGTAAACAATAAAAACACATAGTTCGTAAAACAATAACAGTTAGAAATGTATCTTAAACACTTAATGTAATACTATATTTAAGTAAATAAATAGTTCCCTATGGGCCTTAAATGCAATCAAATTTCAATTCTGTCTTCAATACAATACTTAATTTTTTTTATATTTACTGTTATTTAGAATTATCTTAGAGTGTGGCTTAGTTCATTATGGTTACATAAGGCTTAAGAAAAAAATTCATAATTATAAAAAGGTCTTAGTCTCTCTAAACACTCATGCCTCACTTGATTAAAACTAATAATAGTTTAGAGCAGGAATTATCAAAATACTCAGTCCTAATGTTTTACATCTTCAGTGATACCATTTAATTTTTTTTTATTATTCTATTTTTGTATAAAACAAATTTATTTAAATATTGCAATTTAATGAGGTCTATGCTCTGCACTTCTAATTTTATGAATTTTACAAAAACCACCACCATACACTATCCAAGTATGGAGCTTTTGTTAATAAGTTATGAGTATAGTATATTAGAAATTTTAAGGGATTATAGTAAGAAAACAAAAGCTCAGATTTAATTACTTGAATTTATTCAAAAGTTTTGTTAAGAATAAAATTTAAGAGCTTAAAAGATTAATATAATAAAAATGAACCAAATTTAACATTTATATAATTCTTAATAGTTTTACTGCCAATGAATACTAAGTGATTAATACTGCTATTGTGAGGTCAGTCAGTTTCAATTGTTCAGATATTTTTACCTAGTTATCTAAATTAATACAACTTATCTCACACACACAGATGTTAAAATTAGATTTAATGTCAATTTTAGATGTCATTTGATAAAAAGTTTCAAAACATTCTTAATCTTTTTGTGCCACTAAGTGGCATGCCAGTGGCCATAACTGCTTTAACACTTGAAAATCAAATAACAATTCTGCCGTCCTAAGCTAGAACGTCCTAAGTCCATTTTTCAAGTTTTGAGATAATCGAGTTTTTATAACAATGCAGCCAGCAAATTTAATGAAATGGACATATTACAAAGTAAATTTTTATGGCTTCCTCATGCACATAGGACTTTCTAGACTAGCTTAAAAGAGGCGCATGACCGAGATCTACAAGACCACGTCCTTATCTAAAAAAAGTGAAAAAATGGACTTAGGACGTTCTAGCTTAGGACGGCAGAATTAACACAAGTTGTTTTAAATGGATAAAAATTTCATTCTCAGAACACGGATTGGAGAGGTTTTTCCAATTGAGGCATTTCCCTGAGAACAACGAGCTAACTCCAACAACTTTATATTTTAGTTGGCTCATTGTTGCCAGTGCCTCAATGCAAAGCTTTTGACATTAGCTTGTTGCAACTACCTCAATTTAAGGGTAACAGTTATCAAATATTTTTAAAATTCAAATTTAAACTTTCACCAAAATGCAATGTACAGTAATAAGAAATAAATAACAAGAAAATATGTAGATAAAAACAGACTGGAAGTTTATTCAAGTACAAATATAATATTAACAGTAATATACTTCATTTTCATTATCTTCCAATTCCAAGTTAATCTGAAATAGGAAACAAATCATTAGATGAAATAAATTCTATACACAATGGGATACAGGGAATTTGATTTTTAAAAATTTTCATACGAGGTTACACAAAATTAGGCAATATCTAAATGTTTTCTTTAGCTCCATACCATCTCACCAACCAAACGAACACATTTCAGCTTGGCAAGATTTGCTTGTTCGTTAGCACGGTTAAGCCATTTTTAAAAGCTTGTAAGCTGATTTATTTATTGATTTGATTTACTCTTGTAAGCTGAGGATACTCAACCCAAATTGTATTAAGACTGACATCCCAAGATTAAGATTTTAAAATTGTCACTAGGTTCAATTTATTACATAGTTATAGTGTCTTAAACAATGGAGTATTGATGGGGACAGCTCAAGGATTGAGAACCCCTTCTCGGAAAAGGTTAATAAACGTTGATACCAAAGAAATAAACACTTCAATACCCTTTTACTAACCACCCACTGGCACTTACCCATTTAATGCATAGTAGTTTTAAAAACAAAGGTTTAAGGTTTCTTTAAAATTCGTGTTGAAATTTGCTATTTTTTTATTTATTATATGTGTTCAAAGTGATTCAAGTTAAGTTAATAGTAAATTAAAAACATATTGGGAAGACTTGGACATTTTTCATTATCAAAAATAGTTCGACATGTGGATAATTGAGTAGAACCAAGTACTTAAAACAATAACAGATACTTACTACATTAATTGAATGATTTTCCTTTCATAACGCTTCCAATTGGAATAACAGGCATCTATTACAGCATGTCAGTTCCTCTTTCAACATTCCTTGTATCCTAAAAACAAAAACTTATGAAGATCAAAGTCCAACAAAATGTGAATATCTATGCTTCAAATAGAAGCAATAGTATCAACACTTCATCGTTGTGAAATCAAACCGGCATATCTGCAAAATGCATATATTTCACTAGAGCGCTTAAAGTTTTTGCATGTGATACTTAAAATAATAATAAAAATTAACTGCTGTGAGACAATTCAGTTTTACTTAGATGATGGACATCTTTCCACCTTGAAGGTTTTCAAGTGACTGGGTATTGTGCAATAGATCTGTCTTCTGATAAACAAAATGGCCCTATTCCCGATTACATGCATACCGGTTTGATGGAGCTTAATTCAACTAAACAATTTGCCAGTTCGACATAAAAATAGACGGGGAAAAAAGAATTTTTTTAACACCAACAACTCAATTTTTGAAGATATGCTGGTATGATTTCACAGCAACGACTTGTTTAGTACTTAAGAAAAAACATTATTGGAACATCAAAAAACATTTCTGTGTTCTTTACATTCAAGTTATTTTTTAAATCCGTTACCTGTCCAGTTAAATATCACCAAGCTGTTTTTAGCACAAAATATTCAAATATTCCAATATTGCTTGTCATTGATGTAGCTGTATATTTAAATATATCAGTTTGCAATTTTAGTGTCATTTCTAATTTTAGGCATCTAAAATAGCATGATGTTTAGCAAGACAGTTATTTAACCAAATAGTAAAGAGTGTTTCGCAAATGTTAACAAGGTACTAATATGCTTAAAAACATATATTACTATCATAATGTACTGCATGAAAAAAGGGTGGTATTTTAGGATTAGCCGGGTGCAATTTTTGCTGTAAGATTTATGTAGGTCCTCAACAGCGAAAAGGGAAATGGTTGTTAATATCTGGAGACTGTCGGAATCGCCAAGATGCTTTAGTTCCATCTTTTAGAGCTTTTTTAATGGTCACTGTGAAGGACCTACATAAAATATTTTCCGACTTGTCAATAAAACTATGTTGTCAATGTGCTACAAATTACAAATAAAACTAAAACAAAAATTTTAAGTATCAAGGCTAGTTACGATATTTCAGTAGTATTTATATTTGATTGTTTTAGGGGATTTATAATATATAAGGTGATTGCACCTGGCTTATCCTACAGTATCAATATGGTATGATGAAAATAGTAATGAATTAAGATAGATGCAGCTCTAAATAGAATAAACCAATTTAAATTATATGTACCTATTTTTAGAAAATATTACCGTCTTCTAGAAAAGTTAAATATCAGTAACAGAACACTCAGCGACTGCAAACGTTCACTTCAAACCTCACTGCTGATGGACGTTGACACATAGTTGTTTGCTAGTCTTCTGATGCAAAAGCAAAGGACCAAAAACCTAAAAAAAATTTAAAAGGTGAACAGAAACCAATTTTGAACTAGTCGTTAGTAAAAAAATGAAATATTATTTCAATTAATCATCTGGGGAACAGATTTGATGTTAATTCCAATGGCGGCTGCCAATTAGAGCCAATTTAGCGACCGCTCTATAAAGTCTGTCTTTCTTTGCGAAGCAGTTGGAAACGAGGATATCAAGGCAGCTAGCTTGGCTACTTGAGCATCCCACTGGTTAACCCCACCAATTAAGCCCCAACTCTTGAAACTTTTTCAAAGGAGAGGAAAGGGAGGAGGGGTAGTTCTTGGCGAGAAGTAATCAGTTTGGCTCTATACTTACCCTAACAATTATCTTTTTCATGAAATTTAGAAATATATAATACTTTTAACTTATTGATTATTAACTTAAAGCCCAACCGAAAGTGTTCTTTATGGGTGCATTAAAGCATTTCTGTAAAGAAGATTGACCCTGTGGAATTTTAAAGCGATATCTCACCACTAGACGAATAGTTTGTACACCTCAAGCAAATTAAGAAATTGGTAAACCGGAAAGGAGATGCAATTTCAATTATGGAACAAAAATTTTAGGTATCAACGCCAGTTAAGATATTTTAGTAGTATTTATATTTGATTGTTTGGGGGATTTATCATAATATAAAGTGCTTGCACCTGGTTCATCCTACAGTATCAATATTGTATGATGAAAGTAGTAATGGATTAAGATAGATGCAGCTCTAAATAGAATAAACCGATTTTAATTATATACCTATTTTTAGAAAATATTACCGTCACTTTTTTCTGGAAAATTTCAATACATCAGGAACAGAACACTCAGCGACTGCTTCAAAAAATAGCTTCACATAGTTGTTTGCTAGTCTTCTGATGCAACAGCAAAGGCCAGCAACCAGATGATTTCAATTAATCATCTGGGGAACAGATTTGATGTAAATTCCAATGGAGGCTGCCAATTAGAGCCAATTTAGCGACAGCTCTAAAAAGTCTGTTCTTTCTTTGCGAAGCAGTTGGAAGCGAGGAAATCCAAGCAGGAAATTAAGGCAGCTAGCATGGCCATTGGTGATAACCAATGAATTAAGCCCCAACTCTTAAAACTTTTTCGAAGGAGAGGAAAGGGAGGAGGGGTAGTTCTTGGCAAGAAGTAACCAGTTTGGCTCTATACTTACCATACCAATTATCTTTTTCATGAAATTTAGAAATATATTATACTTTAACTTATTGATCATTAGCTTAAAGCCCAACTGAAAGTGTTCTTAGATAAAATTATGGGTGCATTAAAGCATTTTTGTAAAGATTTACCCTGCAGAATTTTAAAGCCATAATCTCACCGCTAGACGAATAGTTTGTACACCTACAGTTCAAGCAAATTAAGAAATTGGTAAACTGAAAAGGAGATGCAATTACAATTATACATAGATATAAAATCAAAACTGTTACTTTAGCCTGAAGGTTGTGAATGTAAAATATAAACAGTTCGTGCACTATATAAATATAAACAGTTCAGCAAAATATAGACAGTTCGTACTGTCTTTAAGAAAGTAAAATTTGTTTGAGCACATTAAGCATTTGTGAATCATAAACACAACAACCATGCTAACACTAGACTTTTAGGTCTACACAATCAAATTATATTAGAGCACAATCACTAGCAACGCTTTAAACTTTATAATTAAGTTATTTCTTAATAATGTGGATGAATTTAAAAATTCTTATTAAGAAAAATATGCATTCATTGCACTAATGTATGTTCGGAGTCTTGCGACTCACGCGATCACTTTAGGGTTAAATATATACGCATGAAAATATAGTTTTAGAAGTTATAAACTGTAAAAACAACTCAGAACACACTTAATATGATCTAATGATGAAAAAATTATGAATAACTTACTTTAGTTCAACTTCAAAAGCATCGGCAGAAACACTCCAACACACAAACCGACATCGAAAAGGGGATTTCACCTTCTCAGAGGCAAGTGATTTGTTTGGTTGCCACTTCGACATCAATTTCGATCTATAATCTCGACGTCGAATCATTTCAGTCGGTTTGGACCGGTCCGTGCTACGGATTTTTTGCAAGTGTCGGAATTTGACGTCATCGGTCACGTGATATGGCAAATTCCGATGTCTGTGCTCATTTCGACATGTTGATGCTAAGGCCTCAGGGTACAATCAAATGCACGTGGTTCAATGACGTAGTTCGTGACGTTCTTGAAAACCAATCAGCGGCATGCTGGAAAAATGACTCAGGACAACGATAGTTGAGTTGTTTGGAAGTAGGATTTGACCGGTCCCAAAATCGCCGCAGAACGTAGCTGCATCCGGCCCATTGCCGCTGAGAATGAGAGTCGCAATGCGCAGGCGCCTATATGCACGTCTAACAGCAGCGACACCAAGCGGAGGAGTAATTTTTTTTCAGTTTTCATCTTCGAACGACACACTATCCCCTTCTAGCCACTGTACTATAGGTGTTCTTTTAATTTACATGAAAAAAGACCATTCCTATTAAGCGCAAATCATATTTTTAAAGGCTTTTGAAGCGAGTGAAATTATGTCTTACACGATTAATTTGAATTATCTAGCCCAGGGGTCGGCACCCTATTGAAACGGAGGAGCCAAAAGTAACAGTTTACGAAATTTTCCAGTTTTTAATGAGTCACTATTTTTTTTTGCTTTAATGTTATAGTTCCTTTCTCGATTGCCCCCTAGGAGCACCTCATTATTTAAGTGGCAGAATTTTCAAGGAAAAATAGTACAGTTGTAATGAACAGCAAAATTTTGAGTGGGATGTGGTTCCCACTTCAGAAAAATTTTGGAAATTTGCCCCTAAAAAATAGTGTTTTAATTAGATTTTAAAGCTTCTGTAACGACCAAATAAGGATCACTCCTTATGAGTCACAGAATTATCAAGAAAAACCAGCACATATTTCAAAATTTTTAGGAGTGAAAGGAGTTCTCCCCCAGAAATTATATGGAATTCTTATCCTTAAAAGTAGAGTTTTGATTTTGACTCATCTTGAGAACTTAAAAATATTTTTTCTGATTTTTTAAAAGATTTGATTAGTAAATCATTAATTTCTTCGTATGGAACTGGAGAGCCGCAACTTTACATCGAAAGAGCCGCAGGTTGCCTACCCCTGATCTAGCCCAGTTTCTATAATAAACAGGATGAAAATCAATCGATATTAACTTAAAGCACTTTTATTCTCTAAAAATTTTAAGTGCCTAAATTGAAATAATCAACATTAGTATCTAAGGGTTCGAATTAGTATCTATTAGTTCGAATTTCCCAAATCTACTCGTAAAGAATATCTACCTAAATAAATTGAGAAGTAAATACCTATTGAAGTTAAGGATTTTGACTTGTGTATCATCCCAAAAGCTCCAAATAACCAGTTTTTAATTTTTTTCAGATTTTTTTAAAACATTAATTTGCAATCGTGATTTAAAAGTTCCAAACGAGAAAAATCGGGCGTGACGTCATAGTTGAGAAGTACAAAGGAGCCGCCAATCGCTCGAACTGCTCCAACCAATCGACCGCTCAAATTTCCCCCTTCTGCTTCCACTTTCCCAAATCCACTCATAAAGAAAAGCTTCAAAAATAAATTTTCAATTCTTAAAAATACTAAATGTTCCTTGAATATAAATATTTGAAGCGCCAAAATTTTTAAAAAATAAATATTAACGCGCAAATCCAAAATGCTACGATAACAGTCTTAAAGATATGAGTTTCAGATAAGAATCTAAAAACAGATATTCTAAGGTATTGTGGTCACAGAACTTAATGCATATTCCAACTGCACATAGAATATATTCCACTTTTCAGTTTTATTTGAGAATTGTGGCTTTAAAAACCAGTTTTTCCGAGTCGAATTTATCAAAATGTGTCTTCAGGGGAGAACCCCCTTTGAAGTGATTTAGGCTTAACCACTCTACTGCCCATGATAGCAATTATATGCTGCCATAAACTTAGCTTCAATTTTCAGCATCAAGCAGCCGACATGTTTTTAAAGGTGTTAGGAATATTCCGGCCAATGCAAAAACCGGCGTAAATTCCGGTAAAAAAAATTACAGCTTTACCCATGTAACAAATTTGTTTTTTTACTGACCGGAATTCGCCGACCGGTCCGGTTTTTGCATTGACCGGAATTTTCGTATATCCGTTTTTAAGTCATTGCAGCTATAATTGCGCCTTCAGGTGCTATAATATTTAAGGTTCAGTCCTCGATTTCATGTTTTTTGTAAAATTTTTCCATAGCTATATTTCTGATGATAGTGTGCTTTAGAGAATTAAACTTGAAAAATGAATATGAAAAAGGTCAAAACCCAATGATGGAGACCTTTTCCTATTCTGCCTTTACTACTAACTGAGAACCACTGCTCTAGTTGCTCCGTCTCTATGTTGAGAGTCTGTCCCTTTTCTTGGAAATATGTTCCCCCTGCTAATAAATAATAAACTGAATCATTCTAATACAGGGTGTTTCAAAAGTCCGTTTCGTGGCTTTTATTTGGAACCAACGTGTCCTAGGGTCACGGAAGTAAGGTATACCTCTAAGTAAGTGACCCTAGAGAATCCAATAAAATGACTTACAGCACCCCTAGCGACGAAACAAAAAAAGTTAAAAAAATTAATTTAAAAACTAAAGGAGATGGAGAAAAAACCTCAGATTTGCAAATTTTTCAGTGTTATTATTTAGTTTTGGGTTATTTTAGATGAATAAAAGCAAAATTTTATCAAAAAAACTTGCAAATTTTTTCTTTTTCGAGGGCTGAAAAAGTGCTATTTTCACATGCTAATATCTCCGCGAATATTCATGAAATTTTTTTCAGCGAGTTGCTCATAACGTTGGCAACGATACTCTGACTGAATTTTTGGATCTATCTCCTTCAGTTTTAAAAATAAATTTAATAGACTGTCATTTTATCATATTATTTAATCGTGAATATTCAGATTAATGAAGAAAAAGAGCAGGAGTGTCCAACATTAGGGAGTGTTTGGGCGCCCCTCCTTCTTTGGAATAAGAACTAATACAGTCTTTCAACATGCAAGGGAGGGCATATTAGCAGCTAGTAGGCAATAAAGTAAAGCAATGTAAGCGAAATTGTGTCTTCCAACTGTTGGCAGATGGTGCTGTAACGAAGGTTTCGGTTGCTCCGCAAAGCGCGTTTTTCGATGGAGGCGGTTCTTGCAGAGTTTTAAGAATATATTAGTTTTATAACGAATGACACCTTTAGGGGGGGTCCCGTGAAAAAAAATCGGGATTTCGATTAAAAAAACCACCTTAGGTACACTTATGGACTTTTTGCTCTTTCATTTTCAAATTGGTTTTAACTGCCTGATTTCTTTACCTTATTATTTTTACTTTGGATTAATTAAACAAGAAATAATTTGTTTTTAATTTTAATTTCTTGAACATCCAGCTAAGAATAAATTTTGGTACGTATAAATTATACTCCGTACTTTGTCTTATATAATCAGTTTTTCCTTAAAAAAAATTAGGGTCGATTTTTGCTTCAGGAACTGTCTATTCCTGCAGACTATACAAAAACGTAATTTTTTGTGTTTCAGTTGGTTTTGGATAGTAAATGCTGGATATCCCTTTTTTTTTACCTTACCTAAAATGTCTTTTTTCTTAACATATTTAGATTCACTCTAATTATTTTGGAGATTTTTTCCACTTAAATCCCTTTTGCGACCCCCTGTGTTCTATTCCAGCTCTTGATAGTCTTGACGAGTTTTATCGTCCCTCAAAGGTCGTTGCAACATTTCAGTTACACCATGTATTTTGTTTTTTATTTTATCAAATTATTTTTCCATCATGGGTTAACAAATATCATCTGAGTAAAACGCACGAATCCTAGAAATTTAAACGAATCAATAAAACTCTAGATCAGCTGAAAGTTATTGATCAAAATTTAGTCATCAACGTATTTGTTTTTCGATCAAAACCTAATCTTCAAATTCACACCCTCTTTTATCAACAAGATCACAAGTTTTATTTTTGTGTTCACAGGAATCAAATCTTCAGCGGAATCTGTGACTGGTGTCTGCAAAGAACTCTTCTGGAATAGAAAACTTAGATAGAGCTTCAAAAAAGAACTCTTTCTTTAAATACGACTTTGAGCGGAGCTCCAAGATGTCGGCAGAATTGCTACCAATAAAAGTCCTGAATTCTTCTATTCCCGTGTATCTGGTTAATTTGTAAATTAAGTTTTAGAACTTATTATTTTCTGTCCCCTTTTTTATGTGTTGTAGCAGAAGCAACTTCCAAGTCCCTCTTTACTTACATTCTAAAACTTACTTTGAAAGAAAGTTATTGCGCCCTTTTTTGTATCTGTCTGTGTCCATTACCTTACTCTCCATGTGTTCTAATATGCTAAAATAAAACATTTTTACAAATAATAATTTCTTTATTGAAAACTAAACAAACAAAACGTCTCAGCTATGTGATCAATCCCATGACAGCTTCTAACTGATAAATGCCTGAAAATAAAATATTACTCAACAAATCTAATGTTGGGATGACTATTTATCAAGGACAAAGTATTTGACATGTTATTCCAACCGTTTTTACAAGTTAAAATAATTCCCACCAAACATAAAATATATAATATAAAACTAAACACCCCTAAAATTTAAAATTTACTGTGCTAGCCTATTTATCTCAAGTTGGCAGTTCTTTTTTGTAATTCCCATAAACTTAACCCAATAAGGAAGATGTTAGGATAAGTTTTAATGATACTTGAATCTCCTCTGGAGCAGTGGTTAGGATGCTTGCTTAGCATTGGGCAGTTTCTGGGTTCTATCTCCAGTTATTCTATTAAAATAATAACATTTTCCAAGAGAAATTTCAACCAACCAATTAGAACAGAAGGGTGGATATGCGATCTTAGAGGGGTTAGACTTGGTTGATTTTCTTCGAAATTTAGTTAAGTCCTCAATGAAGAATCGGGGACTTATTCATAGACTAGACTTTTATTATTAGACTTTTCCCTAATCAATTACAAGTGTCAAGTTCTCTGAATTCTAAGCAGTATGCGACCAGATGGCCGAGTGTGCTAGAGCGTCAAGTTACAGATCCATAGGATCTCGGATCGAACACTGGCTACCGACATGTCGAATATTTTTGGTTATTCTTAAATTATATACTAATATAGTGCCTTTATTTGTATTCATTGTATATTATACGTATACAATTATATATATACAATATGTATATACTACATGTATATATTTATAAGTTTACATGGTGAAGTATCAACTTCAAATTAATTAGAAGATCAGACAGGTTGCAGGAACCGATGGCTTGGTGTGCTTGCGCACGTACCATCATCCATCTCAAAGGCCCTCAGGTCGAACCTCCCTCGGTTCGAGTCTGAGCCTCTTCCCGGGTATAGTTCTCGGACATAAATACAGTTGAGTATTTATAAATTTGTTCCTGCGTATCTAACGGGGGGACATAATTTTTCTAAATTTCGAAGTTAACTGTAACCGTACCAGTCAATTTCTTCAAAATTCCTGCTATTTTTGAAGACTTTTCTCTTTATTTTGCGAAAAATCCAAAGATTCTACCCTTTCTGCCTTCGGCGGACACTAATTGCACTTAAGAATCTTAGGAATCATAGTAAGAATCTAAGAAATATAAACAGAATATATTAAGTTACCGTCCCAAACCCCGACCGACCAACCCCTGGCTTCGCTTTTACCTTCATGATTTTTACCTAATTCTCTGAGAGGTGACTAAAGCCGCAGGTGTTTTTACATTAAATTGAACAAGCATCAGAAGTTCGATTTTAAGCTACGATACCTGCGGCTTTAGTCACCATTCATTAAATTAGGAAAATATGAAGGTAAAAGCGAAGCCAAGGGTATATTTCCTTGCTTACCATGGAACATTTTTCATAGACCTAAAATAGATGACTGGAGAATTCTTTTAAACCTTGTAGTCGAGTTGTTGATATCTACAATAACCTTTTTCTCTTGAAACCATTTGAAGGGTGACTAATAAGTACAGCACTGTCACATTTCCTCATTAACATTTTTAAATATGAATTATCTAAATTTATGAGTTTAATTCCAGCTTTTACCTAGGAGTGCCTTAACGTTTCTTAGTTTAAGTTAACTCTAAACATATAAATAATTATCTTTAAAATTTTCTTTTGCTTATTGTATTCATTTTGTAGCTTAATTTAGAACTTTGCTCTACAGTGTTTAGGAAAAAAAATTATCTTGGAAATTAACTTTGATTGAATTAAAGCACCCTTCCATTCCGCTGTTTAATTATTTTTCAAAAGTGGTGACTGAAGTACCGTATTGCTCACAACTTTCACTTTGGTCAATTTTGCAAATTAGAATAAACAGTTTAAAAGATTTATCTACCATAATGTCTTCTTCACCTTTAGCCACCTCTCAAAAAATTAATAAAAAATTATGAAGGTAAAAAGAGTCAATCATGATGCCCCTTAGAATCCATTCGAATTTGGCTTTGCACAGATCTTGGCGCATATATCTTTGCCAAGTATTTAAGCCTTGGCATTACTCTTTTGCGTCTTCCGTCACTTGCCCAAGTAACAATTATAAATACTTTAAATGGTGAACTTAAAAAGCTTCAAAGATTAAAAAATCTTTTCTCTTTTGGAGGTACCTACTGAATAATTCTTGGACAGTCACATTTCTTCTACAGAGACTGCTTTTACTCGTACTAGACTGAACAGTGAACACTAGACTAAGTTGATTGTGGGGTATCAGCTCTTTTATCTCTGTGTCAGGAAATTATAGAAAACACACGAGGAGGTCGATCAATGAATAGAAGTTATGGTTTGAAATATTATTGTTGGAAACGCAAAACAGTGCTAATTTTGTTCCCCTGATGGCTAGAGGCGTTTGCTCAGTTAAAGATTTTTCCTAGTACTTTTAACGGTGACTATAAGAAGCTAAATAAAAAAAGTTTTTAACTGAATCCACAATAATGTGTATAACCATGTAGGGAAAATTAAAATGATTGCAGAGTATAAATTTTTGGAATCGGGAAAATATTCTTCTCACAGTAAACTTACTAAGTAATCTCTGAAATATATTGATACATTTTTCCCATAGATTCCTTCGTTGAAAAGAAAGTCAAGTCTATGTTAATACATGATGTTTCAATCAAAAGTTCACCTCGCAGTTTTAGTTCTAACCAACAGCGCATCGTAAAATCACGGGAATAAAGTTTTCCTACATTAAAGTGACAATGGGGAAAATATTGAGATCGCTTACAGTGCTATTAGTGGCCAAATTAATAATTTAATCAAAAAATCAAAGATTGTACAAAAATTTGATTTTGAAAGAAAAATATTTGCCCATTTATGGACCTTTTTTTCTCAGGAGCTTCGCTTTGAATTCTTGTGGAGTATTCCAAAAGTGGCACACGACCTCAACATTACTCAAACTAGCTCCGAATCAAATTTACTCAAAATTGAAGCGTGAATAAAATTTAAGCATGAAATACTTCAATTGCGATTCGTCACGAGTTAATATTATCGCAGAGGGATAAAATTTAAAATCTGAAAAAGTCAAAGCATTAATATAAAAAAGTAGAGGGTATTCAAACTGGTCAACTGGTCTCGTTGCTCTGTTATGGCTAATATGACCATTTATTTTTTGACTCAAAACGAGACAGAAAAATCAGAAAAAAAGAAAAAATCAGTTAGCTTATAAGTTAAGAATCAAAAAATTTATATACCCGAAACGTTTAGTTATATTTATATTTATCAGAGGAACAAATTTTCTTTAATATAGCTGGTGATGATTTTAAGTAAGAATGAAACTCTTGGCACGTTTTTTTTATATTCACCTTAATTATCAACATCGCCTTTAGAACTGAAATTTGTAACTGGGTCTTCTCAGATCGCCACAATTAATTTGTTTGTCATAGAAAATACTCTTTTTACTTGGGCATTTTTAGCAGGCAAACATATTCAATTAAAATAGAAAAGTTTTCATACTGAACGTCAGAAAACGGGACAATTTTGCGTTCCAGAGTTCATTTCGGGGACACCGGGGCTCGTAACTCTAAAAAGGGACAGTCTCGTTCGAAACGGGACGTCTGCGTCTGGTCACGTTATCATGGAACGTCTTTATGCAATGTATTTTATGGCATTTCAATTCAATCTATTCGCATATTTCCCGCAAAAATACTCATCACAGAACCGTATTTAACGGATCAGCGTTGTCTCAGGTTGGCTGTCACTGGTAACTGGTAGTAACTGGTCACGTTAGTTATGGCTTGTTTTGTCCCATCCGCAATTAGAATTTTCATGCTTTCACCTAGTTCTCTAGTCAAAAACTTTATTTTACGAAGAAAAAATCATATATTTGAAAAAGCTCTCCCTGCGCCGGGGGTCGTATACTAATCTGTTGGGGATGGTGTTGCGAAATGGACGTTAATATTTCCATACGTTCACAAACAAGAAAAACCCTATGAATTTTATATGAAACTGGGCTAAAATTTTCCAAATATTCCGATTCCGTTGGAATTATTCCACTTTGGTAATTTTTTCAAAATTTGTAACCTTTGAACCCACGTCGTCTAGTACCCCCAGGAGGAGGAGAGATTCTTGCTTGGCCACCTGTTTGGATTCATCGATTGAAATCTATGGAAGAGAGAGCAGCTGTGTTTATTGCTGCTCCAAAAACAAAAACAATTGGAGGCGAATTTTCTCTTTGCGCTGAAAGGAGAGGGGGTCGTCCACCCATTAACACCTGTAGGGGGATCCTGTATGTGTTGCAAAAAACAGAAGAGAGATTGTGGTGATGTGAGCGGGAATGTAAGGAAAATACGTAACATTTAAATGATCCCGTCAAAGTAATAATACTTTACGTATACAAATTACCTAAATATAGTTTGATTAAAGCTTGATAATTTTAAAATAGAGGTGTAAAATAAAGGAGATATGTTGTTCGGGTTGTAATCAGTAGGACCGGAAGTAGCATTTGAAGGGTGAATTCTAACAAAGGAGAGAGTGGTGTAATAAGAGGCAAATGATATTATGCTAAATAAATCTAAAAAACGTGGACACAAGGACCTCTTTTCTTTACTACGATTTTCTCTTTATATGACAGTAAGAAAAGTAAAACATGGTTTTAATTAATTTTAGGAATTTTTTTTCGTACGCAGAAAGGTATATCTGCGGGCCTGATGAAAGAGTCTCGCGGGAGGTAGTTATGAGACCCCGAAATAGAATATTAATTTCCCGAAAAAGAGGTTCCGGAATGCCGTTCCGGCTGAAATCGAGCCCTGTATATAATTATCAGCTTTCTTTGAAAAAATTAATCGCCTGCTTAGTAAAAGCTGAAAGGAATTATGTATCCTATTACTCCAAGCGGCTGTATCTTGTTACCCCTCTTGGGGTAACAAGAAGTATAAGCCAGTTGTTTTACTAATTAAAACAAAAACCAAATGAAAGCATTAATATAATGTATGTTATGACCCCAGTAAATTTCATTGAAAATCTTTTAGAGAAGCTAGGTTAAAAATTAATGCAGAAAACCTCTATATCTTGAAATAAATATCCTCCTTTATAAGTGTTTTATTTTCAACAGTGCATTTTAGCAAAGATGCTTTTAACAGAAATTGGTTTAAGATTTAACAACTGTACGATTTTGGTCTTCTCAAGAGGAAAAAAGTTGAGATGGAAAAATTCTGAACTTAATTAGTCTAGTACAGTGGTTCCCAACAGGTGGTCCGCGGACCACTGGTGGTCTGCGAGGTCATTGGAGGTGGTCCGTGAGAAAGTTTTTAAACTTTATCCAAATAATGTGTAAATTAAAAAAATAGTTTTGTACTGTTGAATTTAGTGAGGGCTTGATAAGAATGGTTATATGTCTTTTATAAAAGGTGTTATATTTTAATAATTGGGTGTAAAATAAAAGGAATGTTAATTTTTCTTTGTAGTTGAATTTGATTTTCAGTTCCATTAAGAAACTTAAAGTATTTAAGACTCGATTTCTCTTACTTAAGAAAAAAAAGTAAAATTATAGACCCTCTGTCAGGAATGAATGCATTGAAAAAAAAGGGTTAACATTTTAAAAGTAAAGTTTGGGAAGAGAATGGTCCACAGAGGTTCAAATTTAAGTGAAGTGGTCCGCGGACATATTTGAGTTGGGAACCACTGGTCTAGTAAGTGTAGGTAGGGATCTAAAAAATCGTTCGATTTTTGGATTCCCCGAGAATCGATTCTAACCTGGAATCGATTCTTTTGGGGTCGGTATCAAAACAGTTGAATCAGACCAATCTATTTCAATCACAAATGAAAGATTATTAGTTTAAGTAATCATCAACATATAAATTAATTATCAAAATGCTATTTAATTAGTTAACACAATAAGGAAGTTGCATGGTGTCAGATTTTCAAAAACAAACTAGTGTTCCGTATGGTTTTTTGTATGGTAAAATGAAATATCTAGTCAGTTTTTCAATGTACAGGTAATTAAATATTTTAATTTAAAAGTCGAGAAAAAAACACGTGACTGAAAACGTTTATTGTTTAAACTATAAGATGACGTCAACAATAGTAAAGCCCTAGATCCTCTACCTTAAGTAGCGACATCACGCCCAATCGGCCGCCATTTTGGGGAGAACTCACTACTAGTGACGATAAGCTAGACTATCCAGACTAGTAGTGAGTTCTCCCCAAAATGGCGGCCGATTGAGCGTGATGTCGCTACTTAAGGTAGAGGATCCAGGGCTTTAAACAATTGTACCATCAACTCCATTGCTTTACAACAATTTTTAGTATAAGATGACGTCACATCCAAACTCTTGGCGTTTTCGCGAGTTTTTTAAAAGGGGATTTTGTTAATTTTTTTGGCAATCAAAAAATTTCTCGATTGGCCTCAAATTTTGGGTAGTTGCTTATTTTTGCAAGAGGAATCGATTAAAAAAATAAAAAAAATCATGCAACTTCCTCATTGATAATAACTAACTGCGTATTATTAGATTAATAAAATACAAACCAGGAACTCCAACCATGCCTCGTCATCAGGGGGCTTGGACATGGATAGAGAGGTGTTTCTGAATGCCGACCATCAAAATGGTAACGACATCAAGCCCCGACACCCAGAAATGAATTTAGTAGCAAAACAAACAAGTTTATAATGCTATTATCAAGGCCAAAATTACAGTTAACACAGCAGATAAAAAATGAAAAAAGAAAATACTCAACTGGGATCGCGCACATGCAGCTTATCACAAAGTTGTAATATCATCAAGTAGTCAAATCGAAATTTAAATTTGAAGTTAAAACTGAATAGATTTCTGCAAACTGCGCAAATGCTGCAAGTCAGCTAGAATCTATCAATATTAGATTAAAAAATACGAACCAGGAATTCCATCCATGTCTCGTCATCAGGGGGCTTGGACATGGATAGAACACAAAAGTTTTTAAAGCAAACATTAACAAATGAAAAAAGTTTTAAATATATTTAATTTTTTACACCAATTAAATTTTTCAAATTTATCGTAATTGAAAGAAGCTTTACTGTTTGTCTCAAATAAAAAAATCTCTTCGATTTCACCACATCAAGAGTACACATCATTTAAATAATATATACCAAAACATAACAAAGGCAATAAATAACAATTTGATAACACCCAACCACTGAGCTATAAAACAAACTGGAGTGTCAACCTCCGATACTCTAATAAGCGATTGATCATGCCCTCGCGGAAGGTCACAATGCCCCGATTGCTCTCAGCAATCGGGGCAAGCTTGAAGCAAAGTTGGAAGAGCATTTCCCCCTTTAATCCGCCCATGCCTGTTTTTCAAAATATTATGAGCAAAATTTAGAATGGTCGTTTCATTCTGTGCATACAACTGTGCTCTAACAGATGAGGAATATTAAAAGATGGAAATCCTTTCCGCGGTGTGATGCGGTTTCGGCACGCTAACTAGTCACTCCAGTTTGTTTTATAGCTCAGTGCACCCAACAGAGTTATATTTCAACAAACAAAAAAATTAGCAATGCAACTGATAACAAAAAACTAGGGTATCTTATATATTAAATTTTATGGGAAAATACCCAAAGCAGGACACCTCTAAAAAAAGCAGTAGTCATGCTGGACACTCGAAAGTGGTTGGAAAAAGTTACCAGGGAATATTACTGTCGTTATTACTGTTACTGTTACTATAAAGTTACCAGTTGGGGAATATTACTGTCGGAAAAAAGTAAATAAAGACTTATTTTTACTGTTATTTCAAACTGTGCAATGAACTTGCCAAACTACACTTTCTTCTAATCTCAAATACTCCAAAATGATTGGTTAGGAGCACAATAAACGTCACTGTTTGCAAGAAAAACACAAACAATAAAAGTGTAAGTAACAAAGGACTAGAAAATTTAGAAAAGAAAAAAAACTGTTTTAAGATTAGCCGCATATTTTGGAGAAAACAGAGCAAGTCTGCCGTCGCTATATAGGTTGTCGAAAAGAGGTTTTCTCTGCCTTCAACTATACAACTTTTTAAAAAAACTCAATTAAAGAAAATAACAGCTTTGTTAGAGTTAATTTTTTTTAAAAGATGGTAGAGCACTCAAATGCCATAACCTAAAATGAAATAATTTTTTTTCGCCTAAAGCATTAACATTTTTGATAAGAAAATATGTACTAAAATTTGGGCAAAAAAGCAGGTCATGAAATTAAATAGACAAGTTGACTAATTTGGAAAATGGTTAAGTACTAGTTGCAACTACTCCCAGGAAAAAAGTAAACTACTAGCTGTAACTAGATTTTCCCAGATTAGTTAGTAGTTAAAAAATTTTTTGAACATTAATTGGCCAACACGTTTTCTGAAGGTCAGAAGAGTCTGTTAATCGGGGTTCTACGATAAAACCTTTAAAAACACATTTATATAATTTAAAATACTTTGAGGTGGCAAAAATGAAGGTCTCTCCTAAGGCAACATGTGTCTTATTTAAAATACATCTCAGCCTATGTACAAGGATAACGATTTTGATTACATTAAAAAAATACATAATTTCCAAAAAATTTAAAAATAAATTCTAATAAAAACAGGGTTCCCTGAACAAGTCTCCTTAGAACAGAAGCGTACATATATAGAAATTTATTTCAGGAGGGGCCCAAGTGCTCTAAAACAGTGGTGCCCAATCTTTTTTTTCACAAGGGCCAATTTGCTTTTGAAGATTTATCTCGCGGGCCACATAAAAAAACACTTTTAAGGATTTTTCTAAGCATAAAGAAAAATTACCCGTTTTCACTGAGAAGTTTGCATCTGTTTGGAGGATACTAGTTCTTGTAAATTCGGCTCCAAATTTGTAACACATCCTTAAAGCTGAATTAAGAAGATTATCTGTAAGTCGAGGTAGAGCACTATTTTTGTTCTTTTCATAACAGATAATGTGTGCTTTCAAACACACAGTTTGTTCACAGTCTCCTTACATATAAGACACAACGGTTTATTTTCTCTCTGAATGAAGAAATAGGAATTAGTCCCCTTTTCTTGAAAGTTTCTGCATTCCGAGTGAATCTTCAACTTTTTACAATCGGACATCTTTTCGAAGTTTAGTTCTAAAAAGATCCTTATAAACTGAATTCAAATGGCTAACTGATACTAAAAAATATTTATCCAATGCCAAATTCCCTGTATCTAGAAAAAACCAAAACAGAGAAGTAAAGAAAAATTTTTTACTAGATGTTGAAGAATTCCTTTATTATCATATTTTTTAGATGGAAGTGCAATAATGTCCCGCACGATTTCGTGGTTTTCTTGGAAGATTTCTGAAAGTGGTTTTTGTTTTTAAGATTTAACAAGTCCGCGGGCCACATGGATCAGCCTCGCGGGCCACATTTGGCCCGCGGGCCGTAGGTTGGGCACCACTGCTCTAAAACATTAGTCATTGTAGATTTTTGCATTGAACGCAAAATTATTCGTCAGGCCCTCCTATGCACGTTAATATGCCCAACTTAAGCTTTTTAATGCAATTTAAGCAGAATTTGAATTTTAAGGAACTTTTTACGTAATAGTTGTGAGTAATAGAGTTCCGAGTACAAGTAAGGGGGTCAGAAAATTTTTGGAATTGTGATTCTAAGGAACATGGTTTTAACTTGTTTTGATAAAGCTAGCAGGAGTGGAGCTATGTTCGAACAAGGTAAGCAGAAATTCAAGCAGCTCTGGGGAAATTTTTGACCAAGATAGAAAGAAAAATAAAAAAACTCAATCATTCTTAGCTGACAAATATTTTGTTAGTGACATCCAATTTCAACGGAAATCAAGTGAAAACTGTGGAGTTACGGATGTAGATTGGGAAAACTACAGATATGCACTTAAAAAAAACTACAGTCAAGTCCGCTTAATGTGATCGCAATTGTCCGAGACTAAACTGATAACATTATCCGATCGATAACAATAAGCGATCTCACATAAAAAAACAGCAAACAGTGTTACTAGATTGTTTGCTTCAAAATCAAAATCAAGTAATCGTAATAAATGTATTTAGAACTCTATTTTTAAACTAGGAAAAATTTTAAGGGGAAAATATAAGTAGTTCAGTTAATAAAATTAAAATAATCGCTTACTGTGTATTTTTATAGAAAGGTCTCTCTTTTTCCGCTCCATTATATCCTTTCACTCCAATAAACCACTTATTTATTACATAATCTAAATTTCATTAAACAAGGGAAAATCAAAATCTCTTATCAGAAACATCTGCAAAGCGTGGATCTTGGTGTTTCTTTAACCAATCACAAGTATGGATTCGGACCCCCCTCCATAACCGTTTTCTTTCAATCAATATAATATAAGGAATGTTTTATTTTTCTTACCCACACTGAATTTCAGAAAAAAGAAGCGCCAGATGTTCTCATGGAGAAGATTTTTACTTGTAAAAACTGACCTTCAAATGAAACTCGAACCCAAAAGCGGTCGTTTTAAAGGGGATATGGACAAATTTTGATAATATTAAGCGGATTGATGATTCATAGTTGATCACATTAAACGATGTATTTTACATTAAATTAAATAGGAATGATCGGAACCTGTCGATTCCGATAACATTATCCGATTGATAACATTAACCGTGATCACATTAAGCGGATTCGACTGTAGTTGTTAAAACTAGTTTTCTAGATCAGTGGTTCCCAAACTATTTTGGTCGTGGAACCCCCAAATTTGTTACCAATGATCGCGGAACCCTGAATAGTTTTTAATCAACGACTTTTCAAAATTTAATACACGATATTAAATGGAACCAGGCGCGGATCCAGCACGGGTCCAGGGGGGCACTTTTCCAGACAATCACCTTTACCTTTTGGCAAAAATGTCAAATTCTTGGGGATTTTCTAAAAGTATCACGCAAGATCCCCTTCTGGTACCGCTGGGGGGTATGGGGGTCCTCCCCCACAAAAGTTTTGAAATTTGACTTGTAAAAGTAGAGTTTTAACTAGTGATGGGCAGGTATCGATACCAAATACTTAAGTACTCGATACCTATAGGTATCGAGTGTATTCGATACCCACAAAAGTATCGATACTTTATTGACATATTTCGTTTTAAATTTTTCAACGAAGTAATCTTTATAATTACTTCTGTAGATCAAACGCAGCCTGTTTCCGTTTTCATTTTGCAACGCTCAAACCCAAGTCGTTATCATCCGCGAGAGAAATTTGACGCGGCTAGGTTTTTCCCCCGCCAAATCCTTTGCCTCTATGCACCTCCAGGCCCGTAGCTACGGGGCGTTTTGATGGATCGCTTTCAGTTTTTTGAATATTAGTCTGATTATGGATAGGTCCTAAAAAAATTGTCCCTTCAGGTTCATTTCCCGACATTGAAAAAAAGTACTCGATACCTAAAAGTACTCGATACCTATAAGTATTCGATACCAAAGTATTCGATACCTATAAGTATTCGATACCAAAGTATTCGATACTTAAAATTATCGATTTTGCCCATCACTAGTTTTAACTCATTTTAAGAAGCTTTTTGGGGCCAAGAGGAAAATTTTTCAGACCATATACCATAACCTTTATCTTTTGACAAAAACATCTCAAAATGTTGGGGATTTTCCAAAACGTATCGTGCAAGATCCCCTTGTTATACCGTGGGGGGGTCTGGGGGTCCTCCCCCCAAAAAAAGTTTTGAAATTCGACTTGTAAAAGTAAGGTTTTAACTCATTTTGAGAACATTTTTGGATCAAAGGGGGGAGGAGCTGTCCATTCTTATTTTTTTTACACCATTCTAATTTTTTTAATGAAATAAAGTTTGTCCCACAGAACCCCTAAATTTTTTCGCGGAACCCACTTTGAGAACCACTATTCTAGATGAATAACTGAAAGTTAGCTTTTCCTCTCTTTTTGATTGCTATACAGAAAAGCAACGTATCAGTGTTAGAATGGGTTAATTTTCACAATAAATTGCGTTCTTGTTAAATCATATCGATGTCCTTCACTAAAAAGTTAAATTAATTAAAGCAGAAATTTTCAGGGGTAATTCAAATTTGAGGAAAACTGACAATTTCTCATATTTTAAGAAAAGAGGCTTTTTGGAGCTAATATATAAGAGTGTAAGAAGAACTAAAGAAAGACAGTATAAAAATCACCGAAACTTAAATTTTCGGATTACGAAAAAATTATTGAATCTGAAAGAGGTCACAATTGAAAAAAAATCTATTTTTCTTTTTAATAAAATTTCAATTTTGGGAGGAAATTCTGGAGGAAAGCAATCGTACTCTCGGGAAATTTTGGACCCTGAAACATTTTCTGCAACCCTGGTGGCTAGTTTAGGGGGCCTTATAGCAGGGTTGGCAAAAACCCGGGGTTTATTGAAAAAACCCAAGTGGGTTGGGTTTTATCGGGTTTTTTCAATAAAACCCTGAAAAAACCCACATAAAACTGGGTTTTTAAGGAAGAAGTGTGGGTTTTTTCAAAATTAAGTGGTTTTCTCCTATAAAGTAAGTGTTTTTTTTTCAAATTTTAGTGAGTTCTTTCTATGTTAAATGTGTTCTGTCAAAATAACGTCAGTTTTTCCATAGTTAAGTGGGTTTTTTCAAAGTTTTTATACTTTGAAAAAACCCACTGAAATGGTAAAAACATCCCTTATTTACTGAAACCTGATGGTTTAAATTTTGAAAAAACCCACTAAAATTTAAAAAATATCCTTAACTTTGAAAAAACCCATTCAATATTGAAAGAAATCTATTCAACTTTGAAAAAAACCCACTGAACTTCAAAAAAATCTTCCTTATTTTTTATTTTTATAGCTAGTTTGAACTTTAAACGTCCTAAATTTTGAAAAAAAACTACATTCAATATTGAAAAACCCCCTGAATAATGAAAGAACCTATTTAACTTTAGCTCCCTGAAATTGAAAAAACACCATTTAATTTTTTAAACCTAGTTTAAATTTTGAAAAAACCCATTAAAATTGTAAAAATATCCTAAACTTTGAAAAAACACATTAAATTTTGAAAGAACTGCCAAAATCTTGATTTTTCTTGAAAAAACACAAAAATTTGTCCAAAATGTGGGTTTTTTCACATGGGTTTTTTTGAAAAAACCCATTGGGTCCAACCCAATTGGGTCCAATCTAGCCAACCCTGCCTTATAGGCACCCCTGCCTTAGGAAGATCTAGTACACAATTGCTAATTACATATCAATGAATAAATAACGTCATTTATAAAAACCAGACATTATTTGCCATCATTCCCCCAGTCAACGGTGAAGGCTGATTCAAATAAAGGAATAATCAGGAACACTGACCTTCAAAAATCACAACTACCCAGCTAATTATTTCACCAATTTCTTTAAAAAATGGATTGTCAATGATTTGTTATAAACTCTTTCCATTTGACTAAACAATTTACAATGAGAAAGTTGCATGATTTGTTTTTATTTTTTTAATCGATTCCTCTTGCAAAAATAAGCAACTACCCAAAATTTGAAGCCGATCGAGAAATTTTTTGATTGCCAAAAAAATTTTTAAAAAAATCCCCTTTTTAAAAGCGTGCGAAAACGCCAAGAGTTTGGATGTGACGTCATCTTATACTAAACATTGTTGTAAAGCAATGGAGTTGATGGTTTTATTGTTGACGTCATCTTATAGTTTAAACAATAAACGTTTTCAGTCACGTGTTTTTTTCTCGACTTTTAAATTAAAATATTTAATTATATTGAAAAACTGACTAGATATTTGATTTTAGCATACAAAAAACCATACGGAACACTTGTTTGTTTTTGAAAATCTGACACATGCAACTTCCTTATTGTAATTAGCCTATAAGAATAGGTAATCTTGGCATCATTTGGCTAAATAGACAAAGTTAGTGCTGAAATTCAGAGCTGCCAACAGTTATTAATTTTATTAAACCTGGGACTGAATATGAGCTTTTCACATCACTTGACTTGGCCCTAGCAACAGCCATAGCAACACGTGTGTTGGAGGACAAGCCATGGCATCCACTCCTCCTCGTCCGCGTGCTTCAGCCTAATGGCCTAGTGGCCAAATGGAAAAACACCATCAGCCTTTATCCTATCCCTTAGCTACACATGACGTCATTTCATCCTCACAAAATGCTTAAATTGGCGTCATTTATGACCATGGTCACAATCAGTGGTGGATCTAGGGATGGCACTCTGGAAAGTGCCCCCCTTTGAGACCCAAAAAGGTTCTCAAAATGAGTATAAAAACCCAATTTTTACAGGTCTAATTTCAAACATTTTTCTGGGGGAAGAACCCCTACCCCCCATTAGTATCAAAATGGGGTATTCAGTGTTTATTTTTCGGAAATCCCAAAAATTTTGGCATTTTGGGTCAAAAAGTAAAGGCTAAAGTGTTGAAAAATTAATCCTCCTTCATTCCTTAAGGAGTTAGAATTTCACCTTTCAACAACATTTTATCGATTAAAAATTAATTATTTCCCCAAATCGATAACTCTTCATTTTGCTCTTTAGACAGATTTGTTTTCAGGAGTCAGAGGGTAAGTTCAGGAGAAAAATAACATAATTTTCAGGAGAATTAAATTCAACAATGATATGGTGGTTTTTTCCCACAGCATATCTCTCCTGACAGAGCGAGTACTGTTAAACCAACGATAGTAAAAGGTGATTTTGACAACGCTGGAACTAGTATTTCGGAGGGGAGACAGGTGAAACCACTGAGCTATAAAACAAACTGGAGTGACAACTTCCGATACTATAACAAGCGACCGATTGTGCCGACGCGGAAGGTTACAATTTCCCTCTCAGCAATCGGGGCATTTTGGGCTAGAAGCAATCGGGGCAATCCCCGCATGACCATTTTTTAATCCGCCGATGCCTGTTTTTTAAAATATTATGAGCAAAATTTAGAATGGTCGTTCCATTCTGTGTATACAACTGGTTTAACAGATGGGGGAAATTAAAAGAAGATGGAAATCCTTTCCGTGGTGTGATGCGGTTTCGGCACGCTAACTAGTCACTCAAGTTTGTTTTATAGCTCAGTGCACTCTTAAAACGATTGTATCAAAATTGAGTAAAAAAGTACTCAAAAAGGCTCCGATCCAAAAATACTCAAATTTGAATACATGAGTATACTCATTTCTGAAAATGTGCATACTCAAAAATGAAACATCTTGAGCTTGAACTCAAAAATGAGCTCATAATGTTTCATTTTTGTTGAGTATGCACATTTTCAGAATGAGTATATTCATGTATTCAAATTTGAGTATTTTTGGATCGGAGCCTTTTTGAGTACTTTTTTACTCAGTTTTGATACAATCATTTTAAGAGTGTGGGTGGAAGTTGATCGAAAGAGGAAGACATTTGTTTGTATAGAGAAGCAACTATCACCAGTTACCCAATTATCCGCCGTGCAAAGTAATCACGTAATATCACGTGACTCTTTTACTGGTCGGACAGTAGTAAATCTCACCTTTGACTTCCTCCGCGTACATCTTGATTGGTTCCTCGGAAGAGAGCACCCTCGCCAGACGACTCAACTCCGCCTTCGCTGGGTGGGAGCTCAGCCCCCACGTCCACCAGAGACTCCCCTGCAAACACATCAATTTCAATTAATCATTTTGTAGATTATTCTCTAATTATTCGAATCCATGGGCATTTCTAGAACAGTAAAGCACCGTTTATAAGTCTTTTCTATTTATACAGGGTGTCCCACGAGAAGTGGCTTAGCCCCTTTAACTTTTGAACCTATAGTCATGAAAGTGGGGTCTAGGTATAGTAAAGTGACCATGCTCTATCCGATGAGATAACTTTCAACGCCCTCTAGCGGAGGATTTAGGAGTTATAACTTTTATTTTAAAAACTATGTGAGGTTACAGTGGCTAGAAGGGGATAGTGTGTCGTTCGAAGATGAAAACTGAAAAAAAAATTACTCCTCCGCTTGGTGTCGCTGCTGTTAGACGTGCATATAGGCGCCTGCGCATTGCGACTATCATTCTCAGCGGCTATGTTATTGCGCCGTGTAAAATCATGGCTTTGGCCGGCTTGGTGCTGAAAGTCGCAATGCGCAGGCGCCTATATGCACGTCTAACAGCAGCGACACCAAGCGGAGGAGTGAAACGAGGAGAAAAATTTTAGCATTGCTGGTATTGGCGAACGACACACTATCCCCTTCTACACTGTAAAAAAAGAACGTCTTTTAACGTATTATTTTCCGTGAATTTTTCATGGATTAATTCCGTAAACTACAAAACGGAATTTTCATCGTGAAGTTTCCGTTTTTTAATTTTCCTCTCCTCACGCATGCGTATTGTACTATTTCTCCACTAGTTTTGGTGAGACTCAAATATAGTTGTAAATAAGTAATGGAAGTTTGTGCAAGCGTCTTCAGGCGAAACGAACCTTCAGCAAATTTATTATGGGTAAGTAAGTTAAATATATTGTTTTTATTTTTTGTATTATGGGCCGTAATCGGGATCGGGTTAAAGGCGTGGGTTTAAATTATTTAGGATGGAACATAGCGCATCTCGAATGGGGTAGTGGTAGCGTGTCAGTCTGGAGTACACAAGGTCGTAGGTTCGAACCCCAGTAATTATTTTTCAGTAAATTTAATTTTAAATTTTTATTATTCCATTAAAAATTGCAAGAATTAATTTCTCTTGTTTGACAGTCATTCCTTATTTAATTAAATTCATTGTGTTTTTTTAAGTGTTTTACTTTATCTAAATTTTTTTTAAATGTTTTTAATTATTAATTAATTGAAAATAAAATTATTTCGCTAAAATATTTTATAGAAACAGCAAGAATCAAGTCCACAAGGATGCGCATTGCTAATAAAGTATAAAAATCTTGCAGGGATTGTGAAATACAGTACAAAACAGTACATCGGCAGCCTAGCAACGGCCGCAGTAAACGTTACCATGCTTTAAAATAGAAATACTGTGATATACTATTTTTAAACAGATATTTAAACATCGTACGATCGCTTTCTTCACCACGTAGCTGAAGTCTTAAAATATTTCATACCTAACTAGTCTTATTAGATCGCAAAAATGTGATCTAAATAGTTGTGATAACTTGTAACTTTTGATTAGAATTGTATTACTGTGATCGGTAGTGTAAATTATTTAAAAGAATCGTCTATTTGGATTTTACGGATTGTTTGTCATTTTTTTTTCAAAATTATAATCAGGAATATACTGAATCACAATAATATTAGTAAAAATACGAACAATCCCTAAAATAACGGAAAGTTCCACTCCAATGACGAAAAGATATTAAACGAACGTTCTCTAAAATAACGGAAGGTTTCCCTCCTTTGACAGAAAAATACAAAACGGGCATTCCCTCAAATGACGGAAAAAGAAAATACGGATACCTTCTCAAATGATGAAAATAATCCGGCAGCTGTGCTGCCGGGAAATTTACGTTTATTGAAGAAAGATTTTTTTACAGTGTAGCCACTGTAGTGAGGTATGTGAAAAAAGTCAATGACTAAGTTGTAGAACATCATCGATTTAGTAGGAAAAGACACCTTAAGCAGAAAAAAATCTTGAATAAAACCCCTTAAACGCACCCTCAATTAGGTTGAAATTACGTAGATTTTAGTTCTTAAAACGCTCCTCACAAGGCGAAAAGGAGAAATTTTTATTTTTATGACTTAAGTAAATGACTTAAAGTATTATTAGTTCATTAAATTGAAAATTTCTCATTTTCTCTCGCACTACATTAGGACCTAGCTGTTTAACGGTGTAACTCCGCCCCCCCTTTCTGTACCAATTCTTGTTCGTCTTGATGTACTCTACCTACCCTACCCAGTTTGTCGCACTATTTCAGAATCACCCTGTATTACGGTTATAATAAAATAGAAAAAAATAAGAGCGCAATCTTTTCTGCAAACATACTCTTACGAAGGAAAAGATGGTTTTACAGAGAAGTGGTGCAGTGTAAGGAAAACGACCCCTTTTACACTCTTTGGTTGTTATACAGTAACTATATTTCGAGTTTCAGAAAATGAAACATCGGGGTTCGGGAAAAACACAGCTAGAATCGTTCGATTCGATTCCGAGGTTCGATTCTTTCGATTTGATTCCTAAAGGTTCGATTCCAACCTGGAATCGATTCCTTAGGGCCAGTATCGAAGAAGTAGAATCGAGCTTATCTATTTCCATTACAAATCAAGGATAATTATTAATTTAACTAATAATTAAGTAAATATTAATTATTTATAAAAATTAGGGTTCTTACGTATTATCCCGTCGACCGTACCGCTGAATCTGAAAACAGTAAACAACCCATTGACTTTTCTATGGGTGTGCCGCTGAATTTGACAGTCACGGAACGGTGGACGGGATAATACGTAAGTACCAAAATTAGAATTAATTAAAATTAGGAAATTAAATACGATTCCTAAAATTTGATTCCTGTTGGAATCGATTCCTTGGTATCGATTCCGGAATCGATTCTATCAGAAATATATAGAACCCAAGGTACAGCTTTAGAAAGAGTCCTCCAGCCGCCATATTCACCCATAACTTAAATAATCACAGAAAACTATTGAGTTCTAACTATCAGCATTATAATTATCAGACCCTAAAATAATAATAAACAGCAGGGTACAGCTATAGAAAAAGTCCTCCAGCCGCCATATTCACCCATAACTTAAATAATCACAGAAAACTATTGAGTTCTAACTATCAGCATTATAATTATCAGACCCTAAAATAATAATAAACAGCAGGGTACAGCTATAGAAAAAGTCCTCCAGCCGCCATATTCACCCATAACTTAAATAATCACAGAAAACTATTGAGTTCTAACTATCAGCATTATAATTATCAGACCCTAAAATAATAATAAACAGCAGGGTACAGCTATAGAAAAAGTCCTCCAGCCGCCATATTCACCCATAACTTAAATAATCACAGAAAACTATTGAGTTCTAACTATCAGCATTATAATTATCAGACCCTAAAATAATAATAAACAGCAGGGTACAGCTATAGAAAGAGTCCTCCAGCCGCCATATTCACCCATAACTTAAATAATCACAGAAAACTATTGAGTTCTAACTATCAGCATTATAATTATCAGACCCTAAAATAATAATAAACAGCAGGGTACAGCTATAGAAAAAGTCCTCCAGCCGCCATATTCACCCATAACTTAAATAATCACAGAAAACTATTGAGTTCTAACTATCAGCATTATAATTATCAGACCCTAAAATAATAATAAACAGCAGGGTACAGCTATAGAAAAAGTCCTCCAGCCGCCATATTCACCCATAACTTAAATAATCACAGAAAACTATTGAGTTCTAACTATCAGCATTATAATTATCAGACCCTAAAATAATAATAAACAGCAGGGTACAGCTATAGAAAAAGTCCTCCAGCCGCCATATTCACCCATAACTTAAATAATCACAGAAAACTATTGAGTTCTAACTATCAGCATTATAATTATCAGACCCTAAAATAATAATAAACAGCAGGGTACAGCTATAGAAAAAGTCCTCCAGCCGCCATATTCACCCATAACTTAAATAATCACAGAAAACTATTGAGTTCTAACTATCAGCATTATAATTATCAGACCCTAAAATAATAATAAACAGCAGGGTACAGCTATAGAAAAAGTCCTCCAGCCGCCATATTCACCCATAACTTAAATAATCACAGAAAACTATTGAGTTCTAACTATCAGCATTATAATTATCAGACCCTAAAATAATAATAAACAGCAGGGTACAGCTATAGAAAAAGTCCTCCAGCCGCCATATTCACCCATAACTTAAATAATCACAGAAAACTATTGAGTTCTAACTATCAGCATTATAATTATCAGACCCTAAAATAATAATAAACAGCAGGGTACAGCTATAGAAAAAGTCCTCCAGCCGCCATATTCACCCATAACTTAAATAATCACAGAAAACTATTGAGTTCTAACTATCAGCATTATAATTATCAGACCCTAAAATAATAATAAACAGCAGGGTACAGCTATAGAAAAAGTCCTCCAGCCGCCATATTCACCCATAACTTAAATAATCACAGAAAACTATTGAGTTCTAACTATCAGCATTATAATTATCAGACCCTAAAATAATAATAAACAGCAGGGTACAGCTATAGAAAAAGTCCTCCAGCCGCCATATTCACCCATAACTTAAATAATCACAGAAAACTATTGAGTTCTAACTATCAGCATTATAATTATCAGACCCTAAAATAATAATAAACAGCAGGGTACAGCTATAGAAAAAGTCCTCCAGCCGCCATATTCACCCATAACTTAAATAATCACAGAAAACTATTGAGTTCTAACTATCAGCATTATAATTATCAGACCCTAAAATAATAATAAACAGCAGGGTACAGCTATAGAAAAAGTCCTCCAGCCGCCATATTCACCCATAACTTAAATAATCACAGAAAACTATTGAGTTCTAACTATCAGCATTATAATTATCAGACCCTAAAATAATAATAAACAGCAGGGTACAGCTATAGAAAAAGTCCTCCAGCCGCCATATTCACCCATAACTTAAATAATCACAGAAAACTATTGAGTTCTAACTATCAGCATTATAATTATCAGACCCTAAAATAATAATAAACAGCAGGGTACAGCTATAGAAAAAGTCCTCCAGCCGCCATATTCACCCATAACTTAAATAATCACAGAAAACTATTGAGTTCTAACTATCAGCATTATAATTATCAGACCCTAAAATAATAATAAACAGCAGGGTACAGCTATAGAAAAAGTCCTCCAGCCGCCATATTCACCCATAACTTAAATAATCACAGAAAACTATTGAGTTCTAACTATCAGCATTATAATTATCAGACCCTAAAATAATAATAAACAGCAGGGTACAGCTATAGAAAAAGTCCTCCAGCCGCCATATTCACCCATAACTTAAATAATCACAGAAAACTATTGAGTTCTAACTATCAGCATTATAATTATCAGACCCTAAAATAATAATAATAAACAGCAGGGTACAGCTATAGAAAAAGTCTTCCAGCCGCCATGTTTACCCACAACTCAAATAATGACTGACAACTCTAGAGACATAATTATTATTATCATTATTATTAGATCCTAAAATTATAGTAATTAGTAGATTATTATTTTAGGTTCTAAAAATAATTAGATCTATGGTTGTCTGTCATCATTTGAGTTATGGATAAACATGGCGGCTGGTGGACTCTTTCAAAAGCTGTTTCATAAAAACCTATCCTAGAAGAATTTGATGTGAATTAAATATATTTGATTATTTAGATTTAGGCCTATACTTAGATTGTTGATAGATTAAAAGATAAAGATTATACTAGCCAGGGTTGGCGAAAACCCGGGTTTTTTAATACACCCCTGAAAAAAAACCATATAAAACTTTTTTTTTCGGGAAAAGTGTGGTTTTTTTCAAAATTAAGTGGTTTTCTCCTTAAGTGAGTTTTTTCAAATTTTGGTGAGTTCTTTATAAATGTGTTCTGTCAAAATAATGTCAGTTTTTGGGGTTTTTTCAAAGTTAAAGCTTTTATACTTTGAAAAAACCAACTGAAATTCTGAAATTAAAAAAAAAACTCCTTAATATTTTTATAAAGTTTAAATTTTTACCTTTAAACGTCCTAAATTTTGAAAAAACCATTCATTAATGAAAAAAACCTGAATTATTGAAACCCAGTCGACTGCAGATCTCGGTTATGTAATTTCATTTTCTCTTCAATACTTAATGTAACCTGCCAAAATCTTTCTTGAAAAAAAAACCCAAAAATAGGTCCAAAATATGGGTTTTTTCATATGGATTTTATTGAAAAAAACCCATTGGGTCTAATCCAGCCAACCCTGATGAAAAGAAACAGATCGCATCCTACTGATAAAGCTTTCAACCTTACTATGCTTCTATAATTGAATCAATTGAATTGAATTGATTCAATCAATGATCTCCCACAGATGTCCTTAAAACACCAAAATTAAACTTGAACCGTCTAACTTTATTAACCATTCTTAAATCAACAGGTAAAACAACTACTGATGAACCAACGATTGTAAACGGGTCACGTGATTTTTTTGCTTTAAAAGTATTTTTCATTTTATTTAAAATACGCTGATTTTTATGCATATACAGATTGTCTAACTAAGGTTAGAGGGAGTAAATACCAATTTCGATCAACTGCCCCTCAGCTTCTTCCTTTCTCCCCTCCGAGTCTGTCAAAATAACGTGACCCTTTTATTATCGAAGCAGTGTTACAGTATTCGTAGTACTGATAAAAATATTTATTACTTATTCAAAAGTAAAGGTTCATATACGTATTATCCCGTTGACCGCTCAATCAAAAACGTCATCAAAACCCATTGACTTTTCTATTGATGTGCCGCTGAAATAAACGGCTTCTGAACGGTCGATGGTATAATACGTCCATCGATCCTTGATTTGTGATCGAAATATATGTTAGATTCTACTTTTTCGATACTGGCCCTATAGAATCGAACCTCAGGAATCATCCCGATATCGAATCGAGCGATTTTTTTTAGATCCCCAACCTTACTTTGCATCAAATGCCAGAAAAATCAATGTCCTCACACAGATCTCCTTAAAAGATAACACCAAAATGGAACTAGATCCTTCCATCTTCATTAACAATTCGGTACTTACGTATTATACCGTCGACCGTTTAATTCAGCAGCACATCAATAGAAAAGTTAATGGGTTTTGATGACGTATTTGATTGAGCGGTACTGTCTACGGGATAATACATAAGAACCAACAATTATGAAATCAACAGTGAAAAGGTAAAACAACTAATGTTACTGTATCCGTAGTGCCGCTAAAAAAATTCAGTACTTATTCAAAAGTAAAGGCTCATATACGTATTATCCCGTCGACTGCTCAATCAAAAACGTCATCAAAACCCATTGACTTTTCTATTGATGTGCCGCTGAAATAAACGGCTTCTGAACGGTCGATGGTATAATACGTCCATCGATCCTTGATTTGTGATCGAAATATATGTTAGATTCTACTTTTTCGATACTGGCCCTATAGAATCGAACCTCAGGAATCATCCCGATATCGAATCGAGCGATTTTTTTTAGATCCCCAACCTTACTTTGCATCAAATGCCAGAAAAATCAATGTCCTCACACAGATCTCCTTAAAAGATAACACCAAAATGGAACTAGATCCTTCCATCTTCATTAACAATTCGGTACTTACGTATTATACCGTCGACCGTTTAATTCAGCAGCACATCAATAGAAAAGTTAATGGGTTTTGATGACGTATTTGATTGAGCGGTACTGTCTACGGGATAATACATAAGAACCAACAATTATGAAATCAACAGTGAAAAGGAAAAACAACTAATGTTACTGTATCCGTAGTGCCGCTAAAAAAATTCAGTACTTATTCAAAAGTAAAGGCTCATATACGTATTATCCCGTCGACTGCTCAATCAAAAACGTCATCAAAACCCATTGACTTTTCTATTGATGTGCCGCTGAATTAAACGGCCTCTGAACGGTCGACGGTATAATACGTAAGTACCAAAGTGAGTATTGATTTAACTGATACAACTCAAACAACTTTAAAAAGAATGGAATTTCTTGTAATATAAACTCAACAAAAACATCAAAAAAAGTTGAAAATCAACAAGACTAAAAGGAGTTCCAATAGCTGTCATCTAAAGTAAGATATAGTATGCTGCATTATCACATGAAAAGCTATACCAATCTGAAAAGGGATTTCGGCACAGCTTTGATAAGAGTCTACCAGCCACCATGTTTACTAACAGTTCAAATGATGACTGGCAACCATAGAGATTTAACTATTAACATCATCAATACTAGATCCTAAAATGATAATCTACTAAATATAATTGTCTTAGGATCTAATGATAATAATGAGATCTATATGGTTGTGCTTCATCATTTGAGCTGTGGATAAACATGGTGGCTCGAATCGAAGCTGTGCCAGGATTTCTAGAACTCGAGGGCAGTGGGAAAAATGTCGGAATAAGAAACTCACCTGTTGGATTCTCTTCCAAGAGAAAGTGGAAAGATTGCCACCAGAAATGCTGACTTGGATTTCGAAGCTCCGATTCAGAATCTGATTCTCTGATTGTTTGATTGGAAACGTTAGTTTTCCGCACAGAGTAAAGATAATTTAGGGAGTCCAAAACGCGATTTTACTAAAAATAGTTCTACTGTTATCCCATAGTGGCGTTGCGGTTCCTCCAGCTGTCAATCAATTTGGTGGGCGGGAACTAAACGAAACGAGGGATTCTTATTGGACTTATGATTTTGTATGCAGGCTGCCTTTTAATTTCTCAATCTCTGCTAATAATCCCCCAAATCAAGGAAACTATTTCCTTATGTTTGCAAACTTTCCCTGACAGTAACTAAAATTTCCCCACTATAAACATTGATGATTGTGGTAGCAGAAATTATCATTAAACGTGAAGTTGTATGTTAAAATTGAATTAAATGTGGAGTTGCAGTTGTGAGTTCGATTCCAGAGGAGCTCACGATATATCCTCACTTTAAAGAAGATGCGAGATAGTGACGTCACAGGCGTGATCTGCGCTGGCCAGAACATTGGGTGAGTCCCTGGACAGGGTGACATCAGAACAGTGGCGTATATAAGGGGGGGCTGAAGGGGCCCTGGCCCCCCCCCGAAATCCGGACTTGGTGTACCAAAACAAGCTAAAACCCTGTTTTTTAGGCACAAATTTCCAAAAAATTTCTGGGGGAGGGCCCCCAAACCCCCCTTTCTGATTGGCATTTTATTATTCCAAATCTTTTTACAATAAGTTCATCAAAATCCCAATCCTACTTATGTCCAAAAATAGGACTAGGTGTACCAAAACCAAGAAGAAATACAGTTTTTAGGGGCAAATTTCCAAAAACTTTCTGTGGGAGGACCCCCAGATCCCCTTTCCTACTTGGCACTCTATTATTTTCAATTTGTTTTTATATTAAGTTCACCCAAATGGAAATTCTATCTATAAATATAAATAAAAAATTCGGACTAGGTGTACCAAAACTGGTTAAAAACCACTTTTTAAAAGTCAAATTTCAAAACTTTTTTGGGGTTGGACCCCCAGACCCCCCTTTGGTACTTGGAACAAAATTATTCACAACTTTTTTTATAATAAGTTCTTTTATATTTAAATTTTAACAAAAAATATATAGAAAGTTACATTGAACGTAATAAATTTGCTTGGGAGGGAGTGAAAAATAATTTTGGGCCCCTCAGAAATAAATTTCTATATACGCCACTGCATCAGAAAGAGTTTGCAATGTTTCCCCTGCGCATGCTCAAAAGAAAAAGACACACACGACTGTTTGAATAAGCGGGAAAATACATAAAATATTTTACCCTCTCTAGCGATTTGAAAGTGAAAGAGAGATTGCAGAGAGTCAATAACGTTACGTCATATTCTCTGATTTGTTCCATCGATATCAAATAGAAACGCCACTGTCTATGGGAAACCCATGTTTAAAAAAAAGTAGCCATTAGCGTCTATGGAGATGGACTCTGAAGTATCTTTACTCTGTGCTCTAGACGCACTCTTATTACGAACGTCTGTATAGAGCATTCGCACATGACGTCATGACCAGTTATTTTCCTTTAACTGTTAACTGCTGGAGGTACGGTGTTAGTAAACAATAGCTATAAAATGTCATAGGGGTCACGTGATTGAAAGAGCTCTATTTCCAATTCAATCGTCCAATTCAATAATCACTCAATTAATCACCTCATTGTTTTAGTTTAAGAAAAAAAAATAAGAATCGTCTAAGAAATTATTCAGATCCATCGCAGTAAAAGGCTAGAGCATTCGCACATGACGTCACGACCAGTTATTTTCCTTTAACTGTTAACTGCTGGAGGTACGGTGTTAGTAAACAATAGCTATAAAACGTCATAGGGGTCACGTGATTGAAAGAGCTCTATTGCACCCCCGGTCTAAAGGTCCACACACACTGTAAAAAATCTGGGTAAATGTAAAACCAATATTTGGTGCAAAGTTTTTGATTTCCTGGAACTTGGGTGCAGTGAAAAAGCTAGATTGTACCAAAAATTGGTAGTATGATTGAAAAATACTTTTATGGTGCAATCGGCTGCACCAAAGTTTGGTAAAAATGCTCTTAACTGGGACCGTTGTTTAACTGGATCCGTTCGCGCGCTGCGTAGTTTTGTTTTCGCATGCGTCCCAAAGAAGAATCGTGTTTAAATAAGTTTTATAGGTACTGACTCCCCGCTGGAGCAGTGGTAGCGTGCTTGCATAGCATGTGGCAGTTCGTGGGTTCTATCCCCAGTGATTATTACTTTATTAAAATTTCCAAAAAAGAAACAGGAAAATTTACACCATAGTATAGTGTAACCCCTCTCTAATTTTGAGTGCCTTAAAATTAGTGATGGGCAGGTATCGATACCAAATACTTAAGTACTCGATACCTATAGGTATCGAGTGTATTCGATACCCACAAAAGTATCGATACTTTATTGACATATTTCGTTTTAAATTTTTCAATCAAGTAATCTTTATAATACCTACTGTAGATCAAACGCAGCCTGTTTCCGTTTTCATTTTGCAACGCTCAAACCCAAGTCGTTATCATCCGCGAGAGAAATTTGACGCGGCTAGGTTTTTCCCCCGCCAAATCCTTCGCCTCTATCCACCTCCGTAGCTACGGGGCTTTTGGATGGATCGCTTTCAGTTTTTTGAATATTAGTCTGATTATGGATAGGCCCTAAAAAAATTGTCCCTTCAGGTTCATTTCCCGACATTGAAAAAAAGTACTCGATACCTAAAAGTACTCGATACCTATAAGTATTCGATACCTATAAGTATTCGATACCAAAGTATTCGATACCTAAAATTATCGATTTTGCCCATCACTACTTAAAATACCATATTATGGTGTAACCTCTTTCTGACTTTTGGTACTAGTGATAGCACCATAATATGGTAAAATTATGAGTCATTTTTTGTAGCCAGCAAATAAATACCAGATTTTGGTGCAACACGGCCCAAAATTTTTTACATGGTAGCTACAAGACGCTTGCATAGGCGTAACGAGCGGGGTTATTGGGGATGTATCGACCCGCCACTTGACTTTTGATAGCGCCCTAAAGGACTTAGAAGTTGGAAACCCCTGTTCTAAAACATGATGAACTGAAAAAAATTTCCTTAGAAAATTTCGCGGTTTACAAGGAACAGTTCTTTTTGGATTGAACCCAAAGAGCCTCAAAATGAGCTTTAACACTATTTTAAAAGACAATTTTTTTTAATTTCTTGGGGAGACCCCCAGACACCCTCTGGGTTTTTGAGGTCTTTTCATACTGTGTTTACCCTTGAAAATTCAGCCTCTTAAATGAAGATTTGACAATTGGAAATCTATATGATAATTTAAATAAATACATTGAAAAGCTATTTCTTGATTGCCCATTCATAAATAATATTTTTAACCCAAATAGCATTAATGAAAAACTTTAAACTATGTATTTAATTCAAAGCTACATAAGGTATACCTATACCATAAAAAATCTTTTTTTTTAAGGGAGTGATATGTTGAAGTGGATTCACACTGGAGTGATTAACCCCCCGCCATGAATAGGGTGCTAAATATTTCTGAAAATATTGATTTTAGAATCGATATCAAAGAATCGAATTCTTTAAAGAATCCATTTCAGCAGGAATCGTACTTAATTTTCTAATTAGTACTGATAGTTATTAACAATTTTTCACTAATTAATTAGTATTTTGATCATTAATTAGTATTTTGCAGCAGGAATCGAGTCTTAGGAATTGAACATATTTTTCTAATATAGATTATTAACAATTTTGTTCCCTTATTAATTAGGGTGTCGGTAATTAATTAATATTTCACTGGTTAGTAATTAAATTAACAATAGTAATTACTAATTATATTTGATTTGTAATTAAGATAGATTATCTATCTTAATCGAAAAATTAGAGTCGAACTTACCTTAGATAACGATCGATCAATTCGATTTTTTTTATCCCTACCCATGAGTCAAAAAATCTCACGTGGGGGAAAGGGGACTGGATTTCAGAATATTATTACCTCCCACAATTTATGGATCACTCCGTCGGCAAAATTTTGCCAATGAAGTATGCGTGAAAGACAGAAATAAAGAAATGATCAAAGTTGTTGCACGAAATGACATTGAATAAATAAATTTTATTTTCTCATCTAAAAAGTGGTGAATTAAAAAAATGAGAATTTACTGGTATCACTTCTAAAAGTAATAATTTTATTCGATGATCTAGTTCAGGAGTGGCCAACCCGCTTGAAATAATTGTTTGGCCCGCGAGATATTCAAAAGTTATAAGTTTTAAGTGAATTTAAGGCTCGTTATACTACCTTATTCGTTATGTTATATATAGAGATTAGCTCCTTACTACCTTACGTTCGTATTTATTTACACATTCCCTAACATTAAAGGCGCAGTTTTGTTTCTTTATCTTCGAAAGGCGCCTCTGATTTCACATTGAAATATCACAAATTTATTACATTAACATAATTGTCATTTAATTTGCCCAAAACCACCTGACCGATCTGGAGGGAATTGAACTAAGACCGAGTTTGTCCAAATCAGTTCGAAAGAAAACCTCAATTATTTTAATCTTATGAGATTTTAAAATCTATTTCAGTTCACCAAGAGCAAAAATGAGACTGGTAATACAATCGATTCACTAGTTTAAAGCAACTTCCATAAAAAAATACTGTTACGCGGAACGTAAACCAAATGCGAAACTTCCAGAAGTTCTGCTGGCGCCCTCTAGTTGCGGCCGGACCTACTATATAAGGGTGAAAGATTTTTGTGCGATTGAAGAATCGTTTGGAGTCTTGCCTAGGGGCCGTTCAAATATTACGTAAGCACTTTTTTGATCATTTTTAACCCCCCATTGTCAGCAAAAATAAGCAAACCCTAAACCCCCCCACCATAATTACGTAAGAGACTGTCGGACCCCCCCCCGAAATTTTAACATCCCTTTTATAAGTACTGTTTTTTTTTCTCCTTGAAAATTAGATGACTCATACAAGGAGCTGTCCTTTTTGGGCGTACCCCTTAGGGTTTAAAATTGAGTCGAAACACTACTTTTCGGGGTTAAAATTTCAAAATGTTTGGGGGGTCCATCCCCAGAAAAAAGTGCTTGCGTCAGATTTCCTAATTCAATTTTTTGTCAAATTTAGTTTTGGTTGTGTTTTAAAATTATTTATGCAAGAAACAAGATATTTTCGAAAATGCAGAATCTTCTGTAAGGGTCATGTGAAATCAATACGGCACTCAACCTGACCCTCTCTGATTTTAGTGAAACTTTCAGGAATTGTTCCCTTCTATGATATAAATGAGAAATTTTTTTTATTATTCAACTTTATCAGTAATATTTTTTGTTAAACATTTTTTTAAAAAAGGAAGAAAATGCAATTTTTCGCCCTTTAATGTATTATAACTCCTGTTATATTTGTTAGAGAAAATTCTATCACCCCTCGTTTTTAAGATAATTTGAACTAGTAGTTTAACTACTTTTTTCATCAACTACTACTTCCAACTACTTTTAAAAAGTTCCAACTACTTCAAAAAATAAATGAAAGAATTTAATGTAGTCAAATAAATTATTTCCTGTTGCAATAATTCAAAAATTCCAAGTTTTTTTTTTTAGTTTTTTTAAATAGTTCTTACATTTTAATTTACAAGTAATTTTTTTAATTTTCTAGATCATACCATGTGAAAAAACCTACATGACATTCATTATTTATTTGCAAACTAAACAAAAATCTTAATATCCCTAACCTTCAGAGACGTGGCAAAATTGTGGAGGTGGCAATAGATGGTGGCATCATCTATTCAGAGTATTCCGACTTATTTTCAAAGCTTAACAAAGGCTTATTTTCAAAGCTGTTAATAAAAGTATTAGTTGAAAATAACATTTCCTTATCAAAAACTATCCCATAAAATTATTATAGAAATCTTGCTTTTTTCCTCTTTTGGTTAGTGAATGTATAAATACCTTTTTTATAAATGATTTCAACTCTAGACTCAAAAATAGTGGTCAGCCAATTCTAAATGTTAACATAAACATCTTCGAAGTCAATTAGATAGTTGATTAGGTGTAACTTTGTGGACAGTAAAACGATTTTGCCATTCAATATTATGATCTGGGGTGTAGATTTGATGTCCCCTTTTAATAAAGTGATTCATAGATCCAGAATCTCAATCGCATGGATGTATTAAAGGGCCACAAGCATTGATATTTTAAATACAGGGTGGTTATAAAAAAAGTAACCCGACTTAAGGGCCTCTAGAGGCCAAACCGTTCATCGGAATTGAATGCCATTTTGATGGAAGACGTTTTGAGGGATGGGAAAGAGAATGGTATGAGTTGGAGCAGTCTAACTTTATCAGTTACGGTTAAAGTGAAGAAAATTTTGAAAAATACCAATGTAACCCCCCTTTTTTATTAGCGCTATGTGATGTCTAAAAACACAAATAGAGTTGAAACGGCACCTCTAAGTTGTAAACTCGCTCCTAGAGAGGCAATTGAAAACAGCTATAACAGCTGCTTGATTATAACTAGTCACAATTTCATAACAATTCACTAGTCCAGCTCCCATTGAAATAACTTTAGTTTCATAGCTTTTTCATTTGTCTCTCTAGGAGCGAGTTTACAACTTAGAGGTGCCGTTTCAACTCTATTTGTGTTTTTAGACATCGGGGATCACATAGCGCTAATAAAAAAGGGGGGTTACATTGGGATTTTTCAAAATTTTTTTCACTTTAACTGATAAAGTTAGACTGCTCCAACTCATACCATTCTCTTTCCCATCCCTCAAAACGTCTTCCATCAAAATGACATTCAATTCCGATGAACGGTTTGGCCTCTAGAGGCCCTTAAGTCGGGTTACTTTTTTTATAACCACCCTGTATATAGCTACCAAAACATCCTTAGTCTTGAGAGAGATTCGTACAAATACTTTAAAAATATGGTTTTTACTACGGCTTGATGGACCTAACCTCTAAAGAATGACTTTTCCAATCGCTTATAGTGCTTGTATGCGATTAAATGTTTCTGCACTAAATCTGAAATTTAGCACACTGAAAAACTGTTAAAAAAATCACGACATTTTTATAATTCTTTAAAATGTGCGTTTACCCTTATAACTACCTCGTTTTTGAAAAAATGGCGTTTGACACGTTTCAGAATACAGCGCCTCTCTCTTTAAAGCTTTGCTATCCAGCCTTTCACATAGTACTCCGTCAGCAATAACTTGCCAATGAAGATGTCTCTAGAATCATTCGGAAGAATACGAGTTGCAGCTGCATACGGTAAAACATAAAAATATTTTATAAATTTTACTATTTTATAAATGAGGTGGTGACTTTTGAAATAAAAGGTGAAGCAACATCGTTTTTTTCCACAAAAGTAAAACTTTTTAACAATGATCCAGTTTATACAATGTTCCACTATACAGTGCAGTTATACGACGTTTCGTCTTTGGTGCCGTATACGGATGCCGTATAAAAGAATGAGCACGATGAACTGATCGGAAGAGGTGAACACCTACGTCGCTGTTGACAGAAAGACACAGGAAGAACTCGTAGATTTTCTCGATTGCTGTTCGTTTTAATTTATTTAATTAATTTTTACCCTTCTGAGTATGCTCTTTTTGGAGTCACTGTGTCACTGTGAGAAATCTACATCACCACACCATTCCAGGATTGGAACGCGATTTTTTGACATTTTAGGGAACAAAGAAATAGTTAGCCTACATCTTGCTAGATGGCGCTTTCTCTAATCCGTGAAGCTTTCTCATGGGTTCATTCCAACCCTAAAAAAAGAACTACCAAAATACTTTTTGGCATGTATGATTCAAAATTTTTCTTGGGGAGGACCCCCCCCATTTATCTAGGACTTCTGACAGTGGCGGCTCGTCCATAGGAGCACAGGAGCACGTGAACTGAACACCCACAAAAAAAAGTAAAACAAAAATCGAATGCAAAGATAAATAAATATCAAAGGAAATATATTCTCAATTTCTTTTTTTTTTGCTCAAAATTATGTTTCCCCCCCCCATCTCTACTCAATAAGAAAAATTTACGACCGGAAACGCGAAAGAAATCGAAAAAACACAACTCTTATTTTTCTTTCCCTTTTCGCACGTGTGGACGAAAAAAATATGAGAATCCGAAGAAACCCCGACTGCTTGCTGGAGATCATTTGAGCTTGCGGCTACGCGCAGGAGATCTCCGTTAGCACAGATTGCCGAGGCTTTCACTTTTGAGGCACAGCTTACTTTTTTGACGTCTAATAGAAGTGATTTTATCGGTTAATTGGAAAGAACGAGAAAGAGCACTCTTTTAAATACAATTTAAACCTTTTCATCAAACTATTTTAATACTTTTGTTAATTAGGATGTTTTTTAAATGATGGCTCTAAGTAAAATTCCGTGTTTGAGTTAAAGCATCTGTATTTTTCTCAATTGCCGCTGGAAAAAAGTTGAAATAAAGAACTTCAGACCAACACCTCATCTGACCATTGTCCAAGTTACAGAAGGAAAAGATAGGGACTGAGAATTTAACGATGGCATTTATGACATAAACGGATTAAATTAATGGAAATTTTAATTTTTATATAATTGTGTGAACACCCTATTAATTAACTGAGAGCCGCCACTGACTTCTGACATGGCATAGTTGAAATTGTCTTTTTAGAGGTTTAAAAGATCTGAAACCAGGGGGTAGAGTAATAAAAATGCACACAAATATTTTCTGGGATAATATCCCCCAATGCAGAAAACTAGGGATTTTCCCAACAACATTGAAAGGTCCTAAGCGCAAATATCATTTTCTTTTGTCAAACAGTTTTAAAAATTTATTTATTTTTCCATTTTCTTGGTAGCAATCCGTGGTTGTAGCGTTAACTCTACATAATATTCGCGATTCCATCTTATAATTCAGCCTATATATTTCTCAAAATAAATACACTGTAAAAAACGCGCAGAGTATAGAGCTTACAGATATTCCAAACGGCAGTTTTCCTCTTTAGGTACTTAATTTAATTCCTGCTCCCAGATTATAATTAATTTCACTTGCAGCCAATCAGAGAAATGCGAAACCTGATTGGATATGGAACTTCTATCAAGTGGCATTAAAATTACTGCCCCTCAGCTTCTTCCTTTCTCCCCTCCGAGTCTGTCAAAATCACGTGACCCTTTTATTATCAAAGCAGTAATGTTACAGTATTCGTAGTACTGCTAAAAACACATTTAGTACTAATTCAAAAGTAAAGGTTCATATACGTGTTATCCCGTCGACCGCTCAATCAAAAACGTCATCAAAACCCATTGACTTTTCTATTGATGTACCGCTGAAATAAACGGCTTCTGAACGGTCGATGGTATAATACGTCCATCGATCCTTGATTTGTGATCGAAATATATAAGTTAGATTCTACTTTTTCGATACTGGCCCTATAGAATCGAATCCAAGAATCGAACCTCAGGAATCATCCCGATATCGAATCGAGTGATTTATTTTAGATATTCAACCTTACTTTGCATCAAATGTCAGAAAAATCAATGATCTCACACAGATCTCCTTAAAACATCAAAATTAAACTTGAACCGTAGCTTTATTAACCATTCTTAAATCAACAGGTAAAACAACTACTGCTGAACCAACGATTGTAAATGGGTCACGTGATTTTTTTGCTTTAGTATTTATTTTATTTAAAATACGCTGATTTTTATGCATATATAGATTGCGTCGCTTAAGGCGCAAAATGACATAACTGCATTTTCCCTATTTTGCAGGAGATGAAAAAAACAGTTTGGCTATTAATTAAAGAAAATAATATTATTATAGTTTTAAACCTTCATTTTAGGCCTTTTTGACCGGGGATTGAGATGAAACGCTTCTCTGTGGCGGCGTCCCTAACAATATCAATGAAAGGCGTGCAATTATGTCATTTTGCCTTACGAATGCAGTTATGCTAAAATGACAAAATTGACGATTGCAGCGATTTGAGTTATTTTTTCGCAAAATCGTTGGTGCCAGGTGATCCGGGGCCGGGTTTTGCATAAAGATTGATGCATAACTCAAAATGGCCAAAATGTCAGTTATGTCATTTTGCGCCTTAAGCGACGATTGTCTAACTAAGGTTAGAGAGAGTAAATATCACTTTCTATCAACTGCCCCTCAGCTTCTTCCTTTCTCCCCTCCGAGTCTGTCAAAATCACGTGACCCTTTTATTATCAAAGCAGTAATGTTACAGTATTCGTAGTACTGCTAAAAACACATTTAGTACTAATTCAAAAGTAAAGGTTCATATACGTGTTATCCCGTCGACCGCTCAATCAAAAACGTCATCAAAACCCATTGACTTTTCTATTGATGTGCCGCTGAAATAAACGGCTTCTGAACGGTCGATGGTATAATACGTCCATCGATCCTTGATTTGTGATCGAAATATATAAGTTAGATTCTACTTTTTCGATACTGGCCCTATAGAATCGAATCCAAGAATCGAACCTCAGGAATCATCCCGATATCGAATCGAGTGATTTATTTTAGATCCCCAACCTTACTTTGCATCAAATGTCAGAAAAATCAATGATCTCACACAGATCTCCTTAAAACATCAAAATTAAACTTGAACCGTAAATTTATTAACCATTCTTAAATCAACAGGTAAAACAACTACTGCTGAACCAACGATTGTAAATGGGTCACGTGATTTTTTTGCTTTAGTATTTTTTATTTTATTTAAAATACGCTGATTTTTATGCATATATAGATTGTCTAACTAAGGTTAGAGAGAGTAAATATCACTTTCGATCAACTGCCCCTCAGCTTCTTCCTTTCTCCCCTCCGAGTCTGTCAAAATCACGTGACCCTTTTATTATCGAAGCACCGAAGCAGTAATGTTACAGTATTCGTAGTACTGATAAAAAATTTAGTACTAATTCAAAAGTAAAGGTTCATATACGTATTATCCCGTCGACCGCTCAATCAAAAACGCCATCAAAACAAATTGACTTTTCTATTTATGTGCCGCTGAAATAAACGGCTTTGAACGGTCGATGGTATCATACGTCTATCGATCCTTGATTTGTGATCGAAATATATAAGTTAGATTCTACTTTTTCGATACTGGCCCTATAGAATCGAACCTCAGGAATCATCCCGATATCGAATCGAGTGATTTATTTTAGATCCCCAACCTTACTTTGCATCAAATGCCAGAAAAATCAATGACCTCACACAGATCTTCTTAAAAGATAACACCAAAATGGAACTAGATCCTTCCAACTTCATTAACAATTCGGTACTTACGTATTATACCTTCGACCGTTTAATTCAGCAGCACATCGATAGAAAAGTCAATGGGTTTTGATGACGTATTTGATTGAGCGGTACTGTCTACGGGATAATACATAAGAACCAACAATTATGAAATCAACAGTTAAAAGGTAAAACAACTAATGTTACAGTATCCGTAGTGCCGCTAAAAAAAATCAGTACTTATTCAAAAGTAAAGGTTCATATACGTATTATCCCGTTGACTGCTCAATAAAAAAACGTCATCAAAACCAATTGACTTTTCTATTGATGTGCCGCTGAATTAAGCGGCTTCTGAAAAGTCGACGGTATAATACGTAAGTACCAAAGTGAGTATTGATTTAACTAATACAACTCAAACCGCTTTAAAAAGAATGGAATTTCTTGTAACATGAACTCAACAAAAACATCAATAAAAGTTGAAAATCAACAAGACTAAAAAGAGTTCCAATAGCTGTCATCTAAAGTAAGATAGATGATGCATTATCACTTGATAGGCTACCTATCTCAAAAGGGATTTCAGCACAGCTTTGATAAGAGTCTACCTGCCACCATGTTTACTAACAACTCAAATGATGACTGGCAACCATAGAGATTTAACTATTAATATCATCATTACTAGATCCTAAAATGATCCAATCTACTAAATATAATTGTCTTAGAATCCAATGATAATCATGAGATCTATATGTCTGTGCGTCATCATTTGAGCTGTGGGTAAACATGGTGGCTGGAGGACTCTAATCGAAGCTGTGCCAGGATTTCTAGAACTCGAGGGCTGTGGGAAAAATGATGGAATAAGAAGAAACTCACCTGTTGGATTCTTTTCCTAGAGAAAGTGGAAAGATTGCCACCAGAAATGCTGACTTGGATTTCGAAGCTCCGATTCAGAATCTGATTATTCTCTGATTGTTTGATTGGAAACGTTAGTTTTCCGCACAGAGTAAAGATAATTTAGAGAGTCCAAAACGCGATTTTACTAAAAATAGTTCTACTGTTATCCCATAGTGGCGTTGCGGTACCTCCAGCTGTCAATCAATTTGGTGGGAGGGAACTAAACGAAACGAGGGATTCTTATTGGACTTATGATTTTGTATGCAGGCTGCCTTTTAATTTCTCAATCTCTGCTAATAATCCCCCAAATCAAGGAAACTATTTCCTTATGTTTGAAAACTTTCCCTGACAGTAACTAAAATTTCCCCACTATAAACATTGATGATTGTGGTAGCAGAAATTATCATTAAACGTGAAGTTGTATGTTAAAATTGAATTAAATGTGGAGTTGCAGTTGTGAGTTCGATTCCAGAGGAGCTCACGATATATCCTCACTTTAAAGAAGATGCGAGATAGTGACGTCACAGGCGTGATCTGCGCTGGCCAGAACATTGGGTGAGTCCCTGGACAGGGTGACATCAGAACAGTGGCGTATATAAGGGGGGGCTGAAGGGGCCCTGGCCCCCCCCCCGAAATCCGGACTTGGTGTACCAAAACAAGCTAAAACCCTGTTTTTTAGGCACAAATTTCCAAAAAATTTCTGGGGGAGGGCCCCCAAACCCCCCTTTCTGATTGGCATTTTATTATTCCAAATCTTTTTACAATAAGTTCATCAAAATCCCAATCCTACTTATGTCCAAAAATAGGACTAGGTGTACCAAAACCAAGAAGAAATACAGTTTTTAGGGGCAAATTTCCAAAAACTTTCTGTGGGAGGACCCCCAGATCCCCTTTCCTACTTGGCACTCTATTATTTTCAATTTGTTTTTATATTAAGTTCACCCAAATGGAAATTCTATCTATAAATATAAATAAAAAATTCGGACTAGGTGTACCAAAACTGGTTAAAAACCACTTTTTAAAAGTCAAATTTCAAAACTTTTTTGGGGTTGGACCCCCAGACCCCCCTTTGGTACTTGGAACAAAATTATTCACAACTTTTTTTATAATAAGTTCTTTTATATTTAAATTTTAACAAAAAATATATAGAAAGTTACATTGAACGTAATAAATTTGCTTGGGAGGGAGTGAAAAATAATTTTGGGCCCCTCAGAAATAAATTTCTATATACGCCACTGCATCAGAAAGAGTTTGCAATGTTTCCCCTGCGCATGCTCAAAAGAAAAAGACACACACGACTGTTTGAATAAGCGGGAAAATACATAAAATATTTTACCCTCTCTAGCGATTTGAAAGTGAAAGAGAGATTGCAGAGAGTCAATAACGTTACGTCATATTCTCTGATTTGTTCCATCGATATCAAATAGAAACGCCACTGTCTATGGGAAACCCATGTTTAAAAAAAAGTAGCCATTAGCGTCTATGGAGATGGACTCTGAAGTATCTTTACTCTGTGCTCTAGACGCACTCTTATTACGAACGTCTGTATAGAGCATTCGCACATGACGTCATGACCAGTTATTTTCCTTTAACTGTTAACTGCTGGAGGTACGGTGTTAGTAAACAATAGCTATAAAATGTCATAGGGGTCACGTGATTGAAAGAGCTCTATTTCCAATTCAATCGTCCAATTCAATAATCACTCAATTAATCACCTCATTGTTTTAGTTTAAGAAAAAAAAATAAGAATCGTCTAAGAAATTATTCAGATCCATCGCAGTAAAAGGCTAGAGCATTCGCACATGACGTCACGACCAGTTATTTTCCTTTAACTGTTAACTGCTGGAGGTACGGTGTTAGTAAACAATAGCTATAAAACGTCATAGGGGTCACGTGATTGAAAGAGCTCTATTGCACCCCCGGTCTAAAGGTCCACACACACTGTAAAAAATCTGGGTAAATGTAAAACCAATATTTGGTGCAAAGTTTTTGATTTCCTGGAACTTGGGTGCAGTGAAAAAGCTAGATTGTACCAAAAATTGGTAGTATGATTGAAAAATACTTTTATGGTGCAATCGGCTGCACCAAAGTTTGGTAAAAATGCTCTTAACTGGGACCGTTGTTTAACTGGATCCGTTCGCGCGCTGCGTAGTTTTGTTTTCGCATGCGTCCCAAAGAAGAATCGTGTTTAAATAAGTTTTATAGGTACTGACTCCCCGCTGGAGCAGTGGTAGCGTGCTTGCATAGCATGTGGCAGTTCGTGGGTTCTATCCCCAGTGATTATTACTTTATTAAAATTTCCAAAAAAGAAACAGGAAAATTTACACCATAGTATAGTGTAACCCCTCTCTAATTTTGAGTGCCTTAAAATTAGTGATGGGCAGGTATCGATACCAAATACTTAAGTACTCGATACCTATAGGTATCGAGTGTATTCGATACCCACAAAAGTATCGATACTTTATTGACATATTTCGTTTTAAATTTTTCAATCAAGTAATCTTTATAATACCTACTGTAGATCAAACGCAGCCTGTTTCCGTTTTCATTTTGCAACGCTCAAACCCAAGTCGTTATCATCCGCGAGAGAAATTTGACGCGGCTAGGTTTTTCCCCCGCCAAATCCTTCGCCTCTATCCACCTCCGTAGCTACGGGGCTTTTGGATGGATCGCTTTCAGTTTTTTGAATATTAGTCTGATTATGGATAGGCCCTAAAAAAATTGTCCCTTCAGGTTCATTTCCCGACATTGAAAAAAAGTACTCGATACCTAAAAGTACTCGATACCTATAAGTATTCGATACCTATAAGTATTCGATACCAAAGTATTCGATACCTAAAATTATCGATTTTGCCCATCACTACTTAAAATACCATATTATGGTGTAACCTCTTTCTGACTTTTGGTACTAGTGATAGCACCATAATATGGTAAAATTATGAGTCATTTTTTGTAGCCAGCAAATAAATACCAGATTTTGGTGCAACACGGCCCAAAATTTTTTACATGGTAGCTACAAGACGCTTGCATAGGCGTAACGAGCGGGGTTATTGGGGATGTATCGACCCGCCACTTGACTTTTGATAGCGCCCTAAAGGACTTAGAAGTTGGAAACCCCTGTTCTAAAACATGATGAACTGAAAAAAATTTCCTTAGAAAATTTCGCGGTTTACAAGGAACAGTTCTTTTTGGATTGAACCCAAAGAGCCTCAAAATGAGCTTTAACACTATTTTAAAAGACAATTTTTTTTAATTTCTTGGGGAGACCCCCAGACACCCTCTGGGTTTTTGAGGTCTTTTCATACTGTGTTTACCCTTGAAAATTCAGCCTCTTAAATGAAGATTTGACAATTGGAAATCTATATGATAATTTAAATAAATACATTGAAAAGCTATTTCTTGATTGCCCATTCATAAATAATATTTTTAACCCAAATAGCATTAATGAAAAACTTTAAACTATGTATTTAATTCAAAGCTACATAAGGTATACCTATACCATAAAAAATCTTTTTTTTTAAGGGAGTGATATGTTGAAGTGGATTCACACTGGAGTGATTAACCCCCCGCCATGAATAGGGTGCTAAATATTTCTGAAAATATTGATTTTAGAATCGATATCAAAGAATCGAATTCTTTAAAGAATCCATTTCAGCAGGAATCGTACTTAATTTTCTAATTAGTACTGATAGTTATTAACAATTTTTCACTAATTAATTAGTATTTTGATCATTAATTTTGATAATTAATTAGTATTTTGCAGCAGGAATCGAGTCTTAGGAATCGAACATATTTTTCTAATATAGATTATTAACAATTTTGTTCCCTTATTAATTAGGGTGTCGGTAATTAATTAATATTTCACTGGTTAGTAATTAAATAAATAATAGTAATTACTAATTATATTTGATTTGTAATTAAGATAGATTATCTATCTTATTCGAAAAAGTAAAGTCGAACTTACCTAAGATAACGATCGATCAATTCGATTTTTTTTATCCCTACCCATGAGTCAAAAAATCTCACGTGGGGGAAAGGGGACCGGATTTCAGAATATTATTACCTCCCACAATTTATGGATCACTCCGTCGGCAAAATTTTGCCAATGAAGTATGCGTGAAAGACAAAAACGAAGAAAGGATAAAAAATTGTTGCCCGAAATGACATTGAATAAATAAATTTTATTTTCTGATCTAAAAAGTGGTGAATTAAAAAAATGAGAATTTACTGGTATCACTTCTAAAAGTAATAATTTTATTCGATGATCTAGTTCAGGAGTGGCCAACCCGCTTGAAATAATTGTTTGGCCCGCGAGATATTCAAAAGTTATAAGTTTTAAGTGAATTTAAGGCTCGTTATACCTTATTCGTTATGTTATATATAGAGATTAGCTCCTTACTACCTTACGTTCGTATTTAATTACACATTCCCTAACATTAAAGGCGCAGTTTTGTTTCTTTATCTTCGAAAGGCGCCTCTGATTTCACATTGAAATATCACAAATTTATTACATTAACATAATTGTCATTTAATTTGCCCAAAACCACCTGACCGATCTGGAGGGAATTGAACTAAGACCGAGTTTGTCCAAATCAGTTCGAAAGAAAACCCCAATTATTTTAATCTTATGAGATTTTAAAATCTATTTCAGTTCACCAAGAGCAAAAATGAGACTGGTAATACAATCGATTCACTAGTTTAAAGCAACTTCCATAAAAAAATACTGTTACGCGGAACGTAAACCAAATGCGAAACTTCCAGAAGTTCTGCTGGCGCCCTCTAGTTGCGGCCGGACCTACTATATAAGGGTGAAAGATTTTTGTGCGATTGAAGAATCGTTTGGAGTCTTGCCTAGGGGCCGTTCAAATATTACGTAAGCACTTTTTTTTATCATTTTTAACCCCCCCCTTGTCAGCAAAAATAAGCAAACCCTAAACCCCCCCACCATAATTACGTAAGAGACTGTCGGACCCCCCCCCAAATTTTGACATCCCTTTTATAAGTACAGTAGAGCCCCGATTATCCGCGCAATTGGGTGGCAAGGGAACCGCGGATAGCGAAAATCGCGGATAACACGAAAAAAGACTTAAAATGAGGTTAAACACGAAAAAAATATTTCAGCATAAAAACTATGTTTCATTGTACAGAAAACATGATACGTAAAGCTTTTAAAATATGTAAAGTACAGCAGAAACCTTTGCTCTACATCTAAAATGTATCTAATCTCATCTAAAATTTGCTCTCATCGTTAAAAAAATTGTTTCGGGGCACTCGCGGATCATCCGCTCGCGGATAATCGGGGTTCTACTGTACTGTTTTTTTTCTGCTTGAAAATTAGATGATTCATACAAGGAGCTGTCCTTTTTGGGTGTGCCCCCCTTAGGGTTCAAAATTGAGTCGAAACACAACTTTTCGGGGTTAAAATTTCAAAATGTTTGGGGGGTCCATCCCCAGAAAAAAGTGCTTGCGTCAGATTTCCTAATTAAATTTTTTGTCAAATTTAGTTTTGTTTGAGTTTTGGAATTATTTATGCAAGTAACAAGATATTTTCGAAAATGCAGAATCTTACGTAAGGGTCATTCCATGTGAAATCAACCAGCACTCAACCTGACCCTCTCTGATTTTAATGAAACTTTCAGGAATTGCTCCCTTCTATGATATAAATGAGAAATTGGTTTTATTATTCAACTTTATCAGTAATTTTTTTTTGTTAAAAATTTTTTTTAAAAAGGAAGAAAATGCAATTTTTCGCACTTTAATGTATTATAACTCCGGTTATATTTGTCAGAGAAAATTCTATCACCCCTCGTTTTTACGATAATTTTGCAAGCTTTAATTTGATATAAGACATATTGTTGGTTTAAGAGCGTGACATGTGACAGAGGGGGGGAGGGGGTATGGGGAAGTGTGACAGTTTGTGACAAAGGGGGGGGGAGGGGTCCAAAATGGGCAAAAAAAAGTGTGACATCATTTATGGATGGCCCCTTAGGAACATGGGCGTAGCCAGGGAGGGGCAGCAGCCCCCCTTTGTCCTGAGAAATTTACTTTTACTGAAGTTAAAAACCAGTTTTTTTGGGTCAAATTTTCAAAATTTTTCCGGGGGGGCCCCCAGACCCCCCTTTAGAATTTAAATCTTTATTATTCACACTTTTTTTGTTCATTAAAAGTTCAACTAAAGTTCTAATCTAAAGTAAAAATCAAAATTCTATCTAAAAATGTATGTCCAAATTTGGTTTTGCGTGTACCAAAAAAACAGTTTAAAACCCTGTTCTTAGGGTCAAATTTCCAAATATTTTCTGGGGGAGACAGAATGCCACACAGACCCCCCTTCAGTACTTGGAACTTTATTATTCAAAACTGTTCTTACATAAATTTTTCATGGACTCAAATTCTACCTAAAAAAGTGTTGAAAAGCTACATTAAACCAATTAATATGGATGAAAGGGGCTGAAAAATACTTTTAGGCCGAAATAAATTTCTATATTCGCCAGAACTGATTCAAAAATTAAAAATAAGAGCTCCCACCCATGGCCATATCCAAGGGAGGAGAACACGAAACTACTTTTTAGTGTCACATTAAAAAAAATTTACCTCAAAAACAAACAGCATTTTTGTGAGAAAACTCCAGCTCTCAAGCGTCGCCTCCAACCGTGGACCGGTTTCGCCCTTGTTAGGGCTCATCAGCACGGTATAGGAAGGTAACGCAAGAGAGCGGAGGAAGAGCTTTTAGTCTTTAGATCCACTTTTTCCGTTATAGTCGGCTAGACAAAAAGCTCTTCCTCCGCTCTCTTGCCAGTGTTGCCAGATTGGGCTATAAGTAGCAGATTGGGCTCCTTTTGTGGGTCCTTTGCGACAGAAATTTCGTTTTGAGCGACAGGCTACTTTTGGGCTACTTAAAAATTAAATTTGGGCTACAGCATTTTTAATCTGCGACTTTTGTGTTTTGAAAAAAATGGACATAATAATTACAAATGCACACTTCTAGTGCAGAAAGGTGAGTCATAAGTAATTCATCTTCATAAGTAATACTCTTCCAACTCCTTTTCAATCCCCACCTCGAAACCCTGGACATTTTAGGGACAAATAAGGGAGTTGGAAGAGAAGAAAGAGGGTAGGGTAGAGATAAGGGCAAGAATTTTCTGATATGCGATTTATGAAACGAGTATTGATCATATCCTTATAAGGTTTTTAGTATAATGAAATATTTATGTTATGCAAGAGTTCCTTTTCTAATAGCAATAGATGAATTACTTTCAATTCGTTTTTAGATTAACAATGTATCTAACTAATTGAAATCTAAAAAGTTCTAATGATATTTTATTCTAAAAGTATCATTTTTTAAAATAGAATCTGAAAAATTAGCTTTATTCAAGTCGAAATAGCTTTAAAAAATTAAAGGATTATTTTTTTAAGTTCTAGAGTATATAATAATAGTTCATTAACAATGTTTAAAGTGTGTTTAACTTCAAAATTACCACTGAAATAAAATTTGGGCTCCAAAAATTTCAAATCCGCTACTTTTAGAGCTTTGATCCGCGACTTTTTCGTCAAACTGTCTGGCAACACTGTCTCTTGCGTTACCTTCCTATACCGTGCTGATGAGTCCTAACAAGGGCGAAACCGGTCCACGGTTGGAGGCGACGCTTGAGAGCTGGAGTTTTCTCACATATTCCTCGAACCAGAGGTAGTGGTGAAGCACTCCGTTTTCAAACAGCATTTTGTTTCCACGTTACCCACAAAAAAACTTTTACATTAATTTCATTAAAGGTCAAAAACCCCTCTCGAAACAATACTGTGGATCTCTCTTTCTCTCACGGGGCTTTGAAATTGTTCTCCACAAACATAAAAAAGTTGACCCTGCTTGCCCCCCCTAAGCGGAACCCTGGCTACGCCCATGCGCATTTCATTGCGATGGTCAGTCCGAAAGAATCGCGTAGCCGCGGTGAGTCAATCTCAGAGGTGGCGAAAATCGAAAAAAGCTAGCGGTTCTTTTTTTTTTCCACAGCTCGCGTTATAGGTATAACTTGTTCCTTGTCCATGTGGGAATTAGAATAATGCACCCCGCATAACTAGACGTTAAATCTAGGAACGCTTATTTCATTAATGCCTCACTGCACATGCGCTGGGACGATCACGTTGACATTCAGTGTTTTCATGCTGCCATCTATACTTATTTTTAAAAGTTACATGTTTGGTTAAAAAACTAATATTGAAGATAGATTCTTTTTATTTCTGTAATAATAATTAATTCATAAAATATAACTCAACTTTAAATCAAGCAATTATCACATTAATGGTTGACTTTAATTTTATTTCTATAAAGAGATAATATAAAAATATTGGAATGTATCACAGAAGGCGTTTCATTTTAGTTATTTTTATTAAATAATTAGATTATATTATTATTACTTGAGGGATGGGTGGGGGTCAAACCCATTCTTACGTTATTCCAAGTTATTTATTTCCAAGTTATTGTAAATAAATTCCAAATATTCTAATCAAATTACTATTTAATAACCCCAGAAAAACTTAAAAATGCTGACGTTCTCGGTACATTGTCGAAGCTTTAATTTTAAATGAAGGAAAATCTGATGCATCTTTTTTAATGGAGTAGCATTAAGTTAAGATAAAAAAAATAAAACTGATGAACCCATCAGCCAGTTGTCAACACGTCCAAGAACTGCTTGGGAAATTGAACTCCCAGCGCATGTGCAGTGAGGCATTAATGAAATAAGCGTTCCTAGATTTAACGTCTAGTCCCCCACTACCGATTTATTTCATAATGCTCTTCACCCATTCGACGAAGAGTTCCAGATTTAAAGGGAAGAGAAAGAAAATTCCGACCGTAATAGAGAAACAAAATATCTATATTTTATTTATATATAAATAAAAACTGGTGATTCATAAAAAAGTGAGAATTTAATCAAACTTTGTTTTTTTTTCAACAATTTTAATATTTCTTCAATGATAAGTATTGCAAAAAGTGTAAGAAAACTGTAAAGAGCAATCTATGAATATATTATGCAGCTGCGATTTAGAGCGAACACATTTCGCTCTCATGGGAGCACTTTATTTTATATTAAGTTTTTGTCAAATTGTAAAAATTCTTCCATAAAACCTATATCCGAAATTCGGATGGGGCGTACCAAAACGATTTGGAAAAAAAATGGTTTTATTTACTTAAATTTTCCAAAATTTTCCAAGAATTCTTAGCCCTCCACAAACAACAAATCCTGGATCCGCCATACTTATATTTATTCTTATCGACACATTTCAATTAAGATGAAATACTTCGTTCTAGTTTATTAGCAATGGATTTCTTTGTTTCATGATTAAAATACATCATTAATTTTTTTTAATGTTAAGTTATTCAGCCAGTGGAAAAAACAGTGTAACAGTGTGTTGTTTTGTGTCTTTGACAACCCAGTAAAATTGGAAATCTGTGAACTCATGGACGAGCTGTTGCTCCTTTGGGATGTATTGGCAATTTTCTTTTTTTTTCTCTTTTAATTGTGTATAAACTTTTGTGAATCTATGTTTCAAATTTTGTAATTTTTTGGTTTTTTGTTAATAAACTGATCGATTGATTGAATTCAAAACCTTAATTTTTTTTCTCTCACTTCGATATCACCCCCTAAAAATAATTTCTGGCTACACCAATGTCTTAGTCCAGTGGTTTCTTTTTAGTTACACGGATCCCGTAAATGCTCTGTGCAACGCTAAGTATCCCCAGAACCCCCTATGCAACCAACCAAAATGGAAATTAAATTCTTGAAAATGCATACAGTAGAGCTTCGATTATCCGTGGAATGGGGGTACCGCGGATAGCGAAAATCGCGGATAACCCGAAAAAAGACTAAAAATGAGGTGAAAACACGAAACAAATATTTCAGCATTAAAACTATGTCTTATTGTACGAAAAACATGATATGTAAACAGAGGCGAATCCAGTAGGGGGGGCTGTGGCCACAAATATTGATATTTTAAATATATAGCTACCAAAACATCCTTAGTCTTGAGAGAGATTCGTACAAATACTTTAAAAATATGGTTTTTACTATGGCTTGATGGACCTAACCTCTAAAGAATGACTTTTCCAATCGCTTATAGTGCTTGTATGCGATTAAATGTTTCTGCACTAAATCTGAAATTTAGCATACTGAAAAACTATTCAAAAAAATCACGACATTTTTATAATTCTTTCAAATTTGCGCTTACCCTTACAAATGCCCTTGGCACCAATACCTCGTTTTTGAAAAAATGGCGTTTGACACGTTTCAGAAAACAGGGCCTCTCTATTTTAAGCTTTGCCATCCACATTACTCCGTCAGCAATAACTTGCCAATGAAGATATATCTAGAACCAATCGTTTCTGAAAGATTCAAGTATATGTTACCACTAAAGTTGATAATTAGTTAATCTGAAGAATACCTAGGTAAACTTAAGATTAACTGATTTCTGTCGTTAATGTGCGGATTTTTGAGTTTTTCGCATTTTACCTAGGGAATCTACACTATAACGGCCTCTTGATCGTTAAAGTTCAAAATAATTTGTTTCGTTCAATACTTTCTGTTAAAATGTTGAGGTGCTTACTGCGCCATGCGCTTACCCCTGCGCAGTTGGGTTTCAATACGTAGTTTGTTGTCATATTTGGTGTTTTGATTTCAAATTTAGAGCGTAGCACTGGTAGTTGTCATGTTGAATGTTAAAACAAAATAATACAAGCAAGTAAGTACTGTAAATTTACATGATTAAGAACAGTATATTACTACTAAAACGGGTATTTTGAAGCAATTGTGTTGAAGCTCCGACTTCAGAGTGACAGAGATTTCTTTTAACGAAAGCAAATGTCCCAGCTGTTGAAATATCTTTTCAACAAACCTTAATGCAACAATCGCTGGAACCTGGGCAAGGGTTTAACATATGTAATCGATCGCGAATCCTAGCAATAGTTCAGTGCAGGCTGCCAGCCGATTACACCGCGCTTTCATTAAGATTTGCTAGTTTAAGTGCTCATTGAAATACGTTGTCAAATCGAGATCGAAAACCACAATTGATACAAATCTCAGTTGGTACTTTAATATTCTATTATTATTGTTTTTATATTCTAGTTTTAAAATTGCTATTTCATTACTATTTTTGTGGGATTTGCGTGTTTTGTGTAATATGAAAAAAGTACCGATCCCCCTTTTTTGATTCGTCATTGTTACTGTTTACCCCCAAAACGAGTTTGGCTATAGTTAGGGCAGGGGGGTTTGGGGGGGCGGCAGCCCCCCCCAACCTCCTTAAACTTTTTATAAAATAAAATAAAATTTTGTACTTTAACGGATCACCCTCGTTAATATGTAAAATAACTGATTACAGGTAGTATGCAGATTAACGAGTGTCTAGTCGGTAGGGTGCAGAACACCTAGGTAATTTCAAGATTACCTAGGCAATCTTAGAAATAGAAAAAAAATTCGCTCTTTAACGGATCACCCTCGTTAATCTGCAAATTACCTAGGTTATCTGTAAATTAACTGATTTCCGGACTTTAACTGTAACATATACAATGAATATGAAAATATTTTATATATTTTACTATTTTATAAAAGAGGTGGTGACTTTTGAAATAAAAGGTGAATCAACATCGTTTTTTTTCCACAAAAGTAAAACTTTTTAACAATGATCCAGTTTATACAATGTTCCTCTACAGTGCAGTTATACGACGTTTCGTCTTTGGTGCCGTATACGGATGCCGTATAAAAGAATGAGCACGATGAACTGATCGGAAGAGGTGAACACCTACGTCGCTGTTGACAGAAAGACACAGGAAGAACTCGTAGATTTTCTCGATTGCTGTTCGTTTTATTTTATTTAATGAATTTTTACCCTTCTGTGTATGCTCTTTTTGGAGTCACTGTGAGAAATCTACATCACCACACCATTCCAGGATTGAAACGCGATTTTTTGACATTTTAGGGAACAAAGAAATAGTTAGCCTACATCTTGCTAGATGGCGCTCTCTCTAATCCGTGAAGCATTCTCATGGGTTCATTCCAACCCTAAAAAAAGAACTACCAAAATACTTTTTGGCATGTATGATTCAAAATTTTTCTTGGGGAGGAGGGAGGACCCCCCCATTTATCTAGGACTTCTGACAGTGGCGGCTCGTCCATAGGAGCACAGGAGCACGTGAACTGAACACCCACAAAAAAAAGTAGAACAAAAATCGAATGCAAAGATAAATAAATATCAAAGGAAATATATTCTCAATTTCTTTTTTTTTGCTCAAAATTATGTTTCCCCCCCCCATCTCTACTCAATAAGAAAAATTTACGACCGGAAACGCGAAAGAAATCGAAAAAACACAACTCTTATTTTTCTTTCCCTTTTCGCACGTGTGGACGAAAAAAATATGAGAATCCGAAGAAACCCCGACTGCTTGCCGGAGATCATTTGAGCTTGCGGCTACGCGCAGGAGATCTCCGTTAGCACAGATTGCCGAGGCTTTCACTTTTGAGGCACAGCTTTCTTTTTTGACGTCTAATAGAAGTGATTTTATCGGTTAATTGGAAAGTACGAGAAAGAGCACTCTTTTAAATACAATTTAAACCTTTTCATCAAAATATTTTAATACTTTTGTTAATTAGGATGTTTTTTAAATGATGGCTCTAAGTAAAATTCCGTGTTTGAGTTAAAGCATCTGTATTTTTCTCAATTGCCGCTGGAAAAAAGTTGAAATAAAGAACTTCAGACCAACACCTCATCTGACCATTGTCCAAGTTACAGAAGGAAAAGATAGGGACTGAGAATTTAACGATGGCATTTATGACATAAACGGATTAAATTAATGGAAATTTTAATTTTTATATAATTGTGTGAACACCCTATTAATTAACTGAGAGCCGCCACTGACTTCTGACATGGCATATTTGAAATTGTCTTTTTAGAGGTTTAAAAGATCTGAAACCAGGGGGTAGAGTAATAAAAATGCACACAAATATTTTCTGGGATAATATCCCCCAATGCAGAAAACTAGGGATTTTCCCAACAACATTGAAAGATCCTAAGCGCAAATATCATTTTCTTTTGTCAAACAGTTTTAAAAATTTATTTATTTTTCCATTTTCTTGGTAACAATCCGTGGTTGTAGCGTTAACTCTACATAATATTCGCGATTCCATCTTATAATTCAGCCTATATATTTCTCAAGATAAATACACTGTAAAAAACGCGCAGAGTATAGAGCTTTTGGAGATTCCAAACGGCAGTTTTCCTCTTTAGGTACTTAATTTAATTCCTGCTCCCAGATTATAATTAATTTCACTTGCAGCCAATCAGAGAAGGCGAAATGCGAAACCTGATTGGATATGGAACTTCTATCAAGTGGCATTAAAATTTCATCGGTGTTGTTTTCCCCCCTCCAGTTCCGATTTGAGTGATAGCTTCAGTGGACGAATGACAGAATTAGAAGGAATGACGTGGTATTAAAGGAGGCGGTCCGATGTACACGAAGTTTGTCTATGGGAAAAGCCCTGTTAAAAAAGTTGCCATTAGCGTCTATGGAGATGAATACTCGGGGAATGTTCGATTTGGGGAGACCATCGCCAAGATGGTCCCCAAGTTCGTCGCCAAATGTAAGCGACGATCTCGGCGGCCATCTTGGCGATGGTTTCAAACAAGAAAACCCAAAATAATCGAAAGAATTAATTTTAAAATTTAACGGGGGGTTGGGGGGGTGTCCCCCCCACCACAAAAAAACACAAAATAATTGGAAAAATTGAGGATTAACGGAATTTAAGGAAGATAATGGATTATTGAGGATTAACGGAATTTCTGAAAGAGGGCATGAAGATTATTACAAGAGATCGATAATTTAACGGGAATATAAAAGAGTAATGAGGCATAAATGCAGTAATGAAGAGAAGAATTAAAAGCGGAATTGAGGATTAACGGAAGACATCCGATAATTGGAGGATTAACAATCGAATTTAAGGATTACAGAAAGAGAACATTAAAAGGTACAAGAATAATTTTAAAAGGGGGTTTGGGGAATACTCTTTTAAGCTCTCTACTTTACGAAAAAACGTATGTTGATTTTAAAGATATTAACTGTCAGCCAGAAGGCCAGTCTATTTTCAGTTTTTTCGCATATATCATCTGTGATTTTTTTTTTGCCGAATTTCTATTTTTAGTAACGTATTTTTGTTAATGTTTCAGAATTTTAATTGGTTTTAACCAGCTTAATTTCATGAATGAACAAATAAAATCTGCTTATGTAATGCACTTACAATATTTTTCTTTGTTAATTAAAAACTGATATCCATCATCCGGATTAAAGAAATGTGCGTTATTTTTAGGGCGTTTACAATGCGGCGAATCGAGCGACGTGATTGGCCGAAACTTTCCTATAAATTGTGACGTAACGTCATGCTCTACGAACCAAACCAATAAAAGGACCGTATTCTAAATAGATAAGGGAGAGGGAATAAATTTTTAAGCCATTTTCCCCCTAAAAACGTCACAAATCTCTGCTTGATGTAAACCCGCCGCTCTTTTACTGATTTGTCAATGTTACCGAAATTGTAGCATCAGTTTATTATGCAGCCGATTTGTTCACTGGTGAATGTAGTCGCTGGGTTTGCCTTCTTTGTGGACTTAACTCTAGAACCGCCGGCTACTGCCTCATACCTAGAACCGCCGAAGGCAGTCATTTTGACTGGTAGACTTTTTACGGCAAAAACTTTCTATTTAAAAAGAAATTGCATAGAATACTTAGAGATACCATTGAGCTGATACACTATACGTTTTATTCGAAAATATTTTTTATACCTTTAAATATTTTTTGGTTATAAATACATGAAAATAGATAACATTTTTTCGGTCACAAGTAAAAACCTCAAAAAAATTTTACAACCTTTTTCAAACTCTTGGAGATGTTTTTATAACGTCAATACTAAGAAAAGTTCATACTTAGATCCACCTAATTTTTCTCAATTTAAATATGAATTGATGTCTACCACTAATTTAATTAGTTTTCTTCTTACATTCAACTTAAATATGCATTCTAAGTACGTATAATGTGCACAAAATTCTTACTGCACTCTTCAAGATTTCGTGTTTACTGTGCATATCCTAGTCATCTCATATGCGGTATAAACCAGTATAAAATTCCCTGTTTGAAAGGAATCACTTCCGAAATATCTTCTTTCACCAAACACAATTTCAATCAACTTTAAAATCTAAATAATGGCATAAAATATCTAAATAATAACTACCAGATTAATACTTTATTGAGTACACAGCAGGCGAAGCCTGCTGATCTAAATAATAAATCTAATAAATAATAAATAATAAATCTAATAAGCATAATTTGAGTGGTGACTATTAAATTGTTTGAAACTGAGTGACTGGTGTTTCAAAATTAAAAGGTTTGGGTCGTCATATTTGAGACAAAAAAATTTCATACCAAAATGAGAACATCGATTTACTCAAATTTAAAACTGTCATTTCTCTCAGTGTACATCCTACTACTATTATAATTGTGAATGTTTGTCCGGATGTTTGTTACTCTTTCACGCAAAAACTACTGAATGGATTTTAATGAAATTCTACCATAATGTAGCTTATACATCAGAATAGGACATGGGCTATAATTTATAAAGAGAAAATCGGTCCTTCATTCTTTTTTTCCCGTTTTTCCTGCTTTTTTTTCACTTATTTTTCCGTGTTTGAAAACCTGTTTTACCAGTCATACAACGAGTTAAAAATAAAACATTGTTTCAAATGAGACAGATCACTAGACTTTTTCATTTACTAGATCTTTTAGTTTAGTTTTAAACACTGGTTTTAAATTTGTTAATTTGTTCACTAGACTTACTAATTTACCAGACTTTTTACTATGGTTACAAATTGGTTATTTTATAAAGGCACCAAGATATTAAACATTATCAGGAACATCGGGATGGAAAAATTACCGGGTTATAAAAATTACCGAGAACACTGGGATAGGAAATTTACCATAAAGACACCCAGAATACCGGAATATAAAAATTACCGTAAACACTGAGATAGGAAAATTACCGGGAACGCCGGGATTAGAAAAATTACCGTGACCACCGGGATAAGATTACCGGGAACACACTGGGATAGGAAAGAGGCGCCTGGGATACCCGGATGATTTGTAATATTGCTAATTTACAAAATTATAAATGTATTTTAAGAAATATTTTAAAAAATTAATTTATTCACCCCACCCGTGCAAGGCCGGGTATAACAGCTAGTCATATACAGGGTGTCCCAAGAGAAGTGGCCCAACCCCTTTAACTTTTGAACCCCTACAGATATAGTCATGAAAGTGGGGTCTAGGTATAGTAAAGTGATCATGCTCAGTGGCGAATCCAGAGGGGGGGGCTGTGGGGCTGCAGCCCCCCCCAGGAGTAAGACATTCAGGTTTTGTTAATAGCAATAAAGCCAAAAAAAGGAAATTTCAACACGTTGCGAACATTCGGTGGTGTTACCCAAAGGGTCTCAAAATGAATCGGAACCCTACTTTTAAGGGTAAATATTCCAAAATTTTTCTGGGAAGACCCCCAAACCCCCTCGAAATTTTGGAATCTGATAAGTACGGTTTTTCCTTGAAACTTAAGGGAATTACAAGGAGTGATCCTCTGATGTAACCTAAAGTGTCTCAACATGAGTATGCCACTTTTAGGGGCAAAATTCAAAAATTTTTCTGGAATAGGAACCCCTAAGCCCCCTAGAAATTTTCCAATTCATAATTCTACTATTAACTTTTTTCCTTGAAAATTCTGCCACTTACAATGAGTGGTGCTCTTTGGGTGGAATCTAAAAGGCTTCAAAATGAGCTAAAACACTATTTTGAAGGGCAAATTTTCAAAATTTTTCTGGGGGAGGACCCCCAGACCCCCCTTATACTTCTAGTTAACATTTTTACAAAATTTTGGAATGTAGTGCACCAAACTTAAATCTTTACGAAGTCATCTCCCCTAAAACTTAGTATTCTTAAGATCAGACCTCAGAAAAGATGTTGAGTACCCCCCTACACAAAAATCTGGCTACGGCACTGGCAACCCCCCTCCCCCTTTCAGTTTCTTACATCAATATTTAAACAGCTCATAATAGCAATTAAGTTATTTGTGAAACTCAGCCCCCCCCAGACAAAAATCCTGGATTCGCCACTGATCATGCTCTATCCGATGACACAACTTTCAACGCCCTCTAGCGGAAACTTTAGGGGTTATAATTTTTATTTTAAAAACTATTTGAGGTATGTGAAAAAAGTCAATGACTAAGTTGTAGAACATCATCGATTTAGTAGGAAAAGACACCTTAAGCAGAAAAATATCTTGAATAATATCCCTAAAACGCACGCTCAAATAGGTTGAATTTACGTAGATTTTACGTCTTAAAACGCTCCTCACGAGCCGAAAATGATAAATTTTCAATTTAATGAACTATGAATACTTTTAGTCATTTACTTAAATCATAAAAATAAAAATTTCTCATTTTCGCCTCGTGAGGAGCGTCTTAAGACGTAAAAACTACGTAAATTCAACCTAATTGAGAGTGCGTTTTAGGGGTTTTATTCAAGATATTTTTCTGCTTAAGGTGTCTTTTCCTACTGAATCGATGCTGCTCTACAACTTAGTCATTGACTTTTTTCACACACCTCATATTGTTTTTAAAATAAATATTATAACTCCTAAAGTTTCCGCTAGAGGGCGTTAAAAGTTATCTCATCGGGTAGAACATGGTCACTTTACTATACCTAGACCCCACTTTCATGACTATATCTGTAGGGGTTCAAAAGTTAAAGGGGTTGGGCCACTTCTCGTGGGACACCCTGTATATAAAGGAAAACAGAAAAACACTGGGGTTTTTTTTAAGAACGGATTATTTTTGTAAAAATATGGGTAATTTCTGAAAGATTCATAGGTAATTTTTAGTTATCTCTATTGGCAATTTTTAAAAATCGTTGAACTTACCGACACATTTGCACAGGTTTGCATCGCTGTTGCATTTTGGAATCTTTTCATAGTGCAGTGGGAAAATCACATACTGAAAGAGGCAAAATCGCTGTAGTAAGTAGAAAGCAGATATATTGCGTATTAAAATGAAATAGAGGAAAAAATAATTTCGGTTAAATAAAGTGAATTAAATTAATTCCATTGTTGATTGCGCAGTACATGAAAACAAAATCTTAAAGCGTATGATGACGACTCAGTTCTGGGACAAAATTATGATAGAGAGAAAAAAATTTTCAGGATATCTTTCATAGGGACAAACACCACCTAACCAGAACTCAGCATGAAGTTTTTGCGGTATCGTATTTTATGTAAGAAATTTTAACTTGATAAGAACTTTTTGATATCATATCAATAAAATTTGTCTTCATACTTTTGGGATCATTCAATGATTCGTTTCTTCTCCTTTTAAATCATGCTTTCCAATAGTAGCATTATATATTAGGTAGTTTTTATTTCTTTTACATCATTCCTATACATTGTATTTTTTTTTAAATTTCAACATTTTCAGAATGAATGCTAACTATTTTTTTATTTGTAGTTTTTCCTCATCTATTAAAATTTAAAAAGTATATAAAAATACCGATGATTCAAATGCCGTTCCATTTTGGTTTTGACTTTTTTTCCCAATCTCATACCGGTTCTTACTTGTAAAGTTTAACAAAATAAGTGTTTGTAAGAGACGCTGTTAATGTTTTATAACTTGAGATCTCATTATGCATCCAAAATTAAGGAAGCTTGTGTTATTTTATTTTAGAATCCCAGATTCCATTATAGTAGTGTATCGATCAATTCCAGAATTTAAACAAAATGGAGGATTTATTAGATGAAGGAAAACTCTTATACAGGGTGTTCGGAAATACCGTGGACAAACTTTGAGGGTGGTAGAGGGGACCTAGACAAGCATATTTCGAATAGGAATGGGGGGTTGCAGAGGCACCGTTTAAGAGCTAGAACACCTAATGTAGTTCGAGGGCGTTACAAAAGGCGGTTTTCCAAAGGCCCGTTTTACGAAACAAAATATAATAGAATGAAAAAAATATTCCATGATGTACAGCAGTATCCATACTACTTCCATAAGAAATTGGAACAAAATTGGACCACTTGTTAACCCGTGGGAGGAGTTATAAACGTGCAATACTTGTTGTCGACTTGTCGTAGAGTAATGGTATTTTTTGAGCCAACTTCCATAAAAAATACCATTACACTAAGGGAGCAAATATTGCACCCCTTTGCAAAATTCGCGACCCCTTTTTATGAGAAAATATTTTGGCGATTGCCTCAGACCTAAAATTTTAAGACTTTAATTACTATCAACCATTTAGTTGTCATTTCACTCGAAATACGCTGCCAATTCATCCTATATTTACTCTTATTCAAAATAATTTATGCATGAAAATAAACTATTCTCTCTAATAAACGTTATGTTTTGAAAATTGTTGTGTCTGTATAAAACTCTGTAAATATGACTGTTTTTAATTTTTGTACCCCCTATGGGGTCGCGACCCACCGGTTGACAACCCCTGCACTAAGGGGACAAATTTAGCACGTTTTATAATTCACCCCACGGTTTAACAAGTGGTCCAATTTTGTTCAAATTTATGCTGGAAGTAGCATGGATACTGCTATACCTCATGGAATATTTTTTTTCATTCTATTATGTTTTGTTTCGTTAAACGGGCCTTAAGAAAACCGCCTTTTGTAACGCCCTCGCACTACATTGGGGGTTCTAGCGCTTTAACGGTGCATCTGCGACCCCCCCCCATTCCTATTCGAAATATGCTTGTTTAGGCCCCCTCTACAACCCTTCAAAGTTTGTTTCCGAACACCTTGTACAGTCTGGCCGTAACGAGAACTTTGAGAGAAAAACAAAACTTTCAAAACTTTTCAAAACTTTTTTTTACTTGTAATTTTACTAATCAACAATCTTTAAAAACTTTATACTACTTAAGTTTGGTACGTTCGAACCTGGAGTATTGCAGTATAACATGGGATCCTTACTATGATAATCAGGCCAAGATTATTGAACAGGTACAAACAAAATTTTTAAGATTTTTGTATTATAAGTGTTTTTGTTCAAGTTCTCTCATGGTCTTTCGACTGTGCAATAGTCTGAAATCTAGACGTAAGCTTTTTTGTGTAATATTCTTTTATAAAGTTTTTAACAATATGATTGACTGCAATTACATAACTAGTAATGTTGCAGATATCTGTGCCTACAAGATCTTTTCGTAATCATCATTTGTTTAAAACTGCTTTTATTAAATTTAATTATATTGAAAACTTTTGTCTTTACAAATTTTATAAATTTTTAATGATATGTCTGATTAATTGGATATTTTTAATATGTCTTTAAATGAATTCAAATCCAAGTGTTCTCTTTTAATTCATTGATGTGTTAGTTTCCATTGAATGTATTTGTATTTACTTTTTCTCTCGATGTATCACTGTTAGTGGATTAATTTCTGTTGTGTACATCTAAAATAAACCAATAAATAAAATAAATAAATAAAAGAAGTTCAAATCTAAATGATACCCACAGATTTGGCACAAAACGTTTATGAATTGAGGAGCTGAGAGTCAGAGTGGACCAACCTCAGCAACTGTTATTTCGAGAAAAACGCTTTACAAAATTGTAGTAATATTTAAACTTTCTTTTTTTGAGGTTAGTATTTAATGTTTAGTTTTGATCTTCACGTGATCAATAATTAGAGGATCCTGTTGAAAGTCAGAATCAGAATGGACCAAGTGGCTTCATCCATTCTGGGGGCATTAAATTTTTGTGCGATTTTAATTACTAGATCAAACGAAAAAGTAATGCCATCTTGTGGGAACTAAAAAAATGCATTGTTTTTTAACTTAAATCAATAGATGTCTCTACATTCTACTGGAAAAATTAAAAAAACTCTTTTTCATTTTTTGTGGGTTAGTCCACTCTGGCTCTCAGTTACCCTTGACATTGATTGAAAAAGTCCGTTAACAGCCACAATAATGTAAGAGGTCAAAAGTTTTTATAGTTGTGCACAGACTATAATAACGGTATTTCTATAATTTATACTCATGGCTAGAGATGTCAAGGCTGGAAAAAACCGGGTTTATTCCCGGGAATAAACCCGGTTTTTTGGAATGGGAATTTTGAATATTCCCGTTTCGAGATTTTAGAGTGAAATTTTGGGAATTTTGATTCTTTAGCTTTTTGGTAAAAGGTAAGTGATTTCAAGTATTTTTCATACGTCATAATACTATATATGTATAGTTTTATGGTTGATTTTAATTCTAAGACTTGGATTTCGGTTATTAAGCTAAGAAAAGAAATAACGATATTATATTATAAACCTCCTGAAATAATCTAAATAGTTTACAGAAAGAACTATCAATTAATAGTGTTTGATAATGTTTAGAATTATCTTAAACTCCTCAAAAGTCCTAGAAAATGAAAACTGATGGCGAAATATTGTTGTGTTTGTTTACTATCAAAATTCCCAATATTCCCCTAAAATTTCCGGTTTATTCCCAAAACTCCCGGGTTCTTTCCCGCCTCCCAAAAAATGTGGGAATTTCACATCTCTACTAATGGCTCGTTTGGCAATTTACTTGATAAATTCAAATATAGAACAGAATTGTATGCTAGCGATGTTAGTAACTTTTAATTAGAATTAGTTATGTAATATTTAAATCTAATAGCGGTGATTAAAGTCGAAAAATAAACAAAAATTCATTTTAAAAAAATTGTAGGCACTACACTACACGCAGAAGTCTTATTTTCATGTTATATCCGCCCAACAAAGCTCAGAAAACTTTCCATTACTTTCTATTTGACCATATTGAATAAAAGGTACCTGTACCTAACATGGACACTAGGGTGGTCGCTAAAAATGAAAGTGAGAATTTTTTTCGCGGCACCCCCTCAAAAGGTGCCATTTGATGTCAAACTAATATTCTGAAAGTTACAGACCAAAAAAATAATATTTCAACCCGGCGCCCAGCCCTCAAAGTTTCGAAAAAACGCAATTTTTCACTAAAAATTGCGCGTTCTTCCCCATAAAATTTGAACCGGATACAGTAGAAACAAAAATAAGGATTCATTCTTTAGATAAGTTAATAAGCTTTTAACTTTTCTAATTGAAACTTTTTTGTGTGACCCTTAGATCAAAAGATACAAAGGGGATTCCACACCCCACCCCCAATATAAATTTTTTAAGGAGACACGGGATTTTTTCTTTTATTCATTAGATATTGTTACTGATGTAATAACATGAAAACAATCCTTTTTCAACCATATAAGTGTGAAATTTTAGGATGTAAAGTGAAAAGAATTTTTTGAATTTTTTTATTCCAGATAATATTTCCAGATATTTTTTTATTCCAGAGATGCTGTCTCTCTATCATACCATTAGCCTTCGGGTTATAACCCGAGGTTCTAATTATCTCTGAACCTAGCATGCTGGTCACCTTTTTAAACGTATGGGACTCCAGCTGTCTACCCTGATCACAGGATATGCGAGCCGGAGCACCAAAACGTGACACCCAATGCAAAAGAAATGCTCTGCACACAGTATCCGCTCTTATATCGCTGAGTGGCACGACCTCCAACCATCTAGTAAATCTATCAACTATAGTTAAACAAAATCTGTAAGATTGAAAAACAGGTAAAGGTCCAATAAAATCCAAATTTATATGTTCAAATCTAGAATTAGGAACAGGAATTTCACTTAAGGGGGAAATTGTATGTCTTTGAACTTTAGATTTTTGACAGGGTATGCAAGTACGACACCACTCAGCAATATTTTTCCTCATAAAGGGCCAAAAATAGTTCTTACAAATTTGTCTAGCAGTAGAACGAACACTAACGTGAGCTAGATTATGAATAGAATCGAAAATTCCCTTTCTAAAAGCTAAAGGCACAAACACCCTAACAGTTTCCTGAGAAACATCACAATAAAATTTAGAATTAAAATTTGGGAAATCTAGTAGTTTTAAATTCAAATTTGTTTTAGAGGAATCTTCTAGTAATGATTTCAACTCCTCATCGACCAACTGCTGCCTGGCCAACTCTTCAAAATTGATTTTTTCTGAGATCACAATCTCCTCCACTCTGGATAATGCATCTGCGACAAAGTTTTGAGGTCCAGCTACATAACGAATATCAGTGGTAAATTGAGATACAAACTCCATTTGACGTAAACGTCTAGGAGAACACTTCTCAAAACCCGTCGACAGAGCAAAAGTGAGGGGCTTGTGATCAGTTATCACGTGGAAATCCCGTCCCTCGAGCATGTATCGAAAATGAATTATGGAAAGGTACATCGCGAGTAACTCTCTATCAAAAGTGGAGTACTTAGTTTGGGCCGGATTTAATTTTTTAGAAAAGAACCCCAAAGGAAGATAACCCCTGTCGGTTTTCTTGTGAAGGGCGCCTGCCACTGCAAAATCACTTGCATCCGTGAACAGTGCGAGTTCACAAACCGGTTCCGGATGGGCCAGCTGAGTTACATTAATAATCGAGTCTTTACAACGCTGGAAAGCAGCAGTAAGCTCTTCATTCCAATCTATAACTCTAGAATCTTTCTTTTTGGAACCACTCAGTAGACTGTTTAAAGGGGAATGCAACTCAGCGGCTTTTGGAACAAAGCGCCTATAAAAGTTTATGCAACCCAAAAATCTACGCAAACCCCTGACAGTTTTAGGAAGGGGGTAATTTTTAATCACCTCAACTTTTTCTGACAAAGGTCTGCAACCGAATTCACCAATAACATGCCCGAGAAAAGGTATCTCATGCACACCAAACAGACATTTAGACGAATTAATTACAAGGCCATACTTCTCTAGTCTTTGAAAGACCAAACGCAGATGTTTTAAATGCTCAGACTCATCTGAGCTGGCCACAAGTATGTCATCCAAGTAAGCAAAAACAAAATCTAACCCAAACAACACTTCATTTATAAAACGTTGGAATGTTTGGGGACTATTACAAAGACCATATGGTAAATAAACAAATTCAAACAACCCAAAGGGGGTGATGACAGCCGTCTTCTCAATATCATTCTCGTAGACTGGAATTTGATTGAAAGCTCTAACAAGATCAATTTTGGAAAATATTCTCTTGCCAGCCAAGTTATGCGAAAAATCCTGCAAATTTGGCAAAGGGTACCTATCAGGTCGCGTACGAGCATTAAGGGCACGGTAATCACCGGTTGGCCTCCAGTCCGAAGAATTTTTAGGCACCATGTGAAGGGCGCTTGCCCACGGGCTCTTAGACGGTCTACAAATGCCTTGCTCAAGCATGTAAGCAAATTCATCTTTAGCTGCTTTAAGCTGAGCAGGATTGAGCCGTCTAACTCTAGATCGGACAGGAGGACCAACAGTGTGAATATAATGCAAGGTATCATGTTTTACACCAACCTGCTGTGGTCTGATCCTAGTGATCTCCGAAAACTCCTTCAAAAGATCAAGGAATTTAGATCCGGAATTAACCGTTGTAACTCCATACACGGAACTAGGCAAAACTTTACCACGCTGTTCACAAGAGGTCAGAGGATCTAAAAGCTTTCGATTTTTAATATCAACGAGGAGACCAAATTCTTTTAGGAAGTCTGCACCTATAATTGGCTTAGAAACCTCTGCAATTACAAAAGTGAAGCAAAACTGGCGTCTTAAGCCCAGATCCAAAGAAAGCAATTTTGAGCCATATGTCCTAATCGTAGTACCATTAGCAGCATTTAAATAGTAATCAGTAGCTCTACGACACCCCTTAAAAGAGGACGGCAGAAGGCTAACGTCACTGCCAGAATCAATCAAAAACCGCATACGCGATCTCTGATCAACTACAAAAAGACGGTGGCCAAACATGCCTGCATCACCAGAACCCACCGAATTCGTAGTCAGGCTATCTAGTTTAAATTAAAGGAACAAGGCTTAACGCATTTATGAGCTTTCTCTGCATATTTCTGGTGATACCAGCACAGGCCTTTATCAGCATCTTCCAGATCAGAAGAACGCCAACTACCCGTTCTGCCTCCTGACCTTGCACGAGAAAAGGGTCTACCTCGAGATCTACTTTTAGGACGAAAACGCTCCCCCCCAGACAAAGAATCAACCTTGACCTTCAGCTCAGAAACCTCACATGCCAATTTATCAATCTTTGCTTCCAAGGAATTCGTATGAACCTCGCTCACACTTGGGGCAAAACTAGTGACATCGAAAATCCTATCGGCCAAAGATGCCAAACCATCCAAGTCCTCGGAACTGACAGTCAATATGGACTGAATAGAATTCGGCATATGAGAGAGCCAAATTGATTTTAAAACTTCATCTGCGAAGGTACTACCAGACAACTCACGCATCTGGCGGAGAAAAGCAGAAGGCCTTGAATCTGCCAGCGTTAAGTCCTGCAAGATAGTTCTAATCTTTCGATTTTCGGATAATTCAAACTCCTTAATGAGTCTATCCTTGACCATTGAATATGGTTTCTCCTGATCCGGCTTTCTAACAAGATCAGCAACAACGGACAAAGTCCGCTGATCAAGAGAAGCAACCAGAGTAAAGTATTTGGTCTTTTCACTAGAGATACCCGAAAGCTCAAAATTAGCCTCAAGTTGATCGAAATATAACCTAGGCTGATCAGACCAAAAACCAGGCACCCTAACCGCGATCTTATTAACATCTGCTCCAGAAGAACCAGCATCAGTCATCACACCCTCAGTCTTAGTCATTTTATCAAAATTTTCACTTAAATACAATCAAAAATTAAAAGCGAGGCAGCAGCAGGCCGATTACCGAATTAAAATCATACCTTACCAGAAGAAGAGAGGAAACAGGTATTACCACACCACATAGTCTTGGCTACTCTGGAAAAAATTCCAACTACCCCAAAAGGTAAATAAATTTAAATTTCATTTGCCGGGTCACCAATTATGGATCCCAGAATTATCCAGGATCCACATAAATAATGAGCAGACAAAGTTTTAGATCAAACACAACTTTTAATAAAATCTAAACTCTAAAACATTGTAAACAGAAATTTCAAAGGTGTAGCCCAAGCATGGGTGTGGTAAGAGAGAGCCCATGCAAGAGTTCAAGTTCTGCTTTTATACAATCTGAAAATCTGATACTGATGACGCACGCAGAAATTTGCATAGAGTGATCCTCTTCTTCATGCCACAAGTTAATAAAAATACACTTAAAAATATATTAACAAAAGCACACATAGCATACAAAATTAGGATTATTATTCACACAACAGCTACACATTTGAATTTAACACTTAAAATTTACAAAATATTATGCAAAATTAAAGAGGCAAGGGTTTAGAAAGAGTAGTTTTTTACGTCCAGGTATAATTTTCTACACTCAGATACAACTTGTAAAAGGTATTGCTTTTGTTCTTCGTCTCTAGTTATTGATGTATTGAATTCTTGCACTAGTTTAATACCTCTTTCAGCAGCATCATTAACCACTTTCATATTTTTACAATATCAAATCCTTTTGTAAACTCCAAGTTAGTGCACCGCTCGTCTGGCTGGATCATACTTTAAAAACTTTGTCGAAATATTAAACCTTTTAAAAAAAGTTTAATGTAAAAGGAGTTATTAAGCTATCTAGTTCTTTGCTTAAAAAAGAATGCCAGTCATTTAAATGCACTTTCAACTTCACTGTTCTATTTTCTTCATTATAGTCTTGGTACACATCATTTTTGTAAGACAATACTTTTAAAGCCATGTTAATTTTTATATCTTTATTTAGGCTTTTATCAAAAAAACCAAATGCAATTATTTCAGGGCTTAAATAAAGTAAGTGGTTTATAAATTTAGTAAGTGCAACTTATGATACTTCATCATCTGTTTTTTATAATTAATTAATGATTTAATTAATTTTAAATCTTGATTCGGAGCTAATGTGGGATCAGGAGCGTTAAACCACCATTTTACATAAATATTTATGATGTAAACACAGATAGTTTTATGTAATTGCTTCCCTCTCTTGGAGGGTTAGTGGAAACTCGTTTCTAAAGATGAAAATTTTTAAGCAATAGATTGCTTTACCCATCCATCTAGCGTGATTCATAGCACCGGGAGCTCTAAATGATATTTGATGTGGTTTTGAAAACCCAATAAATAAATATCAAACACAGAAGTAACAGTTCCCTGTAGTCTTCTCTAGGAAGATATTTTGAGTTTTGCAACTACCCGGTTATGAAGCTCCCGACCTCTTCCACGTCGTTTATTTCTTTCTTAACCTTTTCATCTTTGATTCAAGGTTTATATTCATTTTTATCAATTTCAGACCAATTTAATTTAAACTTCTTAAAAATTTCAGGTTGAGGACCTGTAGTTGCCGTCATTTTAATGTCGAAAACTGCCTTAAGCACTATTTATAAAATGTGATGACGGCATGCGAGTTATAGGAGATCTTTATCGGGCATTTGCTCTAACAAAACGCATGTACCTTTCATACGGCCAGTATTTACAGAAGTTGTGTCGAAGCACATAGCTTCAATTTTTCTGCAGCTCCCCATTTTTGCAAGTCTGAAAATACAGCTTTAGCTTGGGTAGATCCTTTACTATTTTCTAGTAGAGGAAGTCCTATTAATTGCTCTAAATTTTCTAGGCCAATTAAAACTGCTAATCTTTCTACTTCTTTATTCAGTAGATGAGGTAGCAATTTCCCATCCCAGTGCAAAACAGCTCCTTTCAATTCTAAATTTTCGAACCTACTTTTAATAAATTGCATTCTTTCTTATAGTGGTCCTAACTTATAGATTACTTATCTAGACACAGGGTGGTCTTGTACAAAAGGATATCGGTTGCTATACTCCATTACATGAAAGTGTACAATTTCACATTTAAGGAAACGTTAAGGAATTAGAAAGTTAATTACTACATATGAGTTTTTCATCCTTATCCTTTAAAACATTTACACTTATCTAAGGATCACATATTATAAATTATAATGCATTTAAAAAGAACACCTTTATAAAATACCTCATAAAAACCCTGTAAATGCTAAAATTTCACTTCTATATGATTGAAAAATGATTGCTTTCATGTTATTAAACCAGTAAACAATATCTAATGAATAAAAGAAAAAATCCCGTGTCTCCTTAAAAAATTTATATTGGGGGTTGGGTGTGGAATCCCCTTTGTATCTTTTGATCTAAAGATCACACAAAAAAATTTCAATTAGAAAAGTTAAAGCTTATTAACTTATCTAAAGAATGAATCCTTATTTTTGTTTCTACTGTATCCGGTTCAAATTTTATGGGGAAGAACGCGCAATTTTTAGTGAAAAATTGCGTTTTTTCGAAACTTTGAGGGCTGGGCGCCGGGTCGAAATATTATTTTTTTGGTCTGTAACTTTCAGAATATTAGTTTGACATCAAATGGCACCTTTTGAGGGGGTGCCGCTAAAAATTGAACGAAAAAAATTTTTCCCCATGTTATTAGCGACCACCCTAATGGACACCCTAAGGAAAAAAAATTTTTCACCCCCTTGTACACGTCATAGGACTCCAAAAATGTATGACCACTATCCCTGGACTGTTGACTATCATTATTATAATTAGCGACCTTGTAATTATTCTGGTTTAATTTCAATGATAAAAACAAAAAATGTTAATAAGTGTCCATATTAGGAACCACCTGTCCCTATTATGGACAGGTGACTACTTATTGACCTTCTACACAGGGTGTATGGAAGAACCACTCTTCCAAGGGATTTTAAAGTAGAGAGATGAAAAAAATATTTCTTAAAGTAAGGGGGCACAGTAAATATCATCAGAACATGCACTTCGTAATGTTACGTGCGGATACTATAATTAAGATTAAAATACGTATAAACATTAATTTATTATGAACTAGCTGTTATACCCGGCCTTGCACGGGGGGGAGTTTATAAATTTATTTTTTTAAATATTTCTTAAAATACATTTATAATTTTGTAAATTAGCAATATTACAAATCATCCCGGTATCCCAGGCACCTCTTTCCTATCCCAGTGTTCCCGGTAATCTTATCCCGGTGGTCACGGTAATTTTTCTAATCCCGGCGGTCCCGGTAATTTTCCTATCTCAGTGTTTACGGTAATTTTTATATTCCGGTATTCCCGGTGTCTTTATGGTAAATTTCCTATCCCAGTGTTCTCGGTAATTTTTATAACCCGGTAATTTTTTCCATCCCGATGTTCTCGCTAATTTTCCAATCCCGGTGTTCTTGTCACTTTTTACAATCCCGATGTTCCTGATAATGTTTAATATCTTGGTGCCTTTATAAAATAACAAATTTGAAACCATAATAAAAAGTCTAGTAAATTAGTAAGTCTAGTGAACAAATTAACAAATTTAAAACCAGTGTTTAAAACTAAAATAAAAGATCTAGTAAATGAAAAAGTCTAGTGATCTGTCTCATTTGAAACAATGTTTTATTTTTAACTCGTTGTATGACTGGTAAAACAGGTTTTCAAACACGGAAAAATAAGTGGAAAAAAGAAGGGAAAATGGGAAAAAAAGAATGAAGGACTGATTTTCTCTTTATAAATTATAGCGCATGTCCTATTCTGATGTATAAGCTACATTATGGTAGAATTTCATTAAAATCCATTCAGTAGTTTTTGCGTGAAAGAGTAACAAACATCCAGACAAACATTCACAATTATAATAGTAGTAGGATTAGCTAAATAAAATAATATAAACCCAGATAATTATTTTACAAAATTCTGAATCTGAAGATTCACTTGCTGTACTTCCAATATGGTTATAAGGTGTCCATAATAGGGTCAGGGCGTAGTTATACTTAATCTTGTAATAAAAAAACAAAGAACAAACATTTTTAAGCAATATACGCAATTGCAAACGAAAATATGTTTTATCCGATTTCTAAAACACACCGCTTTTTAATTTTTAAAGTAATTTTACAGTATCTGATAATAATTTAAACTTAACTTGTAATCACACCATGAAAACACGAATTTCCTTCAAAGTGGCGAACAAAGTGCTTTTTTTTGTACTTTCCAGACTAAATTATCTTTTAAACTACTTTTCTTCAAGAACATGTAGTGCCAACTGTGGATCAGGTTTCTTAACTTTTGAAGATATAAGGGGTGTCCATATTGGAAGCCCTGTCCATATCGGGTACAAGTACCATTTAAATAAAATTGCTGATGTCTCCCTCAGAATTTTTTGTCTGACTGTACCATTATTTCTGTTACAGTCTAATCAGCTTAATGTGATAGCAATTGTCCGAGACTAAACTGATAACATTATCCGATCGATAACAATAAGCGATCTCGTATCAAAAAGCAGCAAACAGTGTAACTAGATTGTTTGCTTTAAAATCAAAATTATGCAATCGTATTAAATGTATTCAAAACTCTATTTTTACACTGGGTAAGATTTTAAGGGGAAAATATAAGTGTATTTTTAAAGAGAGGTCTCTCTTTTTTCCGCCCCATTTTATCCTTCCACTCCAATAAACCATTTATTTATTACATAACTGAATTCCAGTAAACGAGGGAAAATCAAAATTTCTTATCAGAGACATCGGCAAAGCCTGGATCTTGGTGTTTCTTTAACCAATCACAAGTATGGATTCGGATCCCCCCCATAACCGTTTTCTTTCAATATAACAGGCGGAATGCTTTATTTTTCTTACTCACATTGAGTTTCAGAAAAAAAGAAGCGCCAGATGTTATCATGGAGCAGATGTTTACTTGTAAAAATTGACCTTCAACATGAAATTAGAACTCAAAAGTGGTCGTTTTAAAAGGGATATAGACAAATTTTGATAACATTAAGCGGAGTGATGATGCAGAGTTGATCACATTAAACGATTTATTTTACATTAAATTAAATAGGAATGATCGGGACCTGTCGATTTCGATAACATTATCCGATTGATAACATTAACCGTGATCACATTAAGCAGACTCGACTGTATAATCATAAACATTCTTTAATCACGTTAAAAATCACTAAAACTCTTTTTATCACCAACGCACTCCAAATCTTGCATGACATTATGAATACACTATACTATCTACTATTACGATGCGTATTAAAATAAACAACTGTTTGATAAAAAAATAAATGACGAATAGGAAGAACGTTTAAATTTTTATAAGTATTTGAGTTAGGGATTTGATTATTACTCAGAAATTTGACTATTTTATTTTGAATTTTTACAATTGGATTTATATTTCCTAGATAGCCCCCACCCCAAATTATTAAACCGTAACTAATTATTGAATTAACCCATGAATGGTAGAGCTGCATTGAAAAACTTTTATTTTAAATTAATTGTGGAGATAAGAATACCTTGTTGTAACCTATTTAAAATTCAGTACATCATTTCTTAACTTCATTGGCAGTTTTTCTCACGTAAATGAATCTATCATAAAAAAGTTTGCAAAAGTTTTCGGTGCTATGAAGCAAAAAATGCAAACGAATATTAGGATGGAAAATTATTTTTAAGGTTGTATATAAATCTCGCGTGGAGGGATAGGGGTCCAGATTTTGGTGATAAAACACCTCACGTAATTTAAGGATTCCCCCTTACATCTAAGTTCATATCAATAGACTCCATCAGCAATATTTTGCCAATGAAGAATGCGTGACAACCGCAATGCTAGTTATAATTGTAAGAAATGACATTGAATATATACATTTTATTTTCTTATCTAAAAAGTGGTGACTTAAAAAATGAGAATTTACTGGTATCACTTCTAAAAGCAATAATTTTAATCGATGAGCTAGTTCAGGAGTGGCCAACCCGCTTGAAATAATTGTTCGGCCAGCGAGATTTTCAAAAGTTATAAGCTTTAAGTTAAGTTATGGCTTGTTATACCTTATTCGTTATATTATATATATATAGAGATTAGCTCGTTACTACCTTACGTTCGTATTTATTTACACATTCCCTAACATAAAATGCGCAGTTTTATTTCTTTATCTTCGAAAGGCGCCTCTGATTTCACATTGAAATATCACAAATTTATTACATTGACATAATTGTCATTTAATTTGGCCAAACAACCGAACCGATCTGGAGGGAAGTGGCTTTCGATCAAGACCGAGTTAGTCCAAATCAGTTCGGGGGTTCGAAAGAAAACCCCGATTATTTTAATCTAATAAGATTTTAAAATCTATTTCAGTTCACCAAGCAAAAATGAGACTAGTTAAACAATCCATCCACTAGTTTAAACCAACTTCCATAAAAATACTGTTACACGGAACCAAATGCAAAACTTCTGGAAGTTATGGCGGATTTACACCACTGCTGCAAGACCGGTTTGCGGTAAAAGCGGCAAGAAACGGGAATTTGTTATTCCAATAAACCAATTGACGAGCGCCATCTTTTGTGAGTAGCGGGTACTAAAATTTGCCGCTTTTTGCATGACTTGCAGCTCCTGCAGCGGTGGTGTAAATCCCCCATTACGCGGCCAGTAGCAAAGCGGCGAGACCTTTCCCTGCCTCGAGTGTTCCGGATTCTTTTAGCGCCCTCTAGCGGCGGCCGGCCCTACTATACAGGGTGATCGGAAATTATGTGGACAAACATCGAATGGGGGTAGAGGCGGGGCCGCCGCGAGTAGAAAAAAACCCAACTCACGTTGGTCATCGGGCCTGGTACAACCAGAGGGCGCTTCAACGATTCGTGTCGTTACGCGATGGCACGTGTTTTGTTTACCGACCGAAGCCTTTGCCGAAGCATTGTTTGTATACTCTAAACTGTTACTTTTAATTGTGTAATTTAATCAAATTATCTTTCTCTACATTGTGATTCCAATGGATATGATATACTACTGATAGCTGGTGAAGTGGTGATACTCTCCATTCAATCAGGTAAGTTAATAATTAGTACTTTTCAATAGACCTATGTTTGGTTTCTTACCGCTGATACTTGTTGAATGATCAATATTTCTCCAATTTTTATTTCTATAGAAATAATTGCTAAGAAAGGTATGATTACCTGTGAATTTTTGAAAGTAAAAATTGGAGATCAATTCATTTTTGTTAAGCTATTACACGCTCTTAAATAAGTATTGCTGCCTAAAATCTGGTATTGTCAACACCCACTGATATAAATAGAAATCGCTAAATAGAGAATAAATATTTTAATTTTTTAAATGTCATTTAGCTCTTTATAAGAGCTTGTTGGTGCTGTGAGGATGGTACTTAAAAGAAAATAATCAGCAAAATTGTTTAATATTAATTCATCTAGTTTTCTTAACAAAAAACATTTAGTTGCAATGGTACCCTGAACTTCCCAAAACGTTATAATTTGCATTGTTATAAGAGTGAAAATTATTGTTTTCTTCCTTTGATCTATAAGAATTAAGAGTTCAGATTAGCAACAAAGTATGTAAACATGATCACTTTCAGTTCAAATTGGAAGTTCCAGGTGCTAGCAATCAGAATGAATACCTTATTTCGGTATATATGTTATTGGAAAATTTATTAATTGATTATTTTTAATAACGCCCTGGAGTGGAGGAAGGCGTGGATAAATTTCATTGATAAAAGTCATTGAATTTATCACATTGCCCTCCTCTACTTCGGGCCTTATTAATAATGCCACATTGCCCATACAAAAGCTGTGCTAAAAATTTTAATTTTCAATATCACTTAGTTGTTATTTCTCTTTTAGCCATGCCGTCCTCATGTTCGGTTCCTGGTTGCAAATCCAATTATAAATCTTCTGAAAGAATAAAAGTTTTTGAATTTCCCAAGAGAGGAACCCCGCTGTTTGAGCGATGGATGAGGAAAATTCCTCGAAAAGACTGGACTCCAGGTACTCGAAGTGTTGTCTGCATTCGGCATTTTGAAGATCACCAAGTTATTAAAGAAGATACCTTTCCATTGCCAGATGGAACAGTGAAGGTGATCCCAAGACTTCGATACAAACTTGTGGATGGAGCTGTTCCCTGCATCTTTGAGGGCTTGCCCTCCTACTTGACTGATGCTCCTACTAGTTCCCGGAGATGTCCTGATGAAAGGAGATCAGAAAGTTTTGCTCGAGAGCAACAGAAGGTGGATGATTTCCTTGAGGAAGATATAATACCATCATTCAACTCTCTTGTGGAATACGTCAAGAAAAATTCTAAAGCAGGATGGTATACTCTTAGTGATGAAAACCGCCTAACTCTTTACCAGCTGGATGAAGTACACCTCCCCTTGCAGATTACTCGAACTGTTTCTGTGGATAAAAACATGGCCCTCCATGTGTATTTAAGGGAAAAAAAGTTGTGCAGCGAATTAAAATTTCTATTTGCTGTATCTAAAACTAATGAAATTTATGTGGAACGATACTCCCAATTCGACAACTTGATTTCATGGTTAGGAAACCAAGAGTGTGTTGTGGATGAACTTAATGCTTTAAAAGCACTATTTGGGACTCTTGTGGAACCCTCTAATGCTGAACATTTTAGCCCTGAAATGTTTAAAGTTTTGTGCTTCCTGTACGAACAGTTAATGTTAAGTGACAGTAAAACAGCTCCACGATATAGTTCTAGTATGCTCTCCTTTGCTTTTTCTTTGTGGACAATATCACCCAAGTGTTATTCTGAAATCCTATTGATGGGCATTTTAACTTTACCAAGAGAAAGGTACCTTAGAAGACTATCTTCAGTTATATCATCACCTGGCACATCAGCTGAATCCGATCATGAAAATTATTTGAAAGCTAAGTGTGAAAAACTGTGTGAAAATGACCGTCAGGTGAACCTTCTTATCGACGAAATAACTGTGAGACCTCATATCTCCTATTCTTCTGGTTCATTGTGTGGCATAAGCATAAATCAAAAACAGAAACGGGCTACTGGCATTCAAAGTTTTATGCTGACTTCAGTGTATTCATCATACAAAGATGTTGCTGCTCTCCTTCCCGTCCACAATTCCACTGCTGATGAACTCTTTAAGTGGACCCAGAAGGTCATTACAATCATTCAGAAGTGTGGTTTTATCATTGTGGCCATAATCACAGACAACAACCGTGTTAATAGAAACATGTTTACACAGTTGTGTGGTGGGGAACTTCTAACATCCATCCCAAATCCATCTTCTGAAGGAAAAATTTTCATTTTATTTGATACGGTCCATATTATTAAATCCCTTCGGAATAATTGGATTAACCAAAGGACTAGTGGCAATACGTTCATGTTTCCTTCAATCAAGAATGCATCTGATGTGGTAAGAGCTTCCTTCTCAGACCTTATTAAACTTTATGAAATTGAAAAGAACTCTTTAGTTAAATATGCTCCAAAACTTACCTTTAAAGCACTCAACCCAAATAATTTTGAAAGACAGAATGTTTCCCTGTGCCTCAGAATTTTCAATGAAACAAATGTAGCTGCTTTAAAAGAGCTAATTGAAAATTCTGAAGGAACGGTGGAATTTTTGAGTACCATAGTAAATTGGTGGAAAATTGTTAATTGCAAAAGCACTAAAAAAGGAATTGAACACAGGGATACTTTTGAGATGCCTTTTTACTCTATTGAAGATGATAGGATTGGTTTTTTAGACCAAATTATTTCCTGGTTGGAAGCATGGAAAAAAATCATTTTGCCCTATAAAGGCAAAAGAAGTGGCAAATTGTCAGAAGAAACATTTTGTTCCCTGGCCCATACCACTAAGGCCCTGAGGGATATTATAATTCACCGCCTTAGTGTTGTAAAAGATAAGTTTGTCCTGCTCGGGAAATACCAGAGTGATCCCATTGAAGGACGATTTGGTAGATACCGGCAAATGCATGGTGGAAACTATAATATTTCTGTTGAGCAGGTATTGGCCGCAGAAAAAAAGTTAAGACTCCAGAGTCTTATTGAGTTACATTCTTCAAGATTTGGCCAATTCAGGCTAAAGAACTTTCTTTTTGAGTTCAGCGAGCCACATGAAATTGACATTGACTGTGACATTGAATTGAAAGGTATTGATTTCTTTTCCCAAACGGAAGAAGAGGCAGAACTTATAGATGTTTTCATTTATATAAGTGGCTATGCTGCATACAAGATGAAAAGTAAGTTAACATGTTTATCCTGTGCTGATTTACTTGTCAATGATAAAGAGTTGTTGTTCGAATTGATTGGGGATGTTTCCCACAATTATTTGTTATCTCTTGATAGGGGTAAACTGACTTATCCAGACCCAGATATTTGTAGGATATTTGTTACTTGCTATAAGGTTTTTAAATTTTTTTTGAATGCAGAAAATGAAGTAATTTTACATTCTCCAAAAATCAAGGCTATTTTGACTAAAATAATTGTAAAAAAAACTGAAGAGTTTGATATTTGTAGTGCGGAAGAATGTAAAGTATGCGGTTGCACAAAATACGATTTATTGTTAAAATTTATTCCTATTTTTTTAAATATATTCTTGAACAACTATTCTAGTGCAAAAAATGATTTTTTTGTGTCTGCAAAAGGCAAAAAAAGGAAAAGTTTTGTTCTTTCATCTAGTACATCGGAAATATAAATTTACTTTTTATTGGGAAATATTTTTATGTAAACAGTATGTAAATTAACACTGTTGTGATGGATAAGCTTAAAACTAGTAGAGATTGTTAATATGTTTCAAAATTGGTTTTAAGGTTTTAACTTCTTTAACATGATACATTCAAGTTTGCATTATCTCAAAACTAAGTCACTTTATAAACCTAAATTTTTATTTAAATAGTGGAATTTGGCATGTTTGTGCTTTGTACTGCAACTGTACAAAATTTTAAAGGCAGAAACATACTTTTTTACTGCTGAACAAGGTATTATCAAACATATTTTGAAATATTTTTGTAGTTTTACTGCATGTAAATAAACAATTGTGATACAACTTCTGTATGTGTTTTAATGCTTTATATTTATAAGTTTTATTCTATGTCACATTTTAATTAAATATAATTAATTTTCAACTGCTTAGTGCTTACTGTGATTCATTAAAATATATTATCCCAAATATTTTTAGAAGACAACCTGAGTTAAATAATAGTTTATTAATTAATGACTTACTTTAACTATTTTTCATTTTTTCTTGTTGTATGAAAAACGTTTTATTCTGATTTGGTAGTAATCTATATCATTATTTCTTATCTTAAAATTTATTAAAATTATTCTACATATGCAAGAGTTTTGTAGTAGATAGATTTTCAGCTTAATTTACATTCGAATAATTTCTCTGCAAGTTTGTTTTGTTTAAAGTTGAAGCAAAATATAAAATAATGGAAGTTAATAACTTCAATTAGTAATTGCCAACATATGAAATCTTGAATTGAATTATACTTCGCTTTTAAGAAGCATTTATTCCTGATGCGAAAACGCCTGACGTCGCAAGTCCGAGGGTAAGTATTGGTTTCTCCTAGTTTCATCCATCGCGTAAGCATGAGTCATCATTCTTAGTACCGGGCCCGATGAGCAACGGGAGTTGCGTTTGTGTTCCACTCGCGGCGGCCCCGGTAGAGGGGACTATCGCACTAGGAAGTATACTAGGGGGCTATCGCACCCTGCTCGCTATCACTCACCAACCCCCGGGAACTGCTGATGCAGTTCCCCTAAGATTGCTTCGCAATCTTACTCGCTTTGCTCGCTAAGCGGATACTAACTTCGTTAGTCTAGCATGCAGATTGGGAAGGGCTATTCTTAGGCTTACCATACGTCCGGGTTTACCCCGGACAGTCCAGGGTTTATCGAGCTGTCCGGGGAAATGTCCTGGGTCGAAAAATGTCCGGGGTTTCATACATTTAGGATTTCTCAGTCAGATTTAGGTAAAATCCCAACCAAGCTGTTTAAAATTGCGCTTTTTTACATTTTCTAACGTCTGTTTTACTTCAGAAAACTTACTTTCTGTTAATTTTGTGATAAAAATTAAGTAAATCAAACAATTTCTGAAAAAGTAATTTTAAAGGAAAATATTAAATCTGATATTTCTATTAAATGGTTATTAGTTTGAATAATTTTTTCTTAGTTTTTAATCTTTGGTAGTTTTATACAGGACTTTTTTTGGTAGTTTTATACAAGAAATTTCAAAACAATATGTCCTGGGTTGGACCCGAGAAAATATGGCAAGCCTAGCTATTCTTCTCTATTATTGATAAAGAAATTTTCATACATGTTAGTGGAGACTGTGTTTTCTCTCCATCTCGACCCGTTGTGTGATACCTTAAATATTTACGGTACATATTGGTATCATCCACTTATTGTAGCGTAAGACAGATAACTATCACTCATTGCACTAAAAAGTGAATTTTTATTTCGTAATTAAATTTGAAAATAAGCGCTGTAATAAGGAAGTTGCATGTGTCAGATTTTCAAAAACAAACAAGTGTTCCGCATGGTTTTTTGTATGGTAAAATGAAATATCTAGTCAGTTTTTCAAAAAAATTTACAGGTAATTAAATATTTTAATTTAAAAGTCGAGGAAAAAACACGTGACTGAAAACGTTTATTGTTTAAACTATAAGATGACGTCAACAATAATACCATCAACTCCATTGCTTTACAACAATGTTTAGTATAAGATGACGTCACATCCAAACTCTTGGCGTTTTCGCGCGCTTTTAAAAAGGGGATTTTTGTTTATTTTTTTGGCAATCAAAAAATTTCTCGATCGGCCTCAAATTTTGGGTAGTTGCTTATTTTTGCAAGAGGAATCGATTAAAAAAATTTAAAAAAATCATGCAACTTCCTCATTCTAGAGCCATTAAGATTCAAACAGCAGTATGTGGTGTTAAAAACTTTACCAATCGCTTTTCAAAACTTAACATATTATTTTCACGCCCTAAAAAGTTCAATACGCACTAATTTTACCAACAAAATACATTAAAATAGTAACAATTAATCCCTTTTAACACATTTAAACAGCAAATATCGTTAGCGATGGAAATCGGAAAAATTGAAATAAAAACAATGCACTCATTTTGTAAACAAACTGATTGTTGCCAACCGAGGAAAAGAAATACAGCGAAATCTGGGCGTTAAGTAAGAGAATTATATATATATAGATATGCTCAATAAAGTGTTTTTTCTTGCACCGGCAGTGACGTCATACTTTGTTTTTCGTATTTTTCTCGTTAACTATGGATCGTACAGGAACGCTTCTTTGGGCAGTTTTTATGTACTCCCAACGAGGAATATAGCTGTGCAGAAATTATGCGGTCGTTTTGGGACACCCTGGGCCTAACCGCGATCGTATCGCCTAGTAGAGGATACCAGTCTAGGCGACCTCGTGACGTCACATAACGACAGTTAGGCAAATGGTCGTACCGCGAAGCTATCGCTTAGTTAGAGAACTATCGCCTACTGCCGATTCGCCCTCCCCTACGAAGGGATACCTCGGGAGCTATCCCCAAGCTCTTGTCCATAGTGTCCTTTACGTTATGTATTGTTTTTTTCGCTACTATTTCATTCCATTATGGCGTTATTTTTAAGTTTTTAACCTTATCATACTTTATAGTATACTTAAAAATCTTCTATTGTACTTTTTAAAGTATTTTGTGTGAGAACTATTTATCTATGTATGCGCACGGTTTACTTTGGGTAGAGGAGTGATGCGGTGTAGTGTTTTGTTTACCTCAAGGCGTCTGGTCGATAATAGTTGGATAGTTAATGTGAAGTCTCTTTTTCATTAATCATTATGCCTGGAACCTACACGAAACGCAAACGATTAAATCTCATGAGCCGCTCATTCAATCGTTTCCACATAGCTTCCTTTGTGCTGCCATCTGTTAAGAAACATGACAAGTAATTACTTGTAACACAAGTAGTACAAGTAAGGCACTAGATGTCCTTTACTTTCGTAATATATTAATGTCTGAGGACTTATTTTGGTAATAAATAGCGGTTTTAGATCTTTTAAACTATTAAAACGGGCCACAAAAAGTGTAAAAGCAATCGGATCGCGCGGATGGCTACACTGTTTTCGAATAGGCTGCTCTCTTTTGATTGGCCAGCTCCCTTCTCCCCACGAAAGCGAAGTGCGCCAGAAATTCCTTGTGGATAACCGGTTCGCGGTCGGGCCAAATGCACGTATCGCCTAAGAAAAGAGATGTTTGTCGCCTACTCCGTATCGCCTATTGTGGATAGGAACTATAGGCGACACGATCGCGGTTAGGCCCCCTGTTTCGATATAGGTGCTAATTTCGAATATCCAGTTCACTTCCACGAGTAAGGTCGGCTTCATAACAAAAAAACGTATACCAAAAGTGAGAAAATTACAAAAAAATAAAAAGCATAAGTCGTTCTCTTCATAAGTCAAATCTTTTCGATTTCCATACGAAACTTATTTTAACATAATAGCTCCTCAGCAATTCGGCTGTAGGAGAGCCCTGAATACTGAATGCTAATTTGAATTATACGTTGCTAAGTTTGATCACACCAATTACATTATAATTCTTTGAAACAAAACTGGTGACTTATTGAAACGTGTTCAAAAGAGGTGACAGTTAAGTCTAATGCAGTGTTTCCCAACGTGGGGCGCACGCCCCACCGGGGGGCAATATCATTTTCTAGGGGGGCAATTTGAAAATTTTCAACCAAATTGCCCCCCAGGTGGAGCCAATCCAGGGGGAAAATTAAAAAAAAACTTTTTATAAAAGAACTTTAGCAAAATCTGATCCTATTAATTCTATGTATGTCTGAAATCTGGATCAGTATGTATCAAAACCAAGTTGAAACCCTGTTTTTAGAGTCTAATTTCCAAACCTTTTCTGGGGGATGACCAAAGATATCTTTGTTCCTAGAACGCTAATATTTTGAAAACTTTTTTACTTTAGCTTCATCAAAATGCAAATCTTACCTAAAAATTTATATCCAAAATTTCCCCAATTAGGGGTACCAAACTAGTTAAAAACCTGCTTCCTAGAGTCAAATTTCCGAAAATTTGCTGGCGGAGGACCCCCAGACCCCCCTTGGTACTTATAACTTAATTACTCATAACTTGATTTAGTTCTTTAACATGCAAATTCTACCTAAAAATGCTCTGAAAAGCTTCATTAGACTTATTAAATACACATAGGAAGGGAGGGGCTAAGAAATAATTTTGTCTCCCTCTCAAAATATATTTATGCCACTGAGACCGGGGGGGCATGGAAAATTTAGAAAGGCTTTGGTGGGGCATGGACCGAAAAAGGTTGGGAAACACTGGTCTAATGTAAGTTAAGTCTAATGGGTGTTCAAATAAGAGAAAATCCAAAAGGTTTGAATTACAACCAACCTATGAATGAAAACCTTAAAAAATCAATCAATATTTATAAAAACGCTCTAAACGCACCCTTTTACTCTAATAACGCCCCCATCATCTATCAACTAAAACATCCCCTGGGGGAGGTAACGCCCACTTCGTGAATCCCTGCTTTACAGTGAAAATTTCAGTTGCGTATGAACTTTAACATTTAAACACATGATAGTGGTTTTCACAGGAAGAAAATAACCACAGAAGTGTCTCCCCACTTTTTTATGTATCTCTTCTCTTTTTCTTCTTATATTTGTCGTTTTGTGTGTGTTCTCAGTTTTAAATGTTCATATTGTGAGTAATAGATAAAGAATATTTATTATTAATACTAATTATTAAGTGCAGAAATGCAGAGTTCACTTACTTCTCCCTAGATGGCGCTTTCTTTATGAACCCGCTTCTTCCATTTGGAGTTGGGCCGGAAACCACGATAAAAGTAACTAAAATTCAATAAAAGCTCCAAATAGTAATACAGTCAATCGGTTCGATCAAAGGGTTTTCCCCGCCAAATGTAAAAGATTACCCTAGGACCCAAATATCCAGGACTCAAAGAGATCTAGTATCCGAAGTGAGGCCCCTCCGGGGCCAGGTATTCGGAAGTTTAAAGATTTGTTGTTGTTGTACAGTCAATCGCACAAAAAAAATTGTGGAGAAGTTATATTTTTTTGACGGTTTTATAAGTTATTTGGGGTGCTACTGTTAAACCAACGATAGTAAAAGGGTCACGTGATTTTTCGCTTCAGTATTTTTTATTTTATTTAAAATATACTGAATTTTTATGTATATATAGAGGGTATAACTAGAGGGAGTAAATGTCTCTTTCGATCCCCTCAGCTTCTTCCTTTCTCCCCTCCGAGTATGTCAAAATCACGTGACCCTTTCACGATCGTTGGTTCGGCTATAATTTCGAAAATCCAGTTCACTTCCACGTGAGAGGGCCGCTCCATATCAAAAAACGCAAAAACATGCGAAAAAATTGCAAAATATTTACTCTATCTTCGGATTTTCGCTTAGATTTCACAAAATATTAGTTCTTAGTCGAAAATTACTCGAATTAAAAGTATAAATAAACAAAATTTCCTACAAAATGCACTATTTAAGTTTTTGAATGTATTAGATATACATGATATTAGGTGAACCGGAAAGTCGCGTTTGGGAGCGTCTGTGTATATTTTACCTCTTTTCCATCATATTAGATCAACATAAACTGTAACTTTATCAAAAGTCAATTTGGTGTCTTGGCTTGTTTCTGAGATTAATCTCCTTATAATATGACCTTTCCTAAATCTGTGATAACTTGTTACTTCGTCTCTTTTCAGCTCAAAACTTTTCGTAAAATTACGATTTTTTAAATTACAATTAACTGGCTAGTTTATTTTTAAAAAATTATATTTTAAAGTTATACTTGTATATCATGTTGAAAATCTAATTTATTTTACCACGTTTTTATTAGGTCGCTTTGTTGTCTGTCTGTCTGTTCGGGTGGAATTTAGAAATCGATTTTGAACTATCTTCCCGAAGAGGTAGAGACTTGAAATTTTGAACACAGATCAGATATGGATGACAATGCAATATTATCTCGTTGTTTCGGTTAATTTTGCTTCCCCTGAACCCCCAGGGGGGTTTTCGGGTTTCTCTAACTTCCCGAAGAGGACTTGAAATTTTGAACACAGATCAGAATAACAATGATCTGGATAACAATGCAATATTATCTCGTTGTTTCGGGTAGAGACTTGAAATTCTGAACACAGATCAGATCTGGATAACAATGCAATATTATCTCGTTGTTATATTTATTTATCTTTAAATTATTCGATTTTATTTGTTTTACATTTTAACAGGGGATTCAAGAAAGTTTTTCGAAATATCAATGAACCCATCTACAAAACAAATGGCCAAAGAGACAGCCACACAACGTAAACGACGTTTAGAAAAGAAAAAACAAATTTATTAGGTCGCTTTGTTGTCTGTCTCTCTGTCGGTCTGTCTGTTCGGGTGGAATATAGAAATCGATTTTGAACTAACTTCCCGAAGAGGTAGAGACTTGAAATTTCGAACACAGATCAGATATGGAGGGCAATGCAATATTATTTCGTTGTTTTGGTTAAATTTGCTTCCCCTGAACCCCCAGGGGGTTTTTAGTTTTAATAAATTATATAATCTGCAAAACAAAACTAAAAAGCAGAAAATAATTTATTAAATAAAAAAAACTTTTTAAAAACCACGTTTTTATAAAATGCACTAAAAAGTATAAAATAATTTTTTACATTAAAATGCACTAAAAAGTATAAAATAATTTTTTCTAACTTCTTGTAAAACGAAAAACGTGGGGATCATGGATTATATAGGTACTTGGTATTATACGCACGAAGCTCATGAATTATCTGAATTTAACACAATTTCTTTCATAATATATATAATTGATACACATTTAATAAGGTTCTCGCGGTGCTCTTTACACCCTATTAACTCAGATTACATGAAATATGTCAAGTTCACGTAATTGCTACTATAAGTTAACGACAATAATGATTACGTAATAAGTTACAAGATGAAAATAATGGACGAATCGTGAATGTTGTGCTGTTTGGTTATAATCTAATGCATGAGCCCCACGTTTTTCGTTTTACAAGAAGTTAGAAAAAATTATTTTATACTTTTTAGTGCATTTTAATGTAAAAAATTATTTTATACTTTTTAGTGCATTTTATAAAAACGTGGTTTTTAAAAAGTTTTTTTTATTTAATAAATTATTTTTAAATTTTTTTCTGGGGCATTCACAGATAGTTCTATCTCACCCATTCATATTAAATTTCCGGATTACTACCCCTAACCCATTATTAAGAAAACTCCGGAAGATCATTTACTGGAATCTAGATCTCTGAGAATTCAAGAGCCGCTCATCAAAGGTAGTGTAAAAGGAGTTCCAATTTATGATGAATCATAAAAGACTAGCGCTGACGCGCTAGACCCGGGTTTTAGTTTTTTAATAAATATCATCCGGTGCATTACAAATGGGGTTCGCCAGTCCAAATGTGGAAACAGTTAAATAAAAGAGCCACTGTTATATTTTTGCTACAACAATGGATTTTAAACTACAACAATCGATTTCAATCTGCAACAATCGAGAATATGCCTACAACAATTAAAGTTACATCTTCTGTTATTATATTTACAACAATGGGGTTGCCCTGAAGTTAGGCAGGAAATATGGGTTTTTAAGCATAAAATTTATCAAAAAAGTTGTTAGGATTTTTATTCAGAAACCTTCCCTGGGAGCGAGTAGATCAACGTGGTATAGTTTAATAGTTAATGTAGGTTCGAAAAGTTTAAAACTATAAAGGACATACATACAGACAAACATTGATTTTTATAAAAATATGATCCATAATAATAAGATAAATATTTTAATTAAAAGTTAAATTTATTTGAATTTTTAGTTTTATATGTTATCTATATAGGTGGCAACTTGAAGTTAACATATTCTTATTAATCGTAGAATTTAGGAAAGCTCCAAGAGTTAGCCAACTAAAAAAGAGCCAAAATTCGCCAAATTGGTTTTAGATAGAGATTGAAGCACCTGTCTCTGGTTTACCGTAATGGACAAGAACCAATAAATACATTACTTAAAGAGTCGGGAGTGTGCACAAAAACTTTTTTTATATTATAACTCCCCGGCAAACTTGCCACAGGAGATGTCCTGATTAATTCGAAATTCTCGAATTCAACTTCAATTGTCAAAATTATGGCTAAAATACATATAATATAATTCTATAAAACAAAACTGGTGACTAATTTAAATGGATACAAAAGAGGTGACAGTTAAGTCAAGTGCGTATTCAAATGAGAAGAAAATCCAAAAGATTTGAATTACAACAAACCTATGAATGAAAAGCTTAATAAAAAATCAATCAATATTTATAAAAACGCCCCCTTTTACTCTTATACATAACGCCTCCATTATCTAACTTAAACTTTCCCTGGACAGCAGAAGTGTCCACCATGTCTCCTTGCTTTTTTATTTCTTTTTTTATTTGTCGTTTTTTTGGGGGCTATTCTCAGTTTTAAATGTTCATTTGGTGTGTAATAAATAAAGAATATTTATTATTATTTATTATTATTAAGTGCAGAAATGCAGAGTTCACTTACTTGTCCCTAGATGGCGCTTCTTTTATGAACCCGCTTCTTCCATGTTTAGTTGGGTAAGCACGATTTAAAGTAACGTGAGATGAAGAATTTCCGAAAACCTTTCTGAAGATGGACCCCTAGGGTAAAGATTCGAAGATGAAAAAGTCTTGAATGAAACTGCAAAAGTATCGTAATACGAGTCGATTTTTTTTATTAAATTTTGTGTTCTTTCAACTAAAAGAACACAAAACTACACAATTTCGCTGAAAAATTTGCAAATATGCGAACTTTTTACTTTTTGACCCCTGAAAAAGTACTTTTTTCACATGTTTATATCTCAGCGAATATTCAAGATATTTTAATCAAATTTTTTTTTTCAATTAGTTTTTCTTGGCGTTGCTAACAATACTCTCAATGAAGTTTTTGCTCTATCTCCTTTAGTTTTTAATTAATTTTTTTAACTTTTTAATATCGCCCCTAGGGGCGCTGTAAGTCCTCTCAATGGATTCTCCAGGGTCACTTACCTAGGGGTAGATCTTACTTCCATGACTCTAGGAGACGCTGGTTCGGAATAAAAGCCGTGAAAGGTACTAATTGAAACACCCTGTATAAGACCTGTTGATTTATAAAAGAGTGATTATTATATCAAACTTTACTTGGATTTTCAAAAGTTAAACTTAATGAGAGCCTAACCTATTCGATTTCATAGATGAAAACTTATTTTAATATAACTCCCCAGCAATCTTGCCTTTAGAGTGTCCGTGATAAGGTTTGTTTTCTGAAAACCGATGCATATTTTAATTTGGCTGTAAGATAAAAAAAAATATAATTCTTTAAAACAAAACTGGTGACTTATTTAAATGGGTACAAAAGAGTTGACAGGTAAGTCTAGTGCAGTGTTTCCCAACGTGGGGCGCACGCCCCACCGGGGGGCAATATCATTATCTAGGGGGGCAATTTGAAAATTTTCAACCTAATTGCCCCCCAGGTGGGACCAATCCAGGGGGAAATTAAAGAAAACTTTTTAAAAAAGAAATTTATCAAAATCGGATCCTATTATCCGATCTGAGAATATATGTCGAAACCAAGTTGAAACCCTGTTTTTAGAGTCTAATTTCCAAACCTTTTCTGGGGGATGACCCAAGATCTCTTTGTTTTTAGACCGCTTCTATTTGAAACTTTTTTACATTAGGTTCATCAAAATGCAAATCTTACCTAAAAATTTATATCCAAAATTTCCCAACTATGGTACCAAACTAGTTAAAAAAAACCTGCTTCCTAGAGTCAAATTTCCGAAAATTTGCTAAGGAGGACCCCCAGACCCCCCTTCGTACATAGAACTTACTCATGACTATTTAGTTCTTTAGCATTCAAATTCTAGCTAACAATATGATCTGAAAAGCTTTATTAGACTTATTAAATATACATAGGAGGGAGGGGCTAAGAAATAATTTTGGATCTCTATCTCAAAATATACATATTTCTATATATGCCACTGAGACCGGGGGGCATGGAAAATTTAGAAAGGCTTTGGTGGGACATGGACCGAAAAAGGTTGGGAAACACTGGTCAAGTGCGTTTTCAAATCAGAAGAAAAGCCAAAATATTTGAATTACAACATACCTGTGAATGAAAACCTTAAAAAAATCAATCAGTATTTATAAAAACGAGCTTAAAACTTATAACGAGCCCCATTATCTATCTTTAACTTTCCCTGGACCACAGAAGTGTCCCACATGCCTTTTTTCATCTTCTTATGTTTGTCATTTTGTGTCCGCAGTTTTAAATGTTGCAGGCCCGTAGCTACGGGGTGGCCAGGGGGGGCTGAGCCCCCCCTGGCATTTTCATTTGCCCCCCCTAGAAAATTTTCAAAATTCTATCCACAAGCACAGCCATGGGGCAGCTGCCCCCTTCTAAAACACGAGTAACTTGCTTCTAGCTAAGTTAAAACCCAGTTTTTTAGGGTCAAATTTTCAAAATTTTTCTGGGGGAGGGCCCCCATAACCCCATTTTTATTTAAACCTTTATTATTCACAATTTCTTTGAACTAAAAAGTTCATCAAAATCAAAATTCTATTTAAAAATGTATGTCCGAATTTTGGTCTACAAGTATATCAAAAGCAGTTTAAAACCCTGTTTTTAGGGTCTAGTTTCCAAAAATTTTCTGGGGGTTGACCCCCAGACCCCCCTTTGATACTTCTATCATGTTCTTATACTAATATAAGAACAGATCACACGAATTAACAAAGTTCTCTTGGACGTAAATTCAACCCTAAAATGTATAACAAACTACATTAAATCTATTTTAAATATGCATGGGAGGGGCTGACTAATATTTTTAGTCCCCTACCGAAATGAACTTCTATATACCCTAGCACTGACTGGAAAGGGAGAGGGAAAAATTTACACCCTGCATAAAATTATGTCTATTTAATGATTAACAAAGAGTGATCCACCTCGATTTTCAAGGTTTCCTTTTCAACTCTGGAGCTTACATGGAGCAGTTCCTTCTATACTTTTAATTCAAATTCAAATTCATTAACAAGAACAGAAAACAGTTTAGTTAGAATAAACAAATAAAAATGCATACAGCACATATACATATCCCAAATTATTTATTAGTAGACATTTCCAAAAGGGGCAATCGCCCGTCAACCCAAAGGATCTAAAAATGGGCTAAAACAGTACTTTAAGCTTCAAACTTCTAAAATTTAAAAAAGGAAAACAGAAAAGGTAAAACTAGAAAACTTTAGGACCTAACTCCTCCTGAAACAAAAGTCTTGTAACAGCTCCTTTTTAGGCCTGAGGGTCTTATGGGTTTTGTCCCCTAGTCAAACAGTTGAACCTACGCCTATGATACCTCCTGAAAACCCCCTTGCCTCCCCTGAAAAAGTGGGCGCCCCACCAAAGGGAAATTCCTGGCTACGGGCCTGATTGTGTGTAATTAACATAGAATATTTATTATTATTAATTATTATGAAGTGCAGAAATGCAGAGTTCATTAACTTCTCCCTAGATGGCGCTTTTTATATGAACCCGCTTCGGGTCGGAAGGCACGATTATAAATTGGCATCAACCAGCCAATTGTGAGCAAGTGTTTTTCCGTTGAACATTTTCCAACCAACAAGCATTTTCACACATCCCAACGGTTTGGTCCTGACGAGCTTAGTGCGCATGCGTTTGGACTTATTTTAGCTGGTTTTTTTAGAAATTTTAATAAAATAATAAATCGGGGATCGAACCCACGACCTACCGCATGCTAAGCACGCGCTCTACCACTGCACCAGCGGGGATTCATTAATGATTGCAATTATCCGAAGAAGATCCTTTTTTTCTCCCCGAGCATGCGCACTAAGCTCGTCAGGACCGAATACTTAAGTACTCGATACCTATAGGTATCGAGTGTATTCGATACCCACAAAAGTATCGATACCAAATACTTAAGTACTCGATACCTATAGGTATCGAGTGTATTCGATACCACAAAAGTATCGATACTTTATTGACATATTTCGTTTTAAATTTTTCAATGAAGTAATCTTTATAATACCTACTGTAGATCAAACGCAGCCTGTTTCCGTTTTCATTTTGCAACGCTCAAACCCAAGTCGTTATCATCCGCGAGAGAAATTTGACGCGGCTAGGTTTTTCCCTTGCCAAATCCTTCGCCTCTATCCACCTCCAGGCTCGTAGCTACGGGGCTTTTTGATGGATCGCTTTCAAATTTTTGAATATTAGTCTGATTATGGATAGGCCCTAAAAAAATTTTCCCTTCAGGTTCTTTTCCCGACATTGAAAAAAAGTACTCGATACCTATAAGTATTTGATACCAAAGTATTCGATACCTATAAGTATTCGATACCAAAGTATTCGATACCTAAAATTATCGATTTTGCCCATCACTAGTTCACGTGACCCTAGGTCAGAGGTTCTCAAACTGTGTGCCGCGGCACCTTGGGGTGCTTCGAGGAAATGCCAGAGGGGCCGCGACAATAACCAAGAAAAGTTGAAAAAAATTACGAAATTTAAAAAAAATGGGAAAAAAAATTTTAATTGTTTATGGGGGTGGGGGTGAAAACAGTGAGTGAATATTATCAAACTTTTTACAAACTCTTCCGCCAAATATCTTTTTTATAACTTACGCAAAATAAACGATCAACAACACTGTTTTTCACAGAAAAAGGGACAAATACATACTTATTTTCTTTTTCATTTGGTGAAATTGCAGTTGTATACAGAAGTAACAGAAAAAAAATGTTGGAAATGTTAAGAGTACGGAAAGACTATATGGGGGTCGAGAGTGCCCTGTCCCACGAAATTCGGACTTGGTCAACCAAAAAAATCTAAAACCCTGACTTTTAGCTTCAATTTCTGGGAGAGGACAAATCTCAACTTTTCAACGTACTCTAAACTTTTTATAAGTTCATCCAAATCAAAATCCTACCCAAAATTATATGCCCGAAATTCGTAGTAGGTGTACACCAAAAGCAAGGTAAACCCTGTTTAAAGGATTAAATTTCTTAAAATTAAATAAAAAAAATTCTTAAAATAAAAATTCTAAAATAAAATCTTCCCCTTTTTTACAATGAACTTTATTATTCATAACTTTTTTTATATTAAGTTTATAAAAATACAAATCCTGCCAAAAATGCAAATCTAAATTTTGGAATAAGTGTGCTAAAACTACTTAAAAACCTGTCTTTTACAGTCACTTTTCCAAAAATTTTCTGGAGGACGACCCCCCTTTGATACTTGGAGCTTAATTAAAACCATTCTAATATAAACTTCTTTTATAACACAAATTCTACCCAAAAAAAATAGAAAGAAACTACATTGGACCTACTTAATATAAATTGGAAGGGTTGAGGGCTAATTTTAGACCTCTCCTAAAATGAATTTCATAATACACTGCTGGCGACTTCTTTTGTGAACACCTTTTTTACCCAAAATTATAACCTGTTTCTGGGGGGGTGCCCCGAATTTTTTTTTAGCTTGCTAGGGGTGCCGCGGCTGAAAATGTTAGAGAACCCCGGCCCTAGGTTGCTTTGACTTTTCCCACAACCAGGCGCTTGCGCGTAGCGCTGATATCCCTCTCCAGCCCATGAGAAAGTGACACGTGTCCTTCCTATTATTCTTGTGTATCTCGTACTATGGGGCCGTTCAAATATTACGTAAGCACTTTATGGTCATTTTTAACCCCCCCTCCCCCCTTGTCAGCAAAGATAAGCAAACCTCTAACCCCCCACCATAATTACGTAAAACACTGCCGAACCCCCCCCCCGAAATTTTGACATCCCTATAAGTAGTAAGTACTGTTTTTTTTCCTTGAAAATAAGGTGACTCGTACAAGGAGCTGTCCTTTTTGGGTGAAACAAAAATGAGTCGAAACACTACTTTTCGGGGTTACAATTTCAAAATGTTAGGGTGGTCCATCTCCAGAAAAAAGTGCTTACGTCAGACTTCCTAATTAAATTTTTTGTTACGTTTATTTCTGGTTGAATTTTGAAATTATTTATGCCAGAAACAAGAGATTTTAGAAAAATGCACCATCTTACGTAAGCATCACTCATATCCCCCCTCCCCTCTTGTCAACAAAAATAAGCAAAGAGCAAACCCCCCCTTAGGTGCCCCTTACGTAATATTTGAACGGTCCCAAAGGCATATTTGAAACCCGTTTTCTCGTGTACTCCTATTATTATCATGACACTCATCACCGGTGGTGTCCGGCGAAGACTACTTGATATGGGTATTAGGTAAGAAAGACAAACATTTTTAAAAAATATATATTTAATTTATATATAAATAAAAACTGGTAATTTATAAAAAAAGTGAGAATTTAATCAAACTATGGGGATTTTTTTTAAACAATTTTAATATTTCTTCACATATTGATAGGTATTGCAGAAAGTGTAAGAAAACTGTAAAGAATAATCTAAAAATTAAAATTTATTTATTGATTGGAATACTCTTATTATCTTCTCGGGAAGCAATTATTTTTTTTATTCACCAACGTTTCAGGTAAAGGGCAACATCAGTCAGGTTCCTTGAAGCAGCCTAAAATTTTTATCGTTTCAAAGACGGAAACTGCAACCGTCAATCAATTCGAGACGATTCGATCGTAGACAATAGAGATAATTACATCACTTCCATGATAGTCTATCATTGTGTTTTCCCCGCTAGATGGCTCTCACTCAAACCCGTCGAGAGTCCAACCACAAGGGAAAAATTGTTCAGATTGTAATAAAAGCATCAACACATTCTAGATATACAGGGTGGTCCTTAATTCATGGTACAAACTTCTAGGGATGTTAGAGTACACCTGGGTGATTCTCTAGAAATGTGAAAAATTCCGGTCCAGGGGTCAAAAATCCATGTATTGTCCTAAAATTAATTTTTCTTTCCAACATTCTGATAAATAGCCTTATGATAAGTATGGCACATAGGTATAACAAATTTTGAAAGCAAAATTTAAGGAATTAAAAAACTTGAAAGCTCAAAATTTCATCATTTCGGCTTGTCCCACTACTGGCATATGCTCAAATAAAAGGAATTTTAGTGTACTAAAAGCATATTTCCCGCTGAATTTTTTATCTAATATTATTAATCATATCTTATAGTATATGTAATTCTGGAAAAAATATTTTTTTGAATTTTTTAAATAACATTTTCGAATTGAAACATGGTTGTCCCAGGCAATAACGTTATTTACCGGACATGAACATTTTAGTTAATTATGAGGCATATAAAAATGACAGAATAACGCAATTCTTTTTTCAAATAATTAATTACTATAAGAATAACTGGATATTCACTTTTAGTGCAATAATAAAGTGTTTTACTTCTGAAATTTTTACTTTGAACTGTTCATAACAGAGCGTATGCTTTTGAAACGTCATTATCCTGGCATCCATATCTCCTAAAAGAAACGGCGTAAAAAATTGAAATTTGGATATGTAAGAGGTATTATGACTTTATGGTGAATGTGAAATTTGTAACCCTAAATATCAAAAAATAAAAAAATGGTGAAGGAATTACTATAAAAAACGTCATTATCCTGGCGCGTCATTATCCTGGCATCCACATCTCCTGAACAAACAAGAGTATATTATTGAAATTTGGATATGTTAGAGGTATCATTATTTTATGGAGCATGTGAAATTTTCAGGTCTAAATCTGAAAAAATAAGGAAATGGCGGAATGCTAAAAATCATCATTTTCTTGGCGCGTCATTATCCTGGCATCCATATCTCCTAAACGAAAAGGAGAATAACATCGAAATTTCTATATGTTCGAGGTATCATTATTTTATGGTGCATGTGAAATTTTCATGTCTAAATCTGAAGAAATAAATAAATGGCAAAATATTTATTTTCTACGGTGTCATTCTCGAAGTAGCAGCGGGCGCGCGGCCACTCTGACTCGGCGTACCGAAAATGCACATCACGGTTAATCACCGTAAAATTTAGATAGAAATTTTTTCCCACACTAAATGTATTTAAACTTTACTGCCGCTTATTGTATATCAACTAGGACTTGTTCATCTAACATTTCAAAAAAATTCAGATGTTTTGAAAGAAATTTTATTTTTTAAAATTTGTGTTTTCATTTTTTTAGATTTTTAGAGAATCACCCACCTAGACTATCAAGAATTGGAAAAGGAAGGGGGGTCGCAGTTACACCGTTAAAGAGCTAGGTCCTAATGTAGTGCGAGCGCGTTTCAAAAGGCCGTTTTTAGAAGGCCCGTGTGACGAAACAAAACATAATAAAATGAAAAACATTATTGCATGAGGTACAGGAGTATCCGTACTACTTAAATCCTCAATGTGTACCAAAACAAGTTAAAACCCAGTTTTTTGGGGATAAATTTTCAAAAATATTCTGGGGCAGTGCCCCCTAACCCTAGTTTTCTACTTGAAACTTTATTATTCACAACTTCACACGCTTATAATACTCATGAAAATCAAAATCCTACCTTGGAAGATTAGTTCCAAAATTCGGATTAGATGCACCAAAAACTAGTTCAAAACCCTGCTTTTAATAGGGTAAAATTTTCAAAAATTTTTAAAATGCAAATTCTACCAAAAGTGTATTAAAAAGCTGCCTTAAACCCATTGGGAGGGACTGAGGAATAATTTCCTCCCGAAATAAATTTCTATATACACCAATCACCGACTTTTCGGCCCACCACTAGACTTGTGACCCTCAAAGGCGGATTTCCTTTTCCAAAAGTTTAAAGATAATTTATTAAAAAATCACAAAAGTGGCACACTTGACCCCCGGAAATCAAAAACCGTAATATAAATGGCACACTAATCGAAAAAGGTTCGCCATCCCTGGCGTAGCAGCTGTGTGTCATTCTCAGAGGTGGCGAAAATCGAAAAAAGCAAGCGGTTCTTCTTTTTTCTTCCCCTGCTTGCGTAAAGGCACTTGATCCTTGTCCATGTGGGAATTAGAATAGCGTGCCCATGATCTCTATTTAATTCACAACGCTCTTCATCGGTTGTGACCGACGAAGAGTTCAGGACACAAGTAATTTTCATATGTAATTTGATACAATGACGAATATATTTTAAAAATGTATATATTTTATTTATAAATAAATAAAAACTGGTGATTTATAAGAAAAGTGAGAATTTAATCAAACTCATCCTTTAACTTAAAAAAATCCTCAAAAATTTGATATTTTGTGTCAAAAGACAATCAAAAAACCCCACCTTTAAGCAGTAGACTTTTAGAAGAAACAAGGGGGGTATTTTCTTGAAACAGGATTTTTAGGGTTGCCTTTTGAAAGTGATGAAAGAAAAATAATATTTTTATTTACTTAAAATAGAACAAACCCTGAACCGATACTAGCTTTTATTGTATACAGATTGAGATACTTAAATACAAAATTTTATGAGTATAAGTCAATTATTCTAGGAGGAGTAGCATTTAAAAAACACCTCTTAAATTTTAAGTTTTAAAAAAAAAACTCATAAATTTTCAATTTTTTATTATTTTCAACTAGAAATGCATCTAATGTGAGGCAAATACATACTATATTACCAGCAAAAAGTATCAAATGACAGTGAATATAAAGATTTTGGACAAAAAGTACCGGAGCGCAGCCGTCCTGTACACGTTAGGACGTTTGTTGTCGTCTTATGCCTAGGTATCTTAACAATCTTTCTATTCGATTCCTGAGGTTTGATTCTTTCGATTATTGGATTCGATTCCAACCTGGAATCGATTCCTTAGAATTTTTTGTTTTCTAAAGGACTAAAAAGTTAGTCTTGATATGACTCCCATGAGCGGATTTGAGTTCTTGAGTAGATGTCACTCACCGAGAGGACATTTCCATCATGTTAAGGATACAATTCGAACTTGAATTATTGACTACAAAGTTTGAAGTGGTTTGGAGGACCCACATAGGATATTTCTCGAAAAAAAAAGTAGCAGTTTCCTTGAGTCTGTTCTTTTTGCTGAAGGTGAGTTATTAGTTTCTGATCGGTGTAGTTGTGTTTCCTGAAACATTGATCCACTTTATAAATTATCAGTAAGGGATTTAGAACCCTTTTCGCAAACGATTTCGAAGCAAGCTCAATGGTAACTGTTATTTGTGATTCAACTATTTCAAAAAGAACAGAAACTTAAAATTCCCTTGAGAGTCGTCTCTATTATTGTTCTCGCTCATCTTTTTTTCGATTAAATGTGGTATAGTATACATAGTACATTAGGGGTTCTATACAATTAAGTTAAGCCAGTGATCAGGCATGAAATTATTGTAAAAATGGAAAACAAATTATAACAGGATAAATAACAAGCGGAAATAACGGGTTTCATTTAATGCTGGAAAATGCCTCAATTTTTATAACCCTAATCTTTTCTTTATTTACTTTAGTGGTGACTAACTACCATTTTTCTTGTATCAGGTCGCTTTTTTAAATTTATCATGCCTCATAATAAAAGGGCAGGAAAAAAGAAATAGATCTAAATTCAAAGTTAGAAAAGTGTAAAAATAATTTTTTAGATGATTTTTTCGACTGAATTAACTTAACTAAATACACTAAATACGGTATTCAGTTGTAAATTTCATTAATTATAAGTGGATTATGACCGTTGGATAAATCTTAATTCATTTACAAAACTTAATGAAATACTAAAGTGACACAGCACAAGTTATTTTTCTAGTACATAATGAGGTATTCTCCCGTTTTGAGATTAAATTTTTAATTAAATAGTTGATAAAAAAACCCATGTGAAGAGAATGACGTTTACATCAGGTATTTTCGTAGCCTAGTTTTTCTGATATGTAAATTTTTGAAATTTCGTATTTTATTTGGGCGCGAAAACATTTTCGAATCACAAATCATGCGCTGTGATGCTTAGAGTGACTTTTCTGGCGTTTTGGCAAAAATAAAATGGAATTTTAAATTATTTAAAACACATTTTTGAACTTAAAAATAATAAATTTGGGATTTTTAAACCATAATGTATCAAATCAGTATAAATCAAGCAAATCCCTCACTCATGCAAATACCTCATTAGGGGACATCCATAAATTATGTGAGGTCAAAAAGTGGGGGGGGGTTGGAAAAATCTCACCTAAGGGGGAGGGGGTCGTTTAAAAACTCACGTCAACTTTTTAAGTTGGAAATTAAAAGATTTTTTTAATATGAGAAAGGAATAATACCCACAGATAAGATACTGTGGTGATTTTTAGGAGGAATAATATCCTTTTCCCCCACATCGTTAATAATGGAAAAGGTTTAAGTGCAGCACTCTTCAAACGATTGTATCAAAATTGAGTAAAAAAGTACTCTATAAAAGGCTCCGATCCAAAAAAAAACTCAAATTTGAATACAGGAATATACTCATTTCTGAAAATGGTGCATACACAAAAATGAAACATCTTGAGCTTGAACTCAAAAATGAGCTCATAATGTTTCCTTTTTGAGTATCATAAAGAAAATCCAAAAGGTTTGAATTACACCAAACCTACGATTGAAAACCTTAAAAAAACAATCAATATTTAAAAAACGAATGCCAACCTGAGACAACGCTTATCCGTAAAATACGGTTCTGTGATGAGTATTTTGGCGGCAAATATGCGAATAGATTGAATTGATAAAAATACATTGCATAAAGACGTTCCATGAATAACGTGACCAGACTTCCCGTTTTGAACGGGACTGTCCCTTTTTAGAGTTACGAGTCCCGGTGTCCCCGATATGAACTCTGGGACGCAAAATTGTCCCGTTTTCTGAAATTTCCCGCTCAATTGAAAAGGAATATATTGAAGGAATGTCCATTACTTTCGTAATATATTAATGTCTGAGGACTTATTTTGGTAATAAACAGCCGTTTTAGATTTTTTGCAACTATTAAAAGGGCCACAAAAAGTGTAAAACCAATCAGAATGCGCTTCGAAACTCAGAACAATATGGCGGACGACAGCTGTGGAGTAGAAATATCTCGTCTCTTGTTATAGTTTCTGAATATGGCCCTAGTTTACATAAAGTTGCAGTTACGTAATAAAGATGCACAAGTTTTTGACGAATTTTCGTTAATTTGTAATTAAATTACATCGCAGAAAGTAACCGATGGAATAATCTAAATGTTTCCATGAAAACTCGTTGGGTGGAAGTATTTAAACGCTCTCAAGCCAACAATCTTCAGCATGAAAACTTTTCTATTTTAATTGAATGTATTTTATGTTTGCCTGCTACAAATGCCCCAGTAGAAAGAGTATTTTCTATGATGAGCAAATTGTGGCCATCTGAGAAGACCCAGTTACAAATTTCAGTTCAAAAGGCGATGTTGATAATTAAGGTGAATATAAAAAAACTTTCCAAGAGTTTCATTCTTACTGAAAATCATCAGCAGCTATATTAATTCCTCTAATAAATATAAGTAAACGTTTCTGGTATATATATTTTTTAATTCGTAAATTTTAAGCTTACTGACTTTATCTGAAAAAAAATTTTTAAAGTGTTTTTTATTGATTTATTTCCTGTTAATTAACCTAAATAAACCAATGTCCAGTTTTGAATCTAAAAATAAATGGTGACATATACCAAGAAGCGACAAATGTTTTTGGCTTCGTACACGAAAACAGTATTTAACACAATAACACCTCAGAAATTGTACCGAAGGAGATATCTTGAGGATTTGTCGTTTTACTTATAGTCAGTTACTAACTAAACTTTTGTTGGTGGGACACCTGGCGCCGGAGGCGCCTTATTCCCAGCACCTGGATATGTTGTTCGCTGCGCATATACATTAGTGTGCCTATTTAGTCCTAGTGATTTCTGTTTAGCCATCTTAGAACGACCGTTCGCGGGAGACAAGAGAAAAGAAGAAGAAGATCACCATGAAACAGGAGCCCCCAAACAGGGCACCCGTTCACCTACGCCTAGCCCACATCAACAAGAAGACCCACCTTAGTTAAAGCAACTCTCCAGAGCACGGACAATCACAAAAAAGGCCCTAACTGTCGCCATGTTTGTTGGCAAACAATAAGTTTAGGTTACATCATATTGACACATATGTCGTTAATAGTGATTTCATTTCATTATCATTTGGCATATTACTTATCAATTATCACTTATCAATTACATCATGATTAGGTATTTTGGCTTCTGGTGAGCCCAACTCTGTCAACTGTCGACATTTATTACCGCGTAGGTGTCTCTAGCTAAGCCAAGAGCAATGTAGCTTTAGGCTTGTGTGAGTTGTGAGGCAGGGTTGGGTCGTAGTCTATCATATCCCTGAGCTCCCCGTTTTCATGCCTCTCAGCCTGCGCATAGAATTTCTCTGCTAGCTCAGCTATATACCCGTCCAGTGTCGGAATGCCGAGGGACCTTCTCAGGTCATCATTGCGAGTTAGTATGGGTGCCCCCGTTATTACCCTTAGTATTTTGTTCTGTATTGACTGGAGCTTCTCCCTGCTAGTTTTACACATAGCCCCCCAAACTGGCCCTGCGTAGGTCAATACCGGTCTGATATATACCTTGAATATATAGAGCTTCAAACTCAGTGGCAGTTTTGAATTCCCATTTATCAGCGGATAGAGTATTCTTAACGCTATCATCCCCTTTTTCACCACTGTTTCAAGGTGAGCCCTCATGCACAATCTACTGTCCAGGGTCACCCCCAGGTACTTAGTCTTTCCCGTCCACTCCACTTGGGTTCCGAAGACTGTGAGTCTTTTAAGTGACTTTTTCTTTGGGAAGAATCGCACTGCCGCCGTTTTGCCCACATTTAGCCTCACACGCCAGTCGTTGAGCCATTTTTCTATCATCTCTATGTGTTGCTGCAGATAGTCTCTAACCAACGTTTCCTTGCTGTTCCTGCACATTATCGCGGTATCATCAGCAAACAGCGCCATGATAGTCTTTGGGTGGCTGGGGATATCATTAATATAGATCAGGAACAGTGTCGGACCCAACTTACTCCCTTGGGGGACTCCCGCCTTAACCGGTTTTCTGCCAGACTTTTCGCCTCCCACACTGACCAGGAATTCCCGGTCAGTGAGATAAGTAACCAGGAGCCTGATGACATAGCTAGGAAATTTGAGTTTTATTAGCTTATAGATGAGCCCCAGGTGCCATACTCTGTCGAAGGCTTTTTCGATATCGAAAAAGACAGCTGCACCTGGGGTCGGTTTTCGCACCATTCGCTGCTTTCCTCTCACGTACTCTATGACTCTTAGCAGCTGGAGCGGGGGGGAGTGTGCAGGCCTGAACCCGAACTGTTCAGGGATAAGTATGTTGTTGCTGGTCAGGTGCTCATTGATTATTTTTAGAATGACTGCCTCAGCTATCTTGCTCATGGTTGGCAATAGAGAAATGGGGCGATAGTTCACCGGTAAGGTGGGATCCTTCCCCGTTTTGTGTATGGCAGTAACATTTGCGACTTTCCACGAGGTGGGGAAGTGAGCGAATTTCAGCATGGCGTTTATTATTATCGTCAACACGCAGATAGCACTGGTAGGGAGATTCTTTAGGGCTTTATTGTTTATCCGGTCGAGTCCCGGTGCCTTGTTTGGCTTAAGGCCGCTTATCAGTGGTATAATCTCCGAGGGGATTATTTGCGGAGGGACCGAGTGGGGCTTTTTATTTATACAGTCCCATACAGCGAGGCTAACAATTGACTCTGTTGCTGCACAGCGCGCCTCGTTCGGTTCAAATTGCTTTTTGAGTGACTCAGCTATCAGTTCAGCTTTTTCACGGTCCACTACCACATATCCGTTGTCACCCTTGAGTTTTCCCATCTTGGTTTCCTTGTTCCTCTTGAGCGTCTTTGCCATTTTCCATAGCGACCCTTCGCACAGGTTCAGGTTTTCTACCAACGACCCCCATTGTGCCGCTGCCATTTCCCTTGTCTCCTTCTTGACTATTCTTTCCGCCCTTCGCAGAGCCTTCTTGTCGTCTTGACATCAAAGTAGTCCTAACGGAAAATCGGGTTGCCAACCCACGTGAGACGGAAAAGAATCCACACGATCCCACATGGCTGGTAGTAGGGCCCCCAATTCTGTTGAATTCCACTACGGCAATCACTAAGTATCCATGCGGATTGATGGAATTGTATAAATGCACGAGTGTTAAGTAGTGATGGGCAAAATCGATAATTTTAGGTATCGAATACTTTGGTATCGAATACTTATAGGTATCGAATACTTTGGTATCGAATACTTATAGGTATCGAGTACTTTTTTTCAATGTCGGGAAATGAACCTGAAGGGAAAATTTTTTTAGGGCCTATCCATAATCAGACTAATATTCAAAAATTTGAAAGCGATCCATCAAAAAGCCCCGTAGCTACGAGCCTGGAGGTGGATAGAGGCGAAGGATTTGGCAAGGGAAAAACCTAGCCGCGTCAAATTTCTCTCGCGGATGATAACGACTTGGGTTTGAGCGTTGCAAAATGAAAACGGAAACAGGCTGCGTTTGATCTACAGTAGGTATTATAAAGATTACTTCATTGGAAAATTTAAAACGAAATATGTCAATAAAGTATCGATACTTTTGTGGGTATCGAATACACTCGATACCTATAGGTATCGAGTACTTAAGTATTTGGTATCGATACTTTTGTGGGTATCGAATACACTCGATACCTATAGGTATCGAGTACTTAAGTATTTGGTATCGATACTTTTGTGGGTATCGAATACACTCGATACCTATAGGTATCGAGTACTTAATTATTTGGTATTGATACCTGCCCATCACTAGTGTTAAGTGTGTGTGGGCAGATAAGATTTAAAAAAAAGGAATTTTTTTAGTCTTCAATAAAGGAGTTGTTTTAGTTTACTGGTCCGTTGTGGTTTTTATCGGCAAAGAATAGTATAACCTACTATTTTGTGGTCGGAGTTTTATGTTTATCATTCAGTTTTTATGTTTTAAAGGTCAAAAAAACATGATTCTGATGAACAAAATGTGCAATTCGTTTTTAAAAGTAACTAAAATTGAATAGAAGCTCCAAATCGTATTACAGCAAGGTTAGTAGAGTGAATGACCTAAGCTCATAAGTCTCTACTGCAAATAATCAAAGAGGGGGAAAAGCATTGTGTTCACAGTTCAGCCAGACACACACCCCCTATCTTGATAGGAATCTTCATTCCTGTTCATTCAGCCGACGTGCTGGCCTAGTGGTTAGCATATCTGACTGCGAAGTCGTACGTCTGGGGTTCGAATCCCCGTTTGGCATGGATGTTAGTTTCTGTCCTTGTGTGATGAATGAATGTGGCCCCCCTGTAAAAAGGGGTTGTGCGAGTGAATGTGGGTGTGGCGCGGGTAACAGTATCTCACCTCCGTGGCTTCGGTCCACAGGTGCTCGCTGGGTAACGCTAAGTAGGTACTTCTTAGGGCAGTTCAGGGGTCAAGGATAATGTCCTGTAGTACCCGCCCATTGGAAATAATAATAATATACATTCCTGTTCAGATACGAACTAGGCATTCTCCAGCTTTCTAATATGAAGATTGACTGCAACTGCTTAATATAACGCTCTCCCTCGGCATGAATGCCAACGGAGAATTGCATGAGATATTTCACCTCAATTGTCCCACCATTCAGAAATTCAGAAATTCATATAAATTCCGGTCACCTGGCCCCGAAGGGGCCTTATACCGTCAACTGGAGTTGAAGTCATAGTTCTTGCTTCTTAGGTGACATAAGTCCATTGCTGTTTAATATATGATATAAGTTACCTGGTGAGTGCAGTTAGTTATCCAAGAGCTTAGTTACATTGAGAGTTACTTTTAGTTACATTGAGCGATATACATTGAGAGTTACTTAAAGTTTCATTGAGAGATATTTTTGTCTTTATGCTTTTAGTATCGGGTACCTTTCATTATTCAGTTTAGTCTACCGTATCCCAGAGTAGGATGGCTTTCGGCCTACTCTTGTGTTTAGCTAGGGAAATATCATAGATTGCTGCTTCCCTAATTGTTTTATTTGGGTGAGAATCTAGTTTTCTGAAGAATTTCTGGGCAAGGGAGGTGGCAAAACTTCTGAGGGAGGGAATGCCCAGCGCCTCTCTTATCTGAACATTCCTTACGTACCATGGGGACTTGGTGGCTTTCCTAAGAATGCGGCTCTGAGCCGCCTCTAACTTGTCAATTAAACTTTCAGTGGCTGGGGCCCCCCAGACCTGAATAGCGTACGTTAGTAACGGACGTAGATAGGTCATGTATACTAGCTTTTTGTTTTTTATACTCATCTTAGCATGCCCACTGATGAGGGGGTGGAGTAGTCCTAGCCTTTTTCTTAGCTTAGTAGTTAGGTTTTCTACGTGTTTATTCAAGGTTAGCCCAATGTCCAGCGTAATACCTAAGTACTTGGCCTCCTTGGACCACGGTATCTTTTTGCCAAACACTTGGAGTTTTGCCACTTTTTTTCTGTTGAATTTTAACGCAACCGACTTATCAACATTAAGCTTTATTCGCCAATCGTCTAACCAATTTTGGATTAGGTTTATGTGTTTCTGTAACCTACTTAGCATTACACTTCTCTTGTGCTTACACATGACAGCTGTGTCATCCGCAAACAAAGCCAGTGTTGTGTGCGGGGAGGTGGGAATGTCGTTGACATAAAGTAAGAATAAACAGGGGCCTAATTTTGAGCCTTGCGGCACGCCTGATTCAATTTTTCTGGGGTCAGACAATTCTCCGCCCACGCTTACTCTGAAGGAACGCCCTTTCAGGTAGGTTACTAGCAGTTTTATAAGGTACTCAGGGAACTTATCTTTGATCAGTTTGTAAATCATGCCCGGGAACCAAACTTTATCGAATGCTTTTTCGATGTCGAAAAAGATTACTCCTGTCGTGTGCCCAGATCTTGCCGGATTTTTGACCATTTCAAACAGCCTTAGCAGCTGGTGCGAAGTTGAATGGCTATTCCTAAATCCGTGTTGTTCGGGAATTAGAATATTGTTCTCCTCAACATGCTTGTTGTAGAATTTTAGTATTACTCCTTCAGTTAGCTTGCTAAGGGTGGGTAGAAGGGATATAGGCCTGTAGCTCGCTGCTAGAGTTAGGTCCTTTCCCGGTTTCGGCAAAGCAATCACTTTAGCTTCCTTCCAGGGAGTAGGGAAATGGGATAGACCTAGTGTTTTATTTACTATAGCTGTGAGGAAGCATATGGCAAGCATCGGGAAGTTTTTTATAGCAATATGTGGAATACTATGCATACCCGGGGCTTTGTGATTCTTTAGTCGTTTTATATCCACTAACAATTCAGAGGGGAGGATCTGAGGGGGGATGGAGGGAGGGCATTCGTTTTCATACTTCCTGATAGTTTCTAGTACCAGAGTCTCCATGTCTGGGTTTTTCATTGGGTTTGGTTTGAATTGCATCTCTAGGGATTGTGCTATCGCTTCAGCTTTGTCCTTTTCTGAGCATGCTAGCCCTTGCGCGGTTTTTATGTTTTGCATTTTGGGCTCACTTTTTCTTCTCAAGGCCTTAGGAATTCTCCATATAGACCTATCCTGTGGGTTCAAGGTTTCTAGCAATGTTTCCCATTCTTTCTGATTAGTCTTACTGAGTTCCTTTTTTACTAGTTTGACCGCCTTATTGTATAGTCTCTTTGTTTGGGGGTTCCTATCTCTCTGGTATTCTTTTCTCAAGTCGTTTTTCCATTTGATTAAGGATCTTACTGTGTTGGGAATATATGGGACTTCAGGTTTTTTGGGGGGTTTCTGGGCTCTGTCCAAAGACTCATTGACAGCCCTGGAGAATTCCATAACTAGGTTGTCCAGGTCCGAGGGAGTGGAGGGATTCATTTTTGGGACCAAGCCTATCAGTTCCCCGTTTAGTTTAGCTCTGAAGAGCTCCCAGTCAGTGGCCTTTCTGCCTAGAAAGCTGCGAGCCTTTGGAGACACACTGAAGAAGTCCAGAAGAACCGGATTGTGATCCGAAGAGAGTTCTTCAAGACTATGAGCGTTGCAACCTGAGTATATATTTTTGAAAAGCCCTATATCCAATGTGGAGGACCCACTATCGTAAACCCTGGTGGGGGTGGCTGGAGCCGCTATTTCAAAGTCCCCCTTCTGTCCCACCATTAAGCGAAATCCTAATATAATATATATTTCATACGACAAAAAGTGGTGACTAATTTAAATGGAAAGAACGATGGTCGTTCCTTCACAATAAGGGGACATCCATAAATTACGTGTTCCAAAATCTGGACTCCCCCTTAGTGAGATTTACCTACAACTTTTAAAAATAATTTTCTATCCTATTCGTTGGCATTTTGTGCTTCACAGCATCTAAAACTTTTCCATTATTAATGATGTGGGGGAAAAGGACATTATTCCGCCTAAAAATCACCACAGTATCTTATCTGTGGGTATTATTCCTTCCTCATACTTGAGAAAATCGTTTAATTTCTAATTTAAAAAGTTGACGAGAGATTTTAATCGACCCCCCTTGGTGAGATTTTCCAAAACCTCTCCCCCCCCTTTTTGACCTCACGTAATTTATGGATGTCCCCTAAAGAAATTTAAGTCAAAAGAAAAAGTTGAGGATTTTTTTTGTTTTTAACACGGCTAAAAAGGACTAAAAAGTTAAATCTTGATAATGACTCTCTTCAGCGGATTTGAGTCAGCGCTATCTAGCGAGTTGTACAATACATGGACCATTTCTATCATGTTAAAGATTCGATTTGAAGTGTGCTTTGCAGTTTTTCCCGTAACTTAATTTATTTTCGAAACTTAACACTTCAGCCTGACAGGTACTTTTCCGTTAGCGCGAGCCAAGCGGACAAAACAGTCATCGGAATAAAAGTCGAAAAACCAGGATTTCCCGAACTTTGGTGGTATTTTACCCGGGCCCCATCGACCCCCTTTCAAAAGTCCGAACTAAATTCTTTAAGAAAAATTATTTATGAAGGAAAAGTTCTACAACCCGTTTTATTCACCAGTAATGTGTAATTCAATCTAAATAATTCATAGGTGAACCAGATAAGGAATAGACCACCAATAAAGCATTAAAACTTAGTGATGGGTAACTCAAAAATTTTTGGTGAGTTGAGGGAGGTACTCATTTTTCCACAGTGAGTTGTGAGGGTGAGCCACCTCACTTTGAGGTATTGGTGAGGGGTGAGGTGTTGGTGAGGGCGAGGTGTTGATGAGGGGTGAGGTGTTGGTGAGGGCGAGGTGTTGATGAGGGGTGAGGGGCTTTGTTATTAGAGGAGGAAGAAACGGATTGGTGTTGGTTGGCCTCGACTTGTGTTTTCGGAACTTCGGATGGAATAGGGGGTTGTTCCTGTATTTAATATGGCAGTTTAAAAATAATACTGAATTTATATTCTTTCAATACTTATCTTCAAGTAAAGCTAAAGTATTTTAAAATTTCACATAAAATCTTGACGATTGAAACGGATTGCTAAATCGGCAATTTCGCCAAACAAACTACCATGTTCACTAAAATCACTCAATTTTTGAAATTAGTTTGGTAGATATTGAAAAAATACGTGATTTGGATCAAAATGTATGCAATCGAGATTAAAATTTTAACTATTATAATATACACTAATCAATAAATGAGCCGATTCATTTGGATTTAAAACGTGTAATTTCTTTACCCAATCGGCAAGCGAGTGTCCCGTTTTTGTGACTTGCTGCGTATTTGCTTATTTTTCTGTTTTGGATGGATGAGTATGGAAAAATTATCTCGTGCTCGAAAAATATTATTGTATTTATGTTCTTACGAACCTTATTTATTATTATGGCTAAATGGCTTATTATGGCTAATGATGTGATCGACCAGATCGGCTTTTGGATTGACGGATTTCTCAACTCTGATGCGGATCGATGATTGATGTCCGAAACTGAGGAAGCTGGATTGAAATGTGAAGTAAAAGAGCCTCGGAGATCGAAAATTCAATTTGGTTGGGGGTGCTGCAGCCCCGCAGCACCCCCAACCAAAATTGCCCAAAATTCCAATTTTTTTAACTTAAAAAATATTTCAATCTTCCCTTTATTTTTTCTCCTAATCCCCTTTTTTAAATTTATAATTCTCTGCTAATTTATATTTTAATGCTATTAATCATTCCTTCCCCTTACACACAACAGTCAAAATACTCCGCCGCCGTCTCGCCAATAGATTTCTTTCTGGGTCGACAGCCCCCGGAAATGTACCAAACGAGGGTATGGAAACTGTTGAGAGTTAGCTATATCTAATCAAATCAAAATATCAAGAATTTAGCACGCAAATCTGTTAGGGAAAAAGGGGCTGCTTCTCAGCAGCCCTCGCCGCCAAGAAAAAGAATTATCGTTTTTCTTTCGTGAGCATTGTAGAGATAAGAAAAAATATCCGATTTCAAACATTTCAAATAATAAATCACAATGACTTTCTAGCTTTTTTTACACTCACTCTCTTAATTTTTTATTTATATTTTCTTTTCAATGTAAGAAACAATTCTGTTCAACTGATTCGGCCATTCAATAAATAAGGATATTTTTTTTTACTTTTTAGTAGTCAGGGTTTTTTTATACAAAACAAACTGAATCCGCTCTCTGTAGTTTTTAATATTCTCAGCGCGAGGAACATCTTGGTGGGGATTAATAAGATGGGATTAATGAGTTAATAGGTAAGTGACATGTTTTTGATTGTTAATTAAGTGTATGGTGACCAGATGACCCGCTTTTTTGATTCCCTCTTTTCTGTCTAAGTTTCATGAAATATGAAAAATGTAAAGAAAAACCTAGATTTTTTCAATTTTGGGTAATCTTTCAAAAAATTTTATAGGTAGTCTGAATTATAATACACAATTATGAGTTATTTCAAAATTTAAAAACAATTGGCTTAATAAGGGTGAATGTTCTTATAATATTGTTCCCATGTGTTTTATTTGATTTTTTCAACATTTTTATTTAATAGAAATAGTGTAGGATTGCATCCCAAAGAATTGAATTCTGTGGCTGTAAGTGAGTGAACTTCAACAGTTAAATTTTCCTTGCTATCTTATCATGAGAAAATCCTAGTAAAGTTTTTTAGTTTTTATCCACGTTTTTTTAGGTTTATTTAGCCTTATATCGCTTAAGATACACGTTGTCAACTTGGTGCAGCACCCCCTATAATTTTAGCTACGAGCCGCCACTGGGTTTGAAAAATCTTACGTACCCTTATACAGGGGGAAGGGGGGGTCAAAAATTGCCAAAATCATCCTTACGTAATTAATGAATGGCCCCTTGTACAATAAGATAGCATAATTTAAAAAAACTTAAAAGAAAGAAATTTTGAAACTAAGTACAAAATAGTTTAATTATCAAATTCAGGAACAAAATTGTCGTTAAGGGTAATTACGGAATAATATATTCAATGAGAAGAGTGAGCCTGATGCTAGGATGCTAAAGTGGGTACATTTGGTTTAAAATTACTTAAACTATACATAAATAATCTCTTTCTATAAAACATTCAATCTGTTACTTGATTTTCTGAAAATATTTCCCGATTTCTAGCTGCATCCGGCTCAAGTTCATTTGAAGAGTTTTATGTCGAACTAGAATTTTTTCTGTATTTTTTTATGACCGTTTAACTTTGATCGACCCCCAAAGCTTCTTCTTAGACCCCCTTTAAATCCCCCAGACCCCCTTTTAGTGAAAAGTTTGTAAAAAATTGGGAAATATGTTACTAATTAGTTGGTTCATAGTCACCTTAAAATTGTTAAGCAAGGGAGAAATAGAAAAACAATTATTTTTAGGGTATAGTTACCCAATATAGTATTTAAAAACATTTTGAGAGGAATACCGAATCCTTGAGACGTCCCCCCGATCCAGCACGGCTCCAAGGGGGGGGGGGCACTTTCCAGATTGCCCCCCCCTGGATCTGTGCCTGCCCCCCCCAATTTTCAGGAGCCAACGACTCCGATGTTTTAGATAAAGATAAAAAATAATACTTAAAGATACAAAATATACAAGGTGTTCGGAAACACCGCGGACAAACTTTGAGGGATGGTAGAGGGGACCTAGACAAGCATATTACGAATAGGAATGGGGAATCGCAGATGCACCGTTTTAAAGAGCTAGAACCCCTAATGTAGTTCGAGGGCGTTACAAAAGGCAGTTTTCTTAAGGCCCGTTTTAAGAAACAAAACATAAGAGAATGATGAAAAAAATTATTGCATGAGGTACAGCAGTAGCTATACTACTTCCACCATGAATTTGAACAAAATTGGAACACTCTTTAAGGCGTGGGGTGAGTTATAAAACCCGCAATATTAGAGTGTAATGGTACTACAGTCGAATCCGCTTAATGTGATCGCATTTGTTCGATATTAAATTGATAACAATATCCGATTGATAACAATAAGCGATTTCTTATCAAAAAGTAGAAAACAGTGTAACTAGACTACTAGTAACTATTTGCTTAGTTATATAACCGTAATTAATGTTTTCAAAACCATTTTACACTACATATGTACTTTGCAACTTCAAATTTTTAGGGTAAAATATATAAGTGTAATTAATAAAAATAAAATAATAGCTTCCTTTGTAATTTCATTTATGTTAACTTTACACCTATGTGATTCCGCTCATAAATTTGTTTTCTTTCGACTTCTAGACGAGATATCATCCGTATTTTTCAAAATTTTACATAGAAAAGGCTCAGAAACATTAAATAACTACTGAAATTCATCTGAATTCCACTAAACAAGAAAAAAATCTCGTTTCAGAAACATCTGCAATGCCCCGATGGTGATATCCAATGACAAGCATGGATTCGCTCCCCCGTTTTCTTTCAATGTATACATTGTCGGAGAACATCCAATGTTTTATTTTTCTTACATTCAAAGAAAAGATACATAACAGTGCAACTGTGAACTGAGTTTCAGAAAAAATTAACATTCAAAACTAAACTCGAAAGCAGGCGTTTTTTAGGGGATATGGACCAATTTCGATAACATTAAGCGGCGTATTGAATCATAGATGATCACATTAATCGATGCATTTTACATTAAATTAAATAGGAATGATCGGAACCTGTTGATTTCGATAACATTATCCGATTGATAACATTAACCGTGATCACATTCCACGGGTTAAAGAGTGGTCCAATTTTGTTCAAATTCATGGTGGAATCTACCGGGTGGAATCTACCGGTAGACATGGATGTACCTCATGCAATAATTTTTTTCATTCTATCACGTTTTATTTCGTAAAACGGGCCTGGCAGCCTTTGTGATCAAATCTCTGTGGTCAAAAATAGTGGCGCCATCTACCATTATAAATTTGAACTTTTATTTAAAAGCTTAAGATAAATTGAAATGTTCAACACGAACTCAAGTTAGGAAATACCTAATTCAATTTAAAATTTTTCTTACCTTATTAATATTAAAAGAAATAGTAGATCTAAATCCTTTAGGCAATAGGTGTTGCCTTACAATTAAAAAAAAACCTTTGTGTGTTACCTCATTTTCAAAGCTTTGTGGTTAAAACAGTGGCACTATCTACAATTAAAAATTTGAGTTTTTATTTAAAAGCTTAAGATAATTTTAAATGTTTACCACGATTCAAGCTTGGAAATACCAAATTACTCATTTATAATTATTCTGTTTAATTTTCTTTTAGTTTTTACATCTCATTTTTATTTTTTATTCGTGACATAATTTTATTACGCCTGGATGATATTTTTATCATATTTTTTCTGTAATTCAATAATTTTTTCTTTCGCATTTTGTAAATAACAAAGATTCATATGATTATTTTCGCAAGAGTAATATTCAAGTAAGTATGCTTCTACAAGGGGTCTGATTCTCACACACGTTGGTATAAAATGAAATAAAAAAAATATTCTGAACTTAAAAATAATCAGTTTAAAAAATTCTAAAAAAGAAAGAAACATACGAAAGCAAAGATATTTTTCGAAGATTTAAAACCGGATTGCCTGCTTTTATTAAATAAATTTTAATCATTAAAATTAAATTATTAAATTTTGAATGTTTAAAAAAATTAGTGAATTGGAATTTGGTCAAAAATATAGCGTCATCTCTTTGAAAGGAGATTTTTTATACAGTGTAATATTTTCAATCAAATATATAGAGAATGAAATAAATATATTCATTCCGATTGACTGATTTATTGTCATACATGAAAAGAACATTTTAAAATTATTGTTCTTTTAATACACATTCAGAAAGGCAGAAATTAATCGCCCTTTCAACAAAAAGAACAGATTCTGGAAATTGTTATTACGCATAGAACAATGTTCTAGCAGATTCATAGAACAGAACAGAGTGAGGAACAAAACATTAAAACCATAGATTTGTTTAAGTTCCTCTCTTTGTTGAGTTTTAACTCAGTTGACCATAGGATTTTCTATTCTAATTTCTATTCTCATCAACCCACCTAGGATATTTAGATTCTCGAAAAAAGTAGCAGTTTCCTCGAGTCTGTTCTTTTTGCTGAAGGTGAGTTGTTAATTTCTGATCGGTGAGTTGTGATTCCAGAAACATAGATCCACTTTATAAATTATCAGTAAGCGATTTAGAACCCTTTTCGCAAACGATTTAGAAGCAAGCTCAATAGCTAAATGGTAACTGTTACTAGTGATTCAACTGTTCTAAAAAGAACAGAAACTTAAAATTCCCTTGAGAGTCGTCTCTATTATTGTTCTAGCTCATCTTTTTTTGATTAAATGTGGTATAGCAAAATTAGAGTTTCTATGATTACAAATATGTAAAGCCAGTGATGAGGCAAGAAATTAATGTAGAAAATGGAAAATAAATTATAACAGATAACAAATAACAAGCGGAAATAACAGGTTTTACTTATGGCTAGATAATCGCCTCATTATTCATAACCCTAAATATTTTTTTATTTACTTTAGTGGTGACTAATTACTAGGTTGCTTTTTTTAAATTTTTCATGCCTTATTATTAATGAAAAAATAAAGCGGTTTAGGTGTTATCGTCCCCGAAGCGAAAGAGAGTCTTCCGAGAGAATTACTCCAAACCTACGAATGAAAACCTTAAAAAAAAACAATCAACATTTATAAAAACGAATGCCGGGGATGCCAACCTGAGACAACGCTAATCCGTAAAATACGGTTCTGTGATGAGTATTTTGGCGGCAAATATGCGAATAGATTGAATCGAAATTGATATATGCCAAAAAATACATTGCATAAAGACGTTTCATGAATAACGTGACCAGACTTCCCGTTTTGAACGAGACTGTCCCTTTTTAGAGTTACGAGTCCCGGTGTCCCCGATATGAACTCTGGGACGCAAAATTGTCCCGTTTTCTGAAAATTCCCCCTTAATTGATTTTCGTTAATTTGTAATTAAATTACATCGCAGAAAGTAACCGAATGGAATAATCTAAATGTTTCCACGAAAACTCGTTGGGTGTAAGTATTCAAACACTTTCAAGCCAACAATCTTCAGCATGAAAACTTTTCTACTTTTATTATAAAATATATTTTATGTTTGCCTGCTACAAATGCTCCAGTAAAAAATAGTATTTTCCATGATGAACAAATTATGGCCATCTGAGAAGACACAGTTACAAATTTCAGTTCTAAAGGCGATTTTGATAATTAAGGTGAAAATAAAAAAAGTGCAAAGAGTTTCATTTTTACTTAAAATCATCACCAGCTATATTAAAGCAAACTTGTTCCTCTGATAAATATAACTAAACGTTTCGGGTATATATATTTTTTAATTCGTAACTTTTAAGCTAACAGACTTTTTCTGAAAAAAAAACTTTATAAGTGTTTTTTTATGGACTATACCTGTTAATTAACCTAAATATAAACCAATGCCCCGTTTTGAATATAAAAATAAATGGTCACATATCCATGAAGCGACATAAGTTTGGATTCGTACACGAAAACTTTTTTAACCATTAACTCCTCAGCAAACTTGCCGCAGGAGATATCTTGATATCGACAACCCGCGACGGAGAACCATGCCAATCATATTTGGCTATATTATATATAATATAATTCTTTAAAACAAAATTGGTGACTAATTTAAATGGATACAAAAGATGTGACAGTTAAGTCAAGTGCGTTTTCAAATGAGAAGAAAATAAAAAAGCTTTGAATTACTACACCAAACCTGTGAATGAAAACCTTAAAAAAATCAATCAATATTTATAAAAACGCCCCCTTTTACTCCACTGAGTAAAAAACAAACTGGAGTGACTAGTTAGGGTCATGACAGACCGGACGGCTGTAAGCAGTCGCTCCAATAACTCACACTGCCAATGGGAGGAGCGATAAGGGGAGGAGAGGAGGGGACTCGAGGGACGATGTAGTAGATTATTCCTGCAGCGGAGGAAAACGGGTGTCATCTTTTAAAGCCATCCTACTCTGGGATACGGTAGACTAAACTGAATAATGAAAGGAACCCGATACTAAAAGCATAAAGACAAAAATATCTCTCAATGAAACTTTAAGTAACTCTCAATGTATATCGCTCAATGTAACTAAAAGTAACTCTCAATGTAACTAAGCTCTTGGATAACTAACTGCACTCACCAGGTAACTTATATATATATATTAAACAGCAATGGACTTATGTCACCTAAGAAGCAATAACTATGACTTCAACTCCAGTTGACGGTATAAGGCCCCCTTCGGGGCCAGGTGACCGGAATTTATATGAATTTCTGAATTTCTGAATTTCTCCGATCGCCCCTCCTCCTGGTACTATCTTAATCGTTTTTAATGGTGATGGATCGATGTCACGTCTTATGAACGCCAGGTATGGCGCGAGCCTTAGCGTGCCGAAACCGCATCACACAGCGGAAAGGATTTCCATCTTCTTTTAATTTTCCCCATTTGTTAGCACACAGTTGTATGCACATAATGAAACGACCATTCTAAATTTTGCTCATATTATTTTAAAAAACAGGCATGATTGGATTAAAAGATGGTCATGCGGGGATTGCCCCGAATGCCCCGAGCAATCGTGGCAATTTAACCTTCCGCGCTGGCACGATCAATCGCTTGTTATAGTATCGGAGGTTGTCACTCCAGTTTGTTTTATAGCTCAGTGTTTTACTCTAATAACGCCCCCATCATGTATTCCATTTGGCGGGAAATGCGAATAGATTGAATTAAAATTGATCTGCCATTTTGATCGGATTCCCATTTTTGTTCCCTCAAAAGTCAGACTAAAGCAGAACCTTTTTATTCATTGAACCTTGTATTCAGAAATTTTTACACAAGATAAAAACGAGACGCGAACGAGATGGAATCGAGAACGAGATATTTCTACTCCACGGCTGTCGTCCGCCATATTGCTCTGAGTTTCGAAGCGCATTCCGATTGCTTTTACACTTTTTGTGGCCCGTTTACTAGTTCCAAAAAATCTAAAACCAGCTATTTATTACCAAAATAAGTCCTCAGACATTAATGTATTACGAAAGTAATGGACATCTAGTGCCTGTAAAAATTTGTATTATCAGTGTATAATTGAATCGTCAGTTTGAAGAAGGGAATAAGTCCAAAAAATGACAAATTGACTTTTTGTGCTCAAAACAATCTCCAAGCTTTGCCCTACACATGGGTGAAAAGAGGGGGGAAATAACTAACCCCTAAAGGGAGATAACACCCCTTGAAGTTGTTAAATCGATGTCCATTCATTGTATTTCTTTAGTTAATTCGGTATTGGAGTTAATTTGTCTTTCTTTTCATATTCTTTGAGCTGTAAACTAAGTTAAAATAAAATCTTCTCTTAATTTTTAATTTTTTTCAGACTTTTTTTACGCAGGGAATGTTTGACTCCATTCATATTCACTCACTCCATTGATACTGCTTTAATACCTCAGTTTCGCTGTAATTTTGAATTTTATTTGTCTTATTCTTTTTATTTCACCCTTTTGTGGTATAAACTAAGGAGAAATATAATTTAAGTGTGAATTTTTAAAGGTTTTTTAAAAAAATTTTCATCAGAAAAATTTCATAAGTTGGAAGAAGGGAATAAGTCCATCAACTTATTTTGACTGTAAAATATTTTTGAATATACTTATATTTGTTTTGATGATTGCTCTTCTAAATAGGGTTCTGAACTTCCAGTAAAAATTTAGTGGTTATTCAATGAAAATTCCATTACTTATACAGTTTTTTTCGATTTTCTCAAAACTTGGCTTTGGCCTTATTCCCTTCTTCCAACTGACGATTCAATTACTTGTGACGTTTTTCGACAGATGACACTCAAGATCTCGAAAGTCCTCGTTTCCAAGTGAGCGAGGATTTCGCAACGTTCCCGTCTCGTTTCGTGTTGAAGTTTCTGAATACGAATGTGGCCTAAAATGTTAAGACATTTCATTTCAATGACATTTTTCGTCTCTCTCTCTTCCCTACTCATATAATCTTGAAGCCTAGACTGAACACAATTCAAAGATTATATTCCAGGAAAGAATATGGATGGATATTTTATGGGTGTAGTTAATCCGTTTAATGAGCAAGCCGTTCAAAAGGATGAATTAAGTCTGCATGATGATGATTTAATAGAATCATCTTGTGATCAGAGTATGAAGTTGAACTTAACATTGCTTGTGTTGACAAATTCTGGATAGGTGTTAAAAAAGAATAACCAGAACTATTCAAAGATGCGATAAGGGAATCAATACCATTTGCAACATCCTACAGGTGTGAACAAGGGTTCTCTAAAATTATGCGCTTAAAATCAAAGAAGAAATTGTTTGACACTTTAAAACAGCGTTAGAAATTGGGAAAAAAATCCACTGGTCCTGCGGACCAGTGCTTTACCAATCTTACTGGTCCGCAACAAAAATTACTGGTCCGACAAATTAAAAAGGACCAATTTAAATATTATTATAAAGTAACCATTGCACAGAATCTGAGTACCAAATAGTAATGCTAAAAATTAATACATATTCAATTAAAGTAAGTACTAATAAAATAAATTTATGAGAAATAAGCAATAGCTCCAAAAAATCAATTACTTTAAAAATATCTTATTAATTAAATACCTTTCTTGATTAAATAATATTTCACTAACTGACATACAAATAAAATAATCTTCTTGATTAAATAAGATTTCTCTAATTTACATAAAAATTGGATACAATTGCACTAATTGGCAAAAATAAGAACTATAAAAGAATGAAGGCTTTCACGGCCGGCCATATGATAAAAGATGAGTATTTCGGGCTGTTGTGCCGTGGTCTAGGTGAATAAAAATTAATAAAATTAATAAAAGTCGCAAGACGTTTCGGCTACGTTTACAGTAGTCTTCCTCAGTTGTAAACAGTTCTCGTAGTGTTGACGGATCTTATAGAGCAGGGGTCGGCAAGTAATTTTACTCGGGATCCAAATAATTTTGAAAATTTTTCATCGGGGTCCGGAGAAAAAATAGGCCACTATTACTAGTTTAAATTGTTATCTTCAGTTGCACGTAAATTTTTACAAAGATGTAATTTGAGTATGCTACCTGCTAACTAAAATTGTTAAATTTAATATGTGTGATTAGAAGTTTTAACATTAAAATGGGGGTCTAGGGGCTTCCCCCCAGGAAATTTTTTCAAATTAGACCCTTAAAAAGCATGTCAAAGCTAATATTTGTTCCGTAAAAGTACAAATAAATTATTTTCAAAATGGTATGGCGGTCCAGGAAATAACTTCACGCGGTCCGGATGCGGACCGCGGTCCGCCAGTTGCCGACCCCTGTTATAGAGGTTTTCCGGATCACGGGGTACCACAATTTGTTTAGCTTCTCCCCTTCTTCTTTCTTAAGAAAGAAGAAGGGAGAAGCTAAACAAATTGTGGTACCCCGTGATCCGGAAAACCTCTATAAGATCAGTCAACACTACGAGAACTGTTTACAACTGAGGAAGACTACTGTAAACGTAGTCGAAACGTCTTGCGACTTTTATTAATTTTTATTCGCCTAGACCACGGCACAACAGCCCGAAATACTCATCTTTTATAATAAGAACTATTCTTGAACAAATGATATTGCTCACAAATTAATACATAACTTAGGATTAGTTTTACATTGTTTGTTGACAAACTGGTTTTAATCTGGTTTATTTAATGAAATTAATTTTTTTGCCTTTCTCCCGATTCCAAGCAAAGAGAAATTGCAGGCTAAAACTGGAGGGTGGGATATTTTGTCACCACTGGTCCAGCGGACCAGTGATTTTCTGATTCCACTGGTCCGAGCCGTTTTTTAGTTGTCCCGGACCAGCAATCCAGTACAATTTCGAACGCTGCTTTAAAACGACATTCTCCTATGTGTTACTGACGTTAATCCGGACATATAAAGACTTATTAATTCCAAACATGCTCAAATATCTCATTAATTTAATTCTTAAGATCTATAAGGGGACATCCATAAATTACGTGAGGTCAAAAAGGGGGGGAGGGGGTTGGAAAAATCTCACCAAGGGGGGAGGGGGGTCGATTAAAATCTCGCGTCAACTTTTTAAATTAGAAATTAAACGATTTTTTTAAGTATGAGAAAGGAATAATACCCACAGATATGATACTGTGGTGATTTTTAGGCGGAATATAATGTCCTTTTCCCCCACATCATTAATAATGGAAAAGTTTTAGGTGTTGTAAAGCAGAAAATGCAAACGAATAGGATAGAAAATTATTTTTAAAGGTTGTAGGTAAATCTCACGTGGGGGGAGGGGGGTCCAGATTTTGGAAAAAACACCTCACGTAATTTATGGATGTCCCCTAAGTTTTGAAAATCGTTGTGTCTCTATGAAAACAAACTCAGTAAATATGATTGTTTTTAATTTTTGTATCTCGATCCACCGGTTGACCCCTGGTCTATATAAGAAAGTGTATTATTTTTTAAGATTTAAAACTGCGACGAAAAAGAATGCTTTTTTGCACTGTGGGAATATTTTAGGGTACTTTTCTATTATACCGGCACAGGGACGCCAGTAATGGTGCAACACCAACGGAAGTTTTTTCGTGTGCGATTTCTTCCGGCGAAAGCCCAGCAAGGTTGGTCCAGTCTTTTTAACTCAAACTACCGGAATCCCAGTATCTGTCAATTTTCCTCTTGAACTCGTTTACCCCTTTTGAATTTACAATTGTTTCAGGCAACCATCTATCCACTACCCTATTAAAAAAATAATGCTTTCTACACTCCGTCTTAAATTTTACTTTATTCAATTTGAAATTGTGACCCCTTGTTCTATTACCCGTATTGAAATCTAGTCCCTCTGTGTCCCCTTGCTTTTTAAAAAGTTGAATCAAATCCCCTCTAATCCTTCTTTTCTCTAAAGTGAACATATTTAGCTTCTTTAATCTTCCCTCATAACTTAAACTGTGGATATACCCTTGACCATTTTAGAAGCCCTATGCTGAACCCTTTCAATTGAATCAATATCTTTTTTTAAGTATGGAGACCAAAACTGAACAGCATACTCTAGATGAGGTCTAACCAAGCCTCTGTATAGTGGTAAAATAATATCCTCGGACCTTGAAGAAACAGTTTTTTTAATGTATCCCAATATCCTATTAGCCTTTTTACTAGCAGATGAACACTGTTGAACCCATTTAAAGTCCGCATTTACAATCACCCCTAAATCTTTGATCATATTACCTTCTTTAACTTTGTCCCCTTGCGGAAAAAATTCTGCCCTACCATTCCCCCGACCCATATGAAGTACCTGACATTTACTTATGTTAAAGGACAAACCCCATTTTTCAGCCCATTGCGATATAATATCAAGATCCCTTTGTAAATTTTGTACCTGCTCCTGAGTATCTACCCTACCCTAAATTTAGTAAAAAAAGTTTAGTAAAAAAGTACCTATTTTATTTAGCACTCAAAATTAATTGAACCAATCATTATAAAACTGTGGATAAAGGATTAGAATAAACCAGGGGTTCCCAAACTTTTTATGTCGCGGAGCCATTATCATGAGACAAATTCTTCGCGGAGCCCTTTTCCGAAATAAATTTTTGAAGGTATAAAAAGCAAATTACATAATACCCATTGCTTCTATAAATAAAAGCATAAATGCAGTAGTGTATATAGAAATTTATTTCGGGAGGGGTCCAAAATTATTCCTCAGCCCCTACCATAACAGTAACTTAACAGTAACTTTTATAATTTGCATCTAAGATAATTTATTTGTAAGAAAAATTGTGACGAATTAAGATCCAAGATCCATTAGAAGGGGGTTCTTCCTCCCCAGAAGATTTTGTGAAATGTGATCCTTAAAAACAGTTTTCTTAACTCGCTTTAGGTACATCATTTTCAAAATTTTGGACATTCTTTTTTAGGTAGGATTTTAATTTTAACGAATTTATTACAAAAATTGACAATATTAAAGTTTCAAGTACAATAGAGGGTTTTGAGAGTCCTCCCCCAGAAGAATTTCAGAAATTTGACCCTAAATAACATGGTTTTAACTTCTTTTGTTAAACGTAGTCCGAATTTCCGGGAGGAGGCAGGGCCCCCTCACCCCTCCTATATACACCCCGGGATATATGGAATATTTTGTTAACCAATTATATTTTACCTTTGGATACAAATCTTTGTTATAAATTTCTGAATATTAAAGCTTTCACGTTTTAATCATAAACCAAAAAAGCCCCTGAAAAAGACAAAAACCAGAAAAAAAAAACTATAATCAACAGAGCTCAATTCATTGGAGGCTCCACACCAAATCCACTTAAATTTAAGGATGATTTTAGGTTTGGAAGGAAGGAGCAAAAGTAAGTTCTTAACAAGAAACACCTAGCAGAAAGTTATTTATATAACATTTCAGAGCAACGCAAATTAGAAATTATCAACGTATTTATTTCAAATTTCTTCGCGGAGCCCCTGGAAAGGCTTGGCGGAGCCCTGAGGGCTCCGCGGAGCACAGTTTGAAAACCGCTGGAATAAACGTTTACATTCAACCAACCAATTTTATTTTAGTGAACTTTTTAAACGGTACCAAGCCCCCTTCATATGGACACAGTGGCAAGTAGGGGTGGGCGTTACTGTTATTTTTCAATAACGTTATCAAACGTTAATTATTTTCAAATAACAGTTATTAATAAAAGTTACAAATAACGGCTTCATCGCCAAAATTTACTGTGCATGAGGGTAGGGGACGGACGGTTCGGGGGTTCGGATTCTCCCTCCTTCTCAAAAGAAATTAGGAACTGATTTTTTCCGTTTGTCAATCTTAATTAATCGTCAAAATTTGCAATGAAAATCTAAATATTTTTAGCCATAATTATAAGTAAGGTTCGTAAGAACATAAATACAATAATATTTTTTAAGTATGAGATCAAATAATATAAAAATAAGCGAATACACAGTAACAGTCACGAAAAAGGGAAGGGAGAAAGGACACGCTCGCGTGCCGATTCCTTAAAAAATTACATGTTTTAAATCCAAATGAATCGGCTCATTTATCAATTAGCGTATATTATAATAGTTAAAATTTTAATCTCTATTACATACATTTTGATCCACGTCACTTATTTTTTCAATATCTACCAAAACTATTTAAAAAATTAAGTCATTTTAGACTAATATGTGGACCAGGTAGTTCATTTAGCGAAATTGCCGTTTTAGCAATCCGTTTCAATCGTCAAGATTTTGAGTGGAATTTTCAAATACTTAAGCTTTACTTGAAGATAAATATTGAAAGAATAAAAATTCAGTAACATTTTTAACTATCATATCAAATACACCGACACCCCCCCATTACATCCGAAGTTCCGAACACAAGCCGAGGCCAACTCCTCAAAAACGCTAAGTTTTTCCGCAAAAAATCGTTATCCGCAAAAAAACGACCTTGAGTAACGGCTTGAAGGTCGTTTTTTACCAAATAATGTAAGAAAAAACGAATAACGCTTCGTTTTTACTAATACCAGTTAAATAACGACATTGAATAACACCTTAGAGGTCGTTTTTTTAACAAATAATGTAAAAATAGCGGATAACGTTTCGTTACTACTAATACTTGTTAAAATAACGACCGTGAATAACGGCTTGGAGGTCGTTTTTTCAACAGCGTTACAAATAACGAATAACTGTATCAGTCAAGAAGCAATAACAGTTATTACGTTTTTTTCCTCATAACAGTTATTTGTAACTGTTATCCGTTATTCTACCCATCCCTAGTGGCAAGGACACTTTCTGACGAAATTTGTCTTCTAGGCCTAGGTTATAGTCCTCCTTCAGTGAGAAACACCGATGAAGGCTGCTAGATTAAACCTACGATTAGAATGAACTATGGTAGTCACTATCTTATATATTTATTTTATCATATTTTATAAAAAGTGGTGGCTATTCTTAAAAGGCTATCAAACCGCTTTTCGTCCGTAATATTTATTCACAGGTAAGAAAAGTTGGAAAAAGCAGCGAGGACACTAAAAATAATATTCCATGGAAGGTCTATAGCAGGGGTTCCCAAAGTGGGCGGTACCGCCCCCGAGGGCGTTGAAGCACCGTCTCAACATAGCTTTTCGGTCACTAGGCCGTCCATCAGAAGCCGGTTGCCAACCAAGAGGACCGTTCCATTTTTTTCGCGGGTGGGGAAGGATAGAATGAGGAACTTAGCGTTTTTTCGGGAGCACATGTTTGTGCGTTCATTGAAAAATGCATTCAGAGTTGCTTGATTTAAATCACTTTGATTTAAATTGTGATTTTAATAATGAATAAAATCATTAATTTAAATCAGAATTATTAAACAAATAAAATTCATGGAAATTCATTAGTTAGTTGTATGCTGTATGTAAAATTGGTTGTTGTATGTAAAATTTATAATTAAAAAACTGCTTGTTTTTTTATCAATTGTTTTTAAATTATATAACTTAAGAAAAAATAACATTAACGTGTATTAAATTTATTTCCAAAAGTATAGAACAGTAAATACATTATAAGATCAGAGTTGCCCCTAAAAGATTATTTATCAAAGAGTTATTATATTGTTATACAAAATCTAAATAATTTTAATTTTTAAGTTTTATTACAATTTTTTATTTGATATTTTATTTCATTTTAAAATGAAAAGTTCATATTACTTCCATTTACAATTTTTTTAAAATTCAAATACTTAATTCAAATATATCAAGAAAATCTACCATAAAAAATAGTGCATCTGCCATCTTATAATGTATTTACTGTTCTATACTTTTGGATTATTTTATTTGTTTAATAATTTTGATTTAAATTCATGATTTTATTCATTATAAAAATCACAATTTAAATCAAAGTGATTTAAATCAAGCAACTCTGAATGCATTTTTCAATGAACGCACAAACATGTGCTCCCGAAAAAACGCTAAGTTTCTCATTCTATCCTTCCATACCCGCGAAAAAAATGGAACGGTCCTCTAGGTTGGCAAGTGGCTTCTGATGGACGGCCTAGTTTTTCGATCGGGCGAAGGGGAATTCTGCGCATGCTCGTGCACGCCTTGCAGCGTCGAGCGTCTAAATCCCACGGACGGAGAAAGGTGGCACGCATGCGCCGGGTTGTGGAAAAGTCGAAAGCAACAAAAAGATCGACTCTTTCAAGCGATTCACGGCTCTTTTTACAGCTTTTAAGCTTTTAACAGCTTTATAAGCTCTAATAGAGCTTATTGCACTAATCTTCCAACCATAATCTCGTTTGTTAAGCTTAATTAAACTGAATATAAATAAATTAATTAATTATTGATTAAATTAAATTGAATTTTTTAAAAATTTAATTAAATAAAATTTAATTAAAAATTAAATTAGTTTCCTATTTTTTTATGAAAATAAAATCAAATACACTATTTTTATGTTTTCCTACCTTTCTATTTGTAATCTAACTTATTATTATTCATAAATTTTAATCTATTTTATCTATTAATAATATTAAGGGTTGAGGTTTCGTTAGAATAAAGGCTTTAACTTTAAACTGACAAGGACAGAATGGTAAAATTTTTAATTTATTTAGGTTTACACCTCTTTTAAAGTTTTTTTTTGCTGAACATTTTTAAAATTTGTTTTAACTAAGTCATTTTTATAAAAACAGCGAATTTTAGACGCTATAATCAGGAACAACCAGACTCGCGTTTCGAAAACAGTTGAATAGAGACGATTTAAATCTTAATGAATCGGCTCTTTAATAAAGTAGAACGCTCAATAATTTGTAAAATATCATTCCCTAATACAGAGGTTCTCAACCTTTTTGACTCCGCGACCCCCTTTTCAGGGAAAATAATTTGGCGACCCCCTCCGACCTAAAATTTAAGACTTTAATAATTATTTACCATTTATTTGGCATTTATAATGCCAAATAAATGGTAAATATGCTCATAATATATGCCGTATATTATCGGCAGCAATACGCTGCCGATGCTTCCTATATTTACTCTTATTCAAAATAGTTCATGCTAAAACGAACTATTCTCTCTAATAATCTACATTTTACAAATACAAATACAAATCAAGTCGACCAACTACAGGCGTAAGCCCAGCAAGGTTGGTCCAGTCTTTTTAACTCTAACTACCGGAATCCCAGTATCTGTCAATTTTCCTCTTGAACTCGTTTACCCCTCCTGAATTTACAATTGTTTCAGGCAACGCATTCCATCTATCCACTACCCTATTAAAAAAATAATGCTTTCTACACTCCGTCTTAAATTTTACTTTATTCAATTTGAAATTGTGACCCCTTGTTCTATTACCCGTATTGAAATCTAGTCCCTCTGTGTCCCCTTGCTTTACCATTTTAAAAAGTTGAATCAAATCCCCTCTAATCCTTCTTTTCTCTAGAGTGAACATATTTAGCTTCTTTAATCTTCCCTCATAACTTAGACTGGATATACCCTTGACCATTTTAGTAGCCCTATGCTGAACCCTTTCAATTGAATCAATATCTTTTTTTAAGTATGGAGACCAAAACTGAACAGCAATATATATAATATATTTTAATATTATATATATAGCATTATTATAAATTATATTATTATATTAGCATTATTATATAGCAATATATTTTATAAGTTTTGAAAATTTTTGTTTGTCTGTATAAAAAATAACTGTAAATATGACTGTTTTTAATTTTCGTTTCGCGACCCCCCAGGGGGTCGCGACCCACCGGTTGAGAGCCCCTGCCCTAATACATTTAAAAGAGACGAGATTAATTATTTTTTTAAAATACCCCTTAAAATATTTCAAAAATAAAACTTTTCAAAACAATCTACGAACCTGTATACTCATAAAACTATCTCTTTTGTTGTAGCATGAGTTAAGACTCTATTTTAATTAATATTAAAAAAAAAACAAATTCTTAAAAGATTCGAAATAGTTATTTTAAATTAATAGCATAAATTTCAATATGCGTGAATTTTTAAAAAGAAAATAGAAATGGAATTTCCATTTAAAAAAATTACTTGAAATTGCAATTTTTAAAAAAATTTAATAAAAAAATGCCCCCTTTATATCTTGAGTTCATCCATAGAAAACGAAACTTGGTATAGTTGTTTTTCCTCCACAACATAACGTTTTTCCTCTAGGCCAGAGTTTCTCAAACTGTGGGTCTCCAGTCAGTTTTTGGTGGGTCGCGAGAAGATTTTTAATTTTTCTGAATATAAAGTATCTTTTTATAATTTTTACAAACGTGTAATTGACTTTTGAATTATCAAACTATTACTTGAACTTTTGAAATTTATCACATTACAATATAGAAAAAAGAACAAAAATTTGAGGAAAAACTACACTACTTGGTTTCGAACGGAAAAGGTAAATCCGTCACTTTAATGTGCCGATAATGCAAATCTAGTCGGTTATTCAAATAAGATTTGAAAAAAATATTTAGTGTTTCTCCCCATTCACACCAGCAAGCAAATTTTAAGAATTTTCTTAGGAAATGATGCAACTGCAGTTATCAAACTATTACTTGAACTTTTGAAATTTATCACATTACAATATAGAAAAAAGAACAAAAATTTGAGGAAAAACTACACTACTTGGTTTCGAACGGAAAAGGTAAATCCGTCACTTTAATGTGCCGATAATGCAAATCTAGTCGGTTATTCAAATAAGATTTGAAAAAAATATTTAGTGTTTCTCCCCATTCACACCAGCAAGCAAATTTTAAGAATTTTCTTAGGAAATGATGCAACTGCAGTTATCAAACTATTACTTGAACTTTTGAAATTTATCACATTACAATATAGAAAAAAGAACAAAAATTTGAGGAAAAACTACACTACTTGGTTTCGAACGGAAAAGGTAAATCCGTCACTGTAATGTGCCGATAATGCAAATCTAGTCGGTTATTCAAATAAGATTTGAAAAAAATATTTAGTGTTTCTCCCCATTCACACCAGCAAGCAAATTTTAAGAATTTTCTTAGGAAATGATGCAACTGCAGTTATCAAACTATTACTTGAACTTTTGAAATTTATCACATTACAATATAGAAAAAAGAACAAAAATTTGAGGAAAAACTACACTACTTGGTTTCGAACGGAAAAGGTAAATCCGTCACTTTAATGTGCCGATAATGCAAATCTAGTCGGTTATTCAAATAAGATTTGAAAAAAATATTTAGTGTTTCTCCCCATTCACACCAGCAAGCAAATTTTAAGAATTTTCTTAGGAAATGATGCAACTGCAGTTATCAAACTATTACTTGAACTTTTGAAATTTATCACATTACAATATAGAAAAAAGAACAAAAATTTGAGGAAAAACTACACTACTTGGTTTCGAACGGAAAAGGTAAATCCGTCACTGTAATGTGCCGATAATGCAAATCTAGTCGGTTATTCAAATAAGATTTGAAAAAAATATTTAGTGTTTCTCCCCATTCACACCAGCAAGCAAATTTTAAGAATTTTCTTAGGAAATGATGCAACTGCAGTTATCAAACTATTACTTGAACTTTTGAAATTTATCACATTACAATATAGAAAAAAGAACAAAAATTTGAGGAAAAACTACACTACTTGGTTTCGAACGGAAAAGGTAAATCCGTCACTGTAATGTGCCGATAATGCAAATCTAGTCGGTTATTCAAATAAGATTTGAAAAAAATATTTAGTGTTTCTCCCCATTCACACCAGCAAGCAAATTTTAAGAATTTTCTTAGGAAATGATGCAACTGCAGTTATCAAACTATTACTTGAACTTTTGAAATTTATCACATTACAATATAGAAAAAAGAACAAAAATTTGAGGAAAAACTACACTACTTGGTTTCGAACGGAAAAGGTAAATCCGTCACTTTAATGTGCCGATAATGCAAATCTAGTCGGTTATTCAAATAAGATTTGAAAAAAATATTTAGTGTTTCTCCCCATTCACACCAGCAAGCAAATTTTAAGAATTTTCTTAGGAAATGATGCAACTGCAGTTATCAAACTATTACTTGAACTTTTGAAATTTATCACATTACAATATAGAAAAAAGAACAAAAATTTGAGGAAAAACTACACTACTTGGTTTCGAACGGAAAAGGTAAATCCGTCACTGTAATGTGCCGATAATGCAAATCTAGTCGGTTATTCAAATAAGATTTGAAAAAAATATTTAGTGTTTCTCCCCATTCACACCAGCAAGCAAATTTTAAGAATTTTCTTAGGAAATGATGCAACTGCAGTTATCAAACTATTACTTGAACTTTTGAAATTTATCACATTACAATATAGAAAAAAGAACAAAAATTTGAGGAAAAACTACACTACTTGGTTTCGAACGGAAAAGGTAAATCCGTCACTGTAATGTGCCGATAATGCAAATCTAGTCGGTTATTCAAATAAGATTTGAAAAAAATATTTAGTGTTTCTCCCCATTCACACCAGCAAGCAAATTTTAAGAATTTTCTTAGGAAATGATGCAACTGCAGTTATCAAACTATTACTTGAACTTTTGAAATTTATCACATTACAATATAGAAAAAAGAACAAAAATTTGAGGAAAAACTACACTACTTGGTTTCGAACGGAAAAGGTAAATCCGTCACTTTAATGTGCCGATAATGCAAATCTAGTCGGTTATTCAAATAAGATTTGAAAAAAATATTTAGTGTTTCTCCCCATTCACACCAGCAAGCAAATTTTAAGAATTTTCTTAGGAAATGATGCAACTGCAGTTATCAAACTATTACTTGAACTTTTGAAATTTATCACATTACAATATAGAAAAAAGAACAAAAATTTGAGGAAAAACTACACTACTTGGTTTCGAACGGAAAAGGTAAATCCGTCACTGTAATGTGCCGATAATGCAAATCTAGTCGGTTATTCAAATAAGATTTGAAAAAAATATTTACTGTTTCTCCCCATTCACACCGGGGGGGATCAATGCAAATTTTAAGAATTTTCTTAGGAAATGATGCAACTGCAGTTTATCCCATATTGCTAAAAAAAAAAAAGTTAAAACCCCGTTTAAAGGGTCAAATTTTAAAATTTTCTCCCATCTGATCCACTTACGATACTACGTATCTACCTTCCCCACCCGCGAATAAAATGGAACGGTCCTCTAGATTGGTAGGTGCCTTCGGATATACGGCCTAGTAGGCCCCCACGGCAACATTTTCTAACGATATTTGTTTCGTAGATTATGGTCCTCCGTCAGTGGAAATCACCGATGAAAGCTGCTTGATAATTATTATAATTGAAAAAAACAACTAGAATACGGTATTAAAGATTGGCACCACCTTACATATTTATTTTATCATATTTTATAAAAAGTGGTGGCTATTCTGAAAAGGCTATCAAACCACTTTTCGTCCGTAATTATTCGCAGGGAAAGAAAAGCAGCGAGGACACCAAAAAAAAAACAATATTCCGTGCAAGGTCTATAGCAAGGGTTCCCAAAGTGGGCGGTACCGCCCCCGAGGGCGTTGAAGCAGGAAATTTTTGGTAGCAAATTTCCTTAGGAGGTAGCAAAAGATTTCAGTATACTACTATTCAAAATTAGGTATAATTACGCTTGTAATAAAATAAAACGCGAACAAAATCAAACGAAGATCTTTCGAATGAGACACTTCTTAAGCGTTTCTGCTGAAAAAAAATTTAAAATTTAAAATTTTTTGAAAAAAATTTCTAAAAATTTGGTATTTAAATTTGTACACAAACTAACTTTTTGGATGCAGATTTGAGTGTTTTTCAAACTGCTTCGAATGACACCAATTTTGTGCGAATGGGTCGGTTAGGAGTCCAACTAGGGGGTTGAAAAGGAAATTTTTCGTCATTAAAAAATCGCACTTCCGGTCGAGCACAAACGATTCTCTTTCGAATGAGACCAATCTCGGACGAAAAGGAGAAAGTGCCCCTGCTAGCTTTGTTTTTCGAATTTCCCGCCAAAATGTAAACGGCTATATCTCGGGTCTGTTATTAAGGACATCAATAAAAATTTAAAGAGCAGGTTTATAGAACAGTGAGGAACACAAATAAGTATTAAAACTATCGATATTTATGTTCTTCTCTGGAATAATAATCGTTCCCTCGATTGACCTTGAATTTTCGCTTCTCTTTTATTTTAGAATTATCGTTTCTCGTAAAAGTAACAGTTCTTTTAAGTCTGTTCTTCTTGGTGCAGGTGATTTGGTAATTTCTGCTTTGTTAGCTGCGCTTGCAGAAGCAATGAGCTGATACAAAAATTTTGAACAGAGTGATTTAGAACACTTCTTAAGCATTCAATTCTTCTTAAGCTCGGTTCGATGGTATAACTGTTACTGGTTAACCACTGTTACTTGCGATTCTGTTATTCTAAAAAGAACAGAAACAAAATTCCATTGAGTCGGTTCTATCGTTCTCCTTAAGCTGTGATAGATGAAATTAATAAGAAGTTTATAATTACTTCTCTAGTGAGCCTGTTATGAGTGAAGAAGTGGGGAAACAAAAATAATCAAAGATTTTAACAGGTAGCAAGTGTGAATAGCAACTTCCAAAATCGTCTTAATTTATATAACCCTAATCATCTTTTTTGTTATTTTAGTGGTGGCTATTAACCTTCGTACTTAAAACTTAGTTTGCTTTATATTTTTCATTTTAAATTAAATTATTTTTACAATACCTGATATATTAAATATGGATTCGAGAAGTAAATGCCTTACTTAAATGACCTTATTAAGCGTTGTTTTAAAATAAAGAGGTAAAACAGTTTTGAGCTCCAGTGGCGTTTATAAAAATTTATACACGAAATTATTTTTCATTCCCTCCCATGTAATATTCAATTTTTCTTTCAGTATATTCTTAGGCAGAATTTGAAACTTAACCCTTAGAATTTGCAACAACACCCTTTAACCCAGTGTTTCCCAACGTGGGGCGCACGCCCCACCGGGGGGCAATTTGAAAACTTTCAACTGAATTGCCCCTCCAGATTGGAAAAATTCCAAAAGTTTTCTGGGGGAGGACCCCCAGACCCCCCTTATAACTGTCGTTTATATGGGTCACCGTTTACTATCACTGTTTTTATGTTAGTGTCTTTCCTTGAAATTTCTGCAGCTTACACATAGCGGGGCTCTTTGGGTGTAATCTTAATGCTCTCAAAATCAACTAAAACGCTATTTTAAGGGGAAAATTTCTAAAAATTTCTGGGGGAGGAACCCTCAGACCCCGCACTTAAAAAAAAACTTAAAGTAAAACGGAACTACTAAGGCTGTACCTAAAAATGGTGAGTCACTCTATGCGTCTACCGAAACTAAAGCCTAATTACAATTACATTCAACTCTGTGAGGATCTCATTAATGTTGTTATGGATTGAAATTACTATATGAAGAGTTATTTCATTAAAATTATTTTGCATTTAAAATTTAGTTTTGCATTTTGGGTTTTGAAATTAACTCACTAGTTTTCTAACAAAAAAATCAACTAATTAAGTTTTTTTTTTTTTTAAATTGAGTATTACATTTTGAGTGTAAAAAAATATGTTTAATCTTACATGGGGGGCCATGGAAAATTTAGAAAGGCTTTGGTGGGCCGTGGACCGAAAAAGGTTGGGAAACACTGCTTCAACCCTTACAGATATAGTCATAAAAGCAGGGTCTAGGTACAGTAAAGTGACCATGCCGATGAGACAACTTTCAACACCTTATAGCGGAAGCTTTAGGACAGTGGTTCCCAACCTTTTGTAGCCCCCTTTCCAGAGGTTGACTAACACCTATCGCCCCCTTTTCCTTCTTAATGTATGCGTAATTTTAATTTGAAGTAAAGTGTAAATAATAAAGCAATTTTATGTCCGGGGGTCCTCCCTCTGAAATTTTTTGGAAATAAGACTCCAAAAAAAAAGGTTTTTAACTAGATTTGGTAAAATCTATTGAGAGTCTTCAATATGAAATTTTTCTAGAAAAAGGGGACGAAGGTTGTTTACATATATGTGTGCACTACTGTATTTTCCAAAATTCTAGAGGATATATGAATTTTTTACTCTTATATAACTCGTAGGAGTACTGTCTCTGAATATTATACTTAAACGACAAGGTCTTCCTCAAGAAAATATTTTTAAATTTTCCTTAGAGGTTTGTTTTACCTAATTTTTTGATTTTCCATTTTGTTCCTCCTCATGATAAAGGTTTATATAAAAGCCTTTATAACCCCTTGCTACGCTCAGGGGAAATTTCATGTTTTACAAACCACCTCTCGAAACTTCAAACTTTTAATTCTTGCACCTTGCACCATATAGAAAAAGATCGAAGCTATCCATAATCAAAGAGGCATATGGGGGATCGGGGGTTCTCCCCCGAAAAAATTTTGAATTATAGTGTGCTAAAAAGTATTTTGAAGATACTTTTTGGAGGGTTTTCAGAGAGCTTCGCGGGCCGCCAGTTGGAAACCCCTGCTCTAACCAGAGGTTAACTCTCCAGTTAACCTCTTAACAGGCTGCTCTAACCAGAGGTTGAAGAACTCTTCTTTTCAATCCTAAAAACGTTTTGAAAAATTAAGTTCCAAGTACAAAAGGGGGGTTTAGGGGTCCTCCCCCAGAAATTTTTTTGAAAATGTGGCTTGAAATACAGTCTGTCAGTACAGTACTATTTTATTTCCCCCCTTTGAATACTCATCGCCCCCCCCACTTATTTATAGCCCACTTGATAACACAAATCGCCCCCAGGTAGGGAACCACTGCTTTAGGAGTTATGAATTTAATTTAAAAAAAACTATTAGAGATTTGCTAAAAATTAGTCGATAAGGCCTGTGCGAGGTTTTTGTATATAAATTGTGAATTTCTAAAGGGTTTTTCAGGGCTGAATTCGACACAATCTGGTCGAAATTTTGCAATAGCTTACAGAAAATTAAAAATTTTGATTTAAAAACTGATAAAAATACGGGTGACGCGAACTTTACGTCACAGGTTATGAAGCTGAGTTTTTTAAAATAACGAGTGAAAGGCTGATTTCATCGCGTGCGTGTCATAGTAGCTTTTACTTTTTTCATGTTTTTTTTTATAATCTTAGCCCCTTATTCAATCAATCATCATGAAAATAGGGCCATACTTCTATGCTGCAGTAAACGAAGATCATAACCTGTGACGTCACAACTCGTTTTCGTGCCTTTATAAAACACTATTTTTAATCCACTTTTTCTAATTGAAAAAATTGTCAAATCAAGCCGGAATTTCGCACATAGGGCAGCATCGATTTAGTACGAAAAGACACCTTATCTTAGATGTAAAAATACTTTTAGTCATTTACCCAAGTCTAGGCTTACCATATTTTTTCGCGTCCAACCCAGGACATGTTTTGAAATTTCTTAATTAGTGCTGTATAAAACTAGAAAAGTTTAAAAACTAAGAAAAAAACTATTCAAACTAATAAGGGGCCATTCATTAATTACGTAAGGATGATTTTGGCAATTTTTGACCCCCCCTCCCCCCATGTAAGGGTACGTAAGATTTTTCAAACCCCTCCCCCCCTATTCTTACGTAAGATTCCATTATGTTTTTCAAAATAATAAAATGTTAGAAAACTCTCCGTTTGACGTAAATCAAATATTTTTATTTTTCAACAGATAAGTAATATTCTTGCTGTCAGCTACATATTACTATTATATTATTATCTCTTGATTAGAATAATTGGAATTAGTTTATATTAACTAGGAAAATCTTACGTAAGAATTGGTTTGACCCCCCCACCCCCCCAAGTAAGGGTATGTAGAGATTTTTCCAACCCCCCCTCCCCCTCGGGACCCTTACGTAATTAATGAATGGCCCCTAACCCTTAAATAGTAATATCAGATTTTATATTTTCCTTTAAAATTACTTTTTTCAAAAATTGTTTGATTTACTTAATTTTTATCACAAAATTAACAGAAAGTAAGTTTTCTGAAGTAAAACAGAAGTTAGAAAATGTAAAAAGCGCAATTATAAACAGCTTGGTTGGGATTTTTACCTAAAAATGACTGGGAAATCCTAAATGTATGAAACCCCGGACATTTTTCGACCCAGGACATTTCCACGGACAGCTCTAAAAACCCCGGACTGTCCGGGGTAAACCCGGACGTATGGTAAGCCTACCCAAGTCATAATAATGAAAATTTCTGGACAATTGGGACATCCCTGCATTGTGTATTTGAAGGCTTAGTTTTGTTATATATGTAATTGAATTTCAGTTTTTAAAATCTTGTGTTTTTTTCAATCATTTTTGTGTCGAGGGGGGAAATCAAATAAAACAATTTTTTATTTGAGTAAAATCGCCAATGCGTGTAAAATCATTGTCACAGATATTGAAATCGAAGAAATAACTAACATACTTTTCCCTAGATGGCGCTAACTCAAAATGAATGTGTTGGTTGGGGAATATTATATAATTTTGTACCTTAGGGATCTAAAAAATGGATCGATTCGATTCCGGAATCGATTCCTTAGGTTCGATTCTTGGATTCGATTCCTGAGGTTCGATTCCAACCTGGAATCGATTCCTAAGAGCCAGTATCGAAAAACTAGAATCGAACTTATCTTTTTCAATCACAACTTAGAGATAATTAGTAATTATTATTAATTTAATTAATAACCTGCAAAATATAAAAAAAAAAACAAAATACTTATTAATTAGTGAACAGAATTGTTAATTATTATCTGTGTTAATCAGAAAACAAAATACGATTCCTAAGATTCGATTCCTGCTGAAAAATACTAATTAATTATCAAAATACTAATTAGTAATTAGTGAACAAATTTGTTTCAATCTATCTGTATTAATTGGAAAATTAAGTACGCAATTCCTATTATTCGATTCCTGCTGGAATCGATTCCAAGTCATTCGATTCTTTCAGGAATATATAGAACCCTTTAACCATATTTCTAAGGCCACGGCCAGCCTGAGCGCAGGATCTTATCGGGCAGTGGATATCTACCCCACTCTATTGTTCGCTAATTGACCCCACTCAAAGAGATGGGGTAGATACGCCTGCACTGAGGGTGACTTTATTCAATTGCCTCCATTACCAAGAAACATACTGATCAGCCAAACTAGACGTTAAATCTAGGAACGCTTATTTCATTAATGCCTCACTGCACATGCGCTGGGAGTTCCCAAGCAGTTCTTGGACGTCTTGGCGATCACTTTGACATTCAGTGATTCCATGCCCCCATCCATACTTATTTTTTTAAAAGTACATGTTTGGTTAAAAAACTGATATTGAAGATAGATTCTTTTTTTCTGTAATAATAATTAATTCATAAAATATAACTCAACTTTAAATCAAGCAATTATCACATTAAAGGTTGACTTTAATTTTATTTCTATAAAGAGATAATATAAAAATATTGGAATATATCACAGAAGCATTTCATTTTAGTTATTTTTATTACGACTTTTGACAACTGGATGATGGGTTCATCAGTTTTATTTTTTTTTTATCTTAACTTAATGCTACTCCATTAAAAAAGATGCATCAGATTTTCCTTCATTTAAAATTAAAGCTTCGATAATGTACCGAGATCGTCAGCATTTTTAAGTTTTTCTGGGGTTATTCAATAGTAATTTGATTGGAATATTTGGAATTTATTTACAATAACTTGGAATAACGTAAGAATGGGTTTGACCCCCACCCATCCCTCAAGTAATAATAATATAATCTAATTATTTAATAAAAATAACTAAAATGAAATGCTTTCTGTGATACATTCCAATATTTTTATATTATCTCTTTATAGAAATAAAATTAAAGTCAACCTTTAATGTGATAATTGCTTGATTTAAAGTTGAGTTATATTTTATGAATTAATTATTATTACAGAAATAAAAAGAATCTATCTTCAATATCAGTTTTTTAACCAAACATGTAATTTTTAAAAATAAGTATAGATGGCAGCATGGAAACACTGAATGTCAAAGTGATCGCCAAGGCGTCCAAGAACTGCTCTTGGGAAATCCAACTCCCAGCGCATGTGCAGTGAGGCATTAATGAAATAAGCGTTCCTAGATAGATTTAACGTCTAGTATCAGCCAACGATAGTAATAGGGTCACGTGATTTTTACAGACTTTAAACGGCCGATAAGTTGGGGCTTGCTTCTTTTTAGAACAAGCAAACGTCTCTTCCTCTTTCGATAAACTGCCCCTCATTTTCCACCTGTCTCCCCTCTGCAATACTAGTTCCAGAGCTTTGTGAAAATCACGTGATCCGTTTACTATGGTTGGGTCAGCAGTAGTCGTTCATCTCATATTGTAACAACCTTATCCTCCAGGATAAGTTTCAAGAAAATGTAGAAGCAGAAAGAGGAACCAATCAAGGATTTTCATGGATTAGGGAGGAATGTGAATATATTTATTATTTTTGTTTCATAAAAGTAGTGGTGACTTTTACAATTGTTTCCCTGTTACTCGCTAATCAAAGATCAACGGTTTTATAGCAGGCAGTAAATAGAAAAATCGTGACTTCACAGAAAAGGTGCTTGGATTCCAAACTATCCCTAATTATTCCCTTTCCTCTATCTCTCCACATGACTGCCTCCTCGTATACAAACCGGAGATATATCTCGCGGATGACTCCTTAGATGGCGCGAGAAAAAAGTCGATGGATATAAGAAAAGTTGGCACCAAATCGCAGTGTACCTAGTTTTTTTTCTAAGATTTGTGTTAAAATCTAAAACGAAAGTCAAGCGGCGGGATAAAATTTAATTGGGTTAATATTTATTCAATTTTTCGAAGCTCTTTTTACATCGGCTCGTTTCTGCAAGCACATCTAACCAAGTTGAAATTAACAGCACCTAAAAGAACAGACTCGAGAAAACTGCTATTAAGGACATCAATAAAAATTTGAGGAGCAGGTTTATAGAACAGTGAGGAACAAAAATAAGTATTAAAACTATCGATATTTATGTTCTTCTCTGGAATAATAATCGTTCCCTCGATTGACCTTGAATTTTCGCTTCTCTTTTATTTTAGAATTATCGTTTCTAGTAAAAGTAACAGTTCCTTTTAAGTCTGTTCTTCTTGGTGCAGGTGATTTGGTAATTTCTGCTTTGTTAGCTGTGCTTGCAGAAGCAATGAGCTGATACAAAAATTTTGAACAGAGTGATTCAGAACCCTTCTTAAGCATTCGATTAATTAATAAGTTCGGTTCGATGGTATAACTGTTACTTGCGATTCTGTTATTCTAAAAAGAACAGAAACAAATTTCCATTGAGTCGGTTCTGTCTGTGATAGAATGAATGAGTCTTACTTTAATACGACCTTTATACATACTACTCTAGTGAGCCGGTAATGAGTGAAGAAGTTTAAAAAAAAAATAACATAATCACAATAATCACATATTATCATAGGTAGCAAGTGTGAAAAATTCTTGATATCGTCTTAATTTATATAACCCTTATCATCTGTGTTGTTATTTTAGTGGTGACTGTTAACCTTCGTACTTAAAACCAAGTTTGTTTTAATTTTTTCATTTTAAAATTAATTTATTTTATTTTTACAATCATTGATATTAATTATGGGTACGAGAAGTAAATGCCTTATCTACATGACCATATAAGGCGTTGTTTTAAAATAAAGAGGTAAAACAGTTTTGAGCAGTGGCGTTTATAAAAATTTATTCACGAAATTATTTTTCATTCCTTCCCATGTAGTATATTTAATTTTTCATTCAGTATATTCTTAGGCAGAATTCGTTTTTACAACTTAAAGAACTTAATATGAAAAAGTTATGAGATATTAAGTTGCAACAGCAAAAGGGGGGTCTGCAGGAAATTTTTATAAATTCGACCCTAAAAACCAGGTTTTTAACTAGTTTTGGTACCCCTAGTTAGAATTTTGGATATAAATTTTCAGGTATGATTTACTGAACTTAATGAAGTTATAAATATTAGAGTTCTAAGTACAGAAGGGGATCTGTGGGTCATCCCCCACCCCCAGAAAATTTTTGGAAAATAGACCCTAAAAACGGGGTTTCAACTTGGTTTTGATACACCAGCCGTATTAACCAACGCGAGCCGATCCACAGATTATTCACTGATCGTACAAACCATGGTCGAGATTTGGACCTTATCAACCAACATCCAACAATCATGGTTTCTTCAAACCACAGTTTTGTATGTAACGCCACTTCTGATTGGACCGCGATGACGCCAGGCATCGAGCCCGGCTGTCCGCGCTGTTGGCTGAAAGTTCATAGTTCAGTGTAAATTATTTCCTGTAAAATTATCTACCTGCCTTAAAACATTTCTATCGCAACTAATAATAACTATAAAACCAATTACAGAAAATGACTTGAACTGGTGTTCTTTATTTCCTGCTTTACATTCGAAATTGTTTTTGCAATCCTCGTAATGTAATGGCTACACTGAATGGGTTTATTTCAATATTATTTTTAAAATACTCACACGTATCTAAATATATTGATTCACCTCTCTAAAAATAGACTATTTTTGAAAGAATTTAAAGGAATTAATAGTTAAGAGGGGAAAATTTTGAAACTTAAGTAAGAGCCGTGCTAAATATTTAATACCTCAGATATTTTAAGAGCGCCATCAATCAAAACGAGAGCGAACTCTAAACCTTCTGGTTCATGACTTTTTAAACCCGTTTCATGAGAAGCTTTTCTTTATTATTACACTTTAAGCAACCATTATTTTGATGATTAAAGCACATATACTCAAATATAAATATAATTTGTGATCAAATTCTTCTTAAATGTCCATTTTCGCAAAAATAAACCACGGATAACCCACCAAAGTTGGGTGGTCAGATTTTGGGTGAAAAAACCGATGGTTATTCGTTAGTTGGGGCTGGTTGATAACGTTTTACTTAGGATCAGCGGATAATCCTTCAATCCATGGTTGAATCACGATGGTTAATACGGCCGTTAATCCATAATTCAGACAAACATTCTCAGGTGGGATTTTGATGAACTTATTGTAAAAAAAAAAAGATTTTGAATAATTAAGTTCCAAGTACTAAAGGGGGGTTTGGCGGTCCTCCCCTAGAAATTTTTTTTAAAAATCTGATCCAATAGTATAAAAGGTGGTGTCTTCAGATCCTGATTTCTATAGGAGGGCATTCTGGGCCCCCAAAATGCTTTTAGTGCTAAGCAAATTCGTAGGAGGATAAATTAATTCGAAGGATCTTTTTTGTACTCTATATGCTTTTTTGAATTATTTCTTACATAATCCAGAACTTAATACTCCTTCGGGGTATTTGACCCTGGGAGTGTTCATGAAGAGGAACTTCGCTTAACCAGCTTAACTGCACTAGTTAAACAGAAATCAACTATCATATAATTTATTCACTAAGTAAAAATAGTGGTGACTATCTTAAATCGGAAATGACCGTAATGGGCGATTCTAGCAGTTTTTAAAAACAATAAAAAAATAGTAACTTTTAATTTCAAAAATCGAAACGAAAAGTTGCAATTAGCTAATTCATTATTTTAAAATCAACATTCACTTAGATACTAGGGTAGGGGTGCAAGTAACTGACACTTTAAAAGCAATAGCTATTGCCAACTAGGTTTATACTATGTATAGTCTGTGTGATTAAAATGGATAACTGCAGTCAATTTTTTTTCATAATCTTAATGTGTTCAGAATTGCCTAAAACCTCCAAAAAATGTTTTCATTTGCTTCTCAAAGCCCTAAATTTTAAGTTATTTTCAATTAAAAACAGCCTCTTTTGTGTCTGAGCTGAAACAGCTTGTGACGTGAAATGTGCTTTGTTCCCGCTTGTTGCTATCATCCGGCTTTGAAACAATGAGCACTAGTTTTTTTTACAGACTAGTGTACCGATGAAAACGCTGTTTCCCACATTTCCACTAGCGCATGTGACGTCACTTTGTTAGGAGCTTTCTGTATTAAAATATGTCATAATTACCTTAAAAAAAGTTTGTTGGAAAAGACAAGCGTATCTTTGGAATCAGAAGAGAATTTTTAATAAATTAAAATTGAATATTTATAATTTTAAGAGATGCTGCAGTTCTCCATTGGCGTAACCATGGCAACGCAATAGAAATGCAATGGGAAATGACTAGTAGCGAGCCGCCTATTTTATTTACACAGACAGGGGTAGCAGTGACATTTCAAAAAAAAAAAAAAATATATAGGATTTTTAAAAATAAAATATAGGAGTGTCATAAAATCTTGTTTGCAATCACTCTCCAGGGATGTGATTGACAAAAAAGCATAGAAGAGGAATGCAAAAGTTATAGTTCCAATTGTAAAGGAGGGTTTGGGGGTCCTCCCCCATAATTTTTTTTTGAAATTTGACCCTGAAACACAGGGATTTAACTTGTTTTGGACACATAGTCCGATTTTTTTGGGGGGTGGGTCCCCTGTCATACCCCTTAATATCATATCTTAAACAGTTCTGAACAGTCTGGAACTGTCGTTTTTCGAATTTTCCGCAACTTGGCACCCGCGGCCGTCCAAGAAAGAAGTTGAGGGAAGAACGGAACACTCCGCATCCAAAAGCAACAAGAAACTCGCGGAAAAAAATAATCGCGTTTTTCCGCTTTAAATCTTACTAATTTTTCTCGGAAATATTATTATGCAAAATAAAAAAAATCTATGGATTATGGAAGAAACATCTCCGTTTTTTAAGGAATGAGACGTTTTCAGCGCGAATTTTAACGCGCCGAGCAAAAATATAGGATGCTAATCAAAATATAGGAGAATATAAGAGGTTTTTTTTACTAATTTTTCAAAAATATAGGATTTATAGGAAATATAGGAGGTCTGCGACCCCTGCACAGACTATAATAACATAGTAAAATTCAGGAGTTTTTCAGGAGTACAAAGAGTAAAATTAAGCAGAAAAGAGTAGGTATCTAAAAAATGGATCGATTCGATTTCGGAATCGATTCCTGAGGTTCGATTCCAACCTGGAATCGATTCCTAAGAGCCAGTATTACGACAAAATTGTTGATGATTAAACTCATTTGTGACCCCCCCCCCTTTCCAATGAGGAAGTTGCATGATTCTTTTTTATTTTTTTAATCGATTCCTCTTGCAAAAATAAGCAACTACCCAAAATTTGAGGCCGATCGAGAAATTTTTTGATTGTCAAAAAAAATTAACAAAAATCCCCTTTTTAAAAACGCGCGAAAACGCCAAGAGTTTGGATGTGACGTCATCTTATATTAAACATTGTTGTAAAGCAATGGAGTTGATGGTATGATTGTTGACTTCATCTTATAGCTTAAACAATAAACGTTTTCAGTCACGTGTTTTTTTCTCGACTTTTAAATTAAAATATTTAATAACCTGTACATTTTTTTGAAAATTGACTAGATATTTCATTTTACCATACAAAAAACCATACGGAACACTTGTTTGTTTTTGAAAATCTGACACATGCAACTTCCCAGGGGTGCAGAATATGTCCAAACGCCCGAACGAGGTTCGGGGGAAATTTAAGCAGCTCTGGGGAAATTTTTGCCCAAGATAAAAAGAAAAACTAAAAAAATCCAATCATCATTAGCTGACAAACAAATATTTTGGGTAGTGACTGCATCATAACCTCCAATTTCAACGAAAATCAGGTGAAAACTACTAGTACAGTCCCTGCCATAGGGTCCCGTAGGAATTTTCGACCTAATTTGAAGGAGTGATGGAATTGAATAAAGGACCCATAGGAGAGTCAAAAAAACTTGGGTAGACATCTTGAATTTGCGGACGTTTTTTTTTATGCGCCATTTTCCAAAATGGCGGACGCCGGCTCTATTTTGCTATATCTTTACTCCTAACACACTCATACTCCTCATTTTGGTGTCATTTTGAGGTCAAGGAATTGATTAAAATGGTTTCTGAAGTTATTAGACTTTTATTTTTTTAATTAGTTTTTTTTTTCAATTTTAATTAACAATGCTATAAAAATGAAAACAATATTCCAGTTCCTAGTTTTTATTCGATAATTGATGTTTAAAATACAAAATATGAATATTTGAACAAATGTTATCGTTACATAAGCGAACTTTCGGGAGGTAAATTTAATTTGAAGCTAAAATTAGTGATAAAGAGTCTACCGTTTACATTGATTCCCACATTTGCAATATTCTGTGCATGTTATATACAGCTTTTTGCACTCTCATCTGTTGGTTGCACATGCTGCACAACTACCTTGCATCAACAGTTCATCAGGCATTCTATTAAGGCACAAATCAGGCTTTAGAACACCATTGATGCTTTTGTACCATCATTCAAATTCCGTTACTCGAAGACTTTTATCCGGGAATCGTCTTTCGGAGAGGTTAATGGATTCCCGATTAACGTATAAACACCTTCGGATATGGCCTTTTCTTATTGAATAAGATATGGGAGGAAGATATGAAAGATGTCTTATGTGCAATAGGTACCGAAGTTCATCAAAGGTTTCACACTTGGAAGAGAGATTGATTACTTGAACGAGGAATCACTCAGCTTCATTCCGGGAATTCTCTTCGGCAAATCCTTGTAACGATATTTCACTTAAAGCTTTTAAAATTGACGATTTCGTACCTATTTTAATAGTTACATTACAGCCAGTTAAGATATGGGCCTTAATTAAAGTATTGCAAATTTCAGCTCCGAATTCTTTCCCAAGTGTGCGCTTTATACATAGCGAAACTCCCACTCCCCCTTTGATCCACAATTCTTTCAACCCATGGCAGAATAGTTCAAATATGTATCGAAGGATGAGAACAACGACATCAGTGTCACTTGATAGCACTATGAGGCATTTTATTCCCAACTGGACAGCATTGAACAAATGAATTATCATTCTGCTAAATCTGCTTCTTCAACAAAGGTTTGGAGGGCCAAGCAAGGCTCAACTTGTGTCTTTATGATTATTGAATCTTTACAGTCATTATCCTCTGTGATAACTCCACTAAGTACTGTAGTGAAGTTGTTCAATTTTGAATTTTTAATGAACTTGTTGCAGCAGCCGATGGGAGCATCTCTTTATTTTTACTAGAACACCAGAATCTTTCCATCTGTATTGGAATGGGTGTATCTTCTTGTATAAGTTTAATTGGTTGAATATTTCTCCAGCCTTCTTTTTCCCCTTCCTTAAGTGACTCTTCAATATAGCTGTCGAACACAAAGTATACTCGTTAATTTTCTTTGTAGTTACTTGTATTTGTCCATAATTGATCAAATACATTTTTAAAAGTTAGCATATCTTTAGTTCTGAGTTGTCGAACTTATGACATAAAATCAACTACGACAACTGTATCCATAACATTACGCTGCCGAAAACAATATTTTTTGTTTGATCCAATTTCTTCTCCAATTTAGTCAATAACACAATGCTTCACAGGTTTACTTGTGTAGCCAGGTATGATAGTTTTGTAAAATTTTAAAACTTTCAGACGTTATCACAAAAGTGAAACTGCCAACAATGGAAAGGAAATTAATATTTCCAACTTTGAAACCAAAGACAGTAGACTAACTTCCCAAAAAAATAGTATTGCTGCAGTTGGTAGAAGCATTCACATATAACAAAATACTTGATTAACGAGTAGACTTTATGTTTGACAGCTATATTGAAGAGTCACTTAGGGAAGGGGAAAGAGAAAGATGGAGAAATGTTCACCCAATTGAACTTATACAAATCAAAGAAGATACACCCATTCCTATACAGATGGACAGATTCTGGTGTTCTAGTAAAAATAAAGAGATGCTCCAATCGGCTGCTGCAACAAGTTCATTAAAAATTCAAAATTGAACAACTTCACTACAGTACTTAGTGGAGTTATCACAGAGGATAATGACTGTAAAGATTCAATAATCATAAAGAACACAGAAGTTAAACCTTGCTTGGCCCTCCAAACCTTTGTTGAAGAAGCAGATTTAGCAGAATGATTTGTTCAATGCTGTCCAGTTGGGAATAAAATGCCTCATAGTGCTATCAAATGACACTGATGTCGTTGTCCTTCGATATATATTTGAACTATTCTGCCATGGGTTGAAAGAATTGTGGATCAAAGTGGGAGTGGGAGTTTCGCTATGTATAAAACGCACACTTGGGAAAGAATTGGGAGCTGAAATTTGCAATACTTTAATTAAGGCCCTATATTTTAACTGGCTGTAATGTAACCATTAGGTACGAAATCGTCAATTTTAAAAGCTTTAAGTGAAATATCGTTACAAGGATTTGCCGAAGAGAATTCCCGGAATGAAGCTGAGTGATTCCTCGTTCAAGTAATCAATCTCTCTTCCAAGTGTGAAACCTTTGATGAACTTCGGTACCTATTGCACATAAGACATCTTTCATATCTTCCTCCCATATCTTATTCAATAAGAAAAGGCCATATCCGAAGGTGTTTATACGTTAATCGGGAATCCATTAACCTCTCCGAAAGACGATTCCCGGATAAAAGTCTTCGAGTAACGGAATTTGAATGATGGTACAAAAGCATCAATGGTGTTCTAAAGCCTGATTTGTGCCTTAATAGAATGCCTGATGAACTGTTGATGCAAGGTAGTTGTGCAGCATGTGCAACCAACAGATGAGAGTGCAAAAAGCTGTATATAACATGCACAGAATATTGCAAATGTGGGAATCAATGTAAACGGTAGACTCTTTATCACTAATTTTAGCTTCAAATTAAATTTACCTCCCGAAAGTTCGCTTATGTAACGATAACATTTGTTCAAATATTCATATTTTGTATTTTAAACATCAATTATCGAATAAAAACTAGGAACTGGAATATTGTTTTCATTTTTATAGCATTGTTAATTAAAATTGAAAAAAAAAACTAATTAAAAAAATAAAAGTCTAATAACTTCAGAAACCATTTTAATCAATTCCTTGACCTCAAAAACATATATTTAGACACCAAAATGAGGAGTGTGAGTGTGTTAGGAGTAAAGATATAGCAAAATAGAGCCGGCGTCCGCCATTTTGGAAAATGGCGCATAAAAAAAAACGTCCGCAAATTCAAGATGTCTACCCAAGTTTTTTTGACTCTCCTATGGGTCCTTTATTAAATTCCATCACTCATACAAATTAGGTCGAAAATTCCTACGGGACCCTATGGCAGGGACAGGACTATACGGAGTTACGGATGTTGAGTCGGAAAACAACGGATCTGCGCTCTTAAAAATCTTAGTTTTCTAGGTGAATACCTGAAAGTTGGCTTTTCCTTGCTTTCCGATTGGTATGCAGAAAAAACAACGTTTTTGTTGCAGGATGGGTAATTTTCACGATAATTGCATTCTTGTTTAATCACACCGATGTTTTTTTCTAAAAAGTTAATTGAGGAGAAGTTTACATTTAGCTTAAATTTGAGAAAAATAGACAGTTTTTCTTATTTTAAGAAAAGGCACTTCTGAGCAATAAGATTATAAGTGTGTAAGAAAGACTAAAAAGGAGAGCATAAATAACATTAAATATATGGATTTTGCAAAAATTATTGAATCTGAAAGAAGTTTAATAATTGAAAAAACTACATTATTTTTAATGAAACCTCATTTTGGGGGAAATTTTGGAGAAAAAAAATGTGTTCTGGGGAAATTTTGCACCCTTAAACATTTTCTGCACCCCTGCAACTTCCTTATTCTTGTTCGTCTTGATGAGTACCATCATCCCTCCAAGTTGATACTAGTAGACCTTTTGAGACACCCTGCATATAGTTTATTCTTAATTATTACTCTCTCGTCAACACAAGGTATGTCGAGAGAGTTTTTTTAAGTTTTACAGTCTAGATCCAGTACATTTTTTATACAAACACACGCTTTTAAAAAATATATATAAATATAAATGTTTTATTTAAAGTGGTAGCTTCTCTGACCAACATGACTTTAAAAGCGATCGGAATTTTGTTACATGCATTTACGTTTACCTCCTACAATATACGGATAAGCACCAAGGGTTCAACCCTAAAATTCAAAATAATCATGACTATATTAACTACAGGGGTGCCCTGTTTTTGCGGTCTAATCTCTTAGTTGCCCCATAGATGGCGCCCTTATAATGGAGACTGCCTCTGGATTGCGAGCCCCAAACTTGGGATACCCTGTACATCTGTACATAAGTTAACAAAAGGCCCGTATTTAGGGTTTTTGCCACCCTGTGCATATCGATTTATTGCCGCCCACCTCTATTTCATTTCCTGTTTCAAGAAAATACCCCCTTGTTTCTTTTAAAAGTCTTCTGCTTAAAGGTGGAGTATTTACCTTTTGACACGAAATATCAAAATGTTATGGTTTTTTTTAAAAAAAAGTATCATGTAAGATCCCCTTGTAAATGCGACCCTTAAAAGTTGGGTTTTAAATCATTTTGAGAACATTTTTGGGTCCATTTATCGTGGGTATCTTTTGGTCCACTATCGTGGGTCCATTTATCATGGGTATTTTAGACATAAAATACCCATGTGATGATACCCATATCATCGGTGTTTTCCTCTGTTTTCCTCATGTAAATGGATTTTTGTCTGTATGATGGAAATAAACGTTATTATTATTATTATTATTATAAAATTTCGGGGATTTTCTCAAAAGTGTGATGCAAGATTCCCTTGTTGAACCGCTGGAGGGTAAGGGGATCCTCCCCCAGAAAAAATTTTGAAATTTAACTTGTAAAAGTAGGGTTTTAAATCATTTAAAGAACATTTTAAAAACTGGGTGGTACATTTTTTTTTTCAAAACTCTATAGTACGTAGCATTTTGAATTGTTGTAATCTGCCGCCCTGTGCTATAGCACATGTTGCACGTGCCTAAATACGGCCCATGGGCGCCCATATGTTAAAACTCAAGGGGGAAAGGAAAATTTTAGGTTTTCAGTCAGGCATTTTTTTTGTTTCGAGGGGAGGAGGGTTTGGTTCAAAGTTTTCGAAGTTTATGTTTCACTCATGTACTGTGCGTAGTATTTTTTTAACACCCTCTAATTATAGTTTATTATCTTTTTACACTTTATGTAGAAATCTACTTGTTCACAATATACCTAGTCGATACTAAAAAGAGGGGGTCTGGGGGACCCCCCCCCCAAAAAAAACATTTTTTAAATTTTACTTTTAAGAGTAGAGATTTAACTCATTTGGAACACTTTTGGGCAACAACCTAATAGCATAGCTGCCAACTGAGTTTGTTCAAAAACCGGAAGATTTTAATATACATGGACGCATAGTACAAAAAAAGCGGTCTTCTATGAACTGAAATGAGGAACATTTTAATGTTTACAGTGAAATGTTCAACATCATTCAACATTTCAACTTTTCCTTAATTTTACACAATCTGCCATAATTGCACACTTTGGATCAGTATCTGTAAAATGCAGACTGTTTGAGGCTCAATTGAGCAAAAAGTACAAAACTTTCACAAAAATAGAGAAATTTCCTGAAAATTGTGAAAAACCGGGAGAAACTAGTTTCCGGCCGTAAAATCGGAAAATGATTGAAAAACCGGAAAACTCCCGGGTAAACCGGGAGGATTGGCAGCTATGTAATAGGATTGTTACCCATGATTTTCATGATGTGAGTAGAATTATTCAGAATACCTAGATTTTGTTACTGGGGTGGTGTATAAGGCAATGTTTCAGTGTATGAAATTGTTGGAAACCATTTTCATATTGCTTTTGAATTAGCTTAAAATCATAATAAAGTATTGATATAGTAGAAAATATAAAATAGAATGTTGAATAAAAATTATTTATTATGGTTAAATGAAGATATGTGAATGAAGATTATGTGAATAATTATTTCAGCTTAAACAACTTTGCATATTACAAGTAAAATGAAGTATGGAGCAAAAACCATGGACAATTCCCATATTTTTTAAAATTGGATAAAAAGCAATATTTCCAGTGAAACAAATAGTTTTACTTTCAAAAATCAGCTTTAAAAGTTTCAAAAAAAATTCTTTAATTGGATATTTGAAAATAAAAATAGCCAAATTTGAGTTGCCGTTGAGTTGAGGCACAAACTAACATCAAGAATTGCCGAAAGGCTATACCTGATTGGATGATCGTACTGTTATTAATGACAAATGACGTCCCACAACTGTCTGTGACGAAGCAGCCGTTTTCGTGCCTTTTTAAAAAGACAAACTTTGAAATTAACTTAAAAAATAAAAAAAATTTTTGTCCCACAATTCCTTTTTTCGTCGATCTCTATAGAATAAAAAATTAATAAAAAATGCGGGAATTGTCCATTATTTCCCCCAAATTGACAATAAAACTCCGTTTTGCTCTTTGACACAAGTCTTTCATCAGGAGTCAGACAGTGTTAATTCAGAAGAAAAACACCCAATTTTCAGGGCTTTTAGAAAAATAAAGCAAATTTCAGAAGACTTATATACGAACCCCGTTTCTTGTCACGTTGAAAACTCTTCATGATGATGAGATGAGGTGGCAACCGAAAAGGACCCACGATTGATGCTTCTGGACAGAGAGGTCATCAAAAGGGGGCCCCATTCAGCACAGGAGGGGGAGGGCCCCTGCGGCTTCAGAGTTTATCTAAGACAGGTATGGGCAACCTTTTCGAATCCGCGGGCCGGATTCAATGATTATAATGACGTGGAGGGCCAGAGAGTAGATAATAGCTAATATTTTTTTAAGTTAAAAAGTAGTAGTTTTATTATATATATTTACGAAGTTTAATACTAAAGTTAAAATTTAATCTGGACTTATTATACAATATATTGATTACATACAATAATAATAATGAAGTTACATTAATATGAGCTAAAATAATATTCAGAACTCATAGTAATAAAAAATATTTCAGGAGAGACTTTTAATTAACAATTGTCAATACATGATGCAGGAGAATTAATGGAGGAGGAATTAATTTTCAGGAGGACAAATTAACTTTAGCAGCATTGGGAAAGGCAGAGAATGAATATAGTCCGTATGGTAGAGCCGGTAACAGCCGGATTTTTTTTGGGGTGAGAACCGGTTAACCCAGTGTTTCCCAACGTGGGGCGCACGCCCCACCGGGGGGCAATATCATTTTCTAGGGGGGCAATTTGAAAATTTTCAACCAAATTGCCCCCCTAGGTGGGACCAATCCAGGGGGATAATTAAAAAAAAACTTTTTAAAAAGAAGTTTATAAAAATCTGATCCTATTATCCTATCTGAGAATGAATGTCTGAAATCTGGACCAATATTGTATCAAAACCAAGTTGAAACCCTGTTTTTAGAGTCTAATTTCCAAACCTTTTCTGGGGGATGACCCAAGATATCTTTGTTTTTAGAACGCTTATATTTGAAACTTTTTTTACATTAGGTTCATCAAAATGCAAATCTTACCTAAAAATTTATATCCAAAATTTCCCCAACTAGGGGTACCAAACTAGTTAAAAACCTGCTTCCTAGAGTCAAATTTCCGAAAATTTGCTGGGGGAGGACCCCCAGACCCCCCTTGGTACATAGAACTTAATTACTCATAACTTGCTGTAGTTCTTTAGCATGCAAATTCTACCTAAAACTGTTCTGAAAAGCCTCATTAGACTTATTAAATATACATAGGAGGGAGGGGCTAAGATATAATTTTGGCTCCCTCTTAAAATATATTTCTATAATTGCCACTGAGATCGGGGGGGCATGAAAAATTTAGAAAGGCTTTGGTGGGGCATGGACCGAAAAAGGTTGGGAAACACTGGGTTAACCCGAATTGCTATGATGACAATACAAGCCTTTTCTCTACTGCCAAGTTAGAGTGAACCGTGAGGGGGATCGGGAATATCAATCGTCCGTCGTGAAGTATCAACTATCCCACGCTTATAGACGCCTACCAAGAACGAAATATAGTTGTACAGCGCGTTTTAACTGCTAAAATTAAGTTATTTTCGGGGGAAAGTTCTATATCCCCTCTTTCGCTCTTGTTGACAAAAACCAGAGTGATTTTTTGGTACAATTTTTAAAATGTTCCGCGGGCCGGACCAAATGACGAAGCGGGCCGGAGGCCCGGGATCGTTGATCTAAGACAATAAAAATAAGGAGTTTCAGAAATAAATTGCACAAAAAAAAATTAGGACTTTGATTTATTTTTTAGGTTCAATTCCGTTAACTTTCCCGCTAAATATCGCCAATAATCTCTTTTGGACACCGAAAAGTACAAATATTGCTAAATAATTTCTAACTCATGAATTAATTGCCACTATACAGAGGCTTGGTGAGACCTCATCTAGAGTATGCTGTTCAGTTTTGGTCTCCATACTTAAGTTTGGTTATAGATAGGGCAGGGGGGTTTGGGGGGGGCAGCCTCCCCCAACCACGTTATAAACTTTTTAAATAACTATTTAAAATTATTAGCCTTAGAAATCGTAGACAATATACCTAAAAATGCTATACAGATCTACACAGATGGAAGTAGAATTGGTGACCGTGCTGGTAGCGGAATATATATAATAACTCCTAGGAAGAAAATGACTCTATGCAAACGTAACTCAGACTTTTCTTCAGTCTTTAGAAGTGAACTCATGGCAATAGATGAAGGACTCAAGACAATCATGGGCGAGACTGACTTCGAAGACCTGTGGATTTTATCTGATAGTCTTAGCTCACTTCAACATCTGAGTAACTGGAGCTGTGTAGGAGGAGACCAAACCAGCACTTCAATCCTTCAAAAGCTCCGGGCTCTCTCTTTCCACCACAATGTTACCCTACAATGGATTCCATCCCATGTAGGTCTTCATGGTAACGAACTGGCCGATAAATTGGTCAAGGAGGGTTGTGATATTCAGACTCCCTCTTCCACTGCCCTCTCATACCCAGAGATATACTCTATCAAGAAATCGAAAATGATGGCGGAATGGTTGGTTCCTCCCGTCCATCATTGGTATATGGGCAGAAAACCCGGTTGGACCTTGTCCCTCGTCTCTGATAGACGATCACAAACCGCCCTTGTCAGCGGACACGTCAAGAGTCTCTCCTTCAATGGAGGTGAGAAGCACTTTACCACTTGCTTAAAATGCCAAAACCATCAGGCTTCTCCCGAACATATGCTCGACTGTTTGGGACTCACAGGGAGGGATATCTATTCGGATCCTCCCCTTGTGTTGGACTTCCTGAGGATCAACGGTTTGATGGAGTTGGTCTGACTTCGTCAGACACGGAGAATAGAAACAACAACAACAAATAACTATTTTGCCTAAAAATGCGAGTTTTTAAGTGATTTTTTTGGTTTTTGAAATGTGTGTGTGTTTTGTAATGAAATGCATTCTTTTTTCTTAAAGTTTGCGGTCCAAAATCCACTCAAAAGCTGCCATTTTGCACGCGCGCCATATCCATCACTTTATCTCAAAAATCGCGGTTGCCGAGAAGTGGCTGGACGGACCCGTTCTCTGGATTACGACCATTATCCTTTGCAAAAACCCTAGTAGCACAGCTCATACCAAATATGTAAGTTTACGTAACTGCGACTAGTAGTAAACATAATTTAGCCATACATGACGAAAATTGGACGAATCCTAACGTCTGTGCTGCTTTTGTACGTAATGGCTATTTGCACGACAGTTTGAAGCATGCGCAGTAACCAGAAAGCAGTATTAAAGAACTACCGTTAAAATGCGATGTTCTCTGTTAACCGCGATCGTGAAGTGTTTTCTCGGGAACACACTTCGCCAAAAAGTCGTCCAAGCCCGGATTCTTTGCATTTACCCCACTTTGGAAAACCACAATACTCTCGCGGGCCGCATATAAAATTTTAGGATAATATTAAGAGCACAGAATGACAGTGAAGTAAATTGAATCAACTAGGTATATAAATTAGGGAGTTTCTTAGATCCTTTGCTTAGTTTGACAGATTCCTAATTAAAATATTCATTTAAATTTAAACACGGTAAATGAAGCGAATCCGGCCCGCAAGCTGAATTTGGCGATTTTTTTGTCGCCAAGTGGAAAACCAATGGCATCAGAGCATTGGATTGTTATCGCCAAATTTGGCGTTGAAAATTTACGGGCCGGATTCGCTTCATTATCCTTAAACGGTAAACTTCCAAAACTCCAAACACTATTTAAAAACAAAATAGTTACTTGGATTTCGGTCGATTGCAGCGGATTTGGAAAATTTCATCCATACCAAGATTTCAAACTTCAGTTTGTTTACACCAGTTTACACAACAAAGTTGGCAAGTTGGTTCAATTTGATGAGTTTAGTTGTGAGGGGAAAGTCATACGTAAATTCTTTTTAAAAATTTAATGATAATTTTAGCTCTTAAATAATTTGAAAGGTATTTAATTAAATTAATTTTGAAGTTTACCTATAAAATATAGATTTTAAAAATCTAAATATTCAGAAATAAGTTATTTGAAACCAAAGAGCCAGAAAACTCTAATCAACCAACCAACCAAAAGTTCTTTAATGATAAATCTGTGGCAACACCACTGTGTTTATTATGTTTACGGTATTTTCGAACATGCGCTCACGTTAATAAAATATTTTTTTTACATAATTCAGGAGGTAAAGTTACTTCAAAGATCCATTTTTGAATAGGATATTTAGCGGAAACGCTAGCAAAATCGAATCCCATTTTTGTATTTAAAGTTTAAATATTTTGTTGATCATAGAGGTTTGAATTCCCAAATTCAGCAGCACAGCTATAGAAAATTTATTATTTTATATTATTTTCACCAGTACTGCAAGTGCAACGAATCGATCCTGTAGGCCTTGCTGAACTTTAATTGAATCCAGGCCATTTTTTAATTAAGAAGTTTGGGGCCAAATGTCCCCGCATTGATCTATTCTGCCCCCGCAGTGATGAAAGTTTGCCCCCAAAGCCTAAAATGCAAACTGATAACTGCACCAAATTTTTTTTCAATCAATACTCGATCAGACCAATATAATTTCATTTGTTGTATTGACATTTAAAATGAAGAAACTCCAAACCTTTTTCCTGAAATTTTTGTTTTCTTAATTGGGCCTAAAAAACGCCTTTTTGCTTCTAGTTTTCAAAAATTTCCAAGGGAAAAACCCCCAGATCCCCTTTTAATTGGTATGGCTTTAGAGGTGTATCACTCTTGATGGCCCCTCAATGTTAATCTAAAGGAGGAGCATTAATGAAAAGTGTATTGACTTTTGCCCCCGCAGTAGGGTGTCCCTTATTTGGGCGTTTTTTTAAAACATCGGGGAAACTTTTGCTCCACCCCCCAATTTTTTTCTATTTGGTACCCTAAGACTGTGTGCAAAATCTTAAATTGATCAGATAATATTAACACGTGCCCCAAACGGCCTAAAGTTAGAAAAATTTGACTTTTTTCTAATTTTTTTGAAAATTTTTAAAAATATGTTTAAAAAATCCGTTTTCGAATAATCGGGCTCTAACATAATTAAACAATAATATTTGACCGTTTTTCATTGCTAGTTAGGCCAAAATGCCCAGTTTGTAACCTAGTCATCAATCAGAAAATCATCAAATTTGTCCATTTTATACTGAGAATAGAAGAATCAAAAGGAAGTGGTAAACGACTTAAAACCGCAAAATTCCATGGCTAAACACCATTTCTAGAGCATATTGATGTGGATATAAATTTTCTGGAGCTCAAATTAATTAGGGGTTGCTTAATTACAAACGCCATATTGGATTGCATTAAAGCTAAAAAAATTCTGGAAAAAGGTATGGGCATGTTTCATGTTTGATATCGGGTAATGGGTTTTTGAGGTTTCTAAAATCAATTTCGACTAATAAATTTCTCTTAGACAACTTTTTAAAGCTCTTTACACAATTGTAAGGGCCAGCATATCTCCTAATACAAGTGCAGACCATGTTTTCAGAACTATAGATATGGTAATAAATTCTAAACACATAAAACTGGCAAGAGAAATTCTGGATACAAGTTAAAAAACAGACTCCAGTGTGTCCACGAGTATTTTATTACATAAGTTAATTGAAAATCTGAAGTTGATACAAAATTAACCCACTCTTCATAATAATTGAGTTATACTATCAGATGGTAAGCAATTAACCATGTTTATAGAGACTTTTCTTCCTATTTTATCATAATTTTATACATTAACATAAAAATACCAGCAGTTCAACATATTAGTGTGTCATTAAAACAATTAAACACTGTTATTTTGTCCGCGCGGCTGTAAAAATGTTAAATATTAACTACAGTTTTTATAACTCTTCTACTTTACCCTTAGTTTTTCTTGGCACTGTCAACCTTTCATCAGTAAACGTCCTTGAAGAATTTCGTGAAAATTGCTTATGGAATCAAATTATTTTAAAGTGTCAGAGCCTTCTTTGAGAATATAGAGGTAGGAAACTCAGAGCGAAGAATAGCTGATTTACAAAAAGACTTTAAAGAAGGAATGATTTTAAGAAACTGTTGATAATATTTATGATATTTAAATATCCAATATAAGTGTCTTAGATTTTAATGACTCTAATTTGTTGAATTGAAGGTATTTTTTATGCTAACGAATAAAATTATGATGAAATAGAAGAACAGTCTCTATAAACATGGGATAGTATAACTCAATTAATATGAAGAGCGGTTTAATCTTGTATTTTGTATTAACTTCAGCTTTTCAATTAACTTACGGAATAAAATACTTGTGAACACATAGAGTCTGATTTTTAACTTGTTTCCAGAATTTCTCTTGACAGTTTTATATATTTAGAATTTATTACCATATCTATAGTTCTGAAACCATTGTTTGCACTTGTATTAGATCTTCTGGGCCTTATAATTGCGTAAAGAGCTTTAAAAGTTGTCTAAGATAATTTTATTAGTCTTAATTGAGTATAGAAACCTCAAACACCCATTACCCGATGTCAAACATGCCCATCCCTTTTTTTATAATTTTTTTAGTTTTAATGCAATCCAATATGGCGTCTGTAATTAAGCAACCAATAATTAATTTGAGCTCCAGAAAATTTATCTATACATCAATATGCTCTACAAATGATGTTTAGCCATGGAATTTTGCGGTTTTGAGTCGTTTACCACAGCCTTTTGATTCTTCTACTCTCAGTATAAAATGGACAAATTTTATGATTTTCTGATTGATGGCTGGGTTACAAACCGGGCATTTTGGCCTAACTAGCAATGAAAAATGGTCAAATATTATTGTTTAAATGTGTTAGATCCTTATTATTCGGAAACGGATTTTTTAAACATATTTTTAAAAATTTTCAAAAAAATTCGAAAAAAGTCAAATTTTTTTAACTTTAGGCCGTTTGGGGCACGTGTTAATATTGTCTGATCGATTTAAGATTTTGCTCACAGTCTTAGGGTACCAAAAGGAAAAAAATTGGGGGGTGGAGCAAAAGTTTCCCCAACCTTCGATTTTAAGGGACACCCTACCCCGCAGTGAAAATTCTTTAAAAAATGAATCGCTTATTTCTGAAACATGTCAAACGCCACTTTTCTTGTTTTGAGATAAACGAGAAAAATTCTATAAGAGCTCACTGCATTTTTATCAAGATGTTACGTATTTTTTTTTCCTTAAAGTAGACATCATTTGGATATTTTACTCACAAATTTTGAAAAAATTTCAAACCAAAGCTAGACTGTTCTTGATGTAATCAGCATTAAAAAACAGTGTAGAAAAATGTCTTGCATTAGTATTAAACCATTTTTAAAAATTTTAAAAAATTTCAAACTGTAGCTACACTGTTCTTGATGAAATATCTGAAATCAGCATTAAAAAACAGTGTAGAAAAATGTCTTGCATTAGTATTAAACCATTTTTAAAAAATTAAAAATTTAAAAAAATTTCAAACTGTAGCTACACTGTTCTTGATGAAATATCTAAAATCAGCATTAAAAACAGTGTAGAAAAATGTCTTGCATTAGTATTAAACCATTTTTTAAATCATTTTTAAAAAATTTAAAATTTTAAAAAATTTCAAACTGTAGCTACACTGTTCTTGATGAAATATCTGAAATCAGCATTAAAAAACAGTGTAGAAAAATGTCTTGCATTAGTATTAAACCATTTTTAAAAAATTAAAAAATTTCAAACTGTAGCTACACTGTTCTTGATGAAATATCTGAAATCAGCATTAAAAACAGTGTAGAAAAATGTCTTGCATTAGTATTAAACCATTTTTAAAAAATTAAAAATTTAAAAAAATTTCAAACTGTAGCTACACTGTTCTTGATGAAATATCTGAAATCAGCATTAAAAAACAGTGTAGAAAAATGTCTTGCATTAGTATTAAACCATTTTTTAAATCATTTTTAAAAAATTTAAAATTTAAAAAAATTTCAAACTGTAGCTACACTGTTCTTGATGAAATATCTAAAATCAGCATTAAAAACAGTGTAGAAAAATGTCTTGCATTAGTATTAAACCATTTTTTAAATCATTTTTAAAAAATTTAAAATTTTAAAAAATTTCAAACTGTAGCTACACTGTTCTTGATGAAATATCTGAAATCAGCATTAAAAAACAGTGTAGAAAAATGTCTTGCATTAGTATTAACTATTAAACCATTTTTTAAATCATTTTTAAAAAATTAAAAATTTAAAAAAATTTCAAACTGTAGCTACACTGTTCTTGGTGAAATATCTGAAATCAGCATTAAAAAACAGTATAGAAAAATGTCTTGCATTAGTATTAAACCATTTTTTAAATCATTTTTAAAAAATTTAAAATTTTAAAAAATTTCAAACTGTAGCTACACTGTTCTTGATGAAATATCTGAAATCAGCATTAAAAAACAGTCTAGAAAAATGTCTTGCATTAGTATTAACTATTAAACCATTTTTTAAATCATTTTTAAAAAATTAAAAATTTAAAAAAATTTCAAACTGTAGCTACACTGTTCTTGGTGAAATATCTGAAATCAGCATTAAAAAACAGTATAGAAAAATGTCTTGCATTAGTATTAAACCATTTTTTAAATCATTTTTAAAAAATTTAAAATTTTAAAATCATTCAAACTACTGTTTAGATGAGATATCTGTAATCAGCACTGAAAAACAGCCCAGAAAGATTATTTGCACGCACAGGAGGGAAGTATTAAACCACTTTTAATTAAATTTTAAAAAATTTAAAATTTTAAAATCATTCAAACTACTGTTTAGATGAGATATATATAATCAGCACTGAAAAACAGCCCAGAAAGATTATTTGCATGCACAGGAGGGAAGTATTAAACCACTTTTAATTAAATTTAAAATTTTAAAATCATTCAAACTACTGTTTAGATGAGATATCTGTAATCAGCACTGAAAAACAGCTCTGAATCAAAAATGTCTTGCACGTAATTCTTTGAGATTCATCTTGAGCCGCAGTCACTCGAGCCGGTAGCTTCTACAATTGCGTGCACTCAACAGTCGTGCTTTACAATTGCGGTCACTCTTAACAGGGTTGCATTATAGTTCAAAAATACCAATAGCAGCCAAAGTACAGCAACCCTGATGAGGCGAGACGAAAATCGAAGAGATCGCCAAAGAAGGGCCGTTTGGCGAGACAAGTAGCTATTCGGAACTTGAGCCATTCAATGGGTTTTACTTAATAACATTTTCAGGTTCAACGACACTGTCGATGGGATAATGCCTAAAAACCGATGTCTTACATTTTGCTACAATATAGGGGAGACCGGGCAAGGATGGGACACTTTTTACAAGAATATTTTTTAAAAATTTAATTTTCATTGTATAAATTTGAAACTTTCAAGGTATCATCTTGGAACATTTTAATATGTTTAAAAAAAATAACCAAAGTGATAGCAAACAAAACTTAGGATTTATGAACGAATTAAAGTAACCTCTAAAAGTGTCCCATCCCACCTCGGGCCGGGGTGGGACATATCTTTTAAATTAAGATTTATGATTACTTTTTAAATATATGATTAAAAACAACAAAGATGGAAGTATTTTACACATTTTAAAGATTTATTACAAAAACATCAGTTATTTTACCTATTTCGAAAAATCTAACAAGTGAAAAATACAAAATAGTTAAAATGCTTCTTTAATCTAAAAAAATATGTTTTCAACTGCAATACTAATCAGTTTCAAAACAATGGTATCTAACGGATTGTATGCAATAGCTTGTATTTAGGTATTGAGAGGAATTGGGCATGTCCCATCCCACCCCAAGTCATGGTGTCCCATCCTACCCCGGTAGCAACAGTTTTAAAAAATAGGTTCTTTCAAAAGAACTGTAGCTTTTAGGCATAACTCAACTATATATTCATAAAGAATACATTATTCTGTTTAGAAAACAATATAAACCATTAAGAAAGCAACCAAGAATCAAATTGAAAATTCACTTTGAAAAGTGTAATACTTAGTTACTTTTGCTATAGTGTAACCATCTTTTTCATTCAGAAACTTGTAGGAGCTTGCAACTAAAATAGTAAACAGCAACAAGTATAAAGCCTTGGTGGCTTTACCTGGTGGAACACTCAAAAACTAATTTTATTTATAATTTTAAGATTTATTGAAGGTGTCCCACCATCCTACCCAGTGTCCCATCTATCCCCGGTCTCCCCTACCTATTTTTTATCTGGATTTTAATAAGAATTTTCAAAATCATTTGGTCCCCTTGTTTAATTACTTGCCACCCGTTGAACTAGGGTATCCAAAGAAATTAAAAAGTCGTCATTTGTTTGTGTTTGAATCGAGTTACCTGTAAAATATTTTTCTTAACCATTAATATAAATTTATAATTTTGATTTAATAGTGAGATTCTTACCTACTTACCTTTTTAATTCTTATTTTAAATTACATTTCAGGGACTAATGCAGGCCAATCTAAGTACCGTTTATCGGCACCTTCACAAAAAATATACTCACAAAAACGGCACCTTCACAAAAATTCTATAATTATTTTTTAATGATAGACCAATTGTTTATGGTTAAATTAGTCTTTAAATTGCTATAAAACTGTAGAAATAAGTAATTTAATGTGTTTTCATTAATTTAATAGTTCTCCTTAAGTAAACTTATAAAAAAAAATTCACATTAATTAAGAATCTTTTACAATTTTTCACAATAATTAAAAGGAAGTGTACGTTTTTCACAAAAATGGGGGTTAAGTTTAAAATCCTGTATTAGTCCCACCATTTATTTTATAAGCATTTAATTTAAATATCCTTCCGCTACCCTCTTAATTAAACTTTACACTAAACGCCTAGCAAGGATAAACAAACTATACTGGTGCCCTGTCAGTTACCGGTGTAACTACCCTATTTACTTTAGGTATCAAAAATTTTGCTGCACAAGTTGCATCTTTAGAAACTTATAGACTGGAGCTTGTAGTGAGTGTTTGAAAAGTAAATTAAGTTAACACATGTAACTTTTAATCTAATTCTACCCATAAAATATGTATAAAACTTACTGACTGTTCAAATTGCACCAGAAAACTTTTTTTAAAAATTGGATTTTTTTTTCTGTGAACATGGCCAAAATCAGCTTGTTGTAAATAGTCAGCAACTCTGTCCACCAGATGAATTCTTGAATTTTAACGCGTCAGCTCCCGTACTATTAGTCCCACCTATCACGTAAGTCCAGGGTATTGCTGTACTTAAAATTTTTAGGGGGAAATATAAAAGTAGTCCAATCAAAAAATTAAATAATCGAAATTTGTTAATATAAAATAATAACTATTGAAAATTTTAAAGCCCATTGAACTAGAAGAGAATAATACGCTTTAATTATTGAATAATTTCACCAAAAACGTTAATTCCAGAAGATGTGATTAATGATTTTTAGAATATTTTTTCAAGTGGTTAATGTGGAAATCATTCAAAAATTATATTGCATGAGAACTGGATGAATTTTAATACCTTTCTCTCAATTTAATAAGGTATAAGTATGTATTAAAAATTTTAAAGAAGGGAGCTATAACTTCACCCATTGCATTATCAGCTAAGTACAATATAAAAACCATTTTATTATTTTTATGCTTTAAAAAACTCTGTTTTTAATCATATAAACACCTTATATTTGAGAATCCATTATAAAAACCACAGTTGGTTTTTATTTATAAATAAAAATCTCAGCATGTATATTAAAAATGTACTTATAACAACAATTTCTTTTCCATGCTATTAGAAACAGTTTTTTTTAATGCAGCAAAAAAAACAGATGGTTTATAATTTTAACTTTTAAAAAAAATTAATTTTAAATTAAATAAGTCACTTTGTTTATTTAAAACAAAGCTGAATTGATATAATCTATTAATTCAATACATTAATAATGAAAAACAGTCAGAAATAGTTATATTTTAATGAAGTAGGAAAAAATTGTTAAAAGAAACCAGTTTAAACAAAAAATACCCCTTTTTTTCAGGGGGGGGTTTCAAACCTGATTGATATTGTCTTCAATGAAATAAGTCAATAAGTTCCAAATAAACCCTTTAAAAAATTCTTCTATTAAGCTCCAAAAATGCACTGTGCCAAAAAGCTTTTTTTTTTTTTTTTAGAAATTTCAATTTTGAATTTCAAACAAAAGGTGGTTTTTATGATATGCCCTCATGTGTATGCATCATTAATAGTTAAATGAAAAATGTTTTGCTTCACTAATAGTAAATTAATTTGCAGGAATGGATTCTTCATCGTATGACCTACTGCCTTCACCTACATCACTGAAATCATTAGTTTGTGACGTGAAGGATCTCCATGGAAACTACCTGATTCATCAACTGGTGCTAAAGAATACCAAGCCAAGTGGCTCTCGCACGGAAAGCGACATTCGCGCTGCACTTCGATCCTTCCCTGATGATCAGAAGGATAGGAGGAACCATGATGGATTCACTCCTCTTCATCTGGCTGTCATCACAAGAAACTCGTTTATGGCAAAGATGTTGCTGTCATCGTGTCTTCAAAACCTCGATGTCAACGCCAAATGCGATAAAGAAAACGGAGGAACTGCCTTGCATTTGGCTGCTTCTAGGGAAAAAAAATTCCATGCCCCGTATTTAAATGCCGGAAACAATTTTTTAGTAGAAAGAGGTGCTTCTGTAAATGAGTGTGATAATGATGGTAAAACACCCCTTCACTTTGCAGCTAGGGCCATTCAAACTGATTTACTCGAGCTGTTGATCAGCAAAGGTGCAAATTTACGTGCTAAAAATAAATGGGGAGAGACTGCTCTTCACGAAGCAGCTTCGTTCGGGCATTCTGAAATGATCAAAGTTTTAGTGGAAAGGGGTGCTGCTGTAAATGAGCCTGATAACCAAAGTGAAACACCACTTCACGTCGCTGCTCTTCGAAACAGAATTGATGTAATCGAGCTGTTGATCAGCAGAGGTGCAGCTCTGAATGCAGTAGATAGTAGGGGAAAGACCCCCCTTCACGAAGCAGCTTTGTGGGGGCATTTCGAAACAGTCAAAGTTTTAGTGGAAAGGGGTGCTGCTGTAAACGAGCCTGATAACAATGGTAAAACACCCCTTCACGTCGCAGTTGTGGAGCATCAAATTGATGTAATTGAGCTGTTAATCAGCATAGGCGCAACTCTGAATGCAGTAGATAGTAAGGGAAGGACCCCTCTTCATGAAGCAGCTTGTTGGGGGCTTTTTGAAACAGTCAAAGTTTTAGTAGAAAGGGGTGCTTCTGTAAATGAGCCTGATAACAAAAGTGCAACACCACTTCACGTCGCTGCTCGTCAAAACACAATTGATGTAATCGAGCTGTTGATCAGCAGAGGTGCAGCTCTGAATGCAGTAGATGGTATGGGAAGGACCCCTCTCCATGAAGCAGCTTTGTGGGGGCATTTTGAAACAGTCAAAGTTCTAGTAGAAAGGGGTGCTGCTGTAGATGCTGTGGACAAGATGGGTGATACAGCACTTAAAATTGCAGAAGCGGGAAATCATATGGAAGTGGTTGCGTATTTAAATTGCAGATTCGCTAATAATGTGAATGCTGTAGGCAGGGATGACCGAGTGTTAGTTCCCGAAAGAGCGTGTATAAATGCTGAAAAACTTGGTGAACCTTCATTTAAAAAAATGCGTAGGAACTGATATGCGAGTTTTCTAAAACATATTTTCTTAAAGCTTCATCCTTTTGTTTAAATAAAAAAAACTATTTTCTTAAAGCTTCATCCTTTTGTTTAAATAAAAAAGCAAACTATTTTCTTAAAGCTTCATCCTTTTGTTTAAATAAAAAAAGCAAACTATTTTCTTAAAGCTTCATCCTTTTGTTTAAATAAAAAAGCAAACTATTTTCTTAAAGCTTCATCCTTTTGTTTAAATAAAAAAGCAAACCATTTTCTTAAAGCTTCATCCTTTTGTTTAAATAAAAAAGCAAACTATTTTTTCCATAAGGAATTTCTCTTATAAAATTCTGTATGCAATTTATTTTTCTTCTTATACTTTTTTAAAGAATGTATCAAAGTTTGTGATTCTCTATTTTTTATTAAAGTTTAAAAGTTGTATTAAGTATTTTGTTAGTATGAGTTATGAAAATGTGTAAAAATTATTTTTATAACAATGCAGGTTTGTGTATAGGAGTACGAATACTTGTTTGGGCTTCCAAATCTATTCATTTTTTTAAATATTTTTTTTCAAACTGTTCTTATATTTTTTTGGTAGATTGTAAAGAAGAAAAACACTATGGTAAAGTAATTTTTGTTTGGATTTTGTACGTGGAATTTAGCCATAATAGGTATACATGCAAATTTGTTGGGGGTACGAATAATTTCTGGAGTGACTGGTATATGTAAATTAAGTTTATAACATACAGAATGAATGTATACAAAACTGTATATGTGGAACCAAAAGAGCACAAAGCTCGTCCTTGATACCTTAAAAAAATTTACAATATGGCAACCAAGCTGGGCCGACTAATGTAATAATATTTTGAACATTGCTTCAGTATCAGTTAGTTTATTAATGAAATCATGTAAACCAGATTTGAACTCAAATTTACTGTTAGTAGATTTAAGATTTTCATTTAATTTATTATAAACAGATAAGAGAGAGAGTTCTTAAAAAAGCATGTGATTTATGAAATATTTATTTTTTTGACTTGGTATAAAATAATTTCCTTGTATATTTCCTCTGTGTGCAAAGTTACTGGTTTTTATTTGATAGAAAGATTTGTTATTGAAGATGAAAAGAAGCAAGTGGAAAATAAAAAGTTCTTTAACGTTAAATTATCAATTAGAATTTTCAACCCGATAGTTTTTGAGAAATTTGATTGCCCGTTTAAAAAAAGGTTTTTAGAAAATGCATTTAAAGAGGAAAAATTTTTAGATTTTTCTTATAATGTGATTGTACACTTAAAAATAAATAAGTGGTATAAAATGGCTACAAGGTTATATGAGGCTTTGGCCACTGTTTTCAAAAATTTCCGAGGATATATAAATTTTAACCCTATACGACTTTAATTACTAAATAAAGGGGTCTTCCTCAAGAATATGTTGGTGAATGCAGGGCTCCCATTGAGTTACACTTTCAGAAATAGTAGCAATAGTCTCCTCAAATATGAAAAATAGTCTCCTAAATAGTCGCCTAAATTACGAAAAATAGTCCCCCTAAATAGCCTTCCCAAATAAAATTCTCCCATCGCATAAAAAATAGCAGTAGATTTTTCAAATAAAATAGATAAAAGCTGAAAATACTCTGAAAATTCACAAATCAAACAAAAATAGAATAATATTTAAAGTTTAAAAAGAAAAATTATGTTCATTTTGGGTAATTAACTCACAGCACTCATAGTTGACCCTAAAAACAGGGTTGTTTTAGACACTTAGTCCGATTTTTTTAGGGGTGGATCCCCTGCCATCCCCCTTGATATCATATCTGAAACAGTTTATAATCTAACAAGATTTTTAAAAAATACTGCATTAAGCTTCAGTGATCCATCAGTAAAAATTTATAACTTAGGAAATCCTTAAGAAAAATTAGTTGAAAACACCGACTAAAATCGATAAAAACGTGATCTGAGAAGTATCAGTAGACTTATTAGGCTCCTCTGGCCACCCTTAAATTTTTCCTACAATGTAATTACAATGTGAAAACATAGCTGCCAACTTTTGAAAACTTGCATCAGTAAAACTCTTCGTACGACATGAAAACCATAATTTTGATTACGACAAATAATGTGCGCATAGATTTAATACATAAATACTTAACTTAAACCTCTATTAATTTATCAGCTCTTATCAAATTTTTAGCCCTTATCAATTTTTATTTACTTGAGGTTATTAGGTCTAGTGATAATTCACCTAAGTAATTAGTTCTGACCATAGTAAAGTTGTTTTTTCTGCAATGTAAATACAATGGTGAAAGGAAGCCAACTTCAATTAGGCGCCGCGCCGGTAGGAAGCAATCGCGGATATAACGGAACTTTTACGAAAAATTTTTATTTTTCGGCTTTTCAAGATCGTGATTCTAACCATCGGACATGTTGCCTTTGACCACGTTAAGTAGTTTTTCCTGCATTCTAATACTGACACCAGTGGCGGATCCAGAGACTCGGTTTGGGGGGGGCGATCATATTTCATGAGCATGTGAAACTTAAATCCCTGTAAAATTTCTGTCAAATTTTTGCACAAAGTAAGTCCTAAAGTAAAAATGGTAAAAGGTCCTCCCCCAGAAAAGTTTTTGAAAATTGCCTTTCAAAAGTAGTGTTTAATCTCATTTTGGAGCCTTTTAGTTACATACAATGAGGGCCGGTTTTTGCAAGTCGTAGAATTTTTAAGGAAAAAAACTATTTAAAAATTGATGAAAAAAATATTAAAAGTTTAGTAAGCAAGAAAAGAAACTAGCTCCTTTAAAAAACACATGGTATTGTAGAAGATATGCTGTATTCTAGGGTGCATCGAAAAAAACTTTTTTTCCATTTTGATGAAGTGTTAGTGCGTAAAAGTTGTCTATGTTGGCAGAGAGTTCCTGTAATTTTTTTCAGAAATTTCAGATATCTTGAAGTGTCACATTGACTCTGGAGGGTCCCCACGTTAATCCTATGGAGCGCGCAAGCTAAAAAGGCCGAAAATTGGTTTTTCGCCCTCATTTCTACCCTATAATCACACGACGAATGTCTTCCCTCGAGTAATCGACCCTATCTGAAGTATGCTACCCGACAAAACTTGAATAATTGCCTAAATCTCTATATTATGTTGATTGTGGGCTGTAATTTGAACGAGGAAATACGCGATTTTTTCGACGAAATTTGAGCCTACAAAAAAACGTAATATAGAGATTTAGGCTATTATTCAAGTTTTGTCGGGTGGCATTCATCATATAGAGTCCATAACTCGAGGGAAGACATTCGTCGAGTGATTAGGGTACAAATGAGGGGCGAAAAACCAATTTTCGGCCTTTTTGCTTGCGCGCTCCATAGGATTAACGTGGGGAACCTTCAGGGTCAATGTGACACTTCAAAATATTATCCGAAATTTCTGAAAAAAATCACAGGTACTCTCTGCCATCTTAGACAACTTTTCCGCACTAACGAAAAAAAGTTTTTTTCGATACAAACTACTGTACTCGTTCTTTTTCTTTAATGTTTAGTATTTTAGTATAAATATTCGGAAAATTTGATGACACATCGGAAAGTAAGGGGGAAACGGAAAAGCTGCAGCAAAATTGAAAATTTACTTTTATCCTCTAATTCAGCGGTTCTAAAACTGTGGTCCGTGGACCCCTGGGGGTCCGCGAGTTACCTTGAGTAATTCTTCAAGTTACTTTTATAAATCCCCAAAGAGTTTCAAAATTCGATGAAACATTAGTTTTTTAAGAGGCCAATTTCAAAAATTTTCCTATGGAGAGCCCCCAGCCCCCTCGAAATTTTGACTTCAATGCATAACTTCTTCCTTGAAATTTCCAGACCCTCACCTCAGAGACTTGGAGTAATTAAGGGGCGTATGAAGTGGTGGGTGAAGAGGCCCTGCCCCCTCCTGAAATTTGGACTTGGACGCTATCGCCGCGAATGCTCGCGAACTCAGCCGAGCAGGCTGAAGAGAGCGTTCACGGCTGTTCGCTTACTTCGCTAGGCTCTAATTTTCAGTATGCCAGCAATCAGTTAACGAGTTATGACTCGCAAAAATACCCGCTCCCAAAATGACTTAAGATAGTTTTCTCCCGATTTCACTGGGAAAGTAAATTTTGATTGAGGGTGGGAGAGAGCTTTATGAGTGAGGTGACTTCATTGGGGGGGGGCGATTGCCCCAATCGCCCCCCCCGTGGATCCGCGCCTGACTGACACGAGATAAAGCCGACTTCAACTTGGCGTTCGCGGCCGTCGAAAATAGTCGCGGAAGGAACGGAACACGCGGCACACAAAACGAAACTTTCTCCAATAGCCTAGCAAAGGCAGACAAGACTTTATTTTGGCGAAATTCCGTAAACATTTCGGGTCGATCCATAAAGCCGTAAATTTTACGGACAAAACGTAAAACTTGGCAGCTATGTGAAAGCCATCTTCACCTACGTGCTGGAAAAACGGCACTTGCGCGAAAAATCGCTATTTTCCAACTTTTCCGCAAAATTAGATCCTAAACACCGAACGACGGCTTCTAACCACATTAAACTTGTTTTTTCCACATCGCACTAACAACGCAAGAAGCCGACTTCAACTTGGCGCCCGCCGTCCTTCCATCCAAAGGTGGACACAAATTGGAGCCGAGCGGCGTAGCGAACAGCCACGAACACGCTCTGCGCAAGCGCCGCTCTTAGAGCCTCCGAGTTGCGCGTGCGCAGAGCGTGTTCGTGGCTGTTCGCCTTCGCCGCTCGGCTCCAATTTGTGTCCGCCTCAAGAAAGAAGTCCAGGGAAGAACGGAATACCCCGCAAGCAACACGAAACCCGACTGTTCGCACCCTGTTTTATGTAGACTGAAAATATCCTAAAAATAGAGCATAATTGGGAAAAAACTTGCGCTTCTAAGTGCTTTTTATGATAGATTTCCGATTTTCCGTAGCTTTTACGATGTTATCCGTAGTCCGTAGTTTAACGACGGCATCCGTAGAAACTACGCAGAATCCGTAGTAGTAGTCTCTGAAAATGGTGATTGATTGATTCTGATTGACGATAAAAAAACGGAAATAGTCGCCCAAACTAAAAAAAAGTAGCCAAAATCTCTGAAAATCATTGAAAATAGTCGCTTTTTGCCCCTTTTAAGCTTAAAATAGTCGCCATAGTCGCCCAACCTTGAAAATAGTAGCAATAGTCGCCTTTTTAGTCGCCAATGGGAGCCCTGTGAATGTCCCTAAAAATAGTGTTTCACCTAATCTCTGGATACTCCATTTTGTCCCTTCTCGTGAAAAAGGTTGGCATAAGCCTTCATAACCCCTTGCTACACTCAGGGGGAATTTCAGGTGCAATTCACAATTGGAAGATCCATTCACTTTTGCAAATTGTCAGATTGTATACACTATACTATATAGGGGAGACCGGGCAGGGATGGGATGAGACACCTTCAATAAATCTTATAATTAAAAACAAAATTAGTTTCTGAGTGTTCCACCAGGTAAAGCCACCATAGCTTCATACTTGTTGCTGTTTACTATTTTAGTTGCAAACTCCTACTACATGTTTCTGAATGAAAAAGATGGTTTTACTATAGCAAAATTAACCAAGTAGTATTATTCCACTTTTTAAAGTGAATTTTCAATCTCATTCTTTGTTGCTTTCTTAATGGTTTATATTGTTTTCTGAACAGAATAATGTATTGTGTAAACCTTCATGCTCATAGGCGTAACGAGGGGGGGGTTATTGGGGACGTAACCCCCCCCATTGCATCGCTCCATGAAAACCCCCAAAAAGTAGCTTCAAAACACTTTTTAGCATGCAAAAACTCAAAAAATTTTCGGGGGAGGACCCCCCGAACCCCCCTTAATTTTACCTCTTAGGTTATGGAGTAGCTCTGTTTTCTATGGTGAAAAATTAAAAGTTTTTATTTCGAGAGGCAGGTTGAATATAACCTGAAATCCCCCCCTGAACGTAGCAAGGGCTTATGAGGCTTATGTCAATCTTTATGTCGAGGAGGAACAAAATGGAGTATTCAAAAATTAGGTGATATTTTGAGGGAAATTTCTTGAGGAAGACCCCCAGTTCAAGTAATATTAAGTGTTAAAAGTTGTATGTATAGGGTAAAAAAATTATATATCCTCAGAAATTTTTAAAAATACACAGCAGTAGCTTCACAATGTATAATAATATGTCCCTCTTCCGCTGGAAAAATTCCATACTATAAGACTCTACCCCCGAAAAATCTATCATGGATAAAAAGAAGCCACAGATTACTTTGGGCCCACCACTTGACTTTCAATTTCGATTGCGGCCCTCAAGGACTTAGAATTTGGGAACCCCTGTTCTAAAACATTAAGAGCTGAAATTTTTTCCCTAGAAAATTGTGCGGTTTTCAAGGAACCATTCTTTTCGGATTGAACCCAAAGAGCCTCAAAATGAGCTTAAACACTAGTTTATAAGACAATTTTTTTAAAAATTTCTGCGGGAGAACCCCCAAACCCCCCTCTGAAATTTTGAGGTCATTTATACTGTGTTTTACCCTTGAAAATTCAGCCTTATAATGAATTTTTGACCTTTGGAAATTTATAATATAAATACATTTAAAAGCTATTTCTTGATTGCTCTTTAAAATATAACATTAATGAAAATTTATAAACTATTCATTTAATTTAAAGCTATTGATTATAGTATACTATATCATGAGAAATCTTTTTTGGAAGGAAGTGATATGTTGAAGTGGTTCACTGGTGGGATTAACACCCCCCATGAGTCAACTCTAGTTACGCCACTGTTCATGCTTTCACGGCCGGAATTATCTATATAATTCATAAAATCAAACTCTTTCGGGAAACGTATGATAATAAAAAAAATAGAACATGGCCATATATCCCGGATAAGTTTGATTTTATGAATTATATTGAGAATAATGTATTCTTTATGAATAAATAGTTGAGTTAAGCCTAAAAGCTACAGTTCTTTTGAAAGAACCTATTTTTTTAAAACTGTTGATATGGGGGTAGGATGGGACACCATGCCCAATTCCTCTCTATACATAAATACAAGCTACTGCATACAATTCTTTAGATACCTTTGTTTAGCAAGTGTTTAGTACAGGGGTGGCCAACCCAAATGTTGTTGACGGCCACTTTGGAAAACCACAATACTCTCGAGGGCCGCATATAAAATTTTAGGATATGAGGTGCACAGAATGACAGTGAAGTGAATTGAATAAATTTGGTAAATAAATTAGGGAGTTTCTTAGATCCTTTGCTTAGTTTGACAGATTCCTAAATAAAATATTCATTTAAATTTACCTTGAGCAACCCCAAGAATACCTTCTGTAGTATATCCGTAGGAACTAAACAGGTGCCGTTAAAAACACTTGGAATCACTCGAAACTATAAGGAGCCTGTGGCGCTTACAGAAATTTATTTCGGGAGGACCCAAATTTTCTCTAAAAATTGCAGCTAGATTTTTGCATCGGGAAAAAGTACGCCCGAATCTTCTTCTCATGCCCCCATGCATATTTAATTGGTTCAATGCATAAATTAAAATATATTTTTAGTTAGGATTTGCACCTGACTGAACTAATATCCTAAAAAAGTTGAGAAAAATAGAGTTCCTAGTACTAAAAGGGGATCTGGGGGTCCTCCCCCAGAAAAATTTTTGGAAATACGACTCTAATTAACAAACTTAAACGTGTTTTGGTACACTTTGTCCGAATTTGGGGGGCCTTAACTTACCCTAAAACTTTAAATTTTGACTAAAAAAATTCTTGCAGACCACAAAATTATTTCAATACGGGCCGCATGCGGTCAAAGCCTGATGTTTATTTAAAATCAAAACACTTTCAAAACTCCAAATACTATTTAAAAACAAAATAGTTACTTGGATTTATGACGATTGCAGCGGATTTGGAAAATTTCAAAATAACAGTCCATACCAAGATTTCAAACTTCAGTTTGTTTACAAATAATAACAAAGTTGGTTCAATTTCTTGAGTTTAGTTGTGAGGGGAAAGCCATACGTAAATTCTTTAAAAATTTAATGATAATTTTAGCTATTAAATAATTTGAAAGGTATTTAATTAAATTAATTTTGAAGTTTACCTATAAAATATAGATTTTAAAAATCTAAATATTCAGAAATAAGTTATTTGAAACCAAAGAGCCAGAAAACTCTAATCAACCAACCAACCAAAAGTTCTTTAATGATAAATCTGTGGCAACATCGCTTTGTTTACAATTATGTTTACGGTATTTTCGAACATCCGCTCACGTTCTTTTTGTTTCTCGTTAAATATATGGAACTCTTAGGTTTTTGAAGTAAATACTTCATTCTTTCATTACTTCAGATACTTTTAATTCAGTACCATTACGAAATACTTCATTTCAAATGGGAAAGATAAAAATGAACTGCGCTGTTAAGCAACTTATCGAGAAATCCATAATAACCAATCATCGTTCTTTGTTTTTCCTATATGGAAAAAATTCTACTGAACAGGTATGTTCCATCGTTCCATGACTTGTTTGAGAGCGACGTTGGGATTCTTCGTTAAAAACCTTTTGATCTGTTTTTGTTACGATTAGATTTTTTTTACATAATTCAGGAGGTAAAGTTACTACAAAGATCCATTTTTGGGTTCATGGAAAGAATCCGGGCCTGCGCCAAGAAGGAGGCGATAAAGGCAACACAGTGGCAGTCTGGGTTGAATCGTGGCAACCCAGTCACTTTCTCGTTTCTCCTCGTACTCGAACCGTAGGCTACGCTCGAACCCGGAGCGCACGTGGATCTCCGTGTTCGAGAGTATCCGTGGGTGGGGTAAAGCGTTTACGTCACACCTGATAGCTTCTGAAGGTTGGGAAATACCGATTTTTATTGGTTTAAATTTAAAAAGTAATTTATCTTTTAGCGTCACAATTTTTCACAATTCGTTAGGGGAATTTCGGGTGGCTAATTAATTATATTTCTTCGTACATCACATTGGGTTTTTGGAGCACTGTTTTAATTGGTTTGAAAAGTTTAATATTAATACATTATATCGTCGGGTTTTTTTTGCGTGTTACTCACACCATTTATTTGTTTGCTAGCAAAGCGTGAGGATGTAGAAACTTACTGCAGTTTTAATTTAAATTACGTTTCCTGGAGTTTTATTCTACGAGTCTTCGATATCGGTATGTAGCGGGTTCGGGGGTCTCCTCCGAATTATGAGTTTATGATTTACGAGATTTACTAGTTTATATGTATGTGAAAAGTACTGTTTTTGCCTTTTTCGTTTTCGCGATGCTTCTGATTTTGATGCCCTTTTTGTGTTGCTCGATGTTTCAGTATCGTCACTGTCTCTGATTACCCCACAACGAGTTTGGTTATAGATAGGGCAGGGGGGTTTGGGGGGGCGGCAGCCCAGGGTTGGGTTTTTCCCGTCCAAAACTAGTTTTTCCCATACCACTGGGAAAAACTGGTAAATACCGGGAAAAAGTGGGAAAAACTGGTAAATACCGGGAAAAAGTGGGAAAAACTGGTAAATACTGGGAAAAAATGGGAAAAACTTCCAACTGACAAAATAATGGAAGTAATAGGTTATGACCGTTTTAAACATATTATAAAAACTTTTAGTTAAAAATGACATTTTTTTTGGGAGCGGGGTTAAAATTATTAGGTGGGAAAAATATATGTGAGCAAGAGAATTGTGACATTTAACATAAAATTTGCATATATATTTTTTAATATTAATGAATTTCTCAAATAAAAATAGAGAATATTTTAAAACAAACTTACTTATTATATCTGTGTCTTTCAGAGAAGCATTATATAGTTTTTTTTAAATGTAAATAAAAACACAATTTAAATAAAATAAAACTTAAATGTAAATCTTGATTGCAAGATAACTTTTTTGAAGTAACAAGGTATGATAATCCGATGAAAAGGGCATAACCATCAAAAGATGACATTCCTCAGACATGATAAAACCCATATTCATAACATTGTTGGATAAAGCTTATTTAAGGTCATTTTTCTAAAAAAAGGCTGTAAAAACTTTTAAAACATTCATCTATGAACAGAATAAATTCAATAAATAATCAGTTTTTCCCACTTTTTCCCATGTGGGAAAAACCTAGTTTTTCCCAGGACGGTAAATACCGGTTTTTACCATGGTATTTACCGGGGGTGGGAAAAACCTTGCCAACCCTGCGGTAGCCTCCCCCAACCACGTTAAACTTTTAAAATAACTATTTTGCCTAAAAATGCGAGTTTTTATGTTAAAAGTGATTTTTATGGTTTTTGAAATGTGTTTTGTAATGAAATGCATTCTTTTTTCTTAAAGTTTGCGGTCCAAAATCCATTCAAAAGCTGCCATTTTGCACGCACGCCATATCCATCACTTTATCTCGAAAATCGCGGTTGCCGAGACGTGGCTGGACGGACCCGTTCTCTGGATTACGACCATTATCCTTTGCAAAAACCCTAGTAGCACAGCTCATACCAAATATGTAAGTTTACGTAACTGCAACTAAAGTAGTAAACATAATTTAGCAATACATGACGAAAATTGGACGAATCCTAACGTCTGTGCTGCTTTGGTACGTAATGGTTATTTCCACGACAGTTTGAAGCATGCGGAGTAACCAGAAAGCAGTATTAAAGAACTACCGTTAAAATGCGATGTTCTCTGTTAACCGCGATCGTGAAGTGTTTTCTCGCCAATGCTTCGCATTGGCGGGAAAACACTTCGCCAAAAAGTCGCCCAGGCCCAGATTCTTTGCATTTACCCATTTTTGAATTATTAGAATGGTAAATAATTTCAAACTCGTGGATAAAAATGTTTAACAGGATCAATAACTGTCAAGAAAATCAGAAAATATTTCCGTTATTTGAATACTGCTCAGCCAACGATAGTAAAAGGGTGACGTGATTTTTAGACTTTGCACGGCCGATAGTTGGGGTCTTGCTTCTATATGCAAGAAAATGTCTCTTCCTCTTTCGATCAACTGCCCCTCAACTTCCACCTGTCTCCCCTCCGAAATACTAGTTCCAGCGTTGTCAAAATCACATGACCCTTTTACAATCGTTGGTTTAGCAGTATACGTGGAGTTCATAAAACTTTGGTGATATTTAGCATGAACGCTAGCAGAACCGAATCCCATTTTTGTATTTAAAAGTTTAAATATTTTGTTGATCATTGAGGTTTGAATTCTTAAATTTAGCACACAGCTATAGAAAAGTCAATGGGTTTTACTTAATAACATTTTCAGGTTCAACGACACTGTCGACAGGATAATATGCATAAACAGGGTTCCCACGGTCCTTGAAACTCCTTAAAAGTCCTTGAATTTTTTAAGGCTAAATTAGGGGTGCCCAATCTTTTTTGGGGGAGGGCCACTCAAGGTATTTGATGAGGTATGGAGGGCCAGAAATGAAATAACAGTAGAAAAGCAAAAGCGCTAACTCAGTGGTTCCCAAACTATTTTGGTCGTAGAACCCCCAAATTTGTTGCCGATGCTCGCAGAACCCTGAATATATTTTATGACTTTTCAAAATTTAATATCTGATATTATATGAAACAAATATTATTTTGGTATTTCTGATTTTATTGAGAGAATAAACAAAACTAAGAAGAAAAAACAATTCAACATATAAAAAATTAATGATATTCAAAGAGTTTTTAGTAATAAAGGTTTAAGTTTCAAAGGGGAGTCTGGGTCCTCCCCCATAAAATTTTTGGAAACAGGGTTTTTAGCTGTTTTTGGTACACGTAAACCCAAATTTGGACAGATTTTTAGGTAGAATTTTGATTTTAATTAACTTGTTATAAAAAAGAGTGAATAATAAATGTTGAAATACTAAAGAGGTGGCAGGGGGGCTTTCCCCAGAAAATTTTTGAAAATTTGACCCTAAAAAGCTGGTTTTTACCTTAACTAAAAGTAAATTACTCGGGACTTAACCCATCACGGATTTCCATATTTAAATCATCTCTAGATTCTTCAAGAAAGTAACTTGCTGAGGAAAATGTGAATATATTAAACACCATTCTAATTTTTTTAATGAAATAAAATTTGCCACGCGGAAGCCCTAAATTTTTTCGTGGAACCCACTTTGGGAACCACTGCGCTAACTGATGCTTAATTACAACAACTACATTTTATAACTTTTTGTTTACAGTATTTTTGAAACTTGGCATTTTTAAATGAAAAATAATTGCACAAAATAAGTTCAAAGAATAAGAGAATAGGTTTGAAGGCAGGTCCAGAAAAATGTTGTAATACTTTGTGAGTGTGGTAAATTTTTTTCAGCAAAAAAAACACCAGGAAAATAAAGTAATAAAAGGTGTTCTAATTTCGTTCGCGGGCCGGATTCAGAGGGCTCGGGGGCCGGATCTGGCCCGCGGGCCGGAGGTTGGGCAGCCCTAGGCTAAATTTAGGTACTTGAAAGTCCTTGAAAAATGTTCTAGGTCCTGGAAAAATGACTTAGGTCCTTGAATTTTCACTCAGCCACTAATCGAACTTAATTTTTTCAGATCTTTCTTTGTTTTTTCCAGAAATTTTCTTTAAAACTATTCTCATGAACACAATTTGTGACCAGTTTTACAAACTGACAGTAAAGAGCGACTTCTCCTCTCGTTCTGATTGTATGCGGGGAAAATGACCAGTCTTGAAATACGACTAATTTTTAAATGTGTGCGAAAAAGGTCCTTGAAAAATTTTGTCGAGGTCCTTGAAAAGTCCTTGATTTTCAATGTTTTCAAAGAGTGGGAACCATGAAAAACCTGACGTCTTACATTTTGCTACAATATAATATCTAATCTGTCCCTAGGTGATGTTATTGCACTACCTGCTAGCTTCAAGCAGGAAGAGTGTCGGGAAGGACCCACCTTCCGTTCTCTGGTGCTTCAAGAAGAAACTCTTCACCACGTGAGTAGATCAACCCAGACTGTCTGCGTCTCCAGATCAAGTTTTCAAAACGTTTCACCAGTGATAATTTTAACGCCTCTGAGAGTGTTGAAAATAGGAAATACGCTTCTAAAAAAAACTAGCCAGGCGTATTTTCACGCTTTGAATTTTTAACAAACGTTTTGCTTAAAAATGCATGGAACCCCACCGAAATCAAAAAATTTTTCCACTCAAATGTGTAACATTAAATAAATATTTCATTTATAATGTTTAATGTAAAATAAATTATATTATTTATAATATTTAATATTTTCTACTTATATTAACAGATGCTATAATTGTTAAAAACCAAAATAGCATCCTCATTTTTTCTATTTCAGTTTGTCCAATTAAGAAAAACGTTTTTGTAAAAAATTAGTCTCTTTATATATAGTTTACGATATTTCTGTATTTCACTCTTCATCAATGAATTTCACACCTCCTAAAAAAGTGAAGGAGTATTTTTACTCCTCCTAAAAAATCCTAAGAATAACACTGCGTTTTAAATCTTTTCACTAAACTTTGATTTTTGACAGAATTTTAAAAACCAGGGGTTTATCAGTTTAGAAAGAATTTGGGTCCGTTTTCGGAAACAAGATATTTCATTGTGAAAACAGACCCTTCACAACGTATTTTTACCTTAACCCCTTTGACATTTTATTGTTCAATTTCTGACCTAAAATTCTCTTATTTAGTTGTTGTTGTTTAATAAGGATTATTAATAATAATTATCATTGTTGTTACGTACGTTATTAACAATCCTTTAATACTTAGATACTCCATTAAAAATTTCAACGATTAAAAAAGATTGTGGAAAGAGGAATTTCATTAAACGAGCTGCCATTATTGAAAGGCATGCATTTATTTCTGATGGAGCATTATTATTATTTAAATACTTGTTGATAATAATAAATGATCTTGAGCAAAAGGCTTGCTGTATAAATTTATTTTAACAATTTAGCATTGTTTTACATAAATAATGAGGTTTTGGATTTAAACTCATTTCAACTTATTTTGAGAATCTAAACTTGTGTAGTAGATAGGCAATAAATACAGCGCCTCTGTATGAACATTCATTATATTGAATGACAATCATGAATTAATTTAGGCTTTCAAAAAATACTGTCAATTTTTTATTTTTTTCAATCTTTCTGTTTACGAAAACCTGGAATATGCAAGATTAACATTGAGAAATTTTATATTTTGTTATTCAATGTGTCTAGAGAATCATTGTGTCCTTTTCCAGTTTCAACGAAAAGCGCATCAAGAAGTTGAGAAAAAAATACAAAGGATCCCCCAATGCCAAACCAGCGAAGGAAGAATTATTCGACCACTTCATCATTGGGGCTGGAGTACAGTTTTGCCATTACAGGTAGTTCATTAATTTGTTTCAGACTTTAAATTTAATCTTTAGCGTTTGTGTTAGTGAAAATAATCGCTCCCCTTTGTTGCTGTTTAAACTCACTGTAGATAAATGAACACAACATTTAATAAGGTCCAAAAAAAAGGTACTTTCGGAATAATGACAGGTGTGCAAGTGTTTAAGATATAAGCCAATTATATTTACGAGGGTTGTTTTTTAATTAACTTCCGTTTTTCTCCTGAAAAAAAAGTATTAGGAATTTCGAAATAATTTTGGTGCTGGTAGTTAGATACATCCTTCAGGTTCAATTTGCCTCCTTACTGAATAAAATCGGACATTTTTTCTATTTTTTATCGATTTTACAAGCGCGCTCCTCGAACAATTTTCCTGCCAACCCATAGAGAATTCAGCTTTTTTTTCTCCCTTCGCTCCGTCCGCAAACAGGAATTAGCATTAAACAATGGGTGGGCAGGTGATCGCGGACGGAGCGAAGGGAGAAAAAAAGCCGAATTCTCTATGGGTTGGCGGGAAAATAGTTCAAGGAGCGCGCTTGTAAAATCGATAAAAAATAGAAAAAATGTCCGATTTTATTCAGTAAGGTGGCAAATTGAACCTGAAGGATGTATCTAACTACCAGCACCAAAATTGTTTCGAAATTCCTAATACTTTTTTTTTCAAGAGAAAAACGGAAGTTAATTAAAAAACAACCCTCGTACATGCCAGATCAAATTAAAATTACACTTAGAATTAAATGTTAATGAGGTATTTGCATGAGTGAGGGATTTGCTTGATTTTATAATTTTTCGATACATTATGGTCTAAAACTCCCAAATTTCAGATTTTTAAGTTCAAAAATGTGTTTTAAATAATTTAAAATTCAATTTGATTTTTGCCAAAACGTCAGAAAAGTCACTCTATCAGAAAATGGGCTTCTATTGGATGTGACGTCACAGCGCATGATTTGCGATTCGAAAGTGTTTTCGCGCCCAAACAAAAAACGAAATTTCAAAAATTTATATCTCGGAAACGAGGCTACGGAAATACTTGATGTAAACGTCATTCTTCATGGTTTTTTTATCTACTATTTTAATAAAATTTAATCTCAAAACGTGAGAATACCTCATTGGTTAAGTTCAGATCATGACAGAATCTAATTGCCAGGAGTGCAAAATATGTCCGAACGCCCAAACAATGTTCGGGGGAAATTCAAGCAGCTGTGGGGAAATTTTCACCTGCGTTTATGGAGAAAAAAACTCTACAAGTCAGTAGAGTCACTGATTTTATCCCTTTTCGTCATACACATTTGTTATTGGTAGTAAAATTTGTTCTTGAAATTATGGGCTGTTCCATGAATTATGGGTAACTTAAACATATTCTCTCAGTACATATCTATCAGAGTTTTAAGAAATTGTAATACACTTAATATTGCAAACCAATTTTAAAGCACACAACTAATTTTTTATTTAAATTGCAGTAATTTAACATTTTTGATTTAAATCGAGCAACCCTGCTCAGTGGTCTGTCCAAGGCAATTTTACTACCTTTTTTGGTACCTTCACCATTTGATAAATAGGTACTTTCACAAATTCAGTTTCAGTAAAAAAGGTATCTTCACAAAATACATTTTTGAAAAAAAAAAACGTTCTCTATGAAGCTATATTCTCTTAATAGTTAAATTTTTAGCCATTCTAGACTAAATTTTCTTTTGTTTTTAATGTTTAAAAATTATTGACTTGTTATTTTGCTCACAAATGTTGACAAATTCTCAGAAATTTTTTCACAAATTAGCAATTAATTTTCACAAAATAGGTACCTCTTAAAAAAACCTAGACAGACCCTTGCTGCTACAAATTCAAGTTGTTGTTGGTAACAAGTATTTTGTGTGCAAAACTATAATTCCACTTTCTTTTTTTCCAATCGTTTTTTACTGAAAACTCTGTCCGCGAGTGTTGCCTAATAATAAATTTTCGTAAAATCGAAAAAAAATATTGAAGTAATATGAAAACTAGTTAATATTAAAGCTGAAAAATATGACTACCATCAGTGGCGGCTCGTCCATAGGAGCACAGGAGCACGTGAACACCCACTGAAAAAGTAGAACAAAAATCGAATGTAAAGATAAATAAATATCAATGGAAATTTATTCTCAATTTCTTTTTTATGCTTAGAATTATGTTTCTCTCCCCCCTTCTCTCCTCAAAAAGAAAAATTTACTACCGGAAACGCGAAAAAAATCGAAAAAAGATTGAACTCTTATTTTTCTTTCCCTTTACGCACGTGTGAGCGAAAAAAATATGAGAATCCGAGGAAACCCCGACTGCTTGCCGGAGATTATTTGAGCTTACGGCAACGCGCCGGAGATCTCCGTTAGCACATATTTAGTGTGCCGAGGCTTTCACTTTTGAGGTACAGCTTTCTTTTTTGACGTCTGATAAAAGTGATTTTATCGGCTAATTGGAAAGTACGAGTAAGAACACTCTTAAAATACAATTTAAATCTTTTCATCAAAATATTTTAATACTTGTTATTAATTAGGATGATTTTTAAATGATGGCTTTAAGTAAAATTTCCGTGTTTGAATTAAAGCATCTGTATTTTTTTCAATTGCCACTGGAAAAAAGTTGAAATAAACCTCATCTGATGACCATTGTCCAAGTTACAGAAATGACATAAATGGATTAAATTAATGGAAATTTTATTTTTTATATAATTGGTGTGAACACCCTATTAATTAACTCACGAGCCGCCACTGACTACCATATCAAAATCGAATGGTAGATCTCAGGAAGTAAAAGCCTATGGACCCCCTCTACTTAAAATGAAGGAAAACTTGGGTAGAGAATATTAGAGAAAAAATGTGCTACTATCTAGAATTTTTAAAAAACTATTTTCGGCCAATTTATTATCAGAGTAATCATGTTTTGTGCAGAGTTCAGATCATGAGAGAATCTGATTGCCAGGAGTGCAGAATATGTCCGAACACCCAAATAATGTTCAGGGGAAATTTTCACCTAAGTTTATGGAGAAAAAAACTTCACAAGTCTGTAGAGTCGCGGAGTTTATCCCTTTTCGTCATGAACATTTGTCATTTGTTCTTGGAAATCCGGGCAATTTTATGTAGAGTAACTTTAACCCTCTGGCCACCCTGGGCCTCATATGAGGCTCCTACTTATACGAGCTCAATTTTTGTATGATGTAAACACGCAAATTTATTTTCTTTTCATCTTCACTGATTCATGTAGATCACATATGAGACTTCTACATGGTTTCTGAAATACGTTCCTAAATGGCATTTATACCTCAATGTTTACATTTTAAGCTGTGATGCTTCTGAACAGAAAATACTAGCTAGATACTAGCTTCTGTAGAACCTTTTTTTAAGTTGGTAGATATTTTCTTATTTCGTAGCCTTTTAATATTATGACCATGTCTTTTAATAAGTTCTAAACCAAGTATTTTCTGTTAAAATGAAAAAAATATGGCTCATATGAGGCTCATAAAAATATCTAGGAAGGAGTGCACACAAGAAAAAAAACTTTTTTCCAGACAAACTATAGGGGCATTTTAGATGTATTGTTTTTTTCACTTTTTTGATGTTCTGGTGCCGAGAGGTTTAACATATCTCTCAGTACATATCTATCAGAGTTTTAAAAAATTCGTTTAACTTGTGATAAGTGGTCATTTTAAATAAAAATAGTGTTCTCGGACAATATTATTTGTGTTGTAGGGAGATATTGGGATCTGGAACATTTTCTGCACCCCTGCTAATTGCCCGTTTTAATTTTAAACGACTGTTTCAATTAAAAGACCGCTCTTTTTGTGTTTCAGCGAGAGCAGCCGCATACTGGGCCAGACCTACGGACTGTTGGTGCTTCAGGACTTCTGCGCCCTAACCCCCAACACCCTGGCTCGTACCATGGAATGCGTGGAAGGGGGAGGGACCATCCTCTTCCTCCTCCCAGACACCCAGCACCCCAAGGAGCTATTCACAATGCACATGGTGAGACATTCACAATACATAGCTATTGGGCAAAGTAATTTGGGTAAGGGGCCATTCATTAATTACGTAAGGATGATTTTGGCGATTTTTGACCCCCCCTACCCCCATGTTAAGGTGGACACAAATTGGAGCCGAGCGGCGAAGGGAACAGCCACGAACACGCTCTGCGCACGTGCAACTCGGAGGCGCTAAGAGCGGCGCTTGCGCAGAGCGTGTTCGTGGCTGTTCCCTTCGCCGCTCGGCTCCAATTTGTGTCCACCTTAAGGGTACGTAAGATTTTTCAAACCCCTCCCCCCTATTCTTACGAAAGATTCCATTTCGTTTTCAAAATAATAAAATGTTAGCGCACGAAATGATTAACAAAAAATTTTTATCTTTTTGCTTTTGTTTTGTTTCGACTTTTGACAACTGGAAGATGGATTCAACTGTTTCATTTTTTATCTTAACTTAGTGCTACTCCAATAAAAAAGATACATCTGATATACCTTCATTTTTTTAAATTTAAGCTTCGATAATATACCAGCTTTTTTAAGTTTTTCTGGGGTTATTCAATAGTAATTTAATTGGAATTTGTTTACAATAACTTGGAAAATCTTACGTAAGAATGGGTTTGACCCCCCCCACCCCCCAAGTAATGGTATGTAGAGATTTTTCAAACCCCCCCTCCCCCTCGGGACCCTTACGTAATTAATGAATGGCCCCTAACCTGTTTGGGTCATTAAGGTTATCATGTATGTTTACTCATTGTGATGGATGTGCGTAATTTAGATAGATATTTTTAGAGAAAGAGGTATAAGATAGGGGTTAGTCTTTCAGCATTTTTTTCGGATTGGTTATCCTTGTCGTGCTTATAACCTGTGAAAGCTTTATGTGCATCTGGTGCTTCCTCTGAAAAAGCCTTCCAGTTTGGTGAGATTTATGAGATGAGCCAAGACTTTGCTTGAGTGTTGGCTCCGTTCCACTGCTTCCAAAAGATCTGCCAAAAGTGACTTAGTGCCTTTCACCTGTAAGCCCACTATACAGGGTGTTCGGAAACACCGTGGACAAACTTTGAGGGGTGGTAGAGGGGACCTAGACAAGCATATTTCGAATAGGAATGGGGGGGTCGCACCTTTAAAAAGCTAGACCTTAAGGCCCGTTTTACGAAATAAATTATAATAAGAACTAGGGGACTATCGCCCCCTGCTTGCTATCGCTCGCCAACCCCCAGGAACTGCTGACGCAGTTCCCCTAGGATTGCTTCGCAATCCTGTGCTCGCTACACTCGCTTGCCATATGCTGGTACAGCCTAGCTGAGTTTCATTACCTACTAAATTTATTGGTTAAAATAGAGTTTTATAAATAGTAATATGCAGCAGGAGAACATTAAGTATGTGTATGAAAAATATGTATACCTTTTATATATGTATATTCGGGAGGTTTAGTACCCCTTAAATAATGGATACAGTTGCATTAGCCAAGAAAAGCCACCATATATCAGCCAAAAAGATATATCAGATGAGTACTATTAACATATATATGTTATACTTAAAAGTTGATAGAGGTGCTTTTACTTACCCCATTATTTAATCACTCCTCTAAAACTTCTTTGTAAATACTCCTGCTTAGATCTACGACCGTCACAGATTGGAATAATGATTTCTAGCTCTACTTAAATCCATCTTTAGATTGCTTTTAAATTTACGAAACGTAAACAAAACAAACCAACTGTTGCCAACAGGAGAAAACAAATACCGCCAAATTTGAGCGTCACGTAAGAGAAATATATATAGATGAAAAAAATTATTGCATGAGGTACAGCAGTATCCATACTACTTCCACCATATATTTGATTAAAATTGGACCACTTGTTATACCGTGGGGTGAGTTATAAAACTTGCAATATGTGTTCCCTTACGGCCGTATTCACCGGTAACCTCAGTGGCGGATTTCCAAATGTGCCGCCTATAGGCTGAACCAAAATTTGCCGCCTATATGCTTTACATCTTACTAAACTAAACAGGGGTATCATTTCAGTTTTTGGTTGGGGGGTCATAGATTTTAAAGGGGTTTGGTTGACAGGACTTTTGGTTTTGGACCCCAGAAAATTTTTGAAAACTTGCTTCTCAGGGTCCTCCCCCAGAAATGTTTGGAAATTTAAGCATAAAAAGCAGATTTTCAACTCGTTTTGGTACACCTAATCCGGATGTTGGACATACATTTTCAAGAATTTAATTTACATTTTGGTCGGATTTTTGTATTTTTACGAACTTTTTACAAAAAAGTGGTAAATAATAGGGTTAAAAATTCAAACGGGGGGTCTGGGGTTCCTCCCCCAGAAAATTTCTGGAAATTTGACCCTAAAAACAGGATATTAACTCGTTTTAGAGTCGCTTTTCCCTTTATTACCCCCAAGTTCCCACTTCCCCTCCTTCTTACAGTTATTATTACTTTTGGGTAGGGGGCTAAAGTCCCCTAGCCCCCTGGATCTGCTAGTGTGATGAGTAGTAAATCACGGCCCCTTTATGATTTCACTCATTTTTAGACTAACCCGAAGAGGACCACTCCTCGTATGTCCCAATATTTTCAAGGAACGACTGTTATTATAGATTTCAAAACATCATGGGGATTGGGGGTTCTCCCCAAGAAAAATTTTGAATTTTGAACCCTAAAAGTAGGGGTTTTTGCATTTTAAGGCTAATTTTTAAGGAAAAACTGTAAAAAAATTGATTAAAAACCACAGAATTTTCTGGGGGAAAAAGTTCAACTTCAAACGGGGGCCAGAGGTCCTCCCCCAGAAAACATTTTTGGAAATTTCCCCCAAACTTGTGTTTATCTACTTTTAAACTCTATGGAGAGGAGAGAACACCAAAAGGGAAAAGCTTCTTTTAGGCAGCATAATTTTTAAGGGGATAAAACTGGATAACAGATATCAAAATTTGAGAGGGGAGTGTTAGGGTTCTCCCCCAGACATTTTTTAAAAATTGTCTATTAAAGTTTGCGTTTTAGCTCATTTTGAAACCCTTTGGGTAACAAAGAGAACAGTTCCTTGTAAACTACAGAATTACTTTTTTGAAAGGATGTTCTCGTCTCAACTTATGTTTAGTGTTTCATTTCTCCTCTCCTTTTTTATTCAGAAAAAAATTATGCCGTCAAAAATTTGCCGCCTACTAAAATTTGCCGCCGTAGGCTATAGCCTAGCTAGCCTATTTAGAAATCCGCTACTGGGTAACCTGACCGGCGGTCAGGTCAGGAAACCATGGTTACAGCCTCTGATTGGTGGAAGGAAAATATTGAATTATTTTTCCACCAATCAGAGGCTGTAACCATGGTTTCCTGACCTGACCGCCGGTCAGGTTACCGGTGAATACCGCCGTTAGTGTAATGGTATTTTTGAAACCAACTTTCCATAAAAAATACCATTACACTAAAGGAACACATATTGTGCATGTTTTATAACTCACCCCACGGGTTAACAAGTGGTCCCATTTTATTCAAATTTATGGTGGAAGTAGTATGGATACTGCTGTACCTCATGCAATAATTTTTTTTACGTAAAATGGGGAAAACTATAATCTATAATCACTTGGTTACTTTGTTTCTTTTCAGCTACAAACTTTGTATTTTTCCTAAAATTGAGATTTTTTTACCGGCTAGTTTCTTTAAACAACTAAATTTTAAAGTTATTCTAACATATCGCGTGGGGAAAATCTGATTTAGTTTTAAACTTTTTCCGAGGCATTCACTGATAGTTCTATCTCATCCATTTATATTAAATTGCTGGATTACTACCCATAACCCTGGATAATTTTATTTATTGTATTAATTGAACTTAATTTATCAGTCGCCTGAACGGGATATATTCCCCTTGGTAATGAATGTGTTCTTCTTCGAAGAATTTTTATAACTATTTATGTCATGTCAATAAAATTATTATTAACCCTCAATGAAGGAAAATCCAAAAGATCATTTACTGGAATCAAGATATCTGAGAATTCCACAACAGCTTATCAAGATTAATTTATGGATTATAAAAGATCATCCATACAATCTAAATATTTCCTTAATTAAAAGTTAAATTCATTTGAATTTTTAGTTTTACAAGTCTTCTATTGATAACAACTAGAAGTAAACAAATTCTTATTAATTGTAGAATTCAGGAAAGCTCAAAAAGTGAGCCAAAAAAGAGCCAAATTGGCTTTAGATCAGTGGTGCCCAACCTACGGCCCGCGGGCCAAATGTGGCCCGCGAGGCTGATCCATGTGGCCCGCGGACTCATTAAATGTTAAAAACAAAAACCACTTTCAGAAAGAAACCACGAAATCGTGCGAGACATTTTGGCACTTCCATCTAAAAAAAGATAATAAAAAAGGAATTCGTAAATTTCATAAAAAGTTGAAGATTCAATCAGATTCAAATTCATATTTCTTCATTCAGCGAGAAAATAAACCATTGTGTCTTATAAGTAAGGAGACTGGACAAACTGTGTTTTGGAACAAACAGTATCTGTTCTGAAAAGAACAAAAACTAGTGTTCGATCTCGACTCGACTTACAGATAATCAACTTAATTCAGTTTTAAGGATGTGTTACAAATTTGGAGCCGAAATTACAAGAACCAGTATCCTCCAAACAGATGCGATTTTATTGAAAACTGGTAATTTTTCTTTATGTTTAGAAAAATTCTTAAAAGTGTTTTTTATGTGGCCCGCGAGATAAATTTTCATAAGCAAATTGGCCCTCGTGAAAAAAAAGGTTGGGCACCACTGCTTTAGATAGAAGTTACAATGTCTTACCGGTTTACTGTAATGGAAAAGTACCAAAAAACCCATTTTATACAGACGCTCCATGAAGGGACAAAACTTTCTTGTTGACCTAACATTAACCAGGGGTAGATCCAGGTTTTATATTTTGGGGCCCATTTCATTATTTTTTGGGAAAAATAAATTGTTTTCATGAGAAAAATTGAAGCAGTGAATTAGCAGATGAGTGCATAAAAGTAAAATTGATTATCAAACCAAGGAAATCATGAAAAATTCGAATATTTTGTGAATGTTTTCTTGCAAATTGTCACTATAAAGCTAAATGAATTTCATGACAGGGGTGTTTTTATGAATTTATTTTTGTGAAGGGGCAGCAAAAAGGGCCCCAATTTTTGTCTGGATCAACCCCTGTTAACCATTTTGTAATTGTCTGTATATTTATGAACTACCTCCACAAATTTCACCCTATGTCATACTTATGAGCTGCATAATAACCTGGAGGGTAAACTCATTACACCATGTTGAAATTAACACTGCATCATTACACAAAAGGGGCAAAACAGGGTTGTTACATTTAAAACCCCTTTTTTAACAAACCTGTTTAAAACAAAGCTAAAGAAGAATATTTTTAGCAAGTTGCTCGCTTTATTTTTGCAATGAAATCGCCATTTTCATGTGTGGATCACCCAAAAACCCTTAATACTTAAGTATAAGGCTTGGATACATATCACCATGATTATAGGTGGTACATTACTATATGTAGCGGGGGTGACGAGGGAGAGATCACTACAGTAATCAAAACAACAATTTATTAAAAAACAACTTGCTAAAAGGTTAAAAAATCTTCTTTAAAACAATGAAATCTTCTTAAAACGTTTAAAAAACGGCCGCAATGTGAGTCGATCTCCAACACCACTTCTCGATGGCAGCCACTCCAGAGGTGAAAATCAGGGTCAACAGTTGATGCTCCTCGGCGTTGCTCAAACGACGTTCGTCTGCGCTCGAAAGATCTGCACTCGAAAGATCCGACCGGGCCCGCCGTCTGTCTGCTTCCTCCCGATCTGTCTATAGTCTCTTGATCACAGGCTTTTATTGCCGATTTCATCGTGACGTCATTATTACGGTTGTTCCTCTTCTTCATACAAAGTACTACATGCAAAGTACTACTCTGAAGCGGGCTGGCTCTCGGGAAGTGAACTCGTAACCTCTACCCTACAGTTCGGCCATCCTGATGTTGCAGCCGTCCTCGGCTAACAAGTCGCAAAAGTGAATCTGGAACAAAAAAGGAATAGACAGTATCTATGGAAATTTAACTATCTGTCCACGGCTTCATGAAATCAGCAGCCGTAGATGTGACGGCGGGACCCTCGGTATTCCCCACTCTCTCGACGTCGTATCTATCATTAGGCTTGGCTGCTGTGATTCGATATGGGCCGAAATACTTCTGTTTTAACTTAAGACCCGCTCCAAACTGTGTTCTTTTTATCGCTACCTTGTCACTGACCCTGTATACCCTGGGAGGTTTCCTCTTACTATTATACTGCCTTCGGTTTTCCTCCTGGATTCTCAGGATGTGCTTCTTGGCTTCATCCCTGAGTTCATCCCTTTCACTTAAAACCTGTTTCAAGTATTCCTCCTCCAATATGTCTTTTATTCTGATATCTTCTTTGTTCCTCATCTTAACTCCTACCATTAGTTCAAACGGCGTGAAACTAGTGCTTCTTGATTGGGTGCTATTTATAGTTCGCTGTAAGTCTGGTACGAATTTAAACCATTTAGTTGGGTCCTCATGTGCAAGTTTGGCTAAGATCGGGATGAGGGTTTTGTGTATTCTCTCGACCTGCCCGTTTCCTCTTGGTATGCCCGTTGTGATTCTTACGTGTTCAATACCCTCTTTTTCGCAGAACTCCTCGAAGTCTTTTGAGGTAAAAGCCGTGCCCCTGTCTGTTATTATTCTTACGGGGTTTCCGAAAATGGCTTGTTGTTGTTTTAACCTATTCAGGGCCTCTTGTGTTGACGTGGTCTTTACAGGGTAGAACCACGCGAATTTGGTAAACGCGTCAACGACTGTAAATATATGCTGGTAACACTTGTTTGTTGAGGGAAGGGGTCCAATAAAATCAACATGGTAGGTGTTTAGAGGGGTGTTTCCCTTAGGTATAGAATTCAGAAATCCCTCGCCTTTCCCCGTCTTCCGGTTATATAGTATGCACTGCACGCAATTACCGATAAACTTCTCTACCTTACTTCTCAATTTTGAGATAAAGAATTCCTGTTCAATTACCTTTATGGTTTTCTCAGCAGCAAAATGTCCCTTCTTGTGTACTTCCCTAATAATATCATTCTCTAATAACTTGGGTACCACCACCAACTCCCTATCTCTCTCAATCTTATATAAAACTCCGTTTTTTTCGAAGTAACCTTCTCCCTCGTCCCTCCCTATCGACGCCTTTAATAGTTTAATATCTTCATCTTCGTCCTGAGCCGCGATTACTCTAGTTGTTACCTCGTTTTCAGCTGATGAAATCGTCATTACAGTGTTCCGACTCAACGCATCCACGTGTCGCATTTGTTGACCTGTTCTATGAATAATTTCGTAGTTAAATTCTTCTAATGCCAAAACCCATCTAGCGATTTTAGGTGTTATGTCTTTTTTTTCGAATGTTTTTTGCAACGCCTGGCAATCCGTTACAATTTTGAATCGAGCACCCAGTAAATAATGTCTAAACTTCTTAACTGCCTCTACTACGGCAAGTGTCTCCAGTTCGTAGCTACCTAGCTTCTCCTGTGCGGTTGTAGTTTTCCTGCTCATATAGCTTATGGGGTGGAGATTGCCCTCCTCAGACTCCTGGAGGAGCACTGCCCCGAACCCAAAGCTGCTGGCATCCGTATGTAATTCCATCCTAACTCCCTGTTTGAACATGTGTAGAACCGGCCTTTCCGATAGTATCCTTTTCAGTTGCTCGAACGCACTCCTCTGTTCCCTTCCGAACCCGAAAACTGTGTTATCCCTCAACAGGTCACTCAGGGGTTTTGCGATATTTGCGTAGTTGGGAATAAATTTTCGGAAGTATCCCGCCAGACCAAGAAAACTCTGTAACTGTTTTTCTGTTTTTGGTTCTGGGAAGTTTGAAACTGCGGCTGTTTTGTTGTCTGAGGGCTGTATTTTCCCGTCCTCAATTATGAAGCCCAAAAATTCTATTCTTCTTTTAAGGAATCTACACTTTTTGAAATTAATCTCGAGCCCGTATTGTGAAGCCACCTCCAGCACTTTCCTAAGTTTCCCCAGCCCTTCCTCTTCGGTTTTGGATGGGATTATAATGTCGTCCATATATATCACTAAAAGTTTTTCCCTAAGTAAGTCCCTAAACACAGCATTTATGTACCTCTGAAACACATTAGCGCTCGTACATAATCCGAAAGGCGTCTTCAAGAATTCATAGTGCCCCTCGTGTGTCACAAAGGCTAGATATTTAGTTGAGCCCTCCTCCACATCAACGTGAAAATAGGCATTTCGCAAGTCAAGTGAAGTAAAAACCCTGGCTCCCTCCAGTTGATCCAATACGTCCTCTATTAATGGCAACGGGAACCTGTCCTTCACTACTTTTTTGTTTAGTCTCCTAAAGTCTATACACAACCTGTATTTGTTGTCTTTTTTCTTGCATAATACTACTGGGGCCGCGTAATCCGAACAACTAGGTTTTATTACTCCTTCTTCTAACCATTTCCCAATTTCCTCCTCTATGATATTCTTTTCCGCCCAGGAAACTCTTCGAGGACGCGACGCCACCGGGATGTCATCTGACAAAACTACTGTCATTTTTAGATTTGTGCTTTTCGTTTTTCGCGGTCTATATTCGTTTATAATTGTAAGCAACTCCTCCCGTTGACCCCTAGGAATGTGGCCGACATCTTGCTCAAAAGGGGTGATGGCCTCTGTTAAGTGAGAAAAGAGTACTGTATGTTGTTCGTCGACTGGTCCATCTATCAAGCTGTGTTCCGGGGTTTCCTCTATTTTTATCTCTGATCGGGTTCTAACCTGGATTAACCCCACACTGGTATCCCTCTCTATGAAGCATTGTCCTCTTGTAAAAGAGATGTTTAATTTTGAGAGTACATCCATTCCCATTATCATGTCGGTAGACAGATTTTCTATCACATGGATATTCGTAGTTAAGGCGCAATCATCAAGAAAAATTTCACAGCCAAAATATCCCAATGTCTTAATTTCCTCTCCACTCACACCTGTTATTGAAACACCCCTATCATTCAATTCCGGGCGGCCTATCTCTTCATATACTTTTCGCGATATTAATGTTACATCGCTTCCCGTGTCGATGAGGGCCGATAATCTTGTATCAAACAATCTAACTTCCCTGTGGATCTTTCCCATGTGACTGCTAAAATTAACGTCTCTTACCCAGCATTCCCGTTCTCTGTGCCCGAATTTCCTGCATTTTCGGCAGCGAACCCCCTCGTTCCTATATTTACAATCTCTTGCCCTGTGTCCTGGTTCTAGGCATTTATAGCAGTTTTCGACATCTCTTTGAACGGGCGCCTCTGTTCGTTCCCAGCTGACTTCCTTATTTTGGCGCCACTGCCAACCCCGCCTCGTGTCTCCCTCAATTCCACCTGTAAAACGGTGCCTACAGTCGCGCTCATCTAGTCTGTCCACCAGTTCTTCCACCCTCGTAATTGTAGGCAATTTATCTGCTAGATGATGCTGTACATCATGGGGTAACTTTCTGCGTATATGATCAACCAGGATAAACTCTTTTAGATGTCCGAAATCAGTTATACCTACACCCTCTACCCATTCGTCTAGGTATATTTTTAATTGAAATGAAAAATCTCTCCATGAGGTATTTCCGTCTTTGCGGGTGTTTAGAAAGTTGTATCTAAACTGTTCGGGTGTTAACCTAAATCTTCTTAGCAACACGCTTTTGATGTGTTCGTAGTTGTTTGCTTTTTCATCAGGTTCCCTTGCAACAAAATTAGCTATGTCCAAGGGTAATAGGCCCACTAGATACGTAACCCAATCCTCTTTATCAACGTTAAGTCTCTGGATTTGTTTCTCGAATAGGGACAGGTATAGGGAAATGTCTTGGTTAGCGTCAAACCTCGCGATTAACCTTGAAAGGTCCTTTACAGGTTCCTGCCATGAATTACCCTGCCTTACGGAAGCCTCCAATTTTAACTTTTGTAACTGCAGTTCCTCCTCCCTCTCTTCAGCTATGTTTTTAAGCATGTCTTTACATACACCCTCATTGTAATTTTCACACTTCAGGATGACTTTTGCTAAGTTTGCAATGTTACACGGCTCAGGGATCCCTAGCCCCAATTCCTCGACAAGGACCATCAAATCCCTCTTCCTGATTCTGGATAGATAAGCCATTGGTAAATGTACTTACAGTTCTTTAGTCAACAGGTTCAATTTCCCTCTCACTTGCTTCTCGGCAACCACAGACTCACTGTAACTTACTGTCTCCTTTCCGTTGATGTCCGATCCTCCTGGGCAGCGGCTCTTCCGGTGGTGTGTCCTTCGGGTTTCTTTAGGCCGAGCCCCCAAAATGTAGCGGGGGTGACGAGGGAGAGATCACTACAGTAATCAAAACAACAATTTATTAAAAAACAACTTGCTAAAAGGTTAAAAAATCTTCTTTAAAACAATGAAATCTTCTTAAAACGTTTAAAAAACGGCCGCAATGTGAGTCGATCTCCAACACCACTTCTCGATGGCAGCCACTCCAGAGGTGAAAATCAGGGTCAACAGTTGATGCTCCTCGGCGTTGCTCAAACGACGTTCGTCTGCGCTCGAAAGATCTGCACTCGAAAGATCCGACCGGGCCCGCCGTCTGTCTGCTTCCTCCCGATCTGTCTATAGTCTCTTGATCACAGGCTTTTATTGCCGATTTCATCGTGACGTCATTATTACGGTTGTTCCTCTTCTTCATACAAAGTACTACTCTGAAGCGGGCTGGCTCTCGGGAAGTGAACTCGTAACCTCTACCCTACATATATTCTGTGCCATGAAAACTTATGAAAATTATTTATAAAAACACTGTTTGCACTGTGTTTAAAAATATAGCTTTGTTAATCCAATTTCAATTTTAAAAATACTTTTTTTTGCATTTGTGTGTCGAGGGTAAAGAAACAAACAGGATTTAAACAAAAAAAAACATGTTTTTCCTAACCTGAAATGCTCAACTACAATGAGGAAGTTGCATGATTATTTTTTATTTTTTTAATCGATTCCTCTTGCAAAAATAAGCAACTACCCAAAATTTGAGGCCGATCGAGAAATTTTTTTATTATCAAAAAAATTAACAAAAATCCCCTTTTTAAAAGCGCGCGAAAACGCCAAGAGTTTGGATGTGACGTCATCTTATACTAAACATTGTTGTAAAGCAATGGAGTTGATGGTATTATTGTTGACGTCATCTTATAGTTTAAACAATAAACGTTTTCAGTCACGTGTTTTTTTCTCGACTTTTAAATTAAAATATTTAATTACCTGTACATTTTTTTGAAAAACTGACTAGATATTTCCATACAAAAAACCATACGGAACACTTATTTGTTTTTGAAAATCTGACACATGCAACCTCCTTATTATCACAAATGCATAGCTGCCAACTCTTCCGTTTTTTTTTTTTAGAGAATCTTCCGTCATCCATTTTTCAATCAATTTCTTCCGTTTTTTGTTCAAATAATTTAAGCAGCCTATTTTTGCTAAGTTCAGATAACAATTTTCTAAAAAAAGGCTGAATCTTGCGCATATCAGGCCTAAAAAACATTAGATTAAGAATAGTGTTTAAAAAGAAATCAATTTGTATTGATCTCTGAAATTAGTTTTTTTAAATGTATTTGTAAAGTTAGGTAGGTTAGTGTGCTCATTTGATATTAAATTTGTTTTTCTTTGATTTTTTTAACTGAAAGATATCCATTCATGCTACCTATAGTCTGTTCATTTTGAACTGGCGCTTGAAAATATTTCCTTCCCCCACCACCGATCGGTAACCATAGCAACTATCCTCGTCAAAGTGACGAAGAAGGCTTACTATTGGCTGCTCGAAGATAGTAACTATGGTTACGCTTCTAGCGTGGGGGAAAGCACTATTTCTCAAGCGCCAATTCTAAATGAATAGAGTATAGTAACTTATGTGTAGTAACATGGTAGATAGTCTTGACTCAGATTAAAAAAAATGCCATGGGTACTTTGATTTTTTAAATCTTCCTTTTTTTATAATCCCAATGTTGGCAGGTATGCAAATATTAAAACAATAGTATTTCCACACAAACTCCATCCAAAACTCATGATATTATTAAACAAAAACATTCTGAATGTGTATTTCCAACAATGATAAGCAAAGTAAACAAAAACTGGCAGTACCTGTGCACAGAGCAGGAAACTGGAACTCTTTCAAAACAAAGGAACACTTGATCAAAGCAAAATAAACACTTTTTAAACTCCAGTATTTATAACATCACATAAGGGGTCATCCATAAATTACGTGAGGTGTTTTTTCCAAAATCTGGACCCCCCCTCCCCCCTTGGTGAGATTTAGTGAGATTTTTCTTGACCCCTCCTCCCCCTCACGTGAGATTTACCTACAACTTTTAAAAATTATTTTCTAAAAATAATTTGCATTTTGTGCTTCATAGCACCTAATTAAGTTATAATTAAGTTAAAAAAAGTTGACGTGAGATTTTAATTGACCCCCCTCCCCCCTTGGTGAGATTTTTCCAAACCCCTCCCCCCCTTTTTGACCTCACGTAATTTATGGATGACCCCTAATTTATGCAAAAATGGTCACTTAACTTCACATCAAACACAACCAGAATTCACTTCACTTCAAACCAACTGAATTGTAAACAAACAAACTGACATTGTGTGGTGAACCTCAGTTTGGGACTGAGGGTCAGAATCCTTAATTCAAAGCTGAATCTTTTAAACTTTTTGGACTTTATTTTATTTTCTTGTCCCTTTGTGTGATACTTTCTGTATTTATATTTAATTGAAAGATTATTCAATTAATGGATGAGATTTTTCAGACTTTTAAAACTTTTCAACAGAAATTTCATACTTTTAACCCTTTATGCCCCAAATTATTTTCCTCATCCAAAATATGTCAAGTTTACGTAACTGCAACTACAAGTAAACTAAATTTGGCCTTTTACATGAAAAAAATTGGATGAATTAGGAACATTTGGAAGTGGTACTTACAAGTACCGTCAGGACATAACGGATTAATGGAAAAAATCATCTTATAAACTGGAATTTCATCTAAAAACTACATATTTTTCATTTTTTGTGAATGTTCTTGGTTTATGAGGATCTTTCCTATGGTAAATTTTCATGTCTGAGGCAGCTAAATAATTTTATTTGGTTTGGTGTACGATCTTCTTATCAATTCTTGCATTTTTCAGACCTTTGGCTTTTTTTGTCAAACTCATCTCTGATTACACTGGTCGACAGTGGTTTCCTAACAACAACCAAATTACTATTTTTGTTACTAATTCGTATAGTTATTCAAATATCTGCAAGTAAAAAAGTTCCACCACGTCCCATATTTGTGTAACAAAAATTTTCGATTTTCTGCTTTTTTTTCATAATTCTTGCGTTTTAAGCGTCATTTTTGTCCAATAGCAACCCTGCAATCCCATCCAATTAATTTATTTCTAGTATCCCAGTATGTAGACATTCTTTTAAAAGTGTGGCTTTGTTTTTGTACTGCAGTTCATTTTGAAAAATGACGAGTTTTCAGAGTAGATTTTGCACATTTATGTCGCATACCAGAGGGCGCTACCTATTTACCCCTAGCGAGCCAGCGCCGCCGCTCTCTGCGCGGAAAAGAAGCGCGTGTGCGTCATTAAGATGGAGGACGCGAAGCAGTGAGACTGCATGTAATTCGTTGGCTCTAATAAAAGAGTTGGTAATTAACAGGCTTTCTTCACTGTGTCCTCCCACATTTATACAATACGTTTTGCAAAATTTGGGTACGGTTTAAATTACAATTCAACGGTAATATTTAACAGAAAAGGTGGGAAAAGGTTTTTTCCCATTGATTTGGGTCCAAATAAGTGGCTAAAATGAAATATGGGCTCCTCACGTATGTTGCAGAAGTTAGAATGTGGCTCTTTTTAAGTGCGTAAGAGTCAACAGTAGTTCTATGCAAATTACTATCCATATAGTATGGGGAGGGCATTCAAATTATCTTGGTTATTTAATATCAATGACAAATACCGAAAAAAACACTTCAAAAAGTATTTAAAAGGACTTTTTTTGCCATTAAGTGAAAGCAAACACAAAGTCAGTATGAACCTCTGATTAAAAAAGGATTCACGACCTTGCTTTTGAAGGAAAATTTAATAAAAACTCATTATCAGCTTGAACATGGTTTTTAGGAGAGTGGTAGGATAAGTTTTAGAAAAAAAGACCGATAAAAATGTTTTAATCCCAATAGAAGGTTCTGTTTTAGTCTTACCAAGCCATAGAACCTTGAACATCACTCAAAAATCATATGTTACATCCACGTTTGAATTTATTTCCGGAAAATCTCACTGTATTCAATCATAAACAATGGTATAGATTCCCTTAGGACATTGACTCGATACATAGGTCATTGAGAAATAGCAATTTTGGGCTACAGCTCTTGGTTCATTAAAAGAGGAGATTTGACGCCACTTAAGAGGCAAAAAGTGATAAAATTGCATCGTATTTAATGAATGTTTAATGGTTTTTAGTTTTATATTATCTGAAACATGTATATAATCTCAATTAGGATAGTATTTTATGGTAAATTAATAATCAAATTAGTTGGAAATACCTAATCTCATTTTTGTTAGGGAAAAAAGTTTAATTTTGTCGACTAGTGTTATTATTACAAAAACCCCTTGATTTTGTTTCTATTTATTGTTGATTTCTTGTGTTGAAGTTTGGTTCACTCAAATATATTGTGAACAAGACTTAAGAGAGAGACACCATCAGTGCTGATATCCCAAAATATTTTTTTGTTTAAAATGGTAGAAATATGTGCAAAAAGAAAATTAGAGTCCCTCCAAATGTTTTGTCCCAATTACAGACACCCCATTGAAACAAAACCTTAACTCCCCCCCCCTTTATAAAGCAGGCATATATAAAGGAGCCCCCCCCCTCAAATTTGGACTAGATGTATTAAAATGAATTAAAACCATGTATTTTAGGGTCAAATTTTCTTAGGAAGATGCCCCAGACCCCCTTCTGTGCTTGGAACACACTACTATCACCACCTAGCCGGGACATGTTTTATATTTTTATGTCCTCCCAACATTTTGCAACTTTAGTACAAAATTACAAGTTTACAACTTTAATATGTTGAAAATTTGTTGATGGTTGGTTGGTTGGTTGGTGTCGTGTCCAATTGAATTCAAGTCCATGGGTGCTACTCTTCTGTCCTGGGGACGGTATTCCGTCTTTTTAAAAGTTCTGTGAACGGAATTCTGTCCCGCATGTATATTACAAAACCAAAATCAGCTGACCAATTGGCTGCAATTTGTGCAAAACTTCAGAACTTACGTGGCAAGCACATTTTGCTCTCAACAGTGGCGGATCCAAGATTTGGTTTTGGGGGGCTAAGAATTTTCATAATCCAATTGAATCTTCTTGTTAATGGTAATACGTCAAAGGTAGTGAATTATCCTACTCAAACCACTAAAAGGGGGGTCTGGGGGTCCTCCCCCATAAAATTTTTGGAAATTTAAGTCAAAAACTCCCTTTTTCAACTCGTTTTGGTACGCCTCATCCGAATTTCGGATATAGATTTTTTGCGTTTTTACAAACTTAGTAAAATATTAGAAGTTTTTGGGGGGGCTTCAGCCCGAAAGCCCCCACCCCCGTAGATCCGCCACTGGCTCTCAATAAGCCAGTTTTTCCCATATATACAGTTTTAACTTTAAATTATATAAAGGACCTATTTGATTATTCAAATATTTGATCAATTTTTTGCAATTAAAAAATAATTGCTAAACTGGGAGAAAATTTATGAAAAGATAGTTCAAGGTTCCATCTTGCAATTTTTGAAGAGTGGCACCCATGGTCAAGTCAAATTGCTCCATGGGGGCCGTTCAAATATTACATAAGCACCTAAGGGGGGAGGGGGTTTGCTCTTTGCTTATTTTTCCTGACAAGGGGATAAGTGATGCTTACGTAAGATATTGAAATTTCGAAAATCTCTTGTTTCTTGCATAAATAATTTCAAAACTCGACCAAAAATAAATTTGACAAAAAATTGAATCGAGAAATCTGACGTAAGCACTTTTATCTGGAGATGGACCCCCCAAACATTACGAAATTTTAACCCCGAAAAGCAGCTATTCGACTCATTTTTGAACCTTTGAGGTTACTCCCAAAAAGGACAGCTCCTTGTATAGGTATGGCACCTAATTTTCAAGGAGAAAAAAAACAGTACTTACTAAAAGGGAGGTCAAAAAAAATTTTTTTTTTTTTGGGGGGGGGGTCGGGCAGTTTCTTACGTAATTTTGTGGGGGGGTTGGTGGTTTGCTTAGCTTTGCTGACAAGGGGGAAGGGGGTTAAAAATGACCCAAAAAGTGCTTACGTAAAATTTGAACGGCCCCATGTGACGAATTCACGGCCTTGGCAATGTCCACAATTTTGTCATAGAGATTTCTTGAAAGGAAAATTCATCGATAGAAAAGATTAGAAAATTCATCTCACAGAGTATAGAGCTTAACAGAGTGTTCATCTCCTTAGACGCTAATGGCAACTTTTTTAACAGGGCTTTTCCCATAGACAAACTTCGAGAACCAAACGGAACCGCCTCATTTAATACCACGTCATGCCTTCTAATTCTGTCATTCGCCCTCTGAAGCTTTAAGCTTTTTCTGATTGGCTGCTAGTGAACTGAATTATATATAATCTGCAAGCTGAATTAAATTAATTACCTAAAGAGGAAAACGGCCGTTTGGCATCTCTGTTAAGCTCTATACTCTGTGATTCATCACTAAAAAAGTTATCCCTGAGTAAAATGAAATGAGTATATAGCCAATGATGGTTTTTCATCATCAGGATGCTCACGAGCGCTTTGTGACCGAGGCCTTCCCCGAGGTGATCCCGAGGTTCAACCGACGGCTGCTGCTCTCCCTCGCCTCAGACTGCCCCAGCTGCCTTATCCTAGACGACCAGCTGCAGGTGAGGTTCCTGCCCTTCCAGGAACACATCAGCGAGGTAAGGCCTTCTCTTTTGCATCTTGTTCTTCAATCAATTGAATGGTTCCAAACAGATTATGTGCCGTCCTAAGCAAAAGTGCAATTAAACGAGTTTTCTTAAAATTTCACTTTATTTCCTCCTTGCCGAGTTTCTTATTTGGGAAGAATATATCTTGCTACTTCCAAGCCCACTAATTAGAATGATTGGCAAAATCATAAAAAGACCCTTCAGCTACAGAATTGAAAGATAAGTATTTTCTTACTTTGTAGGATTGAAGTCAGAGCCTGATTTCTGGGAGGGCATTCGGGGCACTTGCCCAGGGCCCCCATTTCAAGAGGGCCCCCAAAAAACTTAAAAAGCTTAGAAAATGAGAAATAGTGTAAAATAAAATTTTTTAACTAATATATTTAAAATCATTAGGGTAGTAATTAAATTTCCAGCCAGGTTCCTATCCAGGTAAAATTAGGTTCCTGCCAGAGGGCTTCCAGGAACAACTGCGTAGCAGCGAGGTAAGGCCTTCTCTTTTGCATGTTCTTCAATAAATGGTTCCAAACACTGGCAGATTTCTTATTAGGCTAGATCAGTGGTGCCCAACCTTTTTTTCCCCCGAGGGCCAATTTGCTTATGAAGATTTATCTCGTGGGCCACAAAAAAAACACTTTTAAGGATTTATCTAAATATAAAGAATATTTACATACCCGTTTTCAATGAGAAGTTTGCATCTGTTTGGAGGATACTAGTTCTTGTAAATTCGGCTCCAAATTTGTAACACTTATGGAGGATTTACACCACTGCTGTAAAAGAGACATCAGCGACATTTTCGGCATATTTTAGTACCCGCTACTCACAAAAGATGGCGCTCGTCTATTGTTATTCCAATAAACCAATAGACGAGCGCCATCTTTTGTGAGTAGCGGGTACTAAAATATGCCGAAAATGTCGCTGATGTCTCTTTTACAGCAGTGGTGTAAATCCCCCATTATCCTTAAAACTGAATTAAGATGATTTTATCTGTAAGTCAAGATCCAGCACTAGTTTTTATTTACTTTCGGGACAGGCCTAACATAGCTCCTTCATCTACCAAGCCCTGCCCTTCAATTGAATCGTCAGTTTGAAGAAGGGAATAAGTCCAAAAAATGACAAATTGGCCTTTTGTGCTCAAAACAATCTCCAAGCTTTGCCCTACACATGGGTGAAAAGAGGGGGGAAATAACTAACCCCTATAGGGAGATATCGCCCCTTGAAGATATGAAATCGCTATCCATATATACAATGAAAATTCCATTTCTTTTTTTCGATTTTCTCAAAACTTGATTTTTGGACTTATTCCCTTCTTCAAACTGACGATTCAATTATCTCTCAGGATTTTAAGGAGATTACCAAATATCCTTATAAACTGAATTCAAATGGTGAACTGATACTGAAAAATATTTATCCCATGGCAAATTCCCCGTATCTAGAAAAAACCAAAACAGAGAAGTAAAGAAAAAAAATTATTACCGGATCTTGAAGAATTCCTTTTTTATCATCTTTTGTTAGTTGGAAGTGCCATAATGTCTCGCACGATGTCGTGATTTTCTTGGAAGATTTCTGAAAGTGTTTTTTGCTTCTAAGATTTAACGAGTCTGCGGGCCACATTTGGTCCGCGGGCCGTAGGTTGGGCACCACTGGGCTAGATTTTGGCGAAATGTATCTCAAAATAAATCTGCCTTTTTATGTGCACTTTTGCTTAGGACGGCAGTACTATATTCCAAGTAAGTCCTTTCAGACCGCCCCAAATTTCCCATAGGATTCAATGGTAATCTCGGGCGGCTTAGGATTGGAAAGGAGGTAAAAGAATTTTAATTAAACTGAAGTTAAGTAAGGCAGCATTTTTAAAAGGATCTTAATTTGAAAAGATACTTTAATATCAACTTATAGTATACTGGTAAAGATTAGATGGTTATTTTAAAAAAAGAAAACCAGTTGTCAAGTAATAAGTAAGTTGCATGTGTCAGATTTTCAAAAACAAACTAGTGTTCCGTATGGTTTTTTGTATGCTAAAATGAAATATCTAGTCAGTTTTTCAATGTACAGGTAATTAAATATTTTAATTTAAAAGTCGAGAAAAAAACACGTGACTGAAAACGTTTATTGTTTAAACTGTAAGATGACGTCAACAATAATACCATCAACTCCATTGCTTTTCAACAATGTTTAGTATAAGATGACGTCACATCCAAACTCTTGGCGTTTTCGCGCGCTTTTAGAAAGGGGATTTTTGTTAATTTTTTTGGCAATCAAAAAATTTTTCGATCGGCCTCAAATTTTGAGTAGTTGCTTATTTTTGCAAGAGGAATCGATTAAAAAAAAATAAAAAAAAATCATACAACTTCCTCATTGTAAGGGAATTGTGTTGTGCAATTGTGAACAAACTCCCCCCTTACGGGTTTGATGGCTGACTGACAAAAATTTGGGGACGCCCAAATTAATTAACCCCTCTTTCCACGGGCGTCGTGTACGGGGGGGACGTGTCCCCCCCCAATAATTGGGAACATTGTTTAAAAAACTATGTTTTTAACTTTTTAGGGCGACCAAAAATTTACTGAATGTGTGTTTCTCTGACTTTGAATCATAAAGGATGGTGCCAATATACCAATGGCACCTAATTTAAGAGGCGTATACCAGAAGGAGATGGACACCTCATTTTTAGAACACGATTTCATTTAAAGTATAGGTTGAAGAAAGTGAGAGATTGGGAAAACATTATCACAATAAAAAATTCTGTTTCTAGCTAAAAAAAAATAATAATTTAATGAGACCCCTCAAAAAATATCCAGCTACAGCACTGCTTAGAGCATAAAAAAATTTAATTTTGAAACTGTAATCTTATAACACTTAAATTGAGTTTAAACCTGTATTTTAAAGGTCAAATATCTAAAATTTTTCTGGGGGAGGACCCCCAGACCTCTCTATATAGTGCAAAGTTACAAACGGTTGATAAAAAATTTTAACAGAAGTTAATTAGTTGATTCAAAACCAACTTAAAATTCTTAAACGAGGGCAAAATAGATTATTTTGGGGTAGTTAACCAGTAGTTTGTAAAAACATTTGGGGGCGATCCCGAATCCTTAAGGCGTCCCCCCCAATATTCAGGAGCCGCCGACGCCAATGCCTCTTTCCAATTCCCCCCTCTGAGCGTGATATGAACTGCCCCCCGTTCGCTCAAAACCGTTTATTAAAACATTCTTCCAAAATGCGAACGCTATCATTCTGTTAACCAGCAGAAAAAAAAGGGGAAGGCAATTCCACCGCAAAAACCGTTCCTAATTGGCGGCCTACACACCCCACAGCCTTCATTCGCCCGAGATGCTCATTCGTCCAGCTTTTTCACCAATGACAAATAGCGAAGCCGATGCTCCGCCCTTTTTTTTAGGGGCGGTGTCCTAAGTGACAGACAGCCGCGATCGGCGAATCGGAGAGCTCAGCAGATTACGGAAGGAAGCCGTTGATTTCGAAACGCCGCTGACTCGGAACGAACGACTTTGAGCTGTTATTTTATACTGTTATCGATAATTTTTTTGGAAAAAATTCATCCCACTGTGTAGATTGAACCCTTCCGATTCGATTCGAGCCATTTCCGACGCATTTCAACCGATATTTGGGCAAGAAATCGTCGTTTTTGTGAACGATGTCGAGAAAAAAAGGGTTGGGGGTTTGCGCTTGGCGAGCGTTTGCTCCGAAGGTTTCCTCGAAGGCTGTGGATGTGCTAGGCGAGAGCGGAAGGAGCAAAGCGCCAGAAAGGCGATTCGTCGCCAGATTGGCCGCTTGCTCGTTACCATAGAAACATCTCTGCTCTAGAGCCAGATGTGTGTTTTGTGGCAGCTCTTAGAAACGGTGATAGTGGATCGGGATTTGAATGAATGGGAGGTTGGGGGACATCCATAAATTACGTGAGGTCAAAAAAAGGGGGGGGAGGGGTTTGGAAAAATCTCACCAAGGGGGGAGGGGGGTCGATTAAAGCAGCGTTTCTCAACCTTTTTACTCTAACGGAACCCTTTTGATAATTTCCACGTTCCGGGGAACCCTAGCATCCATACAACAGTGGCGTATATAGAAATTTATTTCGGGACCCAAAATTATTACTCAACCCCTCCAATGCAGATTTAAAATAGGTTTAACGTAGCTTTTTAATGCATTTTTATCTGAAACTTGTATCTAAGAGAACTTAATATAATAAAAATTGTAATTACTAAAGTTCCAAGTAGGAAGGGGGGTTTGGGGGTCCTCCCCCAGAAAATTTTTAGAAATTTGACACTTAAAGCTAGGTTTTAACTCGTTTTTGGTACATTTAGTTCAAATTTCGGACATGCATTTTTAGGTTGGACTTTAATTTTCATGAAAGTATTAGAAAAAATTTAAAATAATACAATTTCTTGTATTAAAGGGGGGCTTGGGGGCCCTCCCCCAGAAAAAATTTTGAAAACTTGACCCTGAATAACAGGGTTTAAACGTGTTTTAATATACCTTGTCCGAATTTCGGGGAAGGGCAGAATTTGTCAGAAGAAGGCAGAATTTAGGATAGGTAGGACAGAATTTATTCTGGTTATATACGCCACTGCCATGCAACAATATTTTTTCTTGCTATTTTGTCCTCCCTCAGAATTTATTTTGAAAATTTCCCTTTAATCCAGTGTTCTTTCTCCTTTCAAACTTTTTCTACTGTGGAACACCCAAACAGAAAAGCTTCTTGAGACAGCAGAATGTTCAAGGGAAAATTGCTTTATAACAGACGTCAAAATTTTAGATAGAAATTTGGGAGTTCTCCCTAGAAATTTTTCGAAATTTGCCCCTAAAGTAGAGTTTCAGTGTATTTTAAGACCCTTTGGGTTACATCTGAGAAGAACATCTCCTTGTAAAACACTGAATTTTCAAGGGGGAAATATAATTAGGGCCAAAATTTCAAGGGGGACAAGGTTCCTTTACCTTTAGAAATTTATTTTGAAATACCCCTTCAAACTAGTGTTTATCTTCTTTTCAAACTCTTCGTAGATCACCCAAGGGCTACAGAAGAAAATGTTCAACGGAAAAACACTTACTCACATTTGGCTGGCTAGTGCCTAATTTATTTGGAGGGTTATTCTAAATTGTAAACCAGAACAACAAAAAAAAGATTTTCGGATCCCTCGCGGAACCCTTGAGGAAGCATCGCGGAACCCCAGGGTTCCGCGGAACCCCGGTTGAGAAACGCTGGATTAAAGTATCACGTCAACTTTTTAAGTTAGAAATTATATCATTTTCTTTTTTTAAGTATGAGAAAGGGATACACACAGATAAGGTACTGCAAATTATTTTGAAAAAGTAGTAGGTAAATCTGACTTGGGGGGAGGGGGGTCCAGCAAAATCTCACCAAGGGGGGAGGGGGGGAAAACGCCTCACGTAATTTATGGATGTCCCCTTGAATTAGTGCCGTTTTTTTTGGTGAAACTGAAAATTGATGCTTTATTTTGAAAATCCTAATTAAACCAAATCACTAAAATTACTGCCCATCGCTAGGCACCACTTCCTTTATTTTTACGGCATCATTTCAGTTTCTATGTTGGAAAATTAACTGGTCTTTTGAGGCTATCGAAGAATTAACCCATAATTCCCCGCAATTGATCTTTCCTTCACACAAACTTAGGCTTGTTTAAACGCTTAAAAAATGGTTTACACTTTATTAAAATGACTGATACTGGATTTTTAGCTTGTTTACATATTATATTTTTTCTGAAAAATAATATATAGATCCTAAAATCTCTTGGTTTTAGATATAATTAGATCTTTTAACGTGGTTTTAGATCTAATTAGATCTAAATCCTAATTAGATCCTCGTGACTCAATCAAGTACACGAACTGATTCAAACCCCCCTAGATTCAGGATGCATTGTGGGATATTTTTACTAATTTAAATAATAGAAGTGTGCTTTATATTTTTCGGTACTTGATTTTCTAAATTTGCAATTGAGCCTAATCTTATATAACAATTTTCTGGAGCTTTTTTTGCTGAAGGAATATTTTTCTCTAACTGTAAGAAAAGAACGTTGTGTGTATCAATGAGCAACCAGCATTTTTTGAAAACTGAAAAAAAAATGCATTTTTCAGTAAAGGAAATAGATCTAAATCCAAAAATGGACATGTTTTAAAAAAATTTAGTAAAATAAATGGTTCAATTCCGTTAACGTTCCCGCGGAATATCGCCATATACTCTTTTAAACCCCATATAATATTCAAATATCGACAATTTTTTCTTATTTTTATTGATAAAACTAAACAATTGAGGGCTTCGGTGCAAGAACCGGGTATCTCCACTTTCGACTCAAAATCACTTTCGGAAAATATTTGGCGACGTCTTCAACGTTGGTGTTTGTTTAGGGTTTCTGTATAATTATTGGCGTATGTACGGGATTAGAAACTGTTCAATTACTTGCCAAGAGTTATAGTAACTGTGAGGTTCAAAGGGAGGACCCTCCCCGTTTTGGCAACCCGGCGGGTTGCCGGAATAGGAAAGACTTTTTCGATGTTTGTTTTGTTGTTTTGTTATTGTATGATGGAGCTTGGAGCGAGAGGTCGCGTGTGCGAGGAGATCTGTAAATTTGTCAGCTATTAAATCTTACTTTTAATTATCAAGGCTTGGTTTACTTGAACAACGAACCCTAACAGTGGCGCAGACGGTAGGATTAAAGAGTTTTAGCTTCAACGACGATTTCCGATGAAAAACGAAAAAGGTTTCGAAAGGAGTTGGTCCGAGCTAGTCAAAGCGGTAGCGAGAAGCGACGTCATTCCCATAGTAACACCGCTCGCCTTTTTAAGGCGGGCGACCGCAGCGCCGTTCTCTCCAGCGGTGTGCGGCCAACTAAAATCTGAGACACCGCCGCGCATGCGTGTTTAAGCCACTCTTGCTCCTTTCCTTTACGCGCTTTCGACTCCTAGTTGTTTGTTTACAATTAGCTGTGGTGCTTTGGAAGTTATTTTGATCGGAACAATCGGAAAGCTATCAGATATCAGAAAATAGATTAATTCTCCTTTAATCAAACATCCACAATCTAAAAGAAAGGATTTCTAAGTAAAACGACAGTACCGATTTAAAATTTAAACTTATGCCGGCTGAATCAACCGCCGGAGCCGATCTTTGAGTTTTCGTTTCGGATTGTCACGTGATCCGCCAGGTGCATTGGAGCGCATGCGTCAGCTCGCTAACTGGAATAAAAAAACAGCTATAACTTATAGTAGGGCTCACAAATTAGAGATGGCGCTGCAATAAGTGGCGAGCGCTCTCCCCATTGGAGTGTCTTCGCTTTACATATACCGCTTTGGAGCTAGTGAAGACGTTGGATTTGTGGGTATAGTTTTGAATTATAGTGTTGAAATTTAATGATTCTTGATTTTGGTATGGTGAGGGTTTTGAGGAGTGTGTCTCGAATTAATATGGAACTGGATGATGAGTAGTGTGATGAGTAGTTTCGTTTTCGTTGAATTGGATATGGTGATTTCGTTTCGGTTTGTTCGAGTTTTTTTTTTCGGTGAGTGTTGTCATTCTAAAATTAGATCGAGGTCGGTTTTTTTTTGTTATTGAGGGAATTTGCTGTTGTTTTGGTGGTTGAGTTTTTTTTGGAGTGCGTTTTTTTTGACGGAATTATTCGAAGGTCTGCAGGATGGCGTTGTATGGTAAAGGGAGAAAGGAGGACCTCTTAATTTTAGCTAAAGAGCTTAGCTTAGAAGTGGATGAGGAAATGACAGTTTATGCCATAAGAGAGAAAATACTCAGGGATGAAAACTATGATGAAGCGTTTGTTAAAGATTTTTTTGCATCCATCGTTGAGGAAAGGGAAGAAATCGAGGAAAGAAGGAGACAAGAAGAAATCGAAGAAAGAAGGTGGCAAGATGAAATCAAGGAAAGAAGGAGAAAAGAAGAAATCGAAGAAAGAAGGTGGCAAGAAGAAAATAAGGAGAGATGGTTGGAATTGGAGAGATTGGAGTGTGAAGTGCAGAAAAGGAAGAAGGAGAGACTGTTGGAATTGGAGAAGTGGAGGATTGTACCACAAGAAGAGGAGCCAGATACCCATTACTTCCAAGATAAGAACTTTCCACCAGCAAACAAGACCAATATCCACCGTCAGGAAGCCGACCGGAGAAGGGGATCGTTCAGATGCTTTGAGTGCCAGGAGGAAGGACATTTGAGAAGGAATTGTCCGAAGTTTAGACGCTCGTGCAGAACAAACCGGACGGTCTGGACGGGACGGAAAGATCTTGACAGAATTTATGTGAATGTGGAAAATTCACGTTTGGAAAAGACAGTAGACGATGTGGAAAGGGTACTTCAGAAGGCAGTGTTTGAAACGGGGAAATCAGTGGAGACAAAGCTGGTCAACCCTGGAGACTATCAGATATTGAAGGAAAAGGAAATTAAATATCTGGGAGATGAAGGACTGGTGAAAGACGATATGTTAAATCTGGAAGAGAGGACTCTCAAGGAAGTGGACGAACCTGTCCGACATTTAGAGGATGACGATGATATATTAGGCGTTGAATTCATCCAGTGGGATCAGATTGAAGTGGAGGTAGAAGAAGAAAATAGAACTTCGGAAGAGGAGGTAGTCGAAGATGAGCGCTTGGATGAAGAAAGAAAAAACGAAGTTCCTGACGAGAATGGAATTGACGTTGCAGAAGAGTCTCTGGAGGGAGAGACGGGAAACGAAGTTTACAGAGAGAAGGAAACTTATGCTGGAGAAGCTGTATGTGGAAATCAAGGTTCGGAAGGAGAGGACGTGGATGAAGAATCTACGGAAGAAATGGAGGAAACTGAGGACTCTGGATCTGAGGATGATGCTCAAGAGAATGATGTCAGTTCCGAAGTAGGGAAGCCTGCTAAGAAGCGTCGAAGGCGACCGGCGAAGTCTAAAGCTAAAGTTACCCCTGCCAAGCGACAAGGCAAAGCTACTGCTGTCAAGTATGCCGAGGATCCTGGCTCGGAAGAGGAGATGGATTTAGGTTCAGAAGATGAAGCTCCTAAAAAGAAGAGTCGAGAAGCTGAGAAGAAAGCCCCTGCAACTCCTATGAGACGTGGTGGCTGTCAGAAGAAATCGACCAAGTGCACTGAAGACTGTGGCTCCGAAGTCGAAGAAGGCCAGGCCCCTGAGAAAGAAGACTGCGAGCCTGAAATGAAGGCTGACACCAAGGAGAACCCTATGTTGGACTTTCAAACTGAACTGTGGTGTTTTAAAGGTGGAGGTGGAACTCTATCCGACGACTTGGATGATGACAACAACGACGACTTGGAACACGATGATGGACCTTTTTCAGATGAGTGACATTTTTTTTATTATTTGAAATTAATTTGTGCTAACTTTTATTTTTTTCAAGTGATTACTGAGAAGACTGTAATTATCTGATTTCCTAAGTTAAGTAAATTTATGAAGTGTTATATCAGTAATGATAATTTTGTAAAATGAAATTGAGGGGTTACTTAATTTTTGAAGACAATGGAGGATAAATGACTGTCTGAATAAGAATAGTTCTGGTTTTCAAAACTGAAAGTGTAATGCTTTGTTTTCTGTTAAACCTTTTGTTTTTCTTGTGAGTTCAATGTTTTTTTTTTGGTTTGTTGTGGAATTTTGTTTTAGTCCAGTGAATATTAGTTTCTTTTTAATGTTTCTTCACGAGAATATTTTTCTTTTTATTGGCTCTGAGTTTGTATTTGATTCTGGTTCTGTATTTTTAAAGTTTAAGATTTTGATATTGCATTTTTGTATCTTGATTATAGTACCCGGTATTGTTAAAAAGGCTTCTGTACGTCTGGAATTATTATTTTTTGTCTTGTGATTGTTTTTTTTTGGTTGGTCTCCCCTGCAGGACATGGTCCGGCAGGTAAGAGACCGGAGGGGAGATGTGAGGTTCAAAGGGAGGACCCTCCCCGTTTTGGCAACCCGGCGGGTTGCCGGAATAGGAAAGACTTTTTCGATGTTTGTTTTGTTGTTTTGTTATTGTATGATGGAGCTTGGAGCGAGAGGTCGCGTGTGCGAGGAGATCTGTAAATTTGTCAGCTATTAAATCTTACTTTTAATTATCAAGGCTTGGTTTACTTGAACAACGAACCCTAACAGTAACCCTTGTACTCTTAAAATGAACCATCGATCTGTGCTTTTGAAATTGAATTTTTCCGTTAGTCCAGGGTTTGATTCACAGACAAATCAGTCCAGTCAATGGGCGGAGCTTATTAAATGGCCTCATCGAGTGAGGTCAGAACCAAAACCTTTCTGTGAACTCTTCCATTTAAAACAAGAATTAATTTTCTTATAAAGTTTATTATCTTTATTTTTTGACAACTAACATTTTCGAAACCTTCGATCTTTTTACAAAAATGAAACTTCCTTGAATTTTAATTTTGTATAGTTTTATTCAAATCCACTTTTAATTTTTTCATGATTTTAAAATATTTTACCATGTAAATAACTTAACCATCGCTTCGCCCCATGTAACTTAAAGTTTGATTTTAAAATACCTAAAATTTCAAAGTGAATTAGAACATAGCATGATATTTTATACCCTAAAAGCACACGATATTAAGTAAATATTATAAAATAGAAGGAATTTACATCGCATAACAGGTCTACCATCCCAAAGCTGTAAAAACGTAAAAGGTTTTCAGTGTAATTCAATGAAGATTAGATACTCGGTGCAACAGTTCTAAAAGAACCCCCTCTTATTGATTACCCTAAACCACAACCTAAAACCCCCATCCCCTTATAAAGTTGTCCAAAATCAGTTGTTTCTACAAAAACTAAAATTGAATGCGGCATTAGTTCTAAGTGCACTGTAAAAACAAATGAGTATTAAAACACCATTATTACACCAATTTCGAGAGTAGAGACATTAATTGTGATGTAATTGAACACTACATAAGGTGTCAACGACAAATATAGTGTAAGCATAGTATTAGAATGGTTTTGTAAGAATTAAAAGCTGTTACGTCTCCCTTTTTAAGTTCAAAAAACACCACAGAAGCGCCATACACTGAGAAATGCAACTCTATCTCTGGTGTTGTCTGGCGTAGTATCCAAATCGACTAATCGAACACCACACCCTTCTAACTTTTATTACACCAAAACTCAACTGGCATCAGCAGTCAGCTATGGAATGGAGCCATGTTAGGGTAAGTAACTTTGATTGTTTTACTCCCTTGTTTTAAATATATATTTAGTGGTTAAACTTTACTACTCGAGGCCCTTCACGCCAGAAGTATGTACTGTTTCCGTCGTTTAGAGTTCGTTTTTTTTAGAGTTTAATCTTGGTTTGATCTAGTTCGTCACGACAATTTTCAAACATTGTTGACATTGTATGTATTGACGTTGTTGTTGACATTGTGGAGTGATATGCATTTGTGCTAATGGTTTTAAGTTTTGTACTTTTATGCTTATCGTTTAGGTGGTAAAAATAAGATCACGGACATTATATTTTTGGCTATTTTTAAATTGGTAGAAATACTTAGGTAAGGGTTAAATTCATCGGTCGCGACCGATCCGTCAGACTTAGTTTAGGTCGGATGTTTTCCTGCTCATATATCGTCAAAAGATTAAGAACGTAAAAAGTTTTTAAAGAGCTTTCCTATTTTAACAGGTTTTCTCATACATGTGAAAGGACCTGGTTTTTCGGAATTGAAAGAAAAATCTTAATTTTGTAAATTCCAAATTTTTTTCTAATTTTGTTCTTTGGCTATAGAAGTCTAAAAAAGGTTAGGTTTTACAGTGAAAACTATTTGAGCGAAAACTTAATGAAATTTCGTCAAAATAGGAACCAAATTTCTATTAAATAGATCCCCAATGTAAATCCCATTACCTTTGAAACGCGTGCAATAGGTAAGCAAACTTTTCACTTTTTACCTTACCGATAGCATGTCTAACTCCAAATATTAAATTTCTTTAGTATAAAATAACTTATGGCACAGCTGGGATATACGTCGACCAGCCGCCATGTTTACTCACAGCTCAAATTAGATCTATATTGTTGTGTGTCATCATTTGAGCTGTGGGTAAACATGGCGGCTGGTCGACGTATATCCAAGCTGTGCCTAACTTATTACTGTGTGAAATATTGTTTACGGTTAATTTATTTTCCCAATCCATTCGTCAGGCTTAGGTTTCGCGCTTACAGCTCGAATGGTTGGTAATATTTACCCTCGTCTTTGTTAGATTAGTTTTTTTCTCGGCATCTGCTTTTATTAATGTCTTTTAAAATTGATGAGGAGAGTCTGTACCTATTGTGAAATGCGAAATTGTAAAAATTCACATAATTTTGGAAATTTAAAATAAGCGTTAAATTGTGCTCTTTCGAGCAGATTTGTGTTTTTGTGAAAGTGGGGAAATAGGGTCCTGCTGTGTTGAAATTGTAAAATATTTAACGAGTTGAATGGCTTTTTAATTATTTCAGAGAAATCCCAAAAAGTTTTTAAGATGTTGAAACATGGATCTGACTTTTGAATATCGCTTCCCACTTTTTTTGAACAAAATTCAATGCGACTCACCACCTCATCTTCAGTTAATTTCCAGGTAAATGAAGCGAATACGAGCTGAAGCTGAATATATCAACTTTTTTTTTCGCCTAGTGGAAAAACGCTGGCATCCGAGCAATGAATTGTTATCCCCTAATTTGTCGATGAAAATCTGCAATTCCCCATATATCCCCTTCAAGATTTTAGCAATGTGCCTGTGTGGTTTTTTCACTTAACTATTATGCATACATGTGATTCTTCCGCCAGTTGGCGGAAATCCACCAATTTTGTCACTCGGAAATCCGCCAATTTGCTTGCAAAACTCAAATTCCACTTTCTGATTTTCCAATTCTTTTTTTTTACTGAAAACTCTAGCCGCGAAGGTTACCTAGTATTAAATTCAAAATAAAATCAAAAAAATTATCAAAATTAAATGAAAAGCAGTTATTATTTAAGCTAAAAAATATGACGCTAGCATCTCGAATCGTAGATTTCGGGAAGTAGAAACCAATAGACCCCGTCTATTTAAAATGAAGGAAAATCTAGGTGCCATCGAAATTTTTGAAAATTTTTTCAGCCAATTTATTGTCAAGATGGAAACAAATTGGAGCCGAGCGGTGTAAGCAAACAGCCACACACACGCTCTGCGCAAGCGCCACTCTTAGCGCCTCTGAGTTGCGCGTGCGCAGAGCGTGTTCGTTTCTGTTCCCTTACGCCGCTCGGCTCCAAGTTGTTTCCACCTTTCAGAGAAGTCACATATATGATTTTGGGTTCTTGTGTATTATCTCGTCAACCCTACGACTGAATCCGAAAACGGTAAACAACCCATTGATTTTTCTATGGCTGTGCCGCTGAATTTGAGTCATGGAGCGATCGACGGGTTAATACATAAGCACCCTATTTTGTTTGAATAATAAATTGCTTGTATGTATAACAGAGGTTAAATTGACTCTCTTGAAAAATAAAAAGAAGGATTTGAACCTGAGCATATCAGATTATTAAATTGTGGGGTTTAATTCCGTTAATATTCCTGCTAAAGGTTTATGAAGCGAATCCGGCCTGCAGATATTTACCGCTAAATTTGGCGATATCGATTTAATGCTCGGATACCACCGGTTTTCCACTTGGTAAAAAAGTCGCCGAATTCAGTTGTAGACTGGATTCGCTTCGTTTACCCCGCTTATTACCACCATGTTGTATTGTAATGTAATGGACACAAAAAGTGGAAAACTTGCTAAATAATTTCAAATACATATAGATTAAAATGATTAATTAGAAGATCAATAACTGTCCAGTTTCATTAAAGATAAAAAAAGTTTGTCGATATTTGAATATATGGCTTTCTTAAGTGATAGGCGATATTTAGCAGGAACGTTAACCAGGGATGCAGAATATGTCCGATCCGGCGTTCTAGGATCGGGGGAAATTTTTGCCATCTAGGGAAATTTTGTGGAAAAGTATACTATTGAATTGAATTTTAGTACAGTAATAAAAATTTATACGTGGCGATTCGTGTCACTACTTTTTAACAGATTTCTGATACTGACAATAATTCAGAATTTTTGAAGGTCTTTATCAGTTTTTTAAATTTTGGGGAAACTTTTGTATGAATTGGGGGAAATCTTGAAAGTAAACACATTTTCTGCATCCCTGACGTTAACGGAATTGAACCAATTGGGGGAGCAGCTATGAGCTCCGTAATATATAGGAGGGGTTTTAAGGCTCACTTATTGAAATATTTGAATTTGACAGTAAGAAACAGGGTTTCAAAATTTTTTTTTTTTTTCAAATCTTATTAGAATAACTAACAATTTTTGAATAAGCACATTAAAATGACATGTTTAGTTTACTTTAATTGTCCATTACCGAATTCAATATTAGGGTATTTGGTACTTAAGGATTAGCTGGGCGCAAGCTTCAAGTACTATGATGCTATATTGCTCATAGTAATCAAACATCAATATAAAACACAAATAAAATATCTCAACTTTTAAATTTTGCTATATATTTTTATATATAAATAAAAAAAAACATTGCCTCCTGTAGTAATCAGGTTGGAAAGATTTGTACTCGTCTAATCCTAAAGCACCGGGTATTTTTTTCTTCTTATTATTTGCTCTTTTTATTCTATTAGGTTTATAATGATTTGTAAAATATACTTTTCTTAATTCTTAAAAATATACTTCATATATATGTTACAGGCCAAGTGATTAATTGGGCATTATTAATAATGCCCAGGCATGTTAATGTGATAAATTCAATGAACTTTATCTCTTTGCCCGCTTTCACTCTGGGCATGCCCAAAAATGCCCAATTAATCACTTTGCCCGTAATATATACAGGGTGATTCTGAAATGGTGCGCCAAACTTTCAGGGATGATAGTACTCATCAAGACGATCAAGAATCGGTATAGAAAGGGGAGTCGCAGTTACACCGTTAAAGAGCTAGGTCCTAATGTAGTGCGAGAGCGTTACAAAAGGACGTTTTGCCAAGGTCCGTTTAACAAAAAAAACGTAATGAAATGAAAAAATTTATTGCATGAGGTACAGCTCATAAATTTGATAGAAATTGGACAACTTGCTAAACCGTAGAGTGAGTTTTAAAACATGCAATATTAATCTTTTAGCCGAAGAATGGAGTTCCTTTACATTAGTGTAATGCTATTTAGAAAAATGATGATCGGGGAATGAATTCTCAATGATCACACAGTTTCAATGATCAATGTATGATCATTGAAAATTCCTTCCCCGATCATCATTTTTCTAAATACCATTAATGGAACTCCATTCTTTGGCTAGAAGATTAATACTGCGCGTTTTAAAACTCACCCCACGGTTTAGCAAGTGGTCCAATTTCTATCAAATTTATGATGTAAGTAGTACGGATACTGCTGTACCTCATGTAATAAATTTTATCATTTCATTATGCTTTTTTTGTTAAACGGGCCTTGGCAAAACGTCCTTTTGTAACGCTCTCGCACTACATTAGGACCTAGCTCTTTAACGGTGTAACTGCGACCCCCCTTTCTATACCGATTCTTGTTCGTCTTGATGAGTACTATCATCCCTGAAAGTTTGACACACCATTTCAGAATCACCCTGTATACATATAATACTTTTCAGACGAATTCAAAATGTTGTGATCCTCCAAACACTGATCCTCAACACCAGCGGGTTGAGTGGAGGACTAATCAATGGTCACCACTTTTTCAGTTATAGTCAGCTAGACTAGTACTTGCCCTCCGCTCTCTTGCGTTACTATGCTATACCGTGCTGATGAGTCCTAACAGTCCATGGTGATGCTTGAGAGTTGTGAGTTCACACTTAATTGTCCGCTTAACCAGCAATAATTGGTGAAATTACTCCTTTCATGTACCAGCGGGTTGTTGAGTTGACTATGTGAAAAAAATTTTTCTCTTAAAATATTTTGTGAAGGGCACCCAAAAAGAACCAAATTACTGCTAACATAAGGTTTGGGTAAATTTTATTAGGTTCGGGGGAAGGTTACAACTTTTTCCATGCCCGCTGCAAAGTACATCCCTGTTGACCTAAATTTTGTGAAAGTACTCAGGTGACCTAGTATTAAAAATTCTCAGCTGCATAAGTTTGCTAACATTATTATTTATAATTCTGACAAACCTTTATTTTAAAGTCATGCATAGGTTTTGTTGCTCAAGAATATGGAGAATAAGAATATTGAAGACCATTAATTTTTTTATTTGTAAATAAATATAATTATGTTGAATAGTGTATTATTTTAACTGCGAAAACCTTAGAAATAAAATAAACTTTGATGTAATCTACCTTAAAAACTTCCTTTTTTCAAGAAAATATCCTCTTAATTGTAATTTCAACATATATTTTATTAGGGTCTACTAATTTCTATGCATGAAAAACACAATAAAATATTTTTAAACTTGTATTAGCTTGTTGAAAACCTAAATCCCTGATTCCGAAAAAATATGAAAGCTCATTAATTGAGCTATAACTGTGCGACTGAATGGTCATCAAGCTAAGGCGACATCCATAAATTACGCGAGGTGTTTTTTTTCAAAATCTGGACCCCCCATCCCCTTGGTGAGATTTTGCTGTATCCCCCTCCCCCCAACGTGAGATTTACCTAAAACCTTTAAAAATAATTTTCTATCCTATTCGTTGCATTTTTTGCAGAAAATCGTAAAATTTCTAACTCAAAAAGTTGACGTGAGATTATAATCGATCCCCCTCCCGCCTTGGTGAGATTTTTCAAAACCCCTCCCTCCTTTTTGACCTCACATAATTTATGGATGACCCCTAATATGTTTTTAATATGCAGACACACAAACAAATTTTGGCACTTAAACATATCCTTTTGACCGTTCAGCAACCCTCAAATTCAGCCGCACAGTCAGTTCAGCACAAAACAGTCAATGGGCTTTGATAACATTTTCACTGCCTTTACTGTTTCAGGATTTTTAAATTAGTCAGTTTTGGCCATTTTTTCAGCTTGTGGTCGGCGAAGACCTTAACATCTTTCCCTCAGAGTTGATCAATTCACCGTGCTCTATGTCATATTAATAATCCTCTATTTACAGATAAGAAATTTTTCAAAGGTCCCTGGTCCCTCAGTCCCTGGAGGTGTCACGCCTGATGCCTCTTGGCTTCTGGTTCCTTCTGATCTGGCGCGCCCACACTTGGTGCTTTATTATAGGGAGAGTTTGCGGAAAAAGATTGACACGCTTCTCACCTAATATTACCGTGTAACTGTACAAAATGTAAATATTAAGAAATTAAATTTTTGAGTAACAGTAACAAGGAAGTGTTTCCTTCCAACCCATAATACACTACCTTCCAGGTTTTGATGTAGACAAGCTTCCCTGTTGGACTTCTGAGAAAAGGTGAGTGCAATTTTTTGCTCCCATTGTATTTAAAGTAGAGATGGGTATGGCCGGAAAAAAACTTTGGGGGGGGGAAACGTTTTTCCAGTTTTTTTCCCGAAGGGTTTATTTCTTTCCGGAAAAATTGAAAATGTTAATTTAAAATACTTTATTTAGAATTTATATAACCGTGATATCAATTAAAAAATATTATTTAGATGATATTCTTATATAATAAAGTACTTATAAAAAGAGAATGAAATTTTAACCATGCAATCATTTTTTCCCCAAAAAGTTGGATTCCACTCGTGAAAAATTGAAAATTTTTAAGTTTGTATGAAATTAAAAATTTTCTACATTCACTTTCTAATGTTTTCTCATTTGATATTTTTTATACTCAATATTTCATTTGAAAACACAAATTTGGAAAAAGTAAGCTGCAAGATAAATTATTTTAACATCCAAATGTTATTTATTTTACTCTCTAAAAACAAAAATAATGCAATGCAAATAAATATCAATAATACCAATTAGGATTAGAAGAATTTTAAATTTGGTATTCTTATATATTAATTATAAAATGCAGCATCTTAAAAATATTTTAACCATTGAATCAGATTGTCTAAAATCATAAGCATATGAAATTACTACTTCAAGTTTCTCTGCTTTATCTGAATTAAAAAAAAACTTTAGATCAGAAGTTTGGGATTATTGGAGGCTTTTTACAGGGTTGCTTAAAAAATATTTATGGTGCATGAGTATTTATTGAACAGTGAACACAATATATCATGAAAATTAAATAATAAAAAAAAGTTCCAAAAATATTTAAACAAAACTTTTTTTGAATTTTTTTATGCAATGATTTCAATATTTTTTTAAAATTTACAGAATGTAATTAAAACTTCTCAACCTTTCTAAGAAAACATGGTTGCAATGATTATGTGGAAAAAGGTTAGGATCAATTATGTATGTTGATGTTAAATATTATTATTATAGCAAACATCTGTTATTGGTTATTGGATCATGTTGTATACAAAATTAATTCATCAAAAGTACTTTATGTTTAGTAAATAAATATTAAATTAATGTTATTTATTACAATCACATGCTTTACATTTTATTACATATATTATTATAGTTATAAAAACTAGTTTTTTTTGTTTTAAAATTACTCGTAAAATGCTGCATATATTTATTTCGGAGGAATTATTTTTAATGATTAAATAACGTATAGTATATAATGGCTAATGATTTTTTATACAACAAATGATTATTTAGTTTCTAAAAAAATATGTGTTTAAAAACCGCAAAATAAGGTTTCAAACTCTTAATAAAGTGAAATTATTTTTTAAATTGTAATTGGTTTGGTAGTTACAATTATACAGTATTCATTCAAAAAGCACAAGAAATTTTCTTTTTCTTGTATTAAATAATTTAAAGAGGTGAATATTTTACTTCTATTTTGGGTAATTCCATGGGTAACTGACTGACATTTTCAAAGAAAAACAATAAGTATTTTCTAATTTACTTCCCAAAAATAAATTTTAAAAAGATTTTTCTACCGGTTTACTGCCTTTTTGTTAACAAAATCCAATGACACAATTAAATTTTCTAAATATGTTTTTTTTTATTTTAAACAACATGGTAACTGACTGAAATAAAGGTTTCATTAATGTCAGTCAGTTACCATGTAAATTTAAATTTACATGTTACCATGCAAATTTATTTGTTCCATTAAATTTAGTAACAAGAAAGCAATAAACTGGGTTGAAAATCCTTTTTTTTTATTTATTTTGGGAAGTAAATTACAAAATACTCATTGTTTTTCTTTGAAAATGTCAGTCAGTTACCTGTGGAAATACCCTTTTATGAAAATTATAAAAATAATTTATTCAATTTACTAATTAATTAATTGCTCTTGATTTGAAAGATTTATTTTATTTGATTTATATAACTCACTGAAAGTTTTAATATATTTTATTATGTACTAAAAATATAAATTAGTGCAATTTGAAATTGAAATTTCAAGTTATTACCCAGGCAAGTCAGAAATAAGATGATGAAACACCAAAAAAGGTGCCTAGTATTAAAACACCAGCATAACACCAAAAAAAGTGGCAACTGAGTTGCCACTCCTAGTGGTGTTAAAGAACACCAGTGTTTCATTACACCAAAACTATTCTACCAGTGGTAGGATAGTTTTGGTGTAATGAAACACTGGTGTTCTTTAACACCACTAGGAGTGGCAACTCAGTTGCCACCCTTTTTGGTGTTTTGCCATCCAAAATTTTTTACAGTGTGAGTCTCGACGATAGCTAAAATGCGCGCAAGATTTTTGTCGATCCCTAGTAGGCTAGTAGCACAGCTCATACCAAATATGTCAAGTTTACGTAATCGCTACTAGATGTAAACGAAATTTGGCTATACATGACGAAAATTGGACGAATCTTGAACGTTTGTTGTGCTTGGGTAAACATTTCACTGGGCTGAATCTGTGAAATTTAGTAATCAGCTAGCTAGAATTGGCGATTAATCAGAGTTACGCCAAATTATTGTTAGCCATAAAAAAGGCCAAGCAAGAAAGTAGCATACTTTAGGGTTGCATTGATTGGCAGTGTATTGCTGAACTGGCGAATCTAACTTAAAATAAACTTGATTTCAATGTGGAGATACCCGGTTCTTGCCCCGAAGCCCTCAATTATAGATCTAACTGAACATTTTAATCTATGAGTTTGAAAAAAATCGACAAGCCCTTTCTTTGGATTTGTTTAGGATTGAAAGAACATCACAACTGATTCAACTTTAATTGATAATTTTAAATTTGATTCTCCCTAGGATAGGAATACTCATTAAAGGCCTTTTTTCGGGCTAATTTTAAACTACTAAGTAATAATTGTTGTGGCGCTAAGCCGACTTTGTAGGTTGTTGTACTTGGATTATTTTTTCGGGTTTAGCTCATATTTTTTACTTTAGGCTCTTAGCTTCTTTTTAAAGTCCAGTCTATTATGCCTAATCCTCGTCTCTCTCTCCCCTCAGCCACCGCAAGAGAAGAAAAAGAAGAAGCCGAAAGCGCGCCCGGACTCTCCGCCTGAGCTTCGGCGGCTGCTCCCGCTGTGCCGCACGGCGTGCCAGCGGCGCGCCCTGCTCTCGCTGGCCGAAGCGCTGACCGGAGTGGTGTCTCTGACTGCCGCCAGGGGGCGTGGCAAGTCGGCCGTGCTGGGGCTGGCCCTGGCGCTGGGGATGGCGGAGGGGCGCTGCAGGGCGGTGGTTATGACGTCACCTCACTTGGAAAACCTGCAGACGCTGTTCGGGTTTGCTGTCAAGGGGTTGGAGGCCCTGGATTTGAAGGTGAGTTGGCTCCACAGGCGAATGGCTCCAAAGCAGGGTTGGTTGGATTGGACCCAATGGGTTTTTTTTTTTAAAAACCCACATTTTGGACCCCTTTTTGGGTTTTTTCTAGAAAAATCAAGATTTTGGCAGTTCCATCAGAATTTAATGTGTTTTTTCAAAGTTATGGATATTTTTAAAATTTTAATGTTTTTTTTTTCAAAATTTAAACTAGGTTTTAAAAATTAAATGGTGTTTTTTCAATTTCAGGGAGTTTTTTTAAAAAGTTAAATAGGTTCTTTCATTATTCAGTGGGGTTTTTCATTATAGAATGTTTTTTTTTCCAAAATTTAGGACGTTTAAAATTCAAACTAGATATTAAAAAATATGGAAGATTTTTTAAAATTTCAGTGGGTTTTTTCAAAATTTAAACCAGGTTTCAGTAAATAAGGGGTGTTTTTACAATTTTAGTGGGTTTTTTTAAACCCACTTAACTGATGTGGAAAAACTGACATTATTTTGACAGAATGCATTTAACATAGAAAGAACTCACTAAAATTTGAAAAAAAACACTTACTTTATAGGAGAAAACCCCTTAATTTTGAAAAAACCCACACTTTTTCCAAAAACCCAGGTTTTTGCCAACCCTGCTCCAAAGGGGGGGGGCACTTTTCCAGGTCATCCCCTTGTTTTGACGCAAACTGTCTAAGTTTTGGAGATTTACTAAAAAAGCATCACACAAGATCCCCTTGTGGTACTGCTGAAGGGGGGCATGGGGGTCTTTCCCCAGAATTTTTTTTGAAATTTGACTGGTAAAACTAGGGTTTTAACTCACATTTGGAGAACATTTTTGGGTCCAAGGACGGGAACTGTCCAGAGTGCCACCCCCCCTGAATACGCGCCTGATTTTTAGTTCTCTATTCCTTACAGCAAAATAGTTTGCTATTAATGTCATTTGAAGACTTATGGGGAAGAATGGTTTTTGTCCATTTCAACACATATTAAGTATAGGTTGACGGTAGCCATGTTTGACTACAGCTCAGTGGCGGCTCGAAGGTAAAATTATAAGGGGTGCTGCTCCGGCGGTACCAAGTTGGCAACGTATTTTAAGCAATATTATGCCAAATTATATTTCTTTTAAACAAAAACATGAAAAAAATCAAATAGAAAATATGGGAACAATATAAAATTTCGATTTCCCACTTAATTATTAAGTATTCAAAAACTGTCACTTACCTATATATAGCTGATTATTACGAAGATCAGGTTATCAAGAGAATATGAACTAAAATCCACATTTCGAATTCAATTTGTTCATTACAAAAAGAAATAAAAACGCGTCTACAAAAAAGTAAACATAAATCTTTATTGACTTGCCGAAACATCAGAAAAGATTTTTTCCCTCTGTTGAAAAGAAAAAAAGAAGCTATGAATAAATATTAAACCAGTGTTGGAGTGAGAAATAAGCTAAAAAGCCAATGTGATTTATTAGTAGAAGAAATCGTATATTTTTCTTCTTCCCTCAATTTTTTTACAGCTCTCTCAAGAGAAAAATATATCATTCTTTTGGTCGGGGCTGCTGAAAAGCAGCCCCTTTTCCCCTAACAGATTCGCATGCTAAATTCTTGATATTTTCATTTGATATGATAGAGATAGAGTTTTATACCACAATAGGTACATCTGAGGGGGCTGATCGACCCAGAAAGAAATATGTTGGCGAGACGGCATAGCAGAGAATTATTAATTGAAAAAGGATTATAAAGGACAAAGATTAAAGGGTGAAATATATAATTTTTTAAATATTGTAAAGCAAATAAAAATTGGAATTTCGGGAAATTTTGATTGGGGGTGCTGCAGCCCCGCAGCCCCTATAGACGAGCCGCCACTGCTACAGCTTAAACTTTAGACCCGGCGAACTAGCCTAAAGGAAAAAAATTGAAACTTTGAATCTTAATAATTCTAAAACTAATTCGAATTTAAAAAAAACGAAACGACAATCTTTTGGTAAAAAATAATTGTATATGTGTGTAAAATATTGTACTTCTACTATGATTAGTTTTTCTTTTATAACGAAAAAAGTGTTCCGATTTTTTCATTGGCTGCTGTGAAACAAACACGAGTTAGGGAGTTTGGCCCCGGGCCAAAAGTTTAAGCTGTGGTCAAACATGGCGACCGACAACCTATACTAAAGATGAGCTCAAATGGACAAAAACCATTCTTCCCCTTAGGTCTTCATTTATTTCTCTTTGCTCTTCCTTCCCGTTCCCACGGTCCTTGAATTTTTTAAAGCTCAATTATTATTAGTTGCTAATTATTTTATTATTTTTAAGGCCCTGTTTTGCTTATATATACTGTGGTCTTTTCATGCAGGAAGGTTCCGATTTCACCGTGGAGCGCAGTTCAGAAGGCAGTCTGGTCAGCGGGATGGGGTCTGGGGGGTGCCGCGTCCGTTACCTCCCCCCCAGGGAGTGGGGGGAGGGGAGGTGGGCTGACCTGGTGGTCCTGGACGAAGCGGCCGCCATCCCCCTGCCCCTGGTCAAGAAGTGGGTCCAGGCCGCAGACAGGGTCTTCATGGCCTCCACGATCAATGGGTGAGGCCCTTCTTCATAGTTCAATCAAATCAAATTCTGTCCATCCACTTATTTCATTAGCCTCTGGGGTGCTAAGGTTAGGGGACATCCATAAATTACGTGAGGTCAAAAAGGGGGGGAGGAGTTTGGAAAAATCTCACCAAGGGGGGAGGGGGGTCGATAAAAATCTCACGTCAACTTAATAAGTTAGAAATTATACGAAGTATGAAAATACGATAATAATACGATAAATAATACGAAGTATGAAAAAGGAATAATACCCACAGATATGATTCTGTGGTGTTTTTTATGCTAAAATATGAGGGAGGATCATACTAGATCAGGGGTTCTCAACCTTTTTGACTCCGCGACCCCCTTTTCAGGGAAAATATTTTGGCGACCCCCTCAGACCTAAAAATGTTAAGACTTTAATAGTTATCTATCATTTATAGTCGTCATTTCACTCGCAATACGCTGCCGATGCATCCTATATTTACTCTTATTCAAAATAGTTTATGCATGAAACGAACTATTCTCTCTAATAATCTATAAGATTTGAAAATTGCTGCCTGTATAAAAAATAACTATGGTAATATGACTGTTTTTAATTTTTTGTTTCGCGACCCCCCTAGGCCTGCCCCGCGACCCCCCAGGGGGTCGCAACCCACCGGTTAAGAACCCCTGTACTAGATAATGGGTGAATAACTTTTTGTGGCCACCAAATACTTAAATTCCGATTTTAATGCAAACATGTTCCTATATCCACCTATATCCCCTTACATCCTACACAAATCCTACATGTTTACAGGATATGTATTATGCAAATCCTACCTGTTTGTAGGATATATGTGAATGTAGACACAAATCCTCAAAAAATTACCTTTTTTGGCCTTATAGGAAAGAAATACATTTACCCCATATCCCCTCTTGAAAGTTTTTAAAACACTGTTCCTCATTATTAATTAATCCTTCCTCATCAGGTACGAAGGCACGGGTCGTTCGTTGTCTCTGAAGCTCATCAATCAGCTGAGGAGTCAGAGTGCTGCCACCAATGGAATACGTGAGTATCTCGGAAGGTTTTTTAACTAACTCCTTGGCATTACAGCCCACTATGGCCTCTCCAACAATTTTCCAAGACTTCTGTCTCTTGCTTTTTGCTTCCAAATACGGACATTTAGGATCTTAACCTTACAGTGCATACTGTAGCCATTTGGCTACACGACATTTTTCCCCATTTCCTACTCAAACTTCCATTTCCAAACGGCAACACCATTCAATAAGTACAATAAATATAACATTTCATTGTATTAGCACTTAAGACTGCCAGTAGATGGCAGCAGGGGTACTATTTTGGGACATTTGTTAGTAGCCAGTGAGACGAAAGTCAAGACACAGAAACCGCCAAAATAAAAGGACCCCATAAATTAAAATAAAATTTTTTTTCAGCTTGAACAAAAAATTTTTTGAAAAGATAAGATGTTTTTTATATTTTTAGAGCATTTGGTTTTATTTCACTTCACAAGGGACACAAAAGCAGAAAAAAATTTAATTAATTTTTTTAGTATTTTTTTACTAATTTACACCATAATAGAAGTCACATAAATGATTTTCAAGTGAATTTAAAAAATCATGCATTGTAGGGTTAAGGTCCTTTTCAACCTTTCTTTTGACTGGCCTTTTTCTTTGTCCCTGGCCATTGGAAATCTTTCTAGAGTGTCCCTATCTTCCTCCATTATCTTGAGGTGTCCCAACCATTGTATTCTTTTGGTCTAAAAATTAAGCCTATTCTATACCTCAGTATACCTAGTTTATTCAACTTAATTTCACTGTCATTCTGTGAGCATAATATTCTAAAATTTCTTATGCGAGAGTATCGCAATCAAGATAATTTGGGTTGACCACCCCAGTGATGGCATTTACATAAATTGGAACTTTAATGTAAGGGACTGTTCAAATATTACTTAAGCACCTAAGGGGGGGATGGGGTTTGCTCTTTGCTTATTTTTCCTGACAAGGGGGGATATGAGTGATGCTTACGTATAAGATACTGCATTTCCGAAAATATCTTGTTTCTTGCATAAATAATTTCAAAACTCAACCAAAAATAAATTTAACAAAAAATTGAATTGGGAAATCTGACGTAAGCACTTTTTTCTGGGGATGGATCCCCCACACATTTTGAAATTTTAACCCCGAAAAGTTGTGTTTTGACTCATTTTTGAACCCTTCGGGTTACTCCCAAAAAGGACAGCTCCTTATAAGTCACCTAATTTTCAAGGAGAAAAAAACAGTACTTACTAAAAGGGATGTAAAAATTTCGGAGGGGGGGGTCCGGTAGTTTCTTACGTATTTATGGTGGGGGGGTTTGAGGTTTGCTTATCTTTGCTGACAAGGGGGGAGGGGGGTTAAAAATGACCACAAAAGTGCTTACGTAATATTTGAACGGCCCCTAACGTCATTGTGTTCCCATAGGGCTGTGTGAAGTGGAGCTGGACGAGGCGGTGCGGTACGCAGACGGAGACGGGGTGGAAGGCTGGCTGGACCAACTGCTCTGCCTCCACCCACCCCCTGACTCCCTCCTGGAATGCCAGCTCCCCAGACCCCGGGACTGCCAACTGTATCCTTTTTACATTTCATTTTGAGAATTTATAGGGGCTAAGACCAGGGTTGGCAAAAACCCGGGTTTTTTTTAAAAAACCCAAGTGGGTTGGGTTTTTTCAATAAAACCCTGAAAACACCCATATAAAACTGGGTTTTTTCGGAAAAAGTGTGGGTTTTTTCAAAATTAAGTGGTTTTCTCTTTCACAGTAAGTGGGTTTTTTCGAATTTTAGTGAGTTCTTTCTATTAAATGTGTTCTGTCAAAATAATGTCAGTTTTTCCACAGGTAAGTGGGTTTTTTCTAAGTTTTATACTTTGAAAACCACTGAAATGGTAAAAACACCCCTTCTTTACTGAAACCTGGTTTAAATTTTGAAAACACCCACTGAAATTTAAAAAATATCCTAATGATTTGAGCAGATCCTAATGATTGATACAGTACAATTATCCAAATCACTGTTTTAGTCAGTAACTACAACTACTTAACATAGTAAACTTTTATTTAAGAATACGATCAAAAAGCAACAAATACAAACTCCCACGACTATTTATAAATAGACAAACAGTTACAGACATAGTTAATATTATTTACCACAAATACAGTTAATGTTCTTTAACACAGATAAAATAAACATGTAACACAGATACAGTAAATATTAAATACAGATAAGTCACTCTCACAATCACTCCTGAGAGTGATTTGGATAATTGTACTGTATTAAGCCTTTTTCTGTACATATTGTGTTCCTTGACTCTTGAGTATAGCTACTGTGTTGATCGGGACCTGCTCTTTGGCCGATCGGAGAAAGCGGAAGAATTCCTGCAGCAACTGGTGGGTCTGTTTGTCACCTCCCACTACAACAACTCCCCCAATGATCTACTCATGATGGCCGACGCCCCAGCCCACTCACTCTTCTGCCTCCTGACACCAGGGGGAGACACCCTCCTCTGCGTCATACAGGTGAGACTCACTCTGTGAAGATCAGTGGTTCAGGGCCGTAACTAGACTTTTTTTTCAGGGGGGGTTGGCAAAAAATGTTCTTGAAACTTTAGTTTGATTTTGTTGGTGACCTAGGTAAGAACACAGCAGTGGAGGGCTAAAAAATTTTCTATATCATAATCGTCTTCTAGTATCTTGAAAGGGGGTCTTGGGGCCCACCCCCAGAAAATTTTTGGAAATTTAATTCTTAAAAGCAGATTTTCAACTCGTTTTGGTACACCTAATCCGGATTTCAGACATACATTTTCAAGAATTTAATTTACATTTTGGTTGGAGTTTTGCATTTCGACAAACTTTTTACAGAAAAGTGGTAAATAATAGGGTTCCGAATTCCAAAAGAGGTCTGGGGGTCCTCCCCCAGAAAATTTCTGGAAATTTGACCCTTTAAACAGGATTTTAACTGGTTGCTTTCCCTTTTTGCCCCCCCTGAATTCCCACTTCCCCTCTTTCTCACTGTTAGTTCTTATTCCTTTTGGGGAGGGGGATAAAGTCCCCTAGCCCCCTGGATCCACTAGTTGAGTACAACTCCTAACTCAGCTTGGATACGGCCCCTTTATGATTTCACTCATTCTTAGACTAACCCGAAGAGGACCACTCCTTGTAAGTCCCAAAATTTTCAAGGAACGACTATTATAATAGATTTCAAAATTTCAAGGGGGGTTGGGGGTTGTCCCCAAGAAAAATTTTGAATATTGAACCTTAAAAGTAGGGGTTTTATGCACACATTTTAAGGCGAATTTTTAAGGAAAAACAGTAAAAAATTGATGTCATATTTTCTAGGGGGTTTGAACCCCCAAAACTCCCCTTTGGATACGGCCTTGCAGTGGTTATCCCATCAACTCAGAACAAACCACAGGCATCGATCCCAGGAAGAAAGCTTCCCTCCAATAATTTGAAACCTTGTTAGAAAAACTTGATTTTTAACTTTTATTTTGAGGGAGACAGAAAATTCGCTGAATGTGTTTCTCCAACCTTAAAGGATGGCAAAATAAATTTATAAAAATTTCTCCTATAACCTATATTATCTTAATTATTAAATTTTTAGCCATCCCAAACAATTTTTTTTGTTAAGGTTGATTTTGCATTTAAGTTCACACCGATTTTCTCAGATTATTACTAAATTTACACAAAATTAGTAATACCTCTTAAGAAAACCCCAGACAGGGCCCTGTTTAATTTTACCCCCACCAGTGCTCCCAAGCCTTTTTTTAGTGATGTTTGTATTGAAATGCTTTTGTGGCAGGTGGCTTTCGAAGGGGAGATTTCTGCAGAGAACTGCCACTTTGAGATGTCTCACGGAAGGAGGGCCTCAGGGGACATGATCCCCTGGGTCATTTCACAACAGGTGACTTTTTTCAACCTTTCTTTAAAATGATATTAGTACAATGTAAACACAAACATTGTAAAAACAAAGACATGAAATGTTTAGGTGGATTTGCATCTAAATAATATAATTTTTAGTTCCAAGTATAAAATGCATAATAAATAACAAATGTAACAGCTGTTCTCATGGCCTCACTGTGTGTTTATACTGGAGTATGAACTTTTGGATTTGGACTTGTTTTTAAAAAAAATCTGTTTCACAAATTGGTTCTTACGTATTACCCTGTCAACCGTGCTGCTTAATTCCAAAAGGTTATCAAATCCCATTGAATGTTTTAAAGTTGCACCGCTATGTTAGATAGATAGCCGATGAACGGTCAAGGGGATAATACAAAAGTACTCCCCAATTTTCCATACACTACACCTTTTTTTAAAATTTTTTTACTGTAGTTTTAATTTCAGTAAACTTTGTTTTAAAAATTCAAATTGTAAAAAAATTGTAATAAAAACACAAAAAAGGAGTTCATTAATGTTACCTATAAACTCTAAATAGAGTCAAGAAAAGGTAGACTAATAAAAATAGCAGAGCTTTAAAAACAAAGATTAATTTATTAACAATTGTATAAATACTAATCAACATCTATAAACAATTTAATCTTCCAAAAAACATTATAAACATTCTTGCATGTACAATACTAAATAGCATCTGGCCATCAGAAACCCCTTAAGGATATAAACACTTAGTAATTAAATAAACATGTCATCCTGACTAGCAAACAAAAAACAAAACAACAAACCACTAAAGTAAATCTAGGTATGTATCTTTATTAACAAGTACCAAGTGAGAAAAAGTGCTAGCCTCACACTGGGCTTTTATCTGAAAGACTATGTGATGTCATACAAGCTTAAACCCATGAGAGGTGATGACATCACAGGCTCAATTCACTTCACTAACACAGTCAGATACTAAAGTGTCAAAATCACAAACTGACTTTTAACCCTAGAACTCACAACCTCAAAAAAATACCTTGATCAAACAAAAAGCTCAAAACAAAATTAGAGACACATTTAGTCACAATTGAGGTGAGTAAAAGCAACACTTTTAGTTATCAATTAATACTAAAAGAATTAATGATAAAAATTAAATTCCAAATGCATGATTGATTCTGATAAAAGTGTTTTGATATACGATTTTGTTGGGTCCCTGGCCACGCCGGGATCGCTGGCAATGAAGGGGCTGATTATCTAGCGAGTTCAGCTGACGGAAATCCAGATAGGTTTCCAGTCCCCTTCACTGACCATAAAGCGTTTTTCCGGTGGAAGCTTCTTTCTGAGTGGCAGTCCAGTTGGGACACCCAGCTGGGGAACAAGCTTCATTCGGTCATGCCATTGATTGCTCCTTGCCGCGATTCTACTTTGAACCGTCGGGAGGAAGTGTTAATCAGCAGACTTCTAATTGGCCCTACCAGATTTACACATCGTCATTTGCTTTTTGGAGAGCAGGTTCCCACATGCAATCAATGTAACATCCAGTTTTCTGTCTTTCATATCTTGTGTGAATGTCCCGTTTTTAATACTCATAGAAACAAAGTTTTTAAACGCTTAAATTTGAACTTGTCAGATATTTTATCTTTTTCATCTAATTTGAGACTTGCTTTTAAATTCATTCTTAGTATCGGTTTTATTCATCATGTCTGAGTTTTAACCAGTTAAGTTTCATCATCTTTTATTCAACATGCATGATTAAATTTTAAACAATGATATTTTAAATTTTACTTATTGATGTATAGAGTACATCAGACAAGGGCTTTTGCTGACTTAAAATTATTTTATATCTTGTGTTTGGCGCAAAATGCCCTTATGTGGGCCATGTGCCATAAAAAGTTAATTAACCAACCAACCATCTGATAAAATTGATGTTCTTTTGATTGTAAAAACCAAGTTTTTCTTCACAGTTCCAAGACCACAGCTTTACTTCGCTGCGAGGTGCCCGAGTCGTGAGGATAGCCACTCGGCCAGATTGCCAACGGGTGAGATAACTCTATTTTTTTTGTTCATCAGGAAATAAATTTTGAAGAACATATTTATATAATCTCTGCATTGTATTTTTAATTATAAAAATGGCTGATTAAATTCAACTTGTGAATCAGTAAGTTTTTAAGGTTAAGTTTTCTTAATCATCGACTAGTGAGTCGTTTGGTGTATACCAGTGTTTCCCAAACTTTTTCGGTCCATGCCCCACCAAAGCCTTTCTAAATTTTCCATGCTCCCCCGGTCTCAGTGGCATACATAGAAATATATTTTGAGAGGGAGCCAGAATTATCTCTTATCCCCTCCCTCCTATGTTTATTTAATAAGTCTAATGAAGCTTTTCAGAACATTTTTAGGTAGAATTTGCATGCTAAAGATCTAAATCAAGTTATGAGTTATTAAGTTCTAAGTACCAAGGGGGGTCTGGGGGTCCTCCCCCCAGCAAATTTTCAGAAATTTGACTCTAGGAAGCAGGTTTTTAACTAGTTTGGTACCCATAGTTGGGAAATTTTGGATATAAATTGTTAGGTAAGATTTGCATTTTGATGAACCTAATGTAAAAAAGTTTCAAATGTAAGCGTTCTAAAAACTAAGATATCTTGGGTCATCCCCCAGAAAAAGGTTTGGACATTAGACTCTAAAAACAGGGTTTCAACTTTGTTTTGATACTACTGGTCCAGATTTCAGACATACATTCTCAGATAGGATAATAGGATCAGATTTTGATAAACTTCTCTTTATACAGTATTTTTTTTTTAATTTTCCCCCTGGATTGGCCCCACCTGGGGGCAATTTCGTTGAAAATTTTCAAATTGCCCCCCAAGAAAATGATATTTCCCCCCGGTGGGTCGTATGCCCCACGTTGGGAAACACTGGTCTAAACTGTCATCTTACTATTGTTAAAAGTATAGGAAGGATAAGCACCTTGTATTGGCATTTATTGTCTCAGTATATTATTCTTGCTGTTTTCACAGATGGGATACGGCCAGTACGCCCTAGACCTGCTGGCCAAAACCATGGCCACCAAGAATCAAGGAGGGAAGGAGGTGGTAGGGGCCAAGAGACACCTGCTGACCAATGTCCAAGACATGCCCCATACCCCTCTGGACTACCTGGGGGTTTCTTTCGGCCTCACCCCAGAGCTCTTCAGGTGATCAATTAAAACTTTATTCTATCAAAAATATCTTGTAATTAATCAATGAAGAACATCTTTTTTTGTTTCAAGACTAGTTACTTTGCCTTTAAGTTTAGAATTTTCTTAACCCTTTCAATACGGGAATCAGAAAAGTGCAATTTTTGCACTTGTTTGAGCGGGGCAACTGCGATGAGATATCCATTAGATCATGCTGTGTTTGGAGGCGCAAGGGACCATTTTATTCTGTTCCTTGAAGTTTTTCAGCAACTGGGACAAATGCTGCCTCAGTCATAATTTCAAAAAATTTCCACCGTGGGACAGCATATGTCCCTGCCAGTGCGAAAGGGTTAAACTTAGATCATTACCATAAGTTTTGTACAAAAACACCCAGCATGTAGCAGTTGTTTATGTATTTATAATAGGCCAAAAGGTTTTCTAATTTGTATTACAGTTAGAAAAAGTACTATCATTGTTCCAGAGCAAATTACTTTCTTAGATTTAATTAGAAGATTTATAAATGATGCAGAGACACTCTACTATTTTATTTACACCACACTACTAAAACATATCACTACCAACAAGATGAATTTAAATTAATTTCACAAGAGAAATTTAAAGAGTGTCTGAGAAAGAAGCTTCTGCCAATAACGATATACATACTTAAAACAATGCAAATACTATAAAATTGAAAAACGACGTTTGATTTGTACATAATTTATTAAAAGATATTAAAACCAGACATGTTTCGAGGGTATACTGAACCCTCTTCGTCAGTGAAATGACGATGTAAAATAAGACGATGCAAATACTAGTTATCCTCTATGAGTCGGAACAATCATGTTTATGACTAATGAAAAAATTTCATTCACATAAATTTTTACATTTTACTTACAATTTACAGAAAAATTTCTGTGATTAAAATTTTCATTTTTAAGTAATTTTAAGTAGTTTTTCTACACCTAGAATATTGTGTGTGTATTTTTCTGTAATGAGAGTAATAATGCTTTAAAATATTTCTATTGATATTTACAATATGAAAAAAACCAGTGCACATAATCAATCATTACATGCCAGTGGTCTGTGCTAGGCAATTTTACTACCTTCACATCAACCTTTTGATAAAAAGGTACTCTCACAAATTCAGTTTTAGTAGAAAGGTACCTCCACAAAATACATTTTTGAAAGGAAGTTCTCTAGGACAGGGGTTCTCAAACTTTTTAACATCGCGACCCACTTTTGAGAAACAAAATCTAATGCGACCCACCGACTTCAGTTATTTATAATTAACTGAACTGAGATAATTATCTCATGCCCCCTCCCCACAGAATTTTAACTTCTCTGACTGGGGGTGTTCACCAACTATTTAGTTACAAGGGTATGAAATAGTTTAATTGTGGTCTAACAATGAACCCTACAGTAAAAAGGGGGGTGTGGGGGTACTCCCCCAGAGAAAAATTTAAAATTTGACCCTTAAAAACATGGTTTTAACTTGTTATTTAGCAATATGGGATAAATTACATCAGTTGCATCATTTCCCAAGAAAATTCTTAAAATTTGCATTGACCCCCCCCCCCAATGTGGATGGGGAGAAACACTAAATATTTTTTTCAAATCTTATTTGAATAACTGACTAGATTTGCATTATCAGCACATTAAAGTGACACACATAGTACGTATTTACATTAATTGCCTTTTCCGTTCCACTCCAAGTAGTGTAGTTTTTCCTCGAATTTTTATTCTTTTTACTATAGTATGGTAATTTGATAATTTCAAAAGTTCAAGTAATAGTTTGATAATTCAAAAGTCAATAACACCGTTTGTGAAAAATTAAAAATCTTCTCGCGACCCACCAAAAACTGACTGGCGACCCACCAGTGGGTCGCGACCCACAGTTTGAGAAACTCTGCTCTAGGAAACTAAAATTATTTTAATAGTTAACTTTTTAGCCTTTCTAGACTGAATTTTCCTTTGTTTTTCCCGTTTAAAAAATTATTTACGTGTAATTTTAAAGTTAAAATTTTCACAAAATTGCCACCTTTAAAAAAAACCTAGACAGACTCCTGCATGCATTCAATATTATATTTTGATGAATAGAATGATGATCCCTTTTAGAAAAAATAATTGTGTGAATGACGGCTTTATTTTCTTTCATAGGTTTTGGAAAAAATGTGGCTATGTTCCTCTCTACATAAGACAAACTACAGTAAGTCCATTTTAAAATTGTTTCTTAAAGTTGAAAAATCCAGAAATATATTTAATACCTGTCCCAGATAATTTGAAAATTCAGAGTTTTCAAAAAAATTCCACACCAACTTCTCTCCCATAAAAATCAGACAATAAAACTTATCAGCATTTTAATCTGAACATTTTTCAATATTACCAGGCAGTTAAATTTAGTAGATAATATTCAAGAACTGGAAATTGTACAATCAAAAAGCTTATTCATAAATTTGTTAAAATGCACAAACACATAGAAAAGCGTGCTTTTATAATGTGTTTTAAAATGTTTTAAAATTGTTTCTTAAAGTAGGAAAAGAAATTTTTTTCTTTCCAGAAATCCATTAATATCTGTCTCAAACATGGGCGGATTTAAGGGAGTGCAACGCACCCCCAACTTTTTGAGAAATTCCTTTTTAATAGAAGAAATCATGTGTTCAAAGTCATCTGGGGCAGCTTGCACCCCCAAGTTTTCCAGTACACCCCCCCCAGGGTTCATCATCTAAATCCGCCCATGATCCCAAATAATTTGAAAATTCAGAGTTTTACAAAAAACTTCTCCACTTTCTTCACCTTTCAAAATATCCATCTCCACCCGTGCAAGGCCGGGCATATCAGCTTGTCTTAAATATTTTCAATATTAACATTTAGATTTAGTTAGTTGTAATTCCTCAATAGAATCTGAACAGTTTGATACCAAAAACATGTTATACGGATCCGTAATTAAGAAGTATTTTTCTGGAAAACATTCACCAAAAACTTATGTTTAGAATAGAGATACTATTACCATTTAGATTTAGTTGTAGTAAGATTAGTTTCTTATTGACCTGCCATGTTAAATGTGTTTTTCAGAGCGAGGTGACCGGGGAGCACACATGCATGATGTTGAACGGCCTGAGTAGAATGGGGAATCGACTCTCCTCTTATTACTCTGCCTTTGTGCCCCGCTTCCTGTCTCTGGTGGCAACCTCCTTCCGCGCCCTTCCCCCTTCCTTGGTCCTGGACATTTCTTCAGCTTCCCTGCTGCAGCCCAGAAGTATGCATCTTTCTTTCTCTTGTACTAAATTCAATAATAAGTTTTAATTGAACCTTCAAGTGATTCCATCAACTGAGACAATGAGTTAACTTCAATGTAGAGATGTTAATGATTGTCGGATTTTCTGATTTTCTCCAATTTTTCTGAGAATAGTAAAGTCTGAGTAAAATTATGTTTTCTAGGTCAAATCTCAAGGTTTTCAAGACCCCCCTTTGGAACTTTATTGTATTCATTTTTCATAATATTGTCATCTCACAATCAAACTAAAAATTTACCAAAAAGATACATTGAACCTATGAAACTAAAAGGAGTTTTTCACAAAATGTCGTTCACACAGTTTTTCAGGCTTTTTGCTTTTTGGTCAATCTTGTCCTTGCAATAAGCTGGGGAAAAAACCAAGAACTTTGATCAGAAGAACTCAGAAAAAAATGGAAATTTTTAAGTTTGAAAATAAAAATGAATGAAGCATCATCATCATCATAAAATTATCACATCAAAATATTTAACTTGGATAATGTAGGCTGCAAGTAAAAAACTAATTTCACTAGAGTATTATTTGCTTTTCAACATGTATTTTCTATCTAAAACTGAAATGTACATGCAAAATTATATTAGTGAACATAAAAGAGTTAAAAAATTTATTTTTGTGGGTTTTTCATGATGTTATTGTGTGTTGGAAGGCTTTTCTGTTAAAAGGTTTGTTCTATATTCATGGTTCGTACAGAAGTTTTAAGAGTAAAACTAAGCATTTTTTAAGGACCTACTAAGGATTTCTGAGAACTTTTAAGGACCTACTTGTGTACGTTTCAAAATGTCAATAAAATGTCTTCCAATAAGTTTTCAAGAATATTTAAGTATATTTTTGTCTGTCAAAATAGGAATAAACATTAATGAGCTTACATTTTAGATATTAATTAACATTGTATAATTAATGACTGCAAAAAAGTTTAAAAACAAAAAACGTTAAAAATGACTAAGCGTTAACACATTTTTTTGGCATTTTCAGGAACCCAATTTTCGTTACCTTTTTTAATTCATTAAGGATTAAAAGAATATTTACTCAAGTTTAGTTCCTTGTGTGAAATGCACTAGTTGAAACTGAAATTATTGAAGAAATACTTGCAACATTTCAAAGTTGATGGAACATTTTCCTGCTTCTGCCTACAAATAAGCCATTTTTAACTATTCATGTTTTGTGATAAAAAACTAAGAATCATAGTAAAAAATTAAGTACTTATTAAGAGGGCCTTATAAACAAATACAAAAAGTAAGCACTTTTTAAGCTCTGTATGAACTATGATGTTGTATTTGTGCCTGTATTGTTAACAATGCAATATTGCTTCATATTTTTTTCAGCCCTGAGTGTGGAGGTGTGCGGTTGGCTGTTCCCCCGGGAGTCCCTCCTCCGTCTTGGTTCCTTCTGTGGCCGCCAGGTGGAGCTGGCAGCGGTGGCAGACCTGCTTCCCACCCTCGCCCGATGCCACCTCATGCGTGCCCTCCCCTCCTCCTCCCTACCCACCTTCCAAGAGGTAGGTCCTCACCTAGAGCTCAATTTGGTAAAGCAGTTAGTGTAACCCCAAACAAGCTCTCCCTATTATACACTCACTTCCAAAAGTTAAGCACGGATCTGTTTTTTCAACCTAACACCTAGTAGAATTATTTTTCTTACATGAAAGTCATACCACAATATGTTCAATTAGTGAGAATACAGGGCCAGAGAACGAATTTTCCCTATCAATAACTTAAGGGGGTAAATGGGCCCTCCATTGATAATGGAGTCCCATTACACATTTGGAGCAGTGACAGAAACGTCTATGTGAGAGGTATTAATGGACAATTTTATGTTTTTTCTAAAGAATATTGTTATTTCTTAACTCAGCGCATGTTTTCAAACGGGTGTGCTAATTTTAAATGGATTTTTAAGGTTTTATTGAGAGATATCGGTCTAGTCATCATTTTTGGCAAGTTTTAGCCTCTGGGTCATTTTTGGCAAGTGATATCAGACCGTCAACCATGTTATTTAGTAGCTCTCACATGTGCTTGAATGTGTTTAGGTCTGCGAACCCAGAAAGTACCCTTATTCTTTCAATATCGTTACTTATGAAAAACTTTAAGATAGCCAAATTGTGATTTTTTGCAGCTTTTTCACTCTTATAGATAAATCCTTGACCCAAAATGTCTTCTAAATATTCTTTGGAAAAAACATAAAATTTTCAGTTAAATACCTCTCACATAGACGTTTCTGTCACTGCTCCATATGTGTTATGGAACTCCATTATCAATGGAGGGCCCATTTACCCCCTTAAATTACTGGTAGGGAAAATTTGTTCTTGGGCCCTGTGTTCCCACTAATTGAACATCTTGTGGTATGATTTTCATGTATGAAAAGTAATTCTACAAGGTGTTAGGTTGAAAAAACAATTATTTAAGGGAAAACAGATGCTTAATATCAAATTAGTTTATTTTCTAAATATTATCATAGTCACATAAAAAAGTGTCTGAACTTAAAAAAGTATGAGATATTTCGCATATTATCATATCGTGAATTCACCGAATGGGCAATATACTTATATATCAATATCTCTCTCGATGTCGTCCATAATAAATTTATCTTGATGTTAAGCCCTGTCCACTGGAGATTTTTTTTCTTCCACTGCAAAAAGAAATGCAAGTATACGTGTACTCTTGGAACACTGTACTTATAATTCTCATTTACATTATACAGAAGTTGTCTTCCCTTGGAAAAATAACTAAATACATCTTTGGAATACTACTCCAGGAACAGAAATATGTGACTCCAAAATAAACATTATTCCAAAATTATTATACTTCACAGCAACATTTCCTGTGAACCCAGTACGTCACTACGTGGAAGGAGAAAGTGAGTAAACACAAATCCTGTTGGGTTGATAGGAGGAATTTCGATACGTTATAAAAAGACACTATTTATACAAGGGTTTAACGAAATAATCATATTTTAAAATTGACGTTCTTTGTTTTACGAGAAACTCGGACACCGCAATGGGAACTAGTACTTTGTTTGATAGTGACGTAGTAGGTTCTACTTAAGTTGCTGTTTAGTATAAATGCATAGATTTTTATGGTTTAATGTATTCCTTCCGAATGTTGTTGTAGAGTGTGCTGGCTAGTGTGTGTCTGCAGGGAAAGAGTGTGGACACCTGTGCAGAGGAGTTGGCCTCGGACTCAGCTCAGGTGATGGGAGCGCTCAGCAAGGCGCTCAACAAACTGCTCAACGCCATCAACTCAATGCTCAACAGCCAGGTGACCCTCTTTTTATTACTACAATAAGGAAGTTGCATGTGTCAGATTGTCACAAACATTCAAGTGTTCCGTATGTTTTTTTTGTATGTTAAAAAGAAATAGCTAGTCACAATTTTTCAAAAAAATGTACAAGTAATTAAATATTTTAATTTAAAAGTTGAGAAAAAAACACATGACTCAAAACGTTTATTGTTTAAAGATGTCAACAATCATACCATCAACTCCAACAATGGTCACTGTACTATGACATTACATCCCAAACTCTTAGCGTTTTTGGATGCTTTGAAAAAGTGGATTTTTGTTAATTTTTTTGCAATCAAAAAATTTCTCGATCGGCCTCAAATTTTGGGTAGTTGCTTATTTTTGCATGAAGAATCGATTAAAAAAATAAAAATCATGCAACTTCCTTATTGCCAAAAGAGTTTTTATCCAAACAAATTACCTTAAATTTAAACCCATGAATGAGTTGATTATAATATTAAAGGGAACAGCAAATGGCTACTTACAGTCAGTCAACGTTTTTAGTCAGATGAAATTTCCCCCATAAGGACTTATTCCCTTTGAAAATCCCTGACAGTTTAACTTTAAACTCCCCTTATAATATTAATTGGAACGAGGTACTTTAAAATCATTGTTATATAGGTAATTTTTAAATATTCACTTGTTTTTCTGATTATTTGAAGTTGGCAACAGTTAAACATTAATGTTCTAGAAAAATGTTTTTTTTGTGGTTCATTGAGATTTAAGAGGTCAGCCTGTTTAAATTTTTGAGAACTTCTTAAAGTCTGTGAAATAGTGTAAATAAAAATAGAATTTTATTTACTAGCTATTTAATTATTAGTTTTGTTATAAATAGTTTTTTTAATTACAAAAACCTATAAAATGTAAGAAAATTAGAAGGAAAAATTTGTGAGGGGGCCCCAAAAAGTGTGGGAATAATTTACCCACCTCTTAATTAATATTTGAAGTAATAATGAAGTTAATATTTGTGTTCTCTGCTTGCAGAAGAATGGTGAAGCAACCAAACGATCCTTTGATGGAAGTTCTCAAAACAACCCAAGGTATTATGGATCTTCAGATTTTTTGGATTTTGAAGAATGTATATAAATCTTAGTTGTTAGCCTTCCTTGAAATCTTCACTGGAAGTTCTCTAAATTTATTTTAAGTTTTTTAAGTACAACTTGTTAGCTTTACTCACTCCTTAATTTAAATGTTTTACGGCACAAAATGTTTTTAGCATCAAGAAATTTTCCACAGTTGTTTTATTCATTTTTTAGAATTAAAACAAACAAAAACTCACACGCACGGCTTACAGAAAAAATAAACCCAAACTTGACAAGAGAAAACACTGCAATGTATGTAAAATAAGTATAAATTTTAAGGAGGCTTAGGTTAGAGAGATCTTCAGAGTGCCAAATTTTTAATTTACTCTTGGAAAAACTACTTAAATTTTGGCGCAAGTTTAGAACTGTTGATGCGCCAAGTTTTTAGCGATAAAGATCACTATATAGTTACCCCAACTCATGTTAAGTGAATTGTGTGGCTTCTAAATTTGCCGCCAAACAGCTAAAACTTGCCAACCATCAGCAGTTCTAAACTTGCACCTAAATTTTAACTATGTTAGATAGAGCATAAAAACGCAGATAGTTTAATGCTTCTTTCTTTTTTCCAGGCATAAGAAGTTCAAGAACTTTCTTTGAGGTAAAACCATTTTCATTTAGCAGTGGTCTGTAATTTTACTAGTACCTATTTAAGCCTTCACAGGGGAAAATGTTCCTTCAAAAAGTAAATTTTTAAGAGAAATTTCTGCAGCAAGCTATTTTCTTAATTGATAAGTTTTTAGCCTTTTCCCCAACTGAATTTCCTTTTGTTTTTCAAGTTTCAAAATTATGTACATGTTTTTTTTATTGATTTTGCACTTTAATTTTCACAAATTATTGCCAATTTACAAAATAGATAGCTCTTAAATACATAGACACATCAAAAATTTTCTGGGGGTGGACCCCCAAAACCCCCTCTTTAATATGGAGGCTACTGAAAACTCATAATTTGTTTTTTAATTGTCTCTGTACTTAACAAAAAAATTATGTAGATGAGAACTTTGAATCAAAGTAATACTTAATCTTAATTATTACACTTAATTACTAATAAATTACACTGTTCTACACTGAAAAAATTTCCTTGATGAAAATAGTCATTTCTTATAGATTTTGGGTCCCTGAATACGAAAATCACCATCAAAATTCTCAATTGACTCAGGATTTTCGGGGAACAGCCCCTCCCCCTTTTCACGTTTTTTAACGACTTTATAACTTTGAACTCGATTTTCAGGGTCAAAAAGCATTGCTTTAATCTTCAAATTGCCCCCCAGGGGACAAGAAATGTTCAAATTAATAAAATAGGATAAATTTATAACAAATGGATAGGTTTAAGGGGTAGTTAACCCCCTAAGAATGCAAAAAATTAGCTAAAAATTATAGAGGTTTTTATACGCTATTTTTCCTATTATTTTTTACGCAATTCCCGTTTGAAGGGTCCTAACCCTTCCCCAAGGACCCAAATTTGATGGCAATATGCAGCAATGATTTTTGCTAAAAGCGGTTGAGGTGAGAGCGCCCCCAGAGCACCCACGGAAGGGTTCAATGCCGCACTTAGAGTTTAACTGTGCTGTACAAAAAAAAATTTGAAGCCACTTACTGAATTTCAGCTGATTCTTGTGTAAAATGATCTGCTGAATTCAAATATGACACCCATTTTCCTCCATCACCCTCAGTTTTTAAGGGGATGCCCCCTAATTGTTATCCACAGCCGTGCATCTATTAACATCTTGAAACAAGGAATCCTCACTCCCGAAAACCGGTCAGTTTTTAAAGAACTGAAGAGTTTCTACTTAGGATACACCCAAAATATAAGAAAAACATCATTTGTAATCTTTTCAAAATCATCGATATTAATTCCTGAACTCGCGAGCGCCTTCGCGATTCTGGAAGTCTTCCGAACTCTTCCGCGGGGACTTCTGGGAGGCTAACACCTCAACCGCTTTTAGTAAAAATTATTGCTGCATATTGTCATCAAATTTGGGTCCTTGGGGAAGGGTTAGGACCCTTCAAACGGGATTTGCGTAAAAAATAAGAGGAAAAAATAGCGTATAGAAACCTCTATAATTTTTAGCTATTTTTTGTATTTTTAGGGGGGTAATTACCCCTTAACCCTATCCATTTGTTATAAATTTATCATATTTTATTAATTTGAACATTTCTTGTTAACTGGGGAGCAATTTGAAGACTAAAATAATGCTTTTTGACCCTGAAAATCGAGTTTAAAGTTATAAGGTCGTCGAAAAACGTTAAAAGGGGGAGGGGCTGTTCCCCGAAAATCCTGAGTCAATTGAGAATTTTAATGGTGATTTTCGTATTCAGCGACCCAAAATCTATAAGAATTGACTATTTTCATCAAGGAAAAAACTTTGAAGGTCAAATTTGTAGAACAGTGTTATTAACCATTAATTAACATAGAGAAGAAATTAAAAGTTATGTGAAAATTATAACTTTATTTCACTAATTGTGGAAACTTTTTGATATCCAATGGTAAATATTTCCCACTAGACCCCCCTCCATGGAAAAATCCTGGCTATGCCACTGAGGTTTAGATTTTTTTTTAACTTTTGCAATTTACCATTTTTTAAAGGGACCTATGATTCCTGTAGTAAATTTGTCAGAAATCAATATTTTTTCTCTGTTATATTTTTTAATTGTAAAAGAACTTGTGTTTTATGAATCCTTTCTGTCTCTTTCCAGGTAACCACCATCTAATATTGTGTACATAAAATGTAAATAAATATATTTTCTGTGTATTTTCAGAAACAAAGATTTATCATCACTGTCTCAAATATCTTCTTAACTCACCTTATTGGTCAGCTGACCAAACAGCCTACGCCATATTGAGGTACATTTATTGTAATAGTAAACTAAGGCTAAAATCTTAACCAAAAAAATAACCCAAGGATTAAGTTACAAATCAAAACTAATAAAAAATACACAGTAACTGACACTTTGAGAAATAATTCATAATAAATGTATTAAGCTTCTTTATCTTGAGAACTTGAACTAAATAGTGGCATTTCTTAATAATTTAGGCATTTAATTTAGGTTTATAATTTAGGTTCTAAGTTTATTAAATTGAGATTTCCCATTTATAGTTTCCACGTTTTTTGCCTACGAAGTTGGTCATAGTTAAATATATTTCCCCTGCATTAATTAGTTAATTGAATCGTCCATTTGAAGAAGGGAATAAGTCCAAAAAATGACAAATTGACTTTTTGTGCTCAAAACAATCTCCAAACACATGAGTGAAAAGATGGGAAAAATAACTAACCCCTATAGCAGGGGTCCCCAACCTTTTTGTACCTAAGAGCACATACCAGAATATCGGTTGAATGGGGGGGCACCATTTATTTTTTAAAGATAAATTTATAGTTGGTGGACATAGTTAATAATGCACACAACATATATTGAACAAAAATTTAATTTTAAAAATTAATTTAACTTAATGAATATAATGAGTATTAATATTAGTTTGTAAAATAAATTTAAATAACTACTAAATTGCTTGCAAAACATACGAAGTATACAAATTATTTATAAAATATATAAAATACATTGCATTTCACTGGCCAGCGCTTCATAATTGGGAGATTATGATGAAATTCTTGCCCGCAAGCTATCGTCAAGGTGTTCATCTGTACGTCGGGATCTATATATTTTTATTTTGTTATATTCATTGTCGAAAATGATTCACATAAATAAGTGTGTGGAACCAAAAAAAACTACTTTATTTTATATGCTGCTCTTTTTAAGAATGGAAATTTATTTCTATCAACTATATTCCAGAATTTCTCATATCATCTGATAATAGTTTTGAGGATAATGTCATTCTGAAGATCCAAAATTTCTATTCTCGCCTTTCTTAAAGAAATTCTGAAATGTACATTGGGATTTCATTTCTAGAATTTTATGGGATAGTGGAAAACTGAAATATTTTATCGTTGGGCAGAAGCAGCGGGCGCACCTAGACCGATCGACGGGCGCCATGGTGCCCGCGGGCATAGGGTTGGGGACCCCTGCCCTATAGGGAGATATCACCCTTTGAAGTTGTGAAATCGATGTCCATTCATTGTATTTTCTAAGTTGATTTGAAATTGTTAATTTGCCTTTCTTTTCATATTCTTTGTGCTGTCAACTAAGTTAAAATAAAATTTTCTCTTAATTTCAATTTTTTTCAAACTTTTTTTATGCAGGAAATGTTGGACTCCATTCATATCCACTTACTCCATTGATACTGCTTTAATAACTCAGTTTCACAATAATTATGAATTTTATTTGTCTTATTCTTTTTATTTCACCCTTTTGTGGTGTAAACTAAGGAGAAATATAATTTAAATGTGAATTTAAGGTTTTTTTTTAAAGATTTTTTCATCAGAAAAATTTCATAGGTGGAAGAAGGGATAAGTCCATCAACTTCTTTTGACTGTAAAATATTTTTAAATACACTTATATTTGTTTTGATGATTGCTCTGTTTTCTAAACATGGTCTTGAACTTCCAGAAAAAAAATTTGGTGACAATGAAAATTCCATTACTTATACAGTTTTTTTTATTCTCTCAAAACTTGGTTTTCAGACTTATTCCCTTCTTCCACAACTGACGATTCAATTATAAACATTAATTAACCAATAATAAACCCTAAATTTTTAAACATTTCTCATGTGTGGATCCATGCTCAAAACTAAAAATAACCACAGCGCATGAAAATGAATTTAAAACTTTAATGATGTTTCGGTATGCAACTTCATACAATGGAAAGCACACATAAAACACTATTGATGGAGAAAAAAAAATATCTGATGCAGCGAAAGCAAATGTACACATAAGGTTATTATCGTAAGTATGCACAAAATTAAATAACACATTGAACTATTCACATAAATAAATACATGGCAAACAAATAAAGAGAACGGCAGAAAAAGTTGGATAGTCAATAATTTGCTCTTGCTATATTGCCAAGCAGGTTTAAGTTATAAAAAACCTATAATATTGCAGGGATGCAGAAAATTTTCCATGGTCCAATATTTCCCCAAAACACTATTAATTTCCCCCCAAAATGTCCCCATATTTTCATTCTTAGTCTGTACTACTTAAGTACAGGGTTTTTACTATGAAGTAGTTTTCTTATTTTTTGAATTTCTGCTTTTTTTTCTCCTCAGCTATAAAATGTTCTTTAAAATTTAAAAGCATCATTGTATTTAAACAAGAACGAAAATTCTGTCACTTTTTTCCCCAGCACGTTGAATAAAACCTAAGAAAAAGCCAGCTTTCAGATATTCACCAAAGAAAACATGTTTTATCGGCAAAGATTCTTAGTTTTTCCATATAATTTAGAAAGTATGATATTGTCCCTTGCCATTACAAGTTACCACTTGGATTTTTAGAGTTTTTCTTTATAAACTTGGGCGAAAATTTCCCTGAAAATCCCCCGAATGATGTTATTCTGCACCCCTGTAATATTGTAGCATATTGCGATAACTTTAACACTATGAGTAGTTTTTCAAACAGTCAAAATATATCTTTCATGCAGACCTTTTGTAGTTACTTTTTTTATACTTAAAAGTGTAGAACCTCTTTGTAACGATCCCTTTGTTGCACTAGCGGATCCAGGGGGGGGGCTAGGGGGCTCAAGCCCCCCCCAAAATGAAAATTTTTACTCTATATAATATGACACTTTATGCACCAAAATGGGTTAAAACCCTGTTATTTTAAGGTCAAATTTTAAAAAATTTTCTGGGGGTGAACCCCCAGACCCCCTTGGCACTTGTAACTCTGTTATTACAACTATATTTTACTAAGTTTGTGTCAAACCGCAAAAAATCTATATCCAAAATTCGAATGAGGCGTACCAAAACGAGTTGAAAAAGTGGGGTTTTTGACTTAAATTTCCAAACATTTTCTGGGGGAGAACCCCCAGACCCCCTTTTGGGTAGTTGGAACAGAATAATTCACTACCTTTTCCTTATTAACATTAACAAGTAGATTCAAATGGATTATGAAAATTCTTAGCCCCCCCCAAAACCAAATCCTGGATCCGCCACTGCTTTGTTGTTACAATGACCATTATACTCTATTCATTTTGAATAGGTGCCTGAGTAAATTTCCTTCCCCCACCACTGAATCGGTAACCATGGTTGCAACTATCAACGTCAAAGTGGCGAAGAAAGCTTACTATTGGCTGCCCAAAGATCGTAACCATGGTTACGCTTTTACCGAGGGGGAAAGCACTATTTCTTAGGCGCCATTTCAAAATGAACATAGTATAGTTGTAGTAAATTATGGGAATAATGTTATTTTTATTTAATTAATTAATATTGTAATAGTGGCATTTTTCAGTCTTCATAAAAGTCAGCTTATGAGGCTGGAACGGGGGGGTATTGCGAGAATACCTGAAAGCCCCTTTCACATAAATAAAGAAGATCTTGAAATTTTTCATAAAAATGGGGGTTGGGTTTACAATCCTAGATTGAGTATATCAGGCATGTGATTGCTCAAGAAAGAAACTATCTGAAAATTTTTAGATTAGTTACAGCAGAGGTATAGAAATTTATTTCGTGAAGGACCCAAATTCCTCAGCCCCTTCCCATATAATATAGGTTCAATTTAGCCTTTAATACTTTTAGATAGGATTCTCATCTTACTATAATAGTCCAGTAACTTTATACATTTACAGTATGCGTCAAATCCGGTAGTTCTGATTTTTTGCAGACTTGTTTATGATGTTGGCCTAATGAATAATCCAAGTTTGTGACCTCGAGCGCCGAACGGAACTTTGTCAAAAATCGAAAAAACCTAGAAAAAATCGATTTTTTTTCAAATTTTGGCGATTTTAACCCTAAACGACTAGTTTTTGAAAAAACTTTCGTATTACAAAGTTAAAGCAAACAAAATTTCCTACAAAATGCACTCATCAACTTTGATTCTATGAAGAGTGGTTTTGCCGCTAGAGCGCGCTGAAAAACATCGATTTTTTGGCCTTTCAGCAAAAAAAAAGGAAAATGGGTGCTTCTACCATCTACAAAATGAAAACTATTCAAGTTATCAACAAAAATTTTACACCACGTGAAAGAGCATTTAATTTTCTATAAATAACGTGCTTTTTATTATCATTTTTTTAGAAGAGGGGAGGGAGTAAGGAAAAGATCGATAATAAAACTGTTACACCTCACAGACCAAACGGACTTATGCGGTTGTAAATATGCAATCAGCGCTTTATTTCCGGTATATTACCAATAAAATGGGTTGTTTTGGATTCATTGATGACTAAGCATGCTTAAAAAAATAAATTTTTAAATTTATTTATGAAATATTGGGCGTTTTAGGCGGAATTTCGATCAATATTTTAAATTCATATATTAAATTGTGGGAGTGTTTTAATGAACGAATTTATATGTGTTTTGCATCGCTAAATCCGAATTTAAAGTTTGTTTTCATTTTAAAAGTCATCTTCACATTAAAAATTGCAAAAAATCTCAAATTTTTGCTCTTTTTTTCGGTTTTTCATCGATTTTTGAAATAAATATTCCTTTTACGAAAAATATCATGAAATCAAATTAAAGAACGTAAAATTTCCTATCAGATACGTTGGTTCATTTTTCTTTTGCAAAGAGCGGTGTACATTTTATAGCGTTTTGAAAAAAAGCAAGTTTCATGTTTTTGTGTGACGTCAAGAAACCGCTGTAGTTTAGCGAGCTCTAACATCAATACCTTTTATCATAAAATCAAAGTTAAGTAGTGCATTTTGTAGAAAATTAAATGTACTTTCATGTGGTATAAACTATTTTTCGGTAACTTGTTTTATGTAGAGCTGTAGTGGGGTAAATCGAGCGTTCACTACTTTTTTGTAGAAAATTAAAAAAAAATTGCTACACTTCAAAACTTTATAAAACGTACACCGCTCTTCGCAAAAGAAAAATGAACCAATGTATCTGATTGGAAATTCTACGTTCTTTAATTTGGTTTTGTGATATTTTTCGTAAAAGGAATATTTGCTTCAAAAATTGCTGAAAAACCGAAAAAAAAGAGCAAGAATTTGAGTTTTTGTGCAATTTTTGATGTGAAGATGACTTTCAAAATGAAAATACACTTTGAATTCGGATTTAGCAATGCAAAACACATATAAATTCGTTCATTAAAACACTCCCATAATTTAATATATGAATTTAAAATATTGATCGAACTTCCGCCTAAAACGCCTAATATTTCATAAATAAATTTAAAAATTTATTTTTTTAAGCATGCTTAGTCATCAATAAATCCAAAACAACCCATTTTATTGGTAATATACCGGAAATAAAGCGCTGATTGCATGTTTACAACCGCATAAGTCCGTTTGGTCTGCGAGGTGTAACAGTTTTATTATCGATCTTCTCCTCACTCACTCCCCTCTTCTAAAAAAATGATAATAAAAAGCACGTTATTTATAGAAAATTAAATGCTCTTTCACGTGGTGTAAAATTTTTGTTGATAACATGAATAGTTTTCATTTTGTAGATGGTAGAAGCACCCATTTTCCTTTTTTTTGCTGAAAGGCCAAAAAATCGATGTTTTTCAGCGCGCTCTAGCCGCAAAACCACTCTTCATAGAATCAAAGTTGATGAGTGCATTTTGTAGGAAATTTTGTTTGCTTTAACTTTGTAATACGAAAGTTTTTTCAAAAACTAGTCGTTTAGGGTTAAAATCGCCAAAATTTGAAAAAAAATCGATTTTTTCTTGGTTTTTTCGATTTTTGACAAAGTTCCGTTCGGCGCTCGAGGTCACAAACTTGGATTATTCATTAGGCCAACATCATAAACAAGTCTGCAAAAAATCAGAACTACCGGATTTGACGCATACTACCCTATGGTAAAAAACGACAAAGTTACTGGACTATAAACTCAATCTAAAAATAATTGTGAATACTTGAGTTACTAATACCAAAGGGGGTCCTCCCCATGAAATTTGACCCTAAAAGCAGGGTTTAAACTCGTTTTGGTACAACATTAATAGTTAATCAGAAGGGAAATATTTCGTTTTTTCCTCGCACACAATTGAATGGAATATAAAATTACAAAAAATCGGAATTCCGATAATCAACACCACTAAAATAAGCAGATTTCCGCTAATTAGCTGAAAAATCACATGCCTGGTATATCTGTATTTTATTTCACCCAAAATTCGTTATAAAGACTGATTTTGGAACCACGAGGGGTCGCTATATGGAGGTTCTACCGCATTTCATTTTTATTAATTTAAGATAGGACGTCTTTTTCGTGTTTCAAGAGAAAAGCAAAGTTCATGAGTCAAAAAAAACTATGTATAAATCCTTCGTTATTGTAGATTGTCAAATTTTGTTAGGTCATTGAAAAAATAAATAATCAGTCCAAGAAAAGTTTTGAGATATAAGCTCTCGAAAAAATTTAAATTCCAGTGAACACTGGGTTTGAAAAAACCCAACCCAGGTGGGGTAATATTGTTTTTTTTGGTATTATTGGGTTTTCAGGTTTTATTAGTTTTTTGTCTGGTTTATTACGCAGGTAAGGTAAGTTAGATTCATATTTATAAGAAGTAGCATCAGATTTAAAGTAATTGTAACAAAATATACTTAAAAGAGGGTTCCCACAGGTCAGGGAAATCCTGGAAAAGTCAGGGAATTTAAATTTCCCCTAAAAAATCAGGGAATATTGCTGATTTTGGCCCAAAACCTGGAAAATCATAAAAATACCTGGAAAATGAAAATTTTAAATGGTTGCGGCACCGGAAAGGGAAAAAATAGTAAATTTTTGAAAGTTGTGTGTTCAAAAATGCAAGAAGTATCCGAAAATGCCGAGAATTGCTAGTTTTCTTTTTACCGAGAAATCTTAAAGATTGACCTGGAAAAGTCAGGGAATTTTATTTCTAAAATTGAGTGGGAACCCTGTTTAAAAAATTAAGTTAATATTATAGTTTGAGAAAATCATACTGCTTTCAATGCAATTTTACCCAATTTAAAAAAAACACTTAGGGCTGGTTTTTTTTGGGTTTGGGGGCGGGGTTTAAAACCATGATTGATACCTAGGAGAATAGATCCGGAATTATACCTATATATCGGTGAACTCTCATACAAGAAATAAATGATATGTTTTAAGCAAAACACTCAGTAAGTAAGAGTTTAAAAAGTTTGTATGTTAACTCGAATAATGTACAAACTGAGACAGCTTAAAACTCATTAAGACATAGGGATGAAATCTGATCTGTCTTTTCTTCAATACAATAATAATAAATAAGAAAGTAAATATATCAAAAATATTTGCTTCAGAAAAGGTTGCTAAAAAATCACATTCAATCAAGACAAAAGTTTTTGAATCATTTCTAACAAAGCAAACAGGGTATTGTGTTAAAAAAAATCAAGAGCACTTGGTAACAAATCAATATATAGTGATGCCACAAACAATGAATATAAACTCATTACATAGATTCCGCTCGAACTAGAATCTAAGAAACTTACTTTTAAATATTACAATGTGTAGTTAAATATTTACAATTTATCAACATTTGGATAACGTTCATATAAAAACCTTTTCATTAGGAATACAAAAATAAGCGTCGGGAAAAACTCACTTTGCAGCCTCTCTCCGACCGCTGATCTCCATTGCACGAGGGAGTGTTGCCATGCTTCCTTCTGAAGTGCATTTAAATGTAAGTAAGTTGTTTTTTTTTCTCTTAAGGTGTCATACCTAACATGGGTGATGCCACTCAGAGTTTGAAAAAACCTGTTTTTTTTTGGGGTAACATTGGGGTTTTAAGGTGTTATTAGTTTTTTGTCTGGTTTCTTTAGCAGGTAAGGTAAGTTATATTTATAAGAAATAGCAAAAGATTGCAACAAAAATTTGATATTAAAAAACACCCAAAAAAATACTTGGGTGTTAGTTTTATTGCCCTTTATTTTAACTTGCCCAATATTATTTTGCAATAATGAGTTTTTTTTATAAATATATTTCTACTCAAATATTATAGTTTGAGAAATTTGCATCATTCAAAGACTTGATCACCATGCTGTTTTTAATGAAATTAAAAAAACACAAACTTAGAGCAGGGTTTTATTGGGTTAAAAACCCTGGTGCCACTCTTCAAAAATCGCAAGACTAAACTTTGGACAATCTTTCTAATCATCCCCGCCGCCCCGATCTAGAAATTTCTTGAAGAGCAGAAAAAGTAAGGGGCCGTTCAAATATTACGTAAGCACTTTTTTGGTCATTTTAACCCCCCTCCCCCCTTGTCAGCAAAGATAAGCAAACCTCAAACCCCCCCACCATAATTACGTAAAAAACTGCCAGACCCCCCCCCTTTCCCCGAAATTTTGAAATCCCTATTAGTAAGTACTGTTTTTTTCCTTGAAAATTAGGTGACTCGTACAAGGAGTTGTCCTTTTTGGATGTAACCCTAAGGGTTCAAACTTCAAAAATGAGTCGAAACACTACTTTTCGGGGTTGCAATTTCAAAATGTTAGGGTGGTCCATCTCCAGAAAAAAGTGCTTACGTCAGATTTCCTAATTCAATTTTTGTTACATTTATTTTTGGTTGAATTTTGAAATTATTTATGCAAGAAACAAGATATTTTCGAAAATGCACCATCTTACGTAAGCATCACTCATATCCCCCTCGTCAGCAAATATAGGCAAATAGCAAACCCCCCCTCCCCCCTCAGGTGCTTACGTAATATTTGAACGGCCCCTAATAAGAAATCATGCGAACAATTAAAATTCTTAAATTGTAAGTTCAGACTAAAAGTAGGCTTTCCTGTGTGGGTAAAATGGGCGAAGTACTGAAATTCAGAACAAATCACTGCAAGTCAGCTTACTTTGCATTTCGTAATAAGCCTGGTATGGAAGGGTGGCACCCGTATACTTAAGGACAGCTTGACAGGTGTTTGCGTGGAAAGTGTCATCGACTCTTTATACGAGGATAAAATGTGTAAGCACCTTTGAGAAAATACACTTCGAGCAGTACCGATATCCAGGGGTGGACACCATCCCACAAAATATTAGGATTTTTGGTTCATAAAGTTGCGATATCAATCTCGAGTTTATTCCGATGATGCATTAAAAAACTCCACTCAAATAAACCAATCCAGGGGTGCATCTAGAAAGAAATTGGGGCCGAAAACGGCCCCATCACAAAATTACGATCCTCAAAAACAGCCCGTTCACAAAATTCCGGTTCCCAAAACCGACTTTAATCAAGCTATATGCACTCGCTAAGTGTAATTATATTTTTAAAAAAATATATTTACAGAAATAGGACCTTATTTTAGAATGAAAAATTATTTTCCTAAATATTCAACTCTGTTTTTCACAAAATTCCCAAAAACGGCCCCTGGCAAAAAATCCTTGATGCACCCCTGCAATCGTTTAAATAGTCTTCTAAGGATTGATAATTTAAGAGCCAAGTTGCAACTTCATACCTGACACACCCTAAAGGGTCTTCAGAGTACATAAAAGGAATATATGAACAATCTGGCAGACAGTTTGGGAAATGCTTTCAGCCATTATACAGGGTGTCCCAAAAAAGACTGACACATTACATTTTAAAAATCAATAACTCAAAAACTAAAGAAGATAAAAATAAGCGGTTTTTTGAATTCTACTCTAAAGACCAAATAATTTTATGACACATATTTTCGTAAATCATAGTTCAAAAATCCCCCGACAGGTGGGAGCACTAATTTCCATTATCTCCTATGGGGAGATTGATACTTTTATGCCCTGTCGGGGGATTTGGGAACAATGATTTACGAAAATTTGTGTCATAAAATTCTTAGGTCTTATGAGTAGGATGCAATAAACCACGTATTTTTATCTTTTTTAGTTTTTTAATTAAAAATTTTTAAAATGTGTCAGTCTTTTTTGGGACACCCTGTAATAACCCATTTGTGGCTATCTATCCCTTTGAGAATCGCCAAAATAATATAAACACCAAATTTTTATGCTTTCCATAAGAACAGTTTTGTAATAAAATCCTTTGATTCACTTGGTTTGGTGATATTTCAAATCTTTGGCAACCATAACACAGCTAGGCAATTTTTTATAAAGATGGGCAATTACCCTAACTTTATTCCACATTTCGTTAATTTTGAGGGGACAAAAAAAAGTTTTTATCTCGGACATAATAGGAAAAAGTAGAGATGTAAAGGCGGAAAAAAACCTGGTTTAATCCTGGGAATAAACCGGGTTTATTCCCTGGATTAAACCAGGTGTAAAAAACCTGGTTTAATCCCAGAAATAAACCCGGTTGTTTTGGGTTTAAACTGGGTTTATTCCCTGGATTAAACCGGTTTTTTCCCTCCTTTACATCTCTATGAAAAAGTGTTTTTCAGCCAAGTTATAAATTTTCCTGAGAAGTGATCTTTTAAATGCCTTGTGGACATTTGACAAAATGGAACAGATTTGATGTAGGTCCTTCGTGCTAAAAGGGCAAAAGTCCCCAAGAACTGGAGACCAGCTGATAAAACTTGCTACAGAGCAGATGCCAAGTTGGCACCAAGGACTCGCATCCCACCTGTCAACTTCAACAATAAAGTAACTGAATTACAGTCCATAAAATACACAGAGAGAGAATAACTATTCAAATAAATAAAACATGCACTGAATAAAAACCACTTTAATACAATAAAAAAAAAGTAATTTTACCCAAAGGTCTATTAAGGCAGTCTTATTTTGATCTTAAGCGAAAATTCTTTTCTGGCCAAGGTTTGAAAAAAAATTGAATCGATCATGTCTAAATTTTACGTTGCCTGCTCAGGGCTTCAAGAAAAATTTAACATATTTCGAAACATAGTTTGTGCAGTAATTTCTTACATGTAAATTCTTACTACTCTCTTAGTTATTGCATACATAAATCATTGAAGTTAGTAAACGATACAAGACTTTAACTTTAGAGAAGGCTTTTTAAAAATTTAGAGCAAAGTATTAACACAAAATTTAAACTAGCCAATTTTTTTAAATTTTTTTTTCAATTACTCAAAAGACCTACTGGGCTGGATGTTGGCCGACACCTTGCTCAGAGAGTGAGGACATGGTTCAGGATCGACAGTTGGTTGGCAGATCTCAAGAACGATAACCTCCGCAAGGGTCATTTCAACAGTACAGAAATAGCGATTCTTCTCCAGAAGGAGCTGGCAACTGGCGAGAGTCTCATCAGTCGTTGCTGCCCTTGTACCCGGGGAAGGCCTCAACGATGGTGCACCGCTTGACCTGATCCCGGTACACGGTGAGGAAGCGGTCCGGCTGCGACACCGAGTGGAACCGGCGCATGTGCTCCAGCACCTCCAGCTCGGCGTCGTTCGAGATGATGTACCGGTTGCAGCCGCAGGCAAAGCAGCGGAAGTGGGTCGGCAGCCGTCGCTCCTCCTCCTCCTGCAGCATCGCCCGGAGCACCGGACCGTGCACCTGGGTCGTCGACTGTCTCTGCCGAGAGTTGCCGACGAAGACTTGCGGCCTCTGCCGAGAGTTCTGCAGCGGCGGCGGTCTCAGCAGCGACACGGAACCCTGTCGGGACACGCAGTGGTTCACCTGCAGCTGGGGCGGTCTCTGCCGAGAGACGATCGGGTGATGCAGCTGGCTCGTCGGTCCCTGCCGAGACAGAACGGGCGGGCCGACGTGCACCAGGGTCGCCGGTCTCTGCCGAGGTACCACCAGGGAGTTGCCGCCGTGCAGCTGGGTCGGTCTCTGCCGAGACACTACGGAGTTGCTGACGACGTGCAGCTGATGGTTGGGTCTCTGCCGAGACACGGCGTTTCCGACGACGTGCGGCTGGTTCGGCGGTCTCTGCCGAGAGTTCTGGGGCGGCCCTTCTAGCGCCCGAAGAGTGGACTTCTTCGGGGGAGAGTCCAGGGTGAGGTCGATGACCGGGATGGGCTCGTCCGAGGAGTTCTTGGGTTTAAGCGGGGGCTTCTTGGATGCGAGGAACTCGGCGTAGTCCAGCACGCGGATGCGCGTCCCGACCAGGTAGTAGTGTCCGTCTCGGCCGCTGCGCGAGATGCAGCGCGTGATGTCGATCAGCCGCACTCTGAGGGGGCGCAAGGGGGGTCGGCGGGACGCCTGAAGCCGCCGCAGCTGGTCCATCCTGACGCCCGAGTTGAGGAGGAAGCTCGGCAGCGGGGGGGCGGGTCGGCGTCGCCAGCGCTTGATCTCCTCCTTGGAGACGCGCTCCAGACGAACCTCGCACTCGCGGCACTGGGTCAGCAGACGACGGCTGCGCTTGTCCAGACCTGCAATCATATCAATCACATAGTTCAGGGCCATATCCAAGGCAGGCGCAGATCCAGCACGGCTCCACCGGGGGGCACTTTCCCAGACAAGATACCCTTGTGGGGGTATGGGGGTCCTCCCCCAGAAAAAATTGAAATTTGACGTGTTAAAGTAGGGTTTTAACTCATATTTAGAAACGTTTTGAGTCTACGGGGGGCACTTTTCACCTTTACTTTTCGACCCAAAATGTCAAAATTTTGGGGATATCCTAAAAATAAACACTGAATACCCCATTTTGATACCAATGAGGGGTATGGGGGTCCTCCCCCAGAAAAAATTTTGAAATTAGACCTGAAAGTTAGGTTTTTGAGAACCTTTTTGGGTCTCCAAGGGGGGCACTTTCCATAGTGCCACCCCCCGGGATCCGCCACTGTGTTAAGCTCTATACTCTGTGGAGCAAACATTTTGCCCCCCCTGGATCCGCCACTGATCCAAGGGGGGTTGGGGGTTCAACACCCTCCCCCCGAAATTTTGACATCCAACCCTTAAACTGTTATTTTCCATGAAAATTATGTGTCGCCTTCTCTTAGGGTGGTGTAACCCAAATGTGTGAGTCAGAACCTTACTTTTAAGGGTAAAAATTCCAAAATTTTTCTGGGAGAGGACCCCAAACCAAACCCCCTTGAAATTTTGGAATCTAATAAGTACGGGTTTCCATTGAAACTTTAGGGTCTTACAAGGAGTGGTCCTCTTTGATGTAACCTTGAGTATCAAAATGAGTTAAAATGCCACTATTAGGCGCAAAATTCAAAAATATTTCTGGAGTAGGAACCCCAAAACCCCCTAGAAATTTTGCCATTCATAATACTTAATACTTTTTCCCTTGAAAATTCTGCTGCTTACAATGAGCGGTGCTCTTTGGGTGGAATCTAAAAGGTTTCAAAATGAGCTAAAACACTATTTCGAGGGGCAAATTTCCAAAATTTTTCTGGGGGAGGAACCCCAGCCCCCCGCCTTTTACTTGGTATTCACAATTTCTAGTACTATTCACAATTTTACACAATTTCGAAATTGAGTGCACCAAAATTTAAATCCTACGAAGTCATCTCACCTAAAACTTAGTTATTCCTAAGGAGATACCTCAGAAAAAATGTCAAGTAAACCCCCGAAACAAAAGTCTGGTTACGGCCCTGACATAGTGCCCACTCTTTTGTGCAATCAAACTTCTTCTTCCAAACTTCAAACTTCAATGTGGACTTCTTAAGGCTCATTTCAAGTTGTCATGGACTAACATAGAAAGGCAGAAAAGAAGCCACTTATGAGCAAAGAAAATTACTCTTTTTTTAATACCCCTACTCCCGAAGACCTATAAGCTATATTAGGGAACGTACCCATACTACGTGACCTATTTTTTACCATTTTTGACCCCCCTCCCCCCCCTTGGTGACCATCCGTAGTATATGCCAAGACCCCCCCCCTCCCCCTCTAGTTTTCACGTAGTAATTCATAAATACGGTTTGCCATCATTTTTTGTAAACAGAAAGTTTTAAAAAATTAATTTGGCATAATTTGTCTAATTTTAATAATTAATTTGGCTTAATTAGTCTTAATTTGGCAAATTTCAATAATTAATTTGGCTTAATTTTGTCGTATTGACTAGAAGAAATTGACTACGTGACGAAACTCTAAGCCCCCCCCTCCCCCCTGTGACCGAGCGTGGTATTTTGAAGACCCCCCTCCCTCCCCTGAATGGGTCACGTAGTATGGGTACGTTCCCTTATCTTCTATTCTTTATTATCTACCTCTCCCAAAAACCTTTCTTATAGTAAAGACTACATTATATTACCATTCAATCACTCTTAAAAATTTCGAACATAATATAATTAATTTGCTTTAGGAAAGTCAACCATTGGGCTGACCACAGAAAAAATCCTAACAGAGGGTCCAAAACGATATATTCAAAAGTTGGATGGATAAGAGGGCGCCACGAGGAACTAAATGATTGACAGAGAGATCAAACCTGTGATCGGCTGTCACTTAATCTTCTATTTTCGAAGGAGAAGGAAAAAGTTTTTCTCAACCAATCAGGCTTTTCCCCCGCCTCTCGTGACGTATATGCGATCGCAGCGCCAAAATAGCCCCACATACATCCAACTTTTTGATTTCCATTAGCGCCTATGGCGACGGACTCTCTGTTCTAGTACTCTGTGGGGCTGACCATTAAACCATTTGAATTAACCATATTTAACCATTAACCAGTTAAACCATTTGAATCAAAAATGAACTTTTTCACATTCAAATTGAAAAGAATTTCAGATTAAAATTTTTTAAATAAAATTCAGACTTTGCACACTAAATTCAAGTACTTTCCATGTTGGTTCCAAATAAAAGACATGAAAGTGTCCTTTGAGGTATTGGGATACTTTTTTAGCACAAAAGAAAGAGTACTCACCGGTCTCTATGACCCTGAGCCTCTCCCGTCGCTGCCTCCGTCCGTAGGAGTAGACGTGGCTGCTCTCCGCCCCCCGTAGCGTCTTGCTGGAGGTGCAGACGGGGTACGCGGTACGACGGCACCGCAGACGAGCGTGGCACGGCTCAGAGAGGGGCAGCCCAGAAGCAACGCACAGCCTGAAAACACAGGAACAGCATCTTCACAAAAGTTTAATCTGTGAAATTCTTCATAAGTGGTATGTGCATTGTTTATTGTGGATCTAAATTCAGGGTTTATAACAGGGTTGGGTTTCTCCTGTCCAAAACTAGTTTTTCCCATACCACTGGGCAGTGGCGGCTCGTCCATAGGAGCACGTGAACACCCAGTGAAAAAGTAGAAATAAACCCAAATATAAAGATACAAAAATATCAAAAGAAAACAATACATAAATCATTCTCAATTTCTGTTTCATACTCAGAATCAAGTTTCTACTCCCCCCCCCTTCACCTGTCAGCAAAAAAATTATTGCCGGAAACGCGAAAGTTTTGTGTTTATAAATAAAGAGAATACTACTCTTATTTTTCTTTTCTTATACGCACGTGTGAGCGAAGAAACTGAATGAGTTGGAAGAAACCTCGACTTCTCGCCGGAGAACATTTGGGCTTACGGCAACACATTGGAGATCCCCGTGCGCACAGATTTTGTGTGCCGAGGCCTACGGTTTTGAGGTTAAGCTTGCTTTTTTGTGGTCTGGATTTTTTTCCCGTATTGGAAAACGAGATAAGAACCTTTTGAAAGTATCATTAAAGTTTTCACATCAGCTAATTTGTAATAATTAATTCTTTTGTTATTGGTTATTTTTTTGAAGTGACGTTGGAGTAAAATTACAGATCTTGAAAATTACACATCACCTGTATTTTTAACAATCAATTGTTCGATTAAGCATATATAAGAAGGGCTATGAGTAGACAGACCCAGTGTTCTTGTCATGCTCCTAATTAAAAAAAATTATGATTAGGTATTATGTATGATTTTAATGAAAGTGTCAAAAATTTGTTTGCCTCAAAAAAGGCTAGACGAGTGGACATCATGCATAAAAGTTGTTTTTGAGGTATTATGTTATAGGCAAGGGATATTATAAAAAATAAAGGCCTTCTTTATCATAAGTTTTGCTTATTTCCATTAAACGCATATTTAAAAAAATAAAAATGCATGCAGTGAAAAATTTAGGAAACTTAAAATAACTCCCCTAAAATAAATAAATTTTTTCTAAAACACGTTTTCTTTATGCTAAAATAAGTTTTATGTATTCGTCCAACATCCCTTCTCTTTCTTGCTCTTGTGTAAATTTTAATTCATACAAAGGGTGTGAACACCCTGTTAATAAACTCACGAGCCGCCACTGCCACTGGGAAAAACTGGTACTAAATACTGGGAAAAACTTCCAATTGACAAAATAATGGAAGTATTAGGTTGTGGCCTTTTTAAACACATTATAAAAACTTTTAGTAAAAAAGGACATTTTTTTAGAGGGGGGTTAAAATTATTAGGTGGGGAAAATATAAGTGAGCAAGAGAATTATGACATTTAACATAAAATTTGCATATATTTTTTAATATTAAAGAATTTCTCAAATAAAAATAGAGAATATTTTAAATCAAATTTACTTATAATATCTGTGTCTTTAAGAGAAGCATCTTATCTTGATTGCAAGATAACTTTTTTGAAGTAACAAGGTATGATAATCCGATGAAAAGGGCATAACCATCAAAAGATGACATTCCTCAGACACCCATGATAAAACCCATATATTATTTAAGGTCATTTTCCTAAAAAAAGGCTGTAAAAACTTTTAAAACATTCATCTATGAACAGAATAAATTCAATTAATAATCAGTTTTTCCCACTTTTTCTCATGTGGGTAAATACCAGTTTTTACCATGGTATTTACCAGGGGTGGGAAAAACCTTGCCAACCCTGACTTTAGATAGTAAAATTCATAATTCTAATAATTCATAAATTCACTCATTCTAATATACTTAAGATAGTAAAATTCAGGAGTCTTTAAGGAGTAAATTACAAAAAAAGGAAATAACGTGAATAAATTCATGTCACCAGCAGAATGAGTTTGGTATGAATTATTATTGAACAAAGAAGAGCAAAAAAAAGTTAGAATTTCACTTTAGAACATAATTTTATCGTTTAAAAAGCAAATGGATTCACCAAATTGTTAATAAAACTTCCTGTTGCTTTTAATTGGATGTTTTTCAGGACTTTAAGAGAATATTCAGGAGAAAAAACGCAATTTTTAGGAGTTTCAAAGGCCCTTAAAAAAATAAAGCAAATTTCAGGAGGCGTATGTAATGAATAAATTTCACTAAAATTGAAGACAGAGGTAATAGAATGTTGCTTTCAAAAATGAAGAACAAGCGTGGTATAGCCAGTATCAATGCTTGGGGCTCTTACTTCTTTCACAAGAATATTCTGATGAGATAAATGTTCTGAAAAACAATCTCAATCTTATAAAAATTCTTCTAGAATTGAATAATTATTCTAGAGAATGTTCTTGTGGAGCCAAAAAAGTTTGATTATTTTTAGAATGTTCTGATTTAAGGTTTATTTAATGAGTAACTGATCCAGAACAGGGTGGCCACAAAAAACACTTCGAAATTCCCTGATAATCTGGTAAAATTTTCCCAGATATTTTATATAAATAGAGTAAATCATAATTAATATAAAAATCATTAGATCACAGAAGAACCCTCTCTCAGAAGCCTTTTTTAACATTTTCAACCACAATAATTTATGTCCGCTAGATATTTTTTTGTAGGAAGCATAATGGAAATGAACATTTAAAGGCATAAAAATCAGAAAAGAAATATTAAATTTATTTTTGTAATTAAGCAGATTTTTAAAACTTCTCTTATTATTATCATCAGATTTTTTAAAATTTCACGATTTTTCCACTTTTTTAATTTTCCATGACAATTCCAGGCCAGCCCTAAAAGGTGGGGAAGAGAAGGTAGGGGTTCAATATTTGGGGGAAAACAACTTGAGACAGGAGTTTTAACAAAAAGCAGGAGAGTTCGCAGGTCTGCAAATGGGGGATCTGGAGGCCCTCTCTCAGAAAAATTTTACCCTAAAAACTGGATTTTAACTTAGCTAAAAGAAAATTACTCGTGATTTAGGGGGGGGTAGCTGCACCCCCCTTTGGCAATGCCCACGTGGAGAGGACAGTTTCGTGTCTCCTTACCTGTTAACACTAGAACCGCCGGAGCAGTCATTTTGACTGTTTTGCGTTTTTGATTCTAAATATTTTCAAAGATATTTGAATTGCACACTTGTGATTTCGTGACTTTTCCTAATTTATGCTTCTATATACGTCATCCAAATTTCATTTATTTTTGAAAAGCCGTTCCGGAGATATTTATTGGTCTACCTAGAACCGCCAAAACAGTCATTTTGACTGGTGGATGTTTAGCGCGTCTATTTCTTGCATTACCACTTAAATTCTTACAGATAATGCTTTCTAAAAAATATATAGAAGCTCTTCAAACAAATTTATTATATTTTATAGTTTTGATAGCTGCAAATGGTCAATATATCATTATACATTAGGGTGGAGCGAAAAAAACGAAATTTGAATAATCAAAACGTAATAGCGCGGAAAAGTTGCCATTTGTGGTCGGAAACAAAGTGCTAAAATTTTAGACCGATCAATTAATATCTTTTACCACCGCAAGAGGGCTAAAGTTTTGAAAAATCGTAAAAAACACGTATTTTTCAGAAAAAAATTAAAAATACCCAAATTTACCGAAATATTTTCTAATTAGGCACAATATGTTCATCAATGAGTCATTCAAGCGCCCTTAAAAATTAATTTCCGTGAAATAAAATCTTTAGCCACTGCAAGGGGGGTCAAAATATTGAGAAAATGCAAAAAATTACAATTTGGGGGTAATTTTTACTATTTTAGGATTTTCATATTTTTTGCATTATTTTTTACTTGCTTCTGGCGTAATTATAAAAGGCACTTTACTGCTTGAAATATTTAGCTCAAAATTATCAATATTTATCCCTCATATCACAACAAATAGGATCTTATACTTAACAGTCATCTTAAACGAAAATGATCCAGAAAATCGTTAGAGATAGATTTAAAATCTAAAAAGGAAAGCATAAAATGTTCATAAAACACATCTATATATATAAAAATCATAAAGCATATCACTAACAACCATTCCAACCTACAGAACCTTCTTATGCGAATATGTGTTTGTATGTTCTACACTTTACTTTATGTAACACTAGTACTTTCTGCGAACATCCTCTGTTTTCAGGAATTTTAAGTCAGCCCGTCAGCCCTATCTATGAAATGAAATATGTTTAAAAATTTGTTAAGGTGGTAACCAAAACAGTTACCTACGTTTATGGAGGAAATATGCAGAAAATTGTAGCACCATGCAAGTTAGTCTTTCACGAATGAGTATTCAACCCGAGTCGCAATAAATTTTTTTAATGATTATTCAAGTTAATTTACCACCATAATTTGCAAAATCAATATGGTATCTATAAACTTGCAATTGCCAACTGATTTTCGTACTTGAAAACACTTTTTATGCTTTCCTTTTTGGATTTTAAACCTATCTGTAACGGTTTTCTAGATAATTTTCATTTAAGATGACTGTTTAGTGTAAGATCCTATTTTTTGTGACATGAGTGATAAATATTGATAAATTTGGGCTAAATACTTCAAGCAGTAAAGTGCCTTATACAATTACGTCCGAAGCAGGTACAAAATAATGTAAAAAATATGAAAATCCTAAAAGAGTTAAAATTACTCCCAAATTGTCATTTTTTGCATTTTCTCGATATTTTGACCCCCTTGCTGTGGCTAAAGATTTTATTTCACGGAAATTAATTTTTAAGGGCACTTGAATGACTCATTGATGAACATATTGTGCCCAATTAGAAAATATTTCGGTAAATTTAGGTATTTTTAATTTTTTTCTGAAAAATACGTGTTTTTTACGATTTTTCAAAACTTTAGCCCTCTTGCGGCGGTAAAAGATATTAATTGATCGGTCTAAAATTTTAGCACTTTGTTTCTGACCACAAATGGCAACTTTTCCGTGCTATTACGTTTTGATTATTCAAATTTCGTTTTTTTCGCTCCACCCTATTATACATCCCATAAATTCATGTGTATAACACTTGTTAGAAATTTTTGATTTCCCACGCCTTTATATAATTTTCTATGAAAGATTTATTATTTCCTTTATGAGAAAAGAAACCAAGTTTATTTTACTGTACTGTTCTTACTTTTTACGTTGAAAAAAAGGGTTTTTATGCAATCATTCAGGCAAAATACTCCTTTACATAGTAATGCAAACAGTTGATTTTTTGAAACGTGCTAAAACGGAGTTATGACTTCATTATTTAGTTTTTAGTGTTGTGAGAAAGGGTTTTAGAGAAATATATAATTATTCAAGAAGTATTTTGTTCGTAATTTTTATTTTTGGCTAGAACGTTGTAAAGTAAAAATAACCTAATTCTTATTAGTAACAACGAAATTTAAGATGCAAAACTAAATAAATGTGTTTGTTTTAAATTGAATTAGTGTTATTTATCTTTTCTTCAAGTATTAGAAGCATTTTCGAGCTCAAAAGATTATTTTTACCTGTAGAAAAGCTTAGCAGTCAAAATGACTGTATCCGGCGGTTCTAGGTATGCGGTACTTGCCGGCGGTTCTAGTGTTAAACATTAGCTCGAAAATGTCTAGTGCTAGTTTTAACATAACCTAACTGCATAAGTCAAGGTCATCAAAAACATCGTGGTGATTAAACAAGAATGCGATTTTCAGTGAAAATCATCAATACCATCATAGATATGTTGTTTTTTCTGCATATCGACCAAAGCGCAAGGAAAAGCCGACTTTCAGGAATTTACCAAGGAAACCCGTTTTTTCGGTGTAGATCCATCGTTTTCCGCTATACATCCGCAATTCCAAAGCTTTCAAATAAGTTCTGAAGAATTCGGAGGATATGATATTGTCAACAGCAAAAATATTTGTAATTAATAACAACTTGGATTTGTAAGTTTTTTTTTCATAAAACTTGGGCATAAATTTCCCCACAACTGCCTGAATTTCCCTACAACATTGTTCGGGAGTTTGGACATTTTCTGCACCCCTGCCCAAGTCTTTTGCACATACTTAGAGAGAGGACAGTTTTGTCACCAGGGTTGCCAACCTGATACAACGCTCATCCGTAATCGCCCCCGCCCGAAAAAAAATTCCGGAGTGACCCGTGGCTTGCCGACCAACGCCACGCTTTCTGCACGTAGAAAAATGGACCATTCTTTTTTAAAAGTTTTAGAAAAGTCTTGAAAACGCAAATATTTGAGAAAAGAAGGTATTTTTTCTCTCCCATGAACCAATCGTCCATGTAGATTAGAATATTCTAAGTTCCGATTGATTCCCCCTTCTTATTGCCCATCTCCATACATGTGATTACACTGACAAAAAATTGGCGGAAAATATAAAAAAATTTGGTACCTAAATTTTTCTTCATTTAAGTAGAGGTGGTCCATCGGCTTCTACTTCTTGATATCTAGGTTGGTTGGGTTTTTATGGAGCATGACCCAAGGTAGGGTGGTAGGCCCGAGATCTAGGATTCAATATGCTAGATTCATAGTATTTCAGCTTAAATCTTAACTAATTTTCATATTACTTCGATATTTAAAAAAAATTCTGATTTTGCTTAAAATTTTGTACTTGGTCCCACTAACGGTCAGAGTTTTCAGTATAAAACGATTGGAAAATAAGAATGTGGAATTTCAGTTTTGCAAATCGAATTGTCGGATTTTAATTTCGCTAAGCAAATTGGCGGATTTCCGCCAATTGGCGGAAGAATCACATGTATGCATCTCATCAATTACTAGCGACTAGCGTAATCGTTTTTATTCGCAATTCTAAGTAAAAAATATGTATTGTAAGGATTGAAGCTAAAAAGAGAGAATTGAAAAGAAAAATTTAATACATTGACGTAAAAATATAGTTAGCGTAGTTTCCGTAGTTTTTCTAGCTTTATCCGTAATTGCGGAATTCCGGGCCGAAATGCGGAATGATTCCGCAAAATCCGGAATGGTTGGCATCTCTGTGTCACCTAGGGAACTTGTCAATATGTTAATAGCAAAGTCATCATTGAGAATTTTGTCTCCTTACCCTTCGTACTTGCGCACGGCCGCAACGAGCTGCGTCTCCTTGAGCTTTGGGTCCTCCCCCAGCAGCTTGCTGCCCATTTGGCAGCTGAGGGGGGTGAGGTCCGTGATGAGGCGGGGCCAGCCGGGGTCCACCCTCGACACCCGCCGCAGGGGCCACTGCCCCATCGTCCTGCCCGCGGGAAGCTCCTCCCCTTTTGGCAGCAGGTTGAGCGCTCGCACGAACGCCTCCTTCGGGTCGTCGGGGGCTTCCGAAGCGTCCGAGGGCTCCGGGCTGCTCACGCGGCAGCTGCTGCTGATAAGCAAAGGGAACGTTACTATGGCAACTCGGGTGATGCTTTTTTTGTTGCGTAATTTGTAGCGAAAGCTTTACCTGGACTTTAGGTCATCGTCGCTGCTTTCCTCCGTCGAAGAATCGTCTGGAACTAAAAGAAACGCATCACTGATAGTGTGATAGTCCATAGCAGTGGTTTTCGACCTTTTTAAAGCCTCCTAATGTGCGTAAAATTTTTCAACGCCCCCACTGAGAAAATTTTTTAAACTCTAAACTTGGCACCGCACTGATATACAGTAACGGACCCTTTATCCGGCAAGCTCGGGGCCAACATCATCCCGGACTTCGGGATTTTCCGGATTTCAGGTCCGTTCCGGAAAAAACACCATTTAAGACGCAGCTGCTTTAGTAAAACCAAAATACCCGTTAAAACGACATAATCCATTCCAATCGTAACGGATCCAGCAAAAAAAACTTCCGGCAAAGCACGTGGATCGTTGCGGTAAGAACCGATGGCGAGGCAGCAGCCGATTTTGGAATGACCGTCTAAGCGCGGGGACGATACGATTCGGCCAGCGCCGAATCGTCCCATTCCGCACCGAGACGATGTCACAAAAGGCGCGGAGCATCCAATCGTAACGGATCCAGCAAAAAAACTCCCGGCAAAGCACGTGGGTCGTCGCGGCAAGAACCGATAGCGAGGCAGCAGCCGATTTTGGAACGGCCGTTTAAGAGCGGGGACGATACGATTCGGCCGCGTCGAATCGCCCCATTCCGCACCGAGACGATGTCACAAAAGGTGCGGCGCAACCATTGCGCGTCATAACAGCATTTACTCACTAAAAATTATTCAAAACTAGCTGTTATACCCGGCCTTGCACGGGTGGGGTGTATAAATTTATTTTTTAAAATATTTCTTAAAATACATTAATAATTTTGTAAATTAGCAATATTACAAATCATCCCGGTATCCCAGGAACCTCTTTCCTATCCCAGTGTTCCCGGTATCCCAGGCGCCTCTTTCCTATCCCAGTGTTCCCGGTAATCTTATCCCGGTGGTCACGGTAATTTTTCTAATCCCGGCGTTCCCGGTAATTTTCCTACCTCAGTGTTTACGGTAATTTTTATATTCCGGTATTCTGGGTGTCTTTATGGTAAATTTCCTGTCCGAGTGTTCTCGGTAATTTTCATAACCCGGTAATTTTTCCATCCCGATGTTCCTGATAATGTTTAATATCTTGGTGCCTTTATAAAATAAAAAATTTGAAACCATAGTAAAAAGTCTAGTAAATTAGTATGTCTATAGTGAACAAATTAAGAAATTTAAAACCCACTGAGCTATATAACAACAGTGTTAAAACCAGAGTTTAAAATTAAAATAAAAGATCTAGTAAATGAAAAAGTCTAGTGATCTGTGTCTCATTTGAAACAATGTTTTATTTTTAACTCGTTGTATGACTGGTAAAACAGGTTTTCAAACACGGAAAAATAAGTGAAAAAAAAGCAGGAAAAACGGGAAAAAAAGAATGAAGGACTGATTTTCTCTTTATAAATTATAGCCCATGTCCTATTCTGATGTATAAGCTACATTATGGTAAAATTTCATTAAAATCCATTCAGTAGTTTTTGCGTGAAAGAGTAACAAACATCCAGACAAACATTCACAATTATAATAGTAGTAGGATATAAAAAAAACAATTCTAAACGCGAGCCGGATTTTGGGTTCCCGGATAAAGGGTCCGTTACTGTACTTACAAATTAAAACATTTATTCCTACACATTAATATGCTTACAGAATATGCGTTTTCTTCTCTTTATTTTAGTTCTCCTTCCCTACGATTAAAACCAACAATGTTAAACTCCTAAACCTTGGGAACCCCCAGAAAACTGTTGATTTTTAGCCCCCAAAAAAGATTTTAAGTGCCTCTAATAGTCCCGCCTCTGGATCCGCCATGAAGTTCTAATGCCAAAGCATGATCAATGCTCACAGCCCCTCTACTGCCCAATATAAGTTCACTGCTCCTCAGTATGCTCTCACTGACCCCAGGGGGCAGTAGAGCTTCTGTTATCTCCAAATGAACCCTTTCTAACATACGTTAAACACCCTTTTTGTACAGAGTGAGCATGAGAATAGATCTTGTTGTGCAGGCCTGTTCTATTTTATTATGAACAATTTAGGTGAGAAAACTTCAGCTCTCAAGCGTCGCCTCCAGCCATGGACCAGTTTCGTCCTTGTTAGGACTCATCAGCACGGTATAGGAAGGTTACGCAAGAGAGCAGAGGGAGAGCTTTTAGTCTAGCCGACTATATCAGAAAAAGTGGTGACCATTGATTACTCCTCCACTATCTGCCGGAATGAACTGTGCATCCTTAAGAACAGATTTAGTTCCCGAAAGGCAAGGTATTAAAAGAAGAGTTCTTCACTAGTATAAGCTCTGGTTAAAGGATCAATGGTCACCACTTTTTCCGATAAAGTCAGTTAGACTAAAAGCTCCCTCCGCTCTCTTGGGTTGCTTTCCTATACCGTGCTGATGAGTCCTAACAAGGGCGAAACCGGTCCATGGCTGGAGGCGACGCTTGAGACCTGGAGTTTTCTCACACAATCCTCTAACCTAGTGATGCACAACCTGCGGCCCGCGGGCCACATGCGGCCCGCGAACGAATTTGGATATTTCAGATAATTCCTAACTTTTGTTACTTTCCTTATTTTAACCGAAAAAAAGTGACGATTTATAGCGGAAAAAAGTCGGGAAAATCGCGATTTTTCGAGTTTCGTTTTGCTCGCGAAGTGTTCCGTTCCTGCCGCGATTTTTGGGCCGGCGCCAAATTGAAGTTGGCTTCTTCTTGTATTGTTTGTGCGACGGTGCGATGTGGAAAAAACAACTTAACAATGGTTTGAAGTTTTGAAGCCAGAAGTCCGGTGTTTAGGATCACGCGCCGCGGAAAAGTCGAAAAATAGCGATTTTTCGTGAAAGTGCCGTTTTTACGGCGCCTAGTTGAAGCTGGCTTCTTTTCACATTGTAATTGCAATGCAGAAAAATTTAAGCGTGGTCAGAGGAGTCTAATAAGTCTAGTGATACCTCTGACATAGCTTTTTTTTTATCAATTTTAGTATTTTCAACAAATTTTTCTTAAGGATTTCCGAAGTTCTAAATTTTTGCAAAAAGATCACTTTGAAACAAGATTAGATAATAATGCTGTGTATTTTTTTAATTCTTATTAGATCATAACCTGTTTCAGATATGCTATCAAGGGGGATAGCAAAAGGCTGGGGGCCTGTCCCCCCAAAAAAAATCGAACTTGATTTCTAAAATAAGTTAAAACCCTGTTTTTTAGGGTCAAATTTCCAAAATTTTTCTGGGGTAGGACCCCCAGACCCCCCTTTACATTTGGAATTCTATAATTATCATTTTTTAAATAAATATTAAGTTAATCAAAATGCAAATCCCATCTTAAAATATATGTGCAATATTTGGGCTAAATGTGAAAAAACTAGTCAATGCTTTGTGTTTTTGGGGTTAAATTTCAAAAATTTTCTTGGGAGGACCCCTAGAACCCTTTAATGGTACAAACTCAGTTATTCACATCTTATACGTAACGGACCCTTTATCCGGCAAGCTCGGGGCCGACATCATCCCGAACTTCGGAATTTTCCGGATTTCGGGTCCGTTCCGGAAAAAACGCCATTAAAGACGCAGCTGCTTTGGTAAAACCAAAATACCCGCTGAAACCAATCGTCCCAATCGTAACGGATCCGGCAAAGCACGTGAACCGATAGCGAGGCAGCAGCCGATTTTGGAACGGCCGTTTAATCGCGGGGACGATACGATTCGGCCGCGTCGGCCCGCGCCGAATCGTCCCATTCCGCACCGAGACGATGTCACCAAAGGCGCGGTCCAACCATTGCGCGTCGTAACAGCATTTACTCACTATTCTTCAAAATTTAAAAAACGAATTCTAAACGCGAGCCGGATTTCGGGTTCCCGGATAAAGGGTCCGTTACTGTATTAAGTTCCTTGAGATGCAAATTCTACCTTATTTTTACTGTTACTGTTTGCGGCCCTCCGTTTCTCAATCAACTATATGAGTGGCCCCCCTCCCAAAAAGGTTGTGCATCCCTACTCTAACCAGAGGTTACTGGTGAAGAACTCTTCTTTTCAATAATTTAGGTGTTTGAGGAACTCTTACTCCTAAATGTGCATCTGTGTAATAATAAATGGTTTGGAGTGGACTTACTTTCAGAGAGGGTAGCTCACCTTTGGTTTTGAAGTTGCTGAGTCGCCAGTCCTTGACCACGACTGTCGCATTGCACGAAGGTTGGGGTTCCACCACATTGATGCGCAGGGGAGAACTCTGAAAAAAACAAGGGAAAAAATTACTGGGTTGGTTTTGCAACTGAACACTTTTACAATCTTATAGATGAATTGGGTGCAATTCCGTTAAAGGTCCCGCTAAATACCACCATGCTCTTTCGTTCACCAAAAAGTAGAAATATTGCTAAATAATTTCAAACTCATCAATTAAAATGTTTAGTTAGATCAATAAATGTTCAGTTTATCAATAGAAATCAGGAAAATTTGTCGATATTTGAATATATGGCGTTCATAATAACTTGTTGATATTTAGTGGGATCTTTAACAGAATTGAACCAAGAATTGTATAACGCATAAAAGAAACAAAATAAATACTGTATATTACCGCTTATAAGCAGAGTTCTATTTTAGTTCATCATTTGGTCTAAAATTTAAAAAAATTGTGAAAATTTACCACCTATGCATTTGCTAACTAACCTGCGGGTTTATTTAACGTTCTAAAATGTAAATATTGTGCTTTGTACATACAATAACTTAATTTTCAAACCTATTGTGTCAGCACTAAGCTTGTTAATATAACCAGGTGATGTTTGTCCAAGGTTTTACACCAGAGCCTCCAAACTTACGGCCAGGCGGTATGATTAGTTAAAGAAAGGAGCTCCTTAATTAAATTTTCAAACGCTTTAAATTCATTTACAGGCCGACACCCCTACTTTTGAATCGGAAATTTTTCAATAAAGTCTCAGCTTATATGCTATAATATACAGTAACTGCAAAATCCAACTTTTTACAATATTTTATGGGTGGAATGAATTTGAAAATACATATCCTAGCTAAACTGGAAGATCTTGATTTTGAAAAACAAACAACAAAGTTTAGAAGAGAAAAGGTTCTATTTGTCACCCCTTCACACGATCATACCTTCATCCTCACTGAGTACCACTGCATTCACTGTTGCCACAAAAACTCAACTAAAATATATCAGGACAGTTAATATGACATAAGGATCAACACAGTGCATTTCATGAGTTTTAGAACTATGATTTTGTGGCAGGAAACAACAGTAAAGGAGTAGAATCTTAAAGTGAGGATATTCGAGAATACAGTGTGTCAACAACTGAATTGGAAGAATTGCATAATTGAACATAAGGGTAGAAAAAAAACAATACTGATGGTAAGAAAGGATAAATCAATGCCCTAGGTCTTTCCATTTCTTGCTGTGTGATCTAGGTTTAAGGTTTTTCTGGCTGAATTAAGGGGGTCGTTTAAGTATTACATAAGCACTTTTTGGTTATTTTCAACCCCCTCCCCCCTTGACAGCGAAGATAAGCAAACCTCAACCCCACCATAATTATGTAAGAAACTGCCAGACACCCCCTCAAATTTTGACATCCTTTTAAGTAAGAACTGTTTTTTCTCCTTGAAAATAAAGTAACATACGCAAGGAGTTGTCCTGTTTGGGTGTAACCCTAAGGGTTCAAAAGTGAGTCGAAACACTACTTTCCGGGGTCAAAATTTCAAAATGTTTGGCAGACCTGGAAAAAGCTGGCCTGTCGAAATTTACCCAAACCTTATGTATTGCACCTATGGAAGCTGGCAATGGCTTCCCCCGAACCAGGTTCGGGCACTTTTTCCAGGTCCAATGTTTGGGGGGTCCATCCACAGAAAAAAGTGCCTGCGTCAGATTTCCCTATTTAATTTTGGTTGAGTTTTGAAATTATTTATGCAAGAAACAAGAGATTTTCGAAAATGCAGTATCCTATACGTAAGCATCACTCATATCCCTCCTCCCCCTCGTCAGGAAAAATAAGCAAAGAGCAAACCCCCCTCCCCCCTTAGGTGCTAACGTAATATTTCCCAAATCCTAGAATTGAATTGAAAGATTTTTTTAGACTATGAATGAAAAAGAAGAAACAGAGGACTGGGCTTTACCGAATTAGGCTTGACGGGAATGGTGCACATATGCTGCCCAGTTTTTTTGTGATAGACACTCGTGGATCCATCAGCGTTTTCTTGGATTTTAAACATTTCAACACATCTGAAACACAATTCAGTAAAGTTAGAAGGGTTACTTTATATCAATTAAAAGGCAACAGATACAACTAGACCTATAATCAATACGGATACAAAACATTTCTTTTACTAATTGTAACATAAGTAGAGAGGAAGTAGTAGATTATGAAAATCCATTGTATGGAAGTAGAAGCATTTTCCCCAATATAAGGCGTATTGGTGAAATAAAACTTTGAGTGGTTCAATTCTGTTAACATTCCTGCTAAATATCACCAATCTCTTTTGAATGTCATTATAATCAATTTTTTCAGATTTCCATAGATGAACTGAACAGTTCGTCGCTTTAAAATAATACTGCATTATCTGCAAACATACTTTTTGTTAGCTTCCCGCAAGCGAAAAATCGCCAAATAACATAGAATTCCGCCGGTTCCCGACAAAGTCAGAATCTCGACAGGTCAAAATCACAACATGGTTGATACCTGATGGTTGACCTGTCTGAATTCTGACCCTGTCGGGTTTCGACCTGTCATTATTCTGATCCTATCAGGATTCTGACCTTGTCAGATTTTCGACCTGTCGGGATTCTGATCCTGTCAGGATTTTAACCTTGTCGGGATTTTGATCTGTCAGGATTCTGATCCAGTCGGGGTTTCGACCAGTCAGGATTCTGACCCTGTCAGGATTTGGACTTGTCGAGATTTTGACCTTGTCAGGGTTTCGACCTGTCGGGATGTTGACCCACTCGATATTGGTGACGTTTGCACCAGGATAACGGAAAAGTACGGTTTCAGATAACGCAGTATTATTTTAAAGCGACGAGTTATTGACGTATTTCAACATTTTAATCTATGAGTTTGAAATTATTTAGCAATATTTATACATTTTGGTGTCCAAAAGAGCATGGCAGTATTAAGCGGTAATGTTAATGGAATTGAACCATTTGAGTAATTCAAAGAATTCCACACAAATGCTAAAAATAGCGATAGACCAGATTCTTTGGGATTGACCTTATTTCACCAAGAGAGGAGCTAGCAATAAATTTAAAAATAGAAATAAACATAAGTTAAATAGAATCAATCCTACGATGGTTATTTAGAAACCAGAACAGAACAGTAATTCACGAAAAAGGATTATGAACTCATGAGAAATTCCTTCAAAAAATTTATAAGCTACTACTACGAATTCTTACGCCAAAAGAAAATTAATAAAATGTAAAGGGAAAACAAAACAAGGGAAGAGTTGCTTTTTCTTAAATACCACATCTGTCTCGTCAAAGCTGTTTTTTGTAGTACTAATTAACAGTTACCGTCACCAATTTTTATTATAAACTTTATGTTAATTTGCAGTTCATAGCAATAATTTTGTTATGTAACTTTTACCCAAATCACCTCGGTAAAATTTAACAGGATTGACAAGTGAATTGATCCAAATCAATTTATTTCAGAACATCAAACAAAATTTTCAATAAGAATCTTAAATTATGATGCTTAAACCAAACTTGTTTTAAAAAGAACAAATCTATAAAATCTGACACCTCTTAACACTAAATACAGAGGGTCACAAGGCTAAGTTATTTAGGAAAATGCTTATGATTGGTGGAAGTTGTTTAAGTCAGCTTTTTAGTAGTAAAAAATATTACAATGTAATAATCATGATTAGGTGATATGGAATGGCTGTGAAAGTATTGACACATATCAGAGATGAAACATAGATTATAGTACCCTTACACACAGGATGATTGAATACTACCCTCAAACCATTTTGACGGGACATTTATAAATGGGAGAAATGTACACAGCTTCAGAGAACACTAAAACTATACAAGAGGAAAAAAGAATTAGATCTAGTTAGTAATGAAAATCCAACTTCAGTGTCTTAACACACATCGTAAAGTAAAAAGTAACAATAAACTCGATTTCGTAGGGATCGATAGTTTAAGATCTAGTTTTACTTTCGAAATATATCAAATCAAAAGTAAAAGCTAAGCGATACTAGTTTCTTTTCGTTAAAAAATATTTTGACTAGAGTGGCGCTCCAAAACTCCCGATTTCCAGTTTTCGATTTTAAAACAGAACGAAGCGTATTAAAGTTGATAGGCAGTTCATAAGGATGCATGAATAAGAGTAAAGTTTATTTACATTTAATATATCTTCCGAGTAATTTCCTAAAATGAACTGTGTTCTGCAACTATGATTGATTGCATGTTTGACACAAAACAAACATGGAACTTGACAAGCAATTCATGCTTAGTCTCCGATAGATTTTCGCAGAAGTGAAGCTTGATGTTTTCTTGGGTAACAAAATAAGAAAAGAAACTGATATTTTAAAAAGAAAAATAATTTCACCATGTCAATATGCAACGGATATAAACATTAAAGAAAGATAAGATGTTTTAACTTCTAGATAATAAATACACGTCGCGCGCAAAATATTTATCTCTGCCCACGAGATGTCGCTCAATTCAAGCAAAAATATTTTGAATATTCAAACTAGTACATAAAGAGATTTTGAGACATTTATATGAATTTATTATAATTTTTATAGTTGTTTAAAGTTTTAATTATGATTTTAACATGGACAATGCAAATGATATTATTGCACATTAAAAAGAAATCATACAGCTCAACTGTAAATTCCAGTTGCGGTTTCGGTTACTGAGCCTGATGCAATAATAAACAAACAAACAGGCATGCCTTGAAGAACGAACTCAAGGAGAATCGTTTAAAATTATTGATTAAAGACAAATTTGGAAGAATTTTCAAATATTCGCTTGTAAACATTTGTTCTTAAGTGAAACCGGAATCATCCTTTCATTAAAATAGTTCAAAAAGTGAGAATGTTCCGCTTACCTGTTCGAAGCATCGTCCGTTCCCTTAGAACCCGGTGTGTTTGAGTATTCAAATTTTTATTTAGTTTTCGGTTTTATTGAAGTTAGTAGATGTGTAAATTGATTTTAATCTGTTTCAACCTAAGGTGTATAAATATTTCATTGGTGCTCTTACTTTTTTTGCTGTTTTTTAAGTGTTACGTAACCCAACGAAAAAACAAGCCTTGGTTTCGGATGTTTAACCCTTAACTGCTGTGTCAAGCTCAAAAACTCACGTATATCCACTGTGTAGAGGTTTTGTCTCACTAAAAGACATTAAAAGTTGGTTTTAAAAAATTAAATTAAAAGTTCTCTGTATCATTTAATATTTATTGGAAAGAGTAGTAGATGAATGGGAAAAATTAATTTTAAATACCTTAGTTTCTATTTAAATCAGTGGTTGGCTTTAAAAGTTTGAGTGGTTGGCTTGAGTTTTTTTACACGAATTTACAAGAGCGGACCCCATTTTGGGATCTGAGTAGCAACCCTGACAGTCAATATTTGCAAAAGTCCTTAGTACTCTTATGTGTTCTTCCATTGATTTTTTGGAACAGCTTTAGAAAAAGTCCTCCAACCGCCATGTTTACCCACAGCTCAAATGATGACTGACAACTGTAGAAATCTAATTATTAATATTTGATCCTAAAATAATTGCTGTAGTCAAACGTGGCATCTGGAGGACGCATTCTAAAGCTGTTCCATTTAACCTTATCTAGGCTGTTGCTAAAGCTGTTCTGGTTTTTCTTCTAGGCCTGCTCTCCACAGGACCTACTCCAGTGCTGCAGCAGCCCTGCAGTTCAGAGCTGACAGGAAACTTCTGGGATACTCTGTCAAACAGGTGAGTCCACTAATGGCCGATTGACAAGTCAGGTGTGGCTGGAGTTTAGTAAGCCTGAAACTTACTGAACTTCCTTTAAATCAGCGGTTCTCAAACTGTGCTCCGCGGAGCCCTTAGGGCTCCGCCAAGCATTTCCAGGGGCTCCGCGAAGAAATTTGAAATAAATACATTTTTCGATAATTTCTAATTTGCTTTTCTCTGAAATGTTATAAAAATAACTTTCTGTAAGGTGTTGGTAAGGTCTGCTGGTTTTTGCCTTTTTCAGGTCTTTTTTGGTTTACCAAAACAAGTTAAAACCCTGTTTTTAGGGTCAAATTTCCAAAACTTTTCTGGGGGAGGAACCCCCAGGATGGGACGGTTTGGCGCTGGCGGTTTGGGCGCCGGCCGGTTTCGGCACCAATTTTTTTTCTTCTAATTTGTAGAAGAATTATGAGAGTTCTATTTACTTCCATTTTATTTCTGCCGCTGAAACGGCCGCGCCGAATTGTAGCACACCAAGGAACCCCATTCCCCCACCTCTCAAATTGATTACTCAGCACCTTTTTTTATAAAGTTCAGCAAAATCATAATCCTACTTAAAAATGTATGTCCAAAATTCAGAGTAGATGTATCAAAACCAAGGGAAAACCTTGCCAAAAAATGTATAAAAAGTTAACATTGATCCTATGGCATGGGAGGGGATAAGGAATAATTTTGGGCCCATGTGTAAATAAATTTCGATATGTACATATCTGTACGATCTGTACCTCTGACGTATGGTCTAACAGCCCCCCAAAACAGCTCTCGATTTCAAAAGAAGTATTTTTTAGGAAAACAAAATTTACAGATGTATAGATTTCTGTATGGGGGAATCCTTTGTTCATGCATCTCCGGCATAATGATTAAAAAGTGATAGCTTTAATATTCAGAAATTTAAAATAAAGATTTACATTGTATCCAATGATAAAATGTAATTGGTAAACAAAATATTCCATATATCCCGGGGTGTATATCATAGTATATCGGGGTGTATATCACCTCTCCCCCGGAAAATCGGACTACGTATAACAAAACAAGTTAAAACCATGTTATTTAGAGTCAAATTTCCGAAATTCTTTTGGAGGAGGACCCCCAAAACCCCCTATTGTCTTGAAACTTTATTATTATAAATTTTTATAAGTTCGTTAAAATTAAAATCCAACCTAAAAATGACTGTCCAAAATTTGGACAATGATGAACCTAAAACGAGTTAAAAAAACTGTTTTTAAGGATCACATTTCACAAAATCTTCTAGGGAGGAAGGACCCCCAGACCCTTCTATTGTACTTGGATCTTAATTCGTCACAATTTTTCTTACAAATAAATTATCTTAGATGCAAATTATACCTAAAAATGTTTTAAACTGTTAAATATGTATGGGAGGGGCTGAGGAATAATTTTGGACCCCTCCCGAAATAAATTTCTATTATGCTTTTATTTCTAGAAGCAATGGGTTTTATGTAATTTGCTTTTCTACCTTGAAAAATTTATTTCGGAAAAGGGCTCCGCGAAGAATTTGTCTCTTGAAAAGGGCTCCGCGACATAAAAAGTTTGAGAACCCCTGCTTTAAATCATAAAAGATCCTAAACGCAGGATGTCTCTAAAGGTTGGTGCTGAACTTAACATACAAGTCCCTCATGAATTGATTTTCATGAACAACCCAAAAATGTAACGCTTTTTAAAAAATTTTATCAAAGTTTGTTGGTAATTAGCAAAGAAAATCACCTTTTTTACATCCGATTTCAATTCAATATTTTTACAGGCCATCTTTAAATTGAACAGATGAGTTTTTCAAAAAGCAACAGATTTTAATAAAATTTGGTTTGCATGTGTTTTCAGGCGTGCTCTTTCCAAACTTGTGATTAAAAATTTAAATTTTCTGCAGAATAAAATAGTTGAACCCTTTGTTGGAGAGAACATTATCCTCTCTAATGGGGTTCCTAGAAAATCTAGTTTGTCATGGGCATGGAAGCCCTGCTTGTTGAGTTTGGCCCTGACCTTTTGAGACACCCTCTTATATCATAAGAAAGACATTTCTGAATCATAACTGTAAAAACTGACTGTTGTTGTGTTGTTTTCAGGTGGAAGAGATCAAAGAGTTGAACCTGACTGCAGTTCACTTGGAGCATGTGGCAACGGGAGCTCAACACCTTCATCTCGCTTGTGACGATGCAAACAACTTCTTTGGGTAGATTTCACTTCAGAAGATGTGTTTAATAATAGTGTCCTCCTTCCTGTTTTTAAAATTAGCAAAAACCCTCTGAAACCCAAATTTTCCCCTCTTTTAATATCCTTAATTCAATCCTTTAAGTGCAATAAAGGCAACTTTAATATCCTTAATTTAATATCAAATTCAGGGGTTCTTGTATGTAAAGAAAATGGGTCCGTTTCGGGATCCTTCACAAAATTCTGATATTCAAAAAAAGAACAAAAATTCAATTCCCATACACTTAACAAAGTCCAAACTTTAAAAGTTGTTTGAAATTTGTATTTCAATAGAATTCTATCGTTTTAGAATGGAATTTCCCAGTTTTTAGTCTTTAAACATATTTATTTTCACAAAATAACTTTTTTGAAAGAGGACCCTGGCAAAAAAACCTGGATGAACCCCTGATATTGTTAAGTTAAGTATTTTAAAACTCCAAATTTAGGAATTATTTCAATGGGTAAAGAAATTAAGTTTTCACTTTGAAATTATCCGAATTTTTTAAGTTGATCAATGAAGCTAGGCTGAACAATTTTTGAATTTAACTTTTTAATACCAGTCAGTCTTGTTATGGAATCCTGCTTACAATCCAGATTTTTCACTGGGGGCTTTAAAATTTCAAGTGGATGATATAAGACTTCCTTAGATTTTTTTGTTTTCAAATCTAGAATGTAAATTTAATATTTAATGTCTATTTAGTATCTAGAATGTAAGCTCATTTAACCCTCTCGGCACCAGAACATCAAAAAAGTGAATAAACTTTTTTTCTTCTTCTCAATACATCCAAAATGCCTCTATAATTTGTCTGGAAATTTTTTTTTCTCGTGTCCACTCCTTCCTAGTTATTTTTATGAGCCCATATTTTTTTCATTTTAACAGAAAATACTTGGTTTAGAAGTTATTAAAAGACATGGTCATAATATTAAACGATTACGAAATAAGAAAATATCTACCAACCCGGACCTGGAAAAAGTGCCCTGGGAAGCCCCTGCCAGCTCCATAGGAGCAATACATAAGGTTTGGGGAAATTTGATTAGGTTCGGGGGAAAGTTACAACTTTTTCCAGGTCCGTACCAACCTATAAAAAATATTCTACAGAAGCTAGTATCTTGCTAGTATTTCCTCTTCACAAGCATCACAGCTTAAAATGTAAACATTGAGGTATAATAAATCATCTTACTGCCATTTAGGAAAGAATTCAGAAACTATGTAGAAGTCTCATATGTGATCTCCATGAATCAGTGAAGTCACTGATGAAAAGAAAATAAATTTGCGTGTTAACATCATACCAAAATTGAGCTCATAAGTAGGAGACTCATATGAGGCCCAGGGTGGTGAGAGGGTTAAGGTTATTCCTAACTTATGGATGGAAATTTTACGTGAATATTCTTGAGGGGACATCCATAAATTACGTGAGGTCAAAAAGGGGGGGGAGGGGTTTGGAAAAATCTCACCAAGGGGGGAGGGGGGTCGATTAAAATCTCACGTCAACTTTTTAAGTTAGAAATTAAACGACTTTTTTTAAGTATGAGAAAGGGATAATACCCACAGATAAGATACTGTGGTGATTTTTAGGCGGAATAATGTCCTTTTCACCCACATCATTAATAATGGAAAAGTTTTAGGTGCTGTGAAGCACAAAATGCAAACTAATTGGATAGAAAATTATTTTTAAAGGTTGTAGGTAAATCTCACTTGGGGGGGAGGAGGGGTCCAGCAAAATCTCACCAAGGCAAGAGGGGGGGTCCAGATTTTGGAAAAAAAACCTCGCGTAATTTATGGATGTCCCCTTGAAACATTTTGTTGAAGGTTTTAAATGTGTTGTAGAAAATGAAGTGCTTAATCTCTTGAAACTTGAGTACCACCCATATGATCTAATCCATTTTTTGCAGGGTGTCGTTCCGCACCCCCGTGAGTGACAGCAGTGGGGTTCCGCACATCCTGGAGCACCTGTCGCTGTGTGGATCTCGGAGCTTTCCCTGTCGCGACCCCTTCTTCAACATGCTTGATCGATCCATGGCAACCTTCATGAACGCTTTTACAGGTAGGCTCAAATTTCTTCCAAAACTATTTCACAAACATTTAAGGAAAACTATTTTATTCAGGTTGTAATGTCAGAATTTTTTTTTATTTAAAATACAAAGCACTTATCTTTGATTAACAATTACAAAAACAACTTAAATACAATTGACGAGGTATGTGAAATACAATTTAAAAGACAGCTTAAAATACAATTGGACACAGTAAGTAAAAACAATTAAAACAGCTTAAAATTAAATAAGGTATGTCTCAAATTGAATTCAAAATTGAATCGTCTTCTCCAAATTCCACCGTCATTGATGCCACCAAAAATAGATCGCAGAAAAATAGATTCTTCATGAACGCTTTCACAGGTATGCTAAAATTTCTTCCTTGTTCTCAAAACTGTTTCGAAAAGATTTAAGGAAAACTATTTTATTCAGGTTGTAATGACCAGCCAAGAAATCACCATACCGAAATGACCACAACACACTTGTCTGAATTAAAATACCTTTTAATTCGATTCTTTCTATACACTCCAAAACAAATATAAACGCTAGAACAAGACACTTCCTGACAGCATAAAACTGGACACTACCTGAACCCCTCCCTGCGTGATCCTGGGTCAAAAGGGAGTCAAAAGACTACTTTTTAAGGTCTACTTTAAAACATTTTTCTGGGGGCCCCCTGAGCATCTTAAGTAAAATTTGCACATTTTTTCAGTTAAAGTTCACATTTGATTCTCTCAATGATGAAATACTTGGGGGGCTTATAAAAAAATTGCGAGTCAAAACCCTTTCTGAAAAGTCTGATTGTGCGGCCCTGTAGTTGACCTAAAATGGGTTTTTAGGGTCTTATTTTCAAAAATTTTCTGGGGAAGAACCCCAACCCCAAAATGAGGTTGCCCCCCCTTAACTCCTTGCTGGATCCGCCACTGATAGGATTTGATAACATTTTCGTATTCAGCTGCACAAACGATAGCATAATATGTAAGAACCACATTATAGAGAAGAACCACATTAAGAATTGTAACCATTTTAGAACCATTGTAAGAAACACATTATCTTTTAAATGAGGAATCTGTTTCCTTTGTTTAAGTTCCGGCCCTATTTTCAATTATTTTCTTTACCCATATTTACGTAAGAAGAGACAATATATTTCTTTACCTACAAAGCAAAGCATGTTATATTATGGCACCTAACATCTTTTAAATCCAGGTTCCGACGTGACCATCTACGTCTTCTCCACTCAGAACCCCAAGGACTTCCAGAACCTGCTTTCCGTCTACTTGGACGCCACCTTTTTCCCTTCACTCAAAGAGATCGACTTCCGGTGAGAATTTGCTTCATTTTTCCAACTCCCCAATATTGCGTTTCCTAAAACAATTTTTCCCCTAATCCAGACATGGGCAAACTTTTTAAGGGGAAGGCCAGATAAAATAAAAAATTATCTAAGCTGGCCAAAAATTAAAGCTGGTAACTAAGCTGGTCAAAGTTAATTTTTACATTACACACAACTTAATATTATATCATGCAATGGTAAAAAAAGTTACAAAAACTGATTATTCTTTAGAAGAGTGTGAAGGCAAATACTATTCTAGCTACGCAGAAAATACATTTCATCCTATGTGTAATTGTTGGGGTCATTCAAAACGATGGGTGGGCCAGATTGACTCGCTCAAAGGGCCGCAATTGGCCCGCAGTTTGCCAACAAAATTAGCCAAAGCAAAACAAAGTTTTATTACCTCAAATAGATGGATTTCAGCATCACAGGGTACCCACAGGTCAGGGAATACCTGGAAAAGTCAGGAATTCAAATTTCACCTAAAAAGGCAGGGAAATTTGCTAATTTTATCCTAAAACCTGGAAAATCACAAAAAATACTTGGAAAATGAAAATTTTTAATATTTGCGTTTTAATTTTGGCTCTGGTAAGTGAAAAATGGTCAAATTTATAAAAATTATTTTTGAATTTGAGTGGGGACCCTGATATCAGCTCTACAGTAGTCTAGTACTATTACTATTTCAAAAACTGTGTATTTACTTTTTAACTCCTGAAAACTGTGTGTTTCTTCTACAGAATTTTTCCCCTTAATCTGTCCAAGATCAAAACAAAGTTTTACCAATTTGATGAAAGGAATTGTTTTTCAACTCAATAAAATTCCATTAGAATGTGAAGTTTTGCACTTTTTTGTTCAATAACTCCATGGTTCATACGGTGCTTAAAAACCTTAAAAAGTGCTTACTTTCGTATTCGTTTATAAGGCCCTTTATAAAAAAATACTTAATTTTTACAATGGTTCTTTAGTTCAATCAATTTTCTTGCGTTTCCATAAAATGTTGTGATGCTACAAATTTTTCTTCCTAACTTCAATTTCCACTCAAGGAACTAAACTCGAGTAAAAGTTTTTTTCAATCTTTCATAAATTGAAAAAGAAGGTTACCAAAAATCAGGTTGCTGAAAACGCCAAAAAAAATGAGTAATCTTTAACCATTTAAAAAACTTTTTTTTGCAGTCATCTAATATAATAAAACTAAGTGTGTGTGTGTATGTGTGTCTTCTATACAAATCCACAGTTTACTTCCGATCTGCACCAAACTTGGTATACCTACGTAAAAAAACTCAGAAAAAAACATAGGTTATGTTTCGAAAACTTTAATTGACCCCTTGACCCTATTTTGACCCTTTTTATGGTCATTTTGCTGAAATAGCTTTATTTCTCCTCAACAAGAGATCTGCTTACTCCATTGTTACAAAGAAAATTTAATGCTAAACAACAAGTTTTTAATAGAAACACTAGGTACAAGTCTATTTAAAAATTATATTAATAATTTAAAAATCTATTTCAATGAAATTTAAAAATTTTAAGTACAGTTTAACATATTTTTATTTGAGAGTTTATCTAATTTTTATATTTTAAAAAACTTTATGGAATGTCATTGTTGTTAAGATAGTCTCCATGGAAACGGGGATGTAAAATCAAAAGGTGATATTATTTTACCTTTTAAGAAAGTTGGTTAACAAACAAAAAACTGTTAAAACTACCTTTCAACAAGAAAAGATTGATTTTGAAGATATGATTAATCAAGGGATCTAAGCAATTTTAAATAATTTTTAGAATAATTTTTCCATGTAAATGTGGAAACCATTCAAAAATTATATTGCTTAAGAACTGAAGGAATTTTAATCCACCCGGGAACACCAGGATAAGAAAAATTACTAGAAACACAGGGATAGGAAAAGTTACTGGGAACACCGGAATATGAAAAAAAAACGCCTGGGATACCGGGATGATTGGTAAATGCTGATTATACAAAATTAGAAATGTATTTGGGAAAACTTAAAAATAATAAATTTATACTCTGCACCCGTGCAAGGCCGGGCATACCAGCTAGTTAATTATACAATGTTAATATCTAATATGTAAGGTCCTGTTTGAGAGACCAAAATATATTTATAAAAATTCCTAAAAACTCATTGCCAACATTTTACTGACATTTTGAAATGCATACAAGTAGGTCCTTAAAAGGTCTAAAAAGTCCTTAATTTCACTCTTCTTACTTCATGAACTCATTCTTTTCGTGACCTGTGAAGTAGTAAATAATTATTTGTGTTACTTTCCTCTGATTTTTTTAACTCTTGGGAAAACTCCCTTAAGAAGTATGAACTTTGTAAAAGGCTGTTACATCTTCTGTATTTTACAATAATCAACCACAGGAAAAAATACTTGTGCAAATGTCCCGATGTTCCTAATCATGTGATGTTCTTGCTTTATAGACAGGAGGGTTGGAGGCTGGAACACCAGGACGTAAACGACAGAACTTCGCCCATCGTTTTCAAAGGCGTCGTCTTCAACGAAATGAAAGGCGTGTTTGTAAGTAACTCCCCTCAAGTATATGTAACTGCAGAGTTTAGCAATTGAAAAAATTTTTATATTTAATTAAATATTTTTAAAGGTGCATTTTCGTCGAATATAATACTTCAACATACCTGCCAACCGTTCCGATTAAATCGTATTTGTTCCGATTTTTCACTGTTGTTCCGAAAATACGATTTCAGTACCAAATGTTCCGTTTTTACGTCCCCCTGTCCCACCATTTTCGACCTACTCGAATTGTACAATAATAAGGCGTTTAGTCTTAGTGAAAGGGTGTTAAGTCCAGTTCGTAAGAACAAGACTGAATCTCAGAGTTCCATGGACTCCGATACTCTACAGGCATTGCTAGCTGCGAAAATAGTAATTCTGATCCATGCTATAATAAATCTTTCAGTGCTGACTATTAAAAAGGGCAAAATCAGCTACTTTTGTAGCACTTAATAAAGATTAATTTTTCTATTTTCCAAATAATGTTTGCTTATTTCACTGTTTCATTTTATTAGTACTTACTAAGTATTTTTAAATCTTTCTGAGTTATTATGTATGAAATTCCCAGTGTTTAACATCTTGAGTCATTTTTGTTATTTTATTTGCAGAAATTTAAACTCAGATAAAAGGAAAAAAATTAACTTTATTATATCCTAGTGTAAATGTAGATAATTATTAGTCAGAATATAAAACACTTAGTCCTTTTAATAACCATAAGATACCTTAGATAAGAGATAAAATAAAAGTTATGAATTACAAGCTCTTTTAATAATACCTCTTTAACACATTCAAAATGTGTCGTGCGTGTTGTTCCTATTTCTGTATCTGAAATGTTGGCAGGTATGCTTCAATTGCAAAAACAGCAATTTAATCAAAATAAAATATGATTTTATCTTTTGCATGGAGGAAGAATTTTTTCAACCCTTTTGGTAATGATAAAATAATAATATTTTTTTTTCAATTCTTTTTAACAGACTCGGATAAAACCATAAACTTTCTGCCCTTTCCTTCAAACATTTTTGCAAATAAATAAAGCACCTCTTTAAATTTTGACTTATAACAGTCACGCTGCTTACCTAAATACTGCGATAATGCTTATTGAGAAACTACAGTAGGGAGAGAAATCAATTTTTTCACTTCAATCATACTTCAAAAGATTTTCTACAAAATTATCAAGTTTTCAGGGATTGTCGTAAGTCTATATTTGTTTTGAAGAGTTCTCATGAAACTACGAAAAAAGCTGTATATTCAGGCACGAGATTTTTCTGATTTTTCTGAGAATTTTTCAGATTTTTCCCTCAAACCTCCCACTGCAAAAATTCAGACAAGGTGTTAAAAAGAAGCTAAAAGCTTGAATTTTAGGATCAAATTTCCAAAAATTTGATGGTGGAGGACCCCCCAAACCCCTATTTTTGTACTTGGAACTCTTATTTTTCAAACTTTTTTTATCAAGTTCATTAACATGCAAATTCTACCTAAAAATATACTGGAAAACAATATTGAAAATGTCGTTCACGCAGGTTTTCAGACTCTTTGCTTTTTTGTCAATCTCATCTCTGTATATTTCATATGGTTGCTACAATGTGTTGTGAATTGTTTTGAATATATGCCTCAAATTCACCACACTTGTTTGAAGGGCCACCAGTAGAAGCTGCACCAAATTTGGTTGGTTAGCCATGTATAGAGTATTAATACTTGATTGATCTAAGCTGAAGTAGTGGTTGTGACACCACCACTTCCTGATTGGATCATTTTCTGGTGATGCCACATGTATAAAATGTGACCTCTTACCTCCTCATCAGTGGTGAAATCCAGACTTGGTGTACCAAAACCACAGACCCTTTTTTTGCTTGAGAACATGTATTGTAAGCAAAAATTTACATTTGCTTTACAATTTTACTCAGAAAAGGTAAAACTAGAAAAATTTGGGACCTAACTTCTCCTGAAACAAAAGTCTTGTAACAGCTTCCTAGGCATCTATGCCCTCTAGTCTCA